>QLOH01000135.1:1200000-1806805 GCA_026901365.1 Sesbania bispinosa
GCCAAAAAGCCAACCCATGAAAAAAAATTTCCAATTTTTTTTGTAACCCATTTGAGCTTTAATATTTCTTTACTTATGCACCCTAGCCAGATTGATATCAATATCATGTCCCTTACACACTTGGGATAGAGAGCTTAAGTGCAGTTCGGACAAAATGGGTAGTTAATTGGAGAAATACAAAAAGCAGGCACAAACAAGCAAAGTGAGTCACTCCCTCAAGGATATAAAAGAAAAATAAAAAGTGAATGGGAAAAGGGAGTGAATCACCAAATAAAGAAAAGAGGCCAGCTGAATAATGCAAGTCAAGAATGCAATGGAGAATTGAGAGAAAGCTCAAGAAAAAGAAAAATTCAAATAGGCTCTCTATTCCAGTGCTTCTTTGCATATTCAGAAAAACCATGAGTTCTTGATAACTCAGCCTCATTACAACCCAAGAAAGACCTTTTGATCCATGATTTACCATGTGCATGATTATTAACCAGAAATGACTATCAATTTTAGTTGTTCAACTGCCCTTAAAAATTTGAGGGAAACACTTACCCGAGAGCATGAGAGAATTCATTGATTTATCACTTATTGTTTTGGTTACTACTCTTGAAAAAGTTTGAATATATTTTTATCTTGTTCTGATTGAGTATTGGAAACACCACTTAATTCTGAATATCAATCTGAAATTTGGAAAGTGACAGCTGCCTAGCAAGAGATGATGAAATTATTTCCTTATTAGTGAGAACCATGAATGGGGAGTGAATTCATTTAATTGCAGAAGGTTCTCTTGCTTGAGGACATGTAAGAAGCTAAGTTGGGGGGAATTTGACAAGTGTTAAATTAATGTAAAAATCATATTTAATTTCAATACTTATTAAGGGCAAAATAGTAAATTTATACCCCAATTTATCCCTTTTTGGCTAAAAGTGCGATTCTTGTAATTATTTAAATCAAATTTGAATTTGATGCTATTTTGATAAAGATTCTATTGATTTTTGCAGATAAAAAGATTAAATTCAAATCCAGCATCAAGATAGCAGCAAATAAGGATAAGATCAACACAAGATAAGCTTAAAAAGGACGAAAATCAGGAAAGCAGATACGGAGGTCTGCGCTCCACCTGCGCTGAGCGCAAGTGGAGCTCAGAATTAGAATTTCAATACTGTTTCCTACGCTTCATCTGCGCTAAGCACAGATCTGAGCGCGGGAACACGGAAACCTAATTTCTTATGGGCCAAGCAAGGTGTCAACAAGCTTTCCAAAGTTCTAACTTAGTTCTTCTCATTTAAAAACCCTTCCCCACTCTAATTCTTAATAAATCAATTCCTTAACTCTCATCTAATATCATACCTTTCTAACTTAGTTCTTCCTCTAATATCCTTTATTAAATCTTAAATTGTTGAACTCCTCTTAGATCATTTACCAAATTCCTATCTAAATTCACCTTCAAATCTCCAACATCTCATACTACTCCCAATTCTCTGTTACTTGGCCGGAACCCCAGCCTAAAGCTCTCACTATAGTTCCTAGGCCCTAATTTTGGGATGTTACATTCGTCGTTTCCGTCCGCTTCAGAGGAGTTTCTAATAATGGAAAGTGTTAGTTTGAAATGACGAACTTTGTTCGCAAACTCTGTTTTGTCCCTGTACTTCATGATGAAGAAATGTACTCTCACTCATTCTCGCTTGAGCGAAAATAGCACTCAAAACCCACCTCCTCTGGACAAATCTCGCTTGAGCGAGAATAAGGCAGAAGCTATCCCTTTGATTTTTCTTGACTCCTTCATAATTCTTCCAAGTTTTCTTTTCCTTCTTCGTTCCTTGATTACCTGAAATTTAAGCACAAAATGAGATCAAATGACTTCAATTAAATTAAGACTCGCAAAACATTTACTTGGATTCAATAGTTCTTAAATTAGGGGAAATTAATATCAAATAAATACAATTAAAACCATAAGTGCCATGACTCCATATACAAATTTACTGATATTTGGCACTTATCAAAATACACCTCATGACTTTAATAAAATTACTAGTAAATATCTTAAAATTTTACATTTTATACTCTATACTTAAAGAACAATTATAAGGTATGTAATTTATTTGACTAGATATATTAAAATTTTATGATTTTAGCATTTATGTTTTTATTTTTATATGTATAGTGATATTTTTTACTATTTTAAATTAAATTGCCCCATTAATTCAGGATTTTGGATCTGTCATAAGTGATATAATAGAGAGATGTAGAAAAAAAAATGTTATATAAGTTATATATTTTATTAATTGTATGAATTTGCTTTTTCAATAAATAAACATATGTAGAGTTAGTTATGTTGAGGTGATTCTTCCTGTGAGCTCACAACTGTTGTTTTACCAATCATATTATTAACTCTCTCTCTCACACACACAGAGAGGGATGGAAACATTTTGTACAGGGTATTATAGTATTATATGTATATATTTGTATTTTTGAAAAAAAAAAATTGTAGTCAGATATTTCATCTTGTGTAGACAGTATCCGTATCCATACTTAATATAAATTCATATATTTGGTCTAGAACCTGCCTTTTAATTAAATGAAATATGTTCTTCACATATATATTTTTTTAACATTCGATATTTAAAAGTTATATTGAAGATTAATTAATCCTAGTCAAATTGAACCCATTTAAAGGGGAAAAACACTCTCTTTACAATTTACCGAAACTAGAATTATATTTTAATACTAAAATTAATTATAAAAAATTAACAAAATAAAAAAAAATATTAACTAAATTAGATGTGTAACATCTAATTAATTTTTTTCATTTTTTTTTGTCGAAAAAATTCTTTAGTCTATATGTATTCTCAAGGACGATTCTAGGGTGGATCAAAGTTTACATTTTTTTTGCTTAAAAAAAGTGAATAAATAATTTTATTTTTATTAAATAGTCTTTATATGACTATTTGAATTTAATTTAAGGAAAAATATGGATTTACAATACAACATATGCTAATTTCGTTGAGGATATATCAATTTAAAGTTAAAAGACAAAATTTTACATTATATGGTAATATCGATTTGAATTTTTATTATTTTCAAGTAATATTTCATAAAAGCAACTGAAAACTATTTTAATATCAATCATTAATAAAATGATCGTTAAATTTGGTGATTAGAAAATTAAATTACTATATTTTGGATTACGTGAACCATGGTCCACCGTAGATAAAACCCTCAGTAACATCTAACTCAATTAAAATACTATGTATCCAATTTTTTAAAAAAATTAATTATAAAATATAACTCATATTTTATGTGGATAAAGCTTGCATGTATTTGGATCCTCTCTGGTTTTGGTAAGTTATTTTAGCTAGATGGAAACTGAAATTAATAGTTAAAACTTTCGGTAAGGTAGCTTTTTTAGAGAGTTACTAGTTTTTCTTAAAAAGCTACTTGAGGTAGCTTTTTAAAGAAGTTCTCATTTCAGCTACTAGCTAGAAATTTATTACAAGTTTATCCCCTCAACCACTCTCACTCATATCATTATTTAATAATTAATTATGTCCTTACCATTTTCAGCTAGTTTTATCAAACACCTTCAATCAAATCAGCTAACTTTTTAGCTAGTTTTATCCCCCAATCACCCCCACTCTTTAGTGATTCTTGGGGCATCTTTATCCAAGTGCTTATTTGCTTAATAAGTCGCGATGCCAATTGAACAATTACCATTAGAGTGAAATGTGGTTGAGGTACTTTAACAGCATCGGTGCTCAGTTGAGTATTGGTATTTAATTTTTTTTTTTGTATTTATGACGGTTTTAAAACATCAATAATTTTTTTTTTATTTTCCTGCATTTAGTGGCGGTTTTAAACCGCCACAAAGTTTTTATATATATTTTCCTGCACATAGTGACGGTTTAAAACCGCCAGAAAGTGTATTTAATATTATTTTCTTATTAATTAATTAAAATACATTTAAATTAAAAAATTTTTAAAATGTAAAAGTAGGTGATCTGTAATGATGTAAATAGTAAAAAAGTGAGGTGATGAATTGGAGATAGAGGTGCTTAATAAAAATTTGATTATGTGTAATAGTGAAATCCATTTAAGATATGTGAATAGCAAAAAAAAAAGAAATGGGGTACTGAAATTAATATGGCCTTGTGAGAAAACAATAGCAAAAACTTTTCTCTACCAATGATATCAATCATAAACTTAAATTAAATTTTATAGTAATATAAAATATTGAAATTTGATATCTAAATCCAAGTTCCCCCTCCAAATTATCCAATACGTTTTAAGTAGGGATGAAAATGGGTACCCTTTGGGCAGGGTACTACAGTGTCCATCTCCATACTTGTGCTTTTAAAATAAGTCTGTACCCGCACCTATACCTGTGTGGGTAGCAACTTTAATGTCAGTCCATGTCCCTGTTGGGCACTTATATGCCTATACCATGTCTGTTACTCGCAATTTAGTTAAGTGAAAATTTAATAACTCATTAAAGAAAATTATAACTCAATTGAAAAATTACTCCAAAATCATCCAAACATAATTATTAAATATCAATGGCATAACAATTTAATTAAATTGAAACACAATACGTTAATATTTTAAAACACAATACATGATTAATGTTCAAATTTTTTATTAAATATTACAATATACTTTCACATTACACTATTTTAAAAACTTGGATATCATGTGTTAGCATTCTCTTTGATATGCAAAAAAATGATTAACACTAATTAGTCATATATTATAAAGTAAAAGAAACACAAAGGTAGTTTTAAAAATATATTATTAATTTGTAATATTATATATATTAAAAATATGTTTAAATATATTAAATATTTTAATAAAATTAATACATATAATTATATATTGTATTTATTTATTAAATAATTTAATATGTGTGTGTGTGAGAGAGAGAGAGAGAAAGAGCGAGAGTGTGCAAGTATGTGACAGGCTAGGCATCATAGTGCTTGTACCCGTGTGCGTCCTCTTTAAAAACCACGGGCTATTGTCCGTTCCCGCGCTCATACCCGTTTTGTGGCTTTTACCCTACCTATTGCATGTAATTTTTCCAGGTACCCGTAAAGATTGGGCTCAATTGTCATCCCTAGTTTTAAGATAAAAAAAGATGCACCATAATATGGAGATAAGGGTTATTCATATAACAAACACATTTAATACTTTATATAAGACATTTTTTTTTTCTTTTTATTTCTCTCATAATATTCAAGGATGGCTTTTATCTTGCTAGGGTCAACCGACACACCTTCCTGGAAATCACATGCACTAGAAAATGGACCATGTCCATCCAAAACTCGCACTTCTCTCAAAATCCCTAGGATAACCCTAAGATATCGCTCATCCTCCTCTAAAGTCCGGGAGTAGATCAATATGTCATCGATGAACACGACAACAAACTAATCAAGGTAGGCCGGAAAATCCGGATCATATAATCCATGAACACGGCTAGAGCATTGGTTAAGCCAAACAGCATCACCAAATACTCATAGTGCCCGTATCTAGCTAGTCCTAAAGGCAGTCTTGGGTACACCTCACCCCTAATCTTGATCTGGTGGTAACCAGATCTCAAATCTATCTTAGAGAAGACTGAAGCCCCTCTAAGTTGGTCCAAGAGGCCGTCTATCCTAAGTAAGGGATACTTGTTCTTAATGGTTACTTTGTTGAGCTGCCTATAGTCTACACACAACCTGATACTCCCATTCTTCTTTTTCACTAAGAGCACCGGTGCTCCCCAGGGTGACACCCTAAGCCTAATGAATTTCTTAGCTATAAGATCTTCTAATTGGGTTTTAAGTTCATTAAGCTCTAGCGGGGACATTCTATAGGGTGCCTTGAAAATTGGCCTTGTGCCCGGGTACCAAGCCAATGTTGAATTTAATCTCCTGATCCGGAGGTAAGGTGGTTACCTCACTAGGGAAAACATCTTGAAACTCCCTAATCGTGGCTACGCTGTTCAAGTCAATACTAAAACCTAGAGTTGAGGAAAGCAACAAAATAAAACAACTACTCCCATCAACCAGACATTTTGGACACTTGGGAGACACAAAAAGATTTATTGTAAAAGACCCTGTATCTGTTGGGTAACACAAAAAGATTTATTGTAAATATTGGATGTAGAAATATGAATTCTCTAACTTGGATAATAAATGTGTTTGGTTTAACCCAAAACTATGTTTTAAATGTGGATTTGAGTCAAACGCTAAGTCAATCAGATCCATGTTTGAAACGTAATTTTGGAGTAAACTAAACATACATACACTGTCAATCGGTTATTTCACATTGAAAAACTTGTGAACCCGAAAAGATGAAAACATCTAAATTGATATGAAATAGATTAATTAAGAATGTGTTTGTTTGTGATTAATTTTAAAAATAATCAGTTTTTAAGAAAACAATCACTTCTATAATTTTTAATGTGTTTGTTTAAGATTTTAGAAATTATCCAAATCTAAATTTAATAAAAATAGCTGATTATAATCAAAAGCTTCTTACTTGGATTTCAGAATAATAAATTAAAATAGAAGGGAGAATCTTTAAAATAATAATTTTGACATTGCAATTAAATACAAATTAACTTCTATTTTTTAATAAAAAACTCTAAAAAATAAATCACTTTTTTACACAATTTAATAATTAAATTTTTTCTTAAATACAAGCAACTAGCAAGCATAAATCGTCTTTAAAATCTCCCAATTTTTTTAAATGTCTTTAAAAATCCCCACGCTTAGAAATTTAGCTGAAGACGGTTGTCAATAGACTTATATAAAGGAGAAAAATCTTTATATATATATATATATATATATATATATATAATGACTTATCATGTATTACTTTTTTTTTTTGGTAAAGAAAAATTTAGGGTGAGGGGATGGTGCCCCAATCCAAGGTAGGAAAAGCCTCCAGTTCTTTGAACACTTACAGAGGTACTTACATTTTACTTCACCCCAAGGGTACGAGTGGGAGTTCAAACCTGCGACCTGTCAAATACGAGACCTTGTCTTGCTCCACTCGACCAACCCTTTGGGTTATGTATTACCTTTTCTTATTACATAAAAGTGTCATAATTTAAAATTGTCATTAAAATTTTTTGATGATATACAATATTATAAAAGATTTTGACATGTTAAATTTAAACTATATATTTAAAATCATATTCATAAAAAAAAAATCATATAAATTTCAAACATCTCAACTCAAAATCTAAACGCATACAGGAACGGTAGTTTTGGAATTATTGTTCCAATTAACTGTCATAAAGTTAAAAATTTAAACACATTACTAGCATGACACTCTTTTTAATACACTTTTTAATATACTATTTATAATTATTTTAATTTTTTAAAAAATAACACAAATTTATATTAATATTTTTAAAAATATACCTAATGCAAAAGTTATATTAAAAATATGAAATGTTAATTGGGTGACCTTAAATCACCAGTCAAGGGGAAAAAATGTTTATTGAAATATAAAATATATAATATATTACAAATAGAATAAAGGTTTAAATAATAAAGGTAAACTTATATATTTTTCTTAAAGTATAATATAGTTGTTAAGTTTCTTATTTTTTTAGGATTTTCAATGTCTATATTTACATATTATTTGAATTAGAATATATTAGATATGCACGATTTATTTAAAAATATATTTAAGTTATTGAAAATGTAAGATCCCACGGATTTCCCGGGCACCCACGTGGATGGGGTTGTGCTTCATAATTTCATACTCTCTCTATTTAAACATGAATCGGCCCCAATTTTTATGAGGATAGAGACGGGGAGAGCAAAACTTGCCCCCAACCCGCCTCCTTGCCATGTCTACTTAAAAAATATATAAAGATTTACTCCCTTTGATCCTTTTATAAGACTTTCTTGAGAAATTTGTTTTAGTCCTTTTTATAAGAAATTTTACAAAGTTTTAAATGCATTATTAGTTTATTTTTATCTTTACCCTTCATAATTAATGAAAATGTAGTTTTCAAGAGTTGGTTAACGTGAGAAATTGAATTGAGTTTAATTTTAAATATGGATAAATTTGATAGTTAGAGTATATTTTAAAAAGTCATATATTAAAACACATTTTCTTAATATATGTTCTTACATAAAAAAAAAAAGTCTTATAAACAAACCGGGATAATGTTACCAACAAGCAACGAGACAATTCATAAAAATGAGCACACGTTAAGTCTTAAGGATTTGACTCTTTTTTTTTTTTGGTCAACCGGATTTGACTCATTTAAATTTGTAGGAATGCACTTTTTTTTTTTGGTTAACCATGGAATTGTTTTTAGTGTTGGAGTGTACTTTAAACAATAAAGTATAAAGATATTTATTGATTAATATATATATATGATTAAAATTAATTGTAATAATTATAATTTTTCACACTCCATTTTTCTTATTGTCTATTTTTTTTCATTATATTAATCACATTTTTTTCCTTATCTTTTTTCCTTTTCTTTTGTGTTAACCACATAATCTCTTATTACTGGGACAATCTATTCGGTGTTTAGTCACAATTGAGGCTTTTTATCACTCCCTAAAAATGTGTTCAAGGAATAAATTAGAAACTCTTCCCACAATCTCAGCCCACGTGTGCCAACTCTTTGATATTTTTTTTTTTCTTTATGTATCTCTTTTCTCCAAACCTCTCTTTCCCCAATTTTGGGTGCTAATGTTTTATACCTTTCCCTTTATGATCTGGTATTTTAGAGCAGACTTGCTGGGAATCTTAATAGGCAAGGTGATGCTTTTGACATTTTCCATTGGGAGCACGTGGCAGGGGATAATTGGTGGAATAAAAAAACCCCAAAAGAGGCCTACAGCTCAAACATGCAACATTAACATTAACAAAAAGGGACAGTGGTCCTTAAAAAAAAAAAAACACCCAAATAGCAACAACTCTCTTCCTTCCAATTCCAAGTCTCAACTCTCAAGTCAAGGTAGCCGTTGTACCTCACCCCCTATTCTCAGTCCCACTCACATTTCACTATTTATTATTATCAACACTAAACTAAACTAAACTAACGTTTCCCTATTCGACAAGGAATCTCTCTCTCTCCTTCTCATACCCCTTTCACGCTCTCTGCTTTATTTTCTCTTCCTTTTCCACACCTCCTCCTCACCCTCAACCCGTTTTTCCATCCTTCAACGAATCCAATGAATTCCCTTCTTTCAAAATCCAAACTTTCTCCTCCACCTTCAATTTGCAGCAGCAGTGGCAGTGTCAGTGGCAGAGACAGTAGCTGTAGCAGCAGTGAGAGCGACGACAGCCCCCTCTGTTCTCAACGTTTGGAGCTTCCATTGCCATGCATGCCCAATTGCCATCGATCATTAGCGGTTCTTTCAGGGCATGTTGGCTCTGTTTCTTGCTTGGCCTTGTGTGGTGAGTTCATACTGAGTGCCTCACAGGGCAAGGACATCATAGTGTGGCAACAGCCAGATTTGAGGGTGTTTGCTAAGTTTGGTCAGGAGATGGATCAGTGAAAGCCCTTGTATCTGTTGGAAACAAGGTTTTCACAGCGCATCAAGATAGCAGGATCAGGGTTTGGAAGGTGTCAAGGAGCTCAGAGAATGTGTTCAAGCTTGTTGACACCTTGCCTACCACTAAGGACTATTTGGGGAAATTCATGAAGCAGAGCAACTATGTCCAAACTAGGAGGCACCACAAGCGTTTGTGGATTGAGCATGCTGATAGCATTTCTTGTTTGGCGGTTCATAATGGGTTGATTTATTCTGGGTCATGGGATAAGACCCTTAAAGTTTGGAGGCTCTCTGATTTGAAGTGTTGGAGTCTATTAAGGCTCATGATGATGCAATTAATGGGTTGGTGGCTTGTAAAGGGATTGTGTATTCTGCTTCTGCGGATGGGAAGATTAAGGCTTGGGGAAAAGAAGGGAAGAACCCACATTCTTTGAAAGGAGTTCTGGAGGGTCATAAAGATGTTTCCTTTAATTCTGTCATTGTTTCTGATGATGGAAAATGGATTTATGGAGGGGGTTCTGATGGGTATGTAATAGGGTGGGAGGGGAGTTTGGAGAGTTGGAAGCTGGTTTCTGAGACCAAGGCACATGAAATGGCTGTTTTGTGTATGTGCTTAATGGGGGAGTATTTGTGTAGTGGCTCAGCTGATAAAAACATAGGTATTTGGAAGAGAGAGGCTTTTGGTAAGCTTTGTAAAGTTGGGGTCATAAGTGGGCATGGAGGGCCAGTGAAGTGTTTGCAGGCATCATCTAATAGAATTGGTGGTGGCTTTTTATTATACAGTGGGAGCCTTGATAGAAGTGTGAGAGTTTGGTGGGTTCCAAGGTATAAAGCAGAAGTGGAGGACAACTCTACAACACTGAATGAATCCATCATCCCATGTTGAAGGAAGGCTGAGTAATGAAGCACAGGATCTCTTTTACAGTGTCTGATGTGCTTCCTTCTTGATTTCTTTTCTACTTTAAATTTGTTCTACATTGCAGAAACACAGAATTGAAGAGTTACTTCAGAGTTCAGACTCAAACAGCTAAGGGAACAGCAAAATTGAAGCCTTCATTTTTGTGTCTTGAAATTGCTGTTTTGCTTTTCGGTTGTGTTTATTCCTTTTCTTTTTTGTTTTTCTGAGAGTTGATTGTAGAATTTTAGGGTGAAATTAGGGGGTGGTTTATTTTTTATTGTTTTCTTAGTGAAGAAATTAGGGGGACATAGCAGAGTGGTGTGATTATACATTTTTTTTTTCAATTTCATTTCTATACAATTGTATCTATGCTTATAAAGGATTCAATCAATGGAAATAAATTATGTTCTTTTGTTGGTTGTATGATCATGTTGCATCCAAATTGCAGATTAATGAATATATAACCTTTTTTAAGTGCTTGATTAGGACAATAATTGTCGTTGCAGAATATTGTCATATAAGCTCTTCAGCGGCCAAAACAAATAAAACAAACAGCTATTTAGAAAAGAAAAAGATTCTTGCAACAAACCATTTTGTTGTTATTTGAGTCTTTCTGATACATTCGTCTGTCATTGGTTTCCATATGTAAAACAGCATACTCATTCTTCTTGCTGTTTTGTCATTACAGTCAATCAGACAAATGTCACTATACAAGTATGTTTGAAGGTTTGAAGCCAAACAAGGTCAAAACATGAATATAGATAGCATAGAAAGGCCTTATGCTTAATATGTAGCTTGAGGCATCTTTCAAATTTCTAGTGCTTCTGATTTTGGTTATTATTATTCTTACTGTTGAGTTTGTTGATCAAAACCAGTATTCATAGGAAATACGTGAACAAAGCAAGGACTACCTAAACTACTGATATTGTTTCATGCAAATCAGCAACTAGTCATAAAGAAGTAAAGCGGAAAAACAAGGAATAAATGATAAACCAATAGCAAGAGGCAATGGAAAACTAGTCATGACCCTTTCAGCTTTCTAACTAATTCTTTGAAAAATAGACACATAATTTAGTCAACAATTTTATTTATTTATTTATTTTTGAAATGGAAATAGTACTAGGATATGTTAATGTTACTAATCCTAGGTATAAAATACTCTAGCAATGTTTATGCAGAAGTAATCTAAGTATGGGATTCTGAAGTTGCTGACTTCAACTACAATGAGATTATTTGTGTCTAAATTTTAGGATGACCAGTATGTTCTTCCACCGTCCATTTGGTACAAAGCAACTAAAGGCAGCAATGTTTTATTTGGCAGGACCACGGAAAGGCTTAAAACCAGTGAAGTCATTGCTTTAGATTATCTAGAAAGCCACCATTCACTATCCAGCAAGAGGGACAACCTAATTTCTTTAGCTCACCTGAAGCAATATTTTCATTATTTGTACGCTGGTTTTGGACCACATTCAAAAGAAGAACACAAGAATAGTATATTCCATTCATGTAAAAAAAGGAACAGACATGTGAAGTTAACAAACAACATTAATGAGGAGCTGTTTGTTTCTCCCCTTTGTTATATTCAAAAGATGTTGCCTTATTATATATTTATTCCGACCTTTGCTTTTTGAGAGAGGAAGGAAGATGAATAATGAGAGTGTGGAGCCATGTGAAAGAATTCAAGTAATCATTTTAAGCAACAAGTAGAAAACTTGAAAGTAATAGAGGTGCAGCCAACCTGCGGACAAATTTGAAAGTCATTCGTTAAGATATATTTCATGCAATAAGGTATTTGGAGAAGTAACAATTTTAAATGTTGGTTAGGTTGTTCTTTTTGAACTGCACTTTTGGAATTAAAATAAGATTTCTGAATACAGTGGTTTGTTGAAACTCTTTAATATGTTTCAACAAAACCTTCAAAGTGGAAGAACCCAAAACAATGGAAATGAAGAAGGGATACCCAAAAAAGCATATATTATGATAGTGCTAAACTTGTAGTTCATGCTTTCTTCTTGTGCCTGAAATCCTGAATGTGGTTGAAAGGTATGGGATTTACCTAAATCTCCTCGTGAAAGAACACAAATCACAATTTGAGTAATGATACGCAGCCAGAAAAACTCACCAGGCAAAACAAATATAATAGGTCAAAAAACCATCCAAAGTTAGCAACGATGACAACTCATTCCTCCAATGGACTGTTTTAAAATAGTTAATAGTTTTGCAATTTATGTTCTAATTGATTGTATTAATATATAATTTCACAATTAACATTCTAAAGCCGATGAGTAGAATTCCAAACAAAATGTTTCTAATTTATCAATATTCCCAAATTGAAATTAACTTAAAGTTACAAATTTTTTATTAAAAACTTGGTGGTTCTTTATAACCAGTTCAGTTATCTCACTTTCTTTTTGTCAATTTTTACCCGATTTAAGCAACTGGACATCAAGACTGGGAGGGCTGAGCTAACGTCCCTTTTGATTGTAACAAGGGCATCAAACAGAATAATCATTGATTAGTTAAAAAAAGTGCAACATTCAGCATCAAATGAAGTGCAACATTCATCACAATCTCTTGCAAGCCAGTGAAACCTCAATAAACAGCATTTCTCATAAGCCTTTGTACTATAATTACATGTCCATGTCCCAAATCAGGACTACAAAACTTTTCCACATTAGATAACAAGGAAAAAAAAAAAAATGTTACAACACAATTACTCTTACCACACCCTAGATTGGAACAACCATTTATGACACCTTAACAATCAGAGCCCTGAGCAATGGGATATTGAGCGTGACCAACTCATAAATAATCACTCACGTTTTCTTCATGCAAAACATTAATCAACTGGAAATCCTTTCTTACAGGAGAGTAGTGTTTCTCAGGTGCAAAAGGAAGTAGATATCAACAGAACAATGTGTACATGTTCATATCTGTTTGTAGAAAAGGACGTATGCCTGATCATGCAGCACCTTATTTGTTCCAATAGCAAAGACATATGCATCATCAAATCGTAGCCACCGACCATTGGGGTACAGGGCATCAGCTGTGTAGTGCCCTTTTGAAGGCTCCCTTCCGTGATGAGTAATTGTAGCCACAAGTTCATATTTTCGACCCTACAGAAGGATAAAAATCAGTCAGCAACTATGCCCTCTTCCAATTACCAATTCACCATTAATACTCTAGAATCCTAGATAAATATAAATCTGGAGGACAGTGAAAGATAACATTATCACATCGGTTCTCATAAAAGCATTTTTTGTTTTTCCCTAGGGAAGTTTCACTTGAAAAATTGACTAGTCACTGATCTAAGGGAGCATCCAAAGTAGCTTACGAAAATCACTAAAAGAAAATAAATACTCCTTTTTAAAGAAGAACTTCATGTAGTCTGAAGTAATTTTCATGGTATTAGTTCAAATGTTTGTTTAAAAACAGCTGTAAATAACTACTCCTAATTGTTACAAGTTAGGACAGCTTTACTTTTTGCCTGTTTAGTTACAATTAATGCACAATAAAGTTTTCATGATACAAAATGAGAAATGCACCACAAAATTAGATGTCCATCCATATTGTTGTATTTATAATTAGACATTTTCATATTTGGGGGGAGAGGGAGAGTAACTAAAAAGTGATCACAATGATGTATCATGCATAGTATTTTTTTTTAAAAAGAGACACCTTACATTCAGTTTATTTTTCGTGAAACCCTAAACAATCTTAATAGAATAAAAGAATCTTGAGAGTAAGAGAAGCAAATTTTGAACTAAATAGATCTTCACAACTCAATTCCTGTAAAGCTAATTCCCCTCAAATTAATAAAAATAGTACATTATTGACAATATTGCATTCTAGTCACTAGAAAGGGCAGCCATCATTGATCATCATGATCCTAAAGGAAACAAATTAATTTATTTTCAAACAAATGACTAGGATGTAGAAACATGTTACATTACCTCAGTAGATGGTGAAACAAGCAAGTCACGACCTAATACCAACTCAAGAGGAAAGTGCACAGGTTTATGCAACTTGGTGCTTCCCTGGCTTCCATAGCCAAAACGCATCAGGTGCAATATCATTATTTTTGGAAGTGTCTGTATTTGTACAGATTTTCTTGCAGTCACAACACCAGCCTGTAAAAAATTTAACAATATATTTTAGTAGCTGTAGTCTAGAAAGAATATTATCAAACACAACCAAAGGTCATCATTAATCCTTATGAACATTGTTTGTATATCAAAGTACAATAGTGGGTAACAATAACATTAAAATGCCTTCAAATAATAAATAAATAAAAGATTAAATACCTTTCCAGTGAGTGATGTTCGGTACCCTTCAAGAGTCTCTGGGGCGGAAAACAAGTGAAGTGCATCCTCAATTGTATGCACAGCATCAGGATGAATGTCAAGATGGATCAATAGATATGGTTGAACTGTGGCAGAAGCTCTATTTCCTGAACAACAGGAAAAAATAAATCATGATAATGGCCTTTTTTTATATACTTTACTTACTTTTTCTTTTCTCTTTCAAGTTTTAATATAAAAAATGGCAGGGAAGGTGGTTTGCAGCATGAGCAAAAAGTAAAAAGTAAAATTTCAGAATCAAAACTATATGGCATAATGCAACAGACAGACCAGATGAAATTCCACAACATCTAGATGGATGTGACAATTAAGACAAAATGATTTCCTTCACTAATCATATAAGAGTTATATTTTATACCTTTAGCTCTAACCAAACTTCTGAGTTGTCCTCCAAATATACCACTTAATTCTGATGGAACGAAGCTTTGAGTCCTTGTTACAGCAGATTTATTCTTCGGCCCCACTGTTTCCCATTCATCATCTTCCACAGAAGAAACAAGAGAAGATTTGCTACCATTAAGAATTGAAGACTGTCCTTCAAGCTTCAATAGTTCATCATGCATTTGATCCATTACAAAGCTCAGAAATTCCTGAGCATCTTCCTGCCTGAAAGTGACATGTTGGTACCAAGTATATCATAAAATTTCGAAGTTAGATTACAAAACAATTAGATCATACTTAGGCATGTAATTGCATTGCACACTTTCAAATTACCAAATAACTTCATGAATCGGGTCTATTAAATCTGGGACACAATGGTTCCCTATACAACTATTTAAATAATAAGAATATATAAGCAAAAACACATTGGAGGAGGAGGTGAAGGATTGAGAAGAAAAGCTGTTGAAAATTTTATCAATAAATGAAAACTCATCAAAAAAGATAAAAGCTTTGTAAAGATCGTATCTCTCTCCATGTAAAATAAATAATACCAAATCCCCATATAGTCCCAACAGAGATTATAAGCATAACCATTTCTCAATTATTTTCTGACTGTAAAACTATGTTTTTAGCATATGATTGCAGGTTAAAATGGTCACATACATGTCCATACAAAATAAAATAAGTAGCATGCACATAGGTCTTCATGACATGACCAGGTACATGTCTACTTGTTAGCAAGAAATTCAGTGATTCAACTAAAAAACTGGCGAGGGAATAATATGTTGGGAAATTCTTTTCTTGGGGCAGAGGAGAATAACATGACAACAAAAAAAATTAAAAAGCCAAATTCTCACCAACCTTGGTCTTCCTGAAATGCTATTTGGCACATCTGGAGTAAAATTTTTTAGAACACCTTCAAACATAACGGGGCAGAATGCCCTTCCATACTCAAAAGAATCTGCATCTTGCTTTAATTTTGTTCCGCTTGGCATGTCAAATTGAGTTATGAATTCAGCAAATGCTGTCATCGTGGGATAGCCAACCTAATAGATACACAGTAATAAGTATGCAATAATATTAGTTGAATATTCTTTTTCCTGGTTACAAGGGCAGTCTAATTGCACACAATGACATGAGAATATCTATTTGGAAATTTATACACCAAACATAATATTTTAATTCAGCTTTTATATCCCCATTCCTTCAATGTCATGCCACCCATGAATTAAGCTAAAACCCTTAGAAGGCAGTGATAGTTGATATACAACAGCAGACAAACTAACCTTAGGAATGTTGCGAGTTCTTAATTCCTGCAAAAGCTGAACAAAAGGAGTGCAGGACAATAGAGCCTGCATGGTTGCATTAAGAAAGCATAGATTCCCAGAGTTTAATAAGGCCTCGAGGCAGAAGATCCTTAACATGCATAACAGCATGACCATTAGGTGCCTTTTTTGAGTCTTGATCAGATAATTTTGATGAAGAATAATCACCACTGCCAGCGCTATGTACATTCTTCAGATTTCAGCCTCAGAAGCATCCAGGCTCAAATTTGTAAATTGGTTCGAGGGACCATCCTCATCAAGTAGTGTAACTGATAACACATTGTTTTCTTCAACTTGGTTTGCACTAAGGACACTTGAGGGACTAACAGAGAAATGGGTAATGCTGCCATTCTCTTTTACAGTTTGTGATACTTTGGCTAAATTATCACTGACACTCACTCCATTACATTTCTGAGTATCAACAGGAGGAACACTATCCGGTGCTTTTGATGAATTAACAGTAACAGAATTCAAAGAGCCGAATTGCAGTTGGTTCTTCTCCACAGGCTTTTCATTTTTCCCAGAAGATTGCTTATGCAGCAATGATTTGGTTTCATCTTCAGTAAATGACCCAAACAGTAGCATCTGCTAAGCATTGCCGCACAGACCCAAATATAAATTAACAACTTCAATAATTAATAATTTAACAAAAAAAAAATCATTGAAATTTAAATATAGGGCCATAAACAATTCAACAGCCATTTTGAACAACGTAGAACAAAAAGTAGCAAACTCTCAACAATCTACACCACCAGAAGGTTAAAAAGGAAAGAAAAATATTACAAGACATTCAGCTACAAAAGACTAGTAATACTTAAAAAGCAAATAATTATTCCCACATTCATGGATTCATCACAACAATTATAAACCCCCAATTCACAGTAACAACTAAAAGTGGAGATCTAAAAACAACATACCCAAACTAAAGGAACATTAACAATCAAAATGAAAAGGACAAAACTTTTTTATGAAAAATAAAAAACAATACAGCTATTACGAAACACCCTTCTCCAATTGTTTGCCATACAGTCACATTGTTGACGCAATAATGATAATTTCATAACAAAAAAAATCCAATTTTGTTCACAGCAAGCACTCGTTTCATCTATCAGGAACAAATGTACCAAAACATTGTTTAAGAAACTAAGGGGAAAAAAGGCACAAAATTTAGAATCGGTGTAGCGGAAAAGAATCCAACCTTAGAATCACTCATGTTGGTCAAGAGATGGAAGTCGCGAACCCAAGAGGCTGAAATTGAATATTAATTTGGCAGTATAGAAAGAGGGGAAGGGTTGGGTATGGAGAAAGGAGGGAAATCAACAAGTAGGGTTTTGGGAGACCCTGAAAGAGCAGGAGCAGGAGCAGGAGCAGAGGCGGTAATTGAAGACATGAAAGGGGGAAAGGGTGAGCAAAGGAAGAAGAGAGAGAGCATTTAACAAAGGAACCCTCCCCGTTTGAGCCTTCGTACCACCAAAACGGAGCATCGACAGAAAGAGGAAGAAGGAACGAAAGCTCTGAATTCGATGATGAGATGGTTTTGGTTTTGGTTTAGGGTTAGGAATGGGATGGGATGGAAGGGGGGTAAGGGCAACACTGCGCCTCTTCTTCCAGTTGTATTAAGGTTTTTTTTTTTTTACGGAAGGGTGTTGTTACCTATAGGCTATAGATATATTATAGATTATGGATTATTATAGATTATGGATTATTATAGATTGTTCAAAAGAAAAACAAAAAAAAAGTTTGAGGAAAATTAGAGATTTACTCTTTTTCAAAATTAAAGATTATTTATTTTAATTAGTGATGTAATGAAAATTATCTTTTTTTACGATATATCTATTTTCCTTATATTTAGGGATTTTATTTTTTCATAAAATGTTTAGTTTATAGGAAATTTAATTAAGATTATATTTTAATATATAATGAAGATAATAAATTTTGAATCTAATATTTCATATAAACTATTCAAATTTTCACTACTAGAGACATATTTGATTAAGAATATATGTATGATCATGATTTATTTAGCATTTTAATAAATTTTAAATTTTCATTATCTTTTATGATAATTATGTAATTTAAACTTTTGACTAATTAAACTCAATCAATAATATTATGATTTTTGCTTGCTCAAGTTGAAATTTGAAAAAAAAAAAAAACATATCAACTCCCTGTAAATTAATTTTGAAATGTCACTATAGACTCTAGAGAATGAAATAATCATTTTTTATTCTCTCACCTACAAAATTATGTGCCACTTTTTTGTGTTTGTAGATTTTTTTAATGTGTTTTTCATACAATTCTATTGTAAAGAATTTTTAATATTTTTCCAAATTCTATCAATCTCTTAAAAATTAATATTTTAAATTCTAAATATTTGTGATTCCAATTCTTAACCTATTTTTTTCCATTCTAAATCTTTACTTAATACAATTTCAAAATCTTATCATTATCAATTTTTGTTAAAATCTTATCAATATCGATTAATAGTATATAATCATCAATTAATTTATAACAATAAATCATTGAATTTCAAATTTTGAATAATATGATAATTTATTATATCTTACAATGAAAACTACATAAAAGGAAATGATAATTTTTTAAACTATATTAAATAGGTCTAATAAACCTTTTATCCCTAAAAATATCGAGTTTTAATTTTCATCCCTAAAAAATGTTTCTTTATTTCATACTTATGAAATATTTAAGCTATCTTGTCATCTTTACTATTAACTCTATTGTTAATTACGGATGTGTCGAACATTCATCACAATCAACAATCCTATGTGTAATACCATAACACATTAACATAATGGTGTTAGCCTCCTAAACTCATTCAGATATTGCATTGAGATATAGAAAAGATGAAATGTGTAAAGAATTTCAGTTCAAGTTAGGCATGAAATTTGGATTTCAGAAGGAGTTTAAATAGGCTAATATTGTTATATAATGTGTCAAAGTACTGAAGATAGTGTGATGGACGTTTGACACATCCGCACTTAACAATAGAGTTAACATGGACTAAATAAATAGGTCAAATATTTCATAAGGATGAAATAAAAAAGAAAATTTTTCCAAGGGAAAAACTAAAAAATCTTGAGTTTTAATTTCCGTCCCTATAAAATGTTTCTTTATTTCATACTTATGAAATATTTTAAGCTATTTTGTCATCCTTACTATTAACTCTATTGTTAATTACAGATGTGTCGAACATTCATTACAATTAGCAATTTTATGTGCAATACCATAACACATTAATATAACAGCGTTAGCCTCCTAAATTCATTCAAATATTGTGCTGAGATATAGAAAAGAGGAAATGTGTAAAGAATTTCAATTCAAGTTGGGCATGAAATTTGGCTTTCTGAAGAATTTTAAATAGGTTAATATTATTAGATAATGTGTCAAAGTACTAAACATAGTGTGATGAGCGTTTGACACATCCGCACTTAACAATAGAGTTAACATGGACTAAATAAATAGGTCAATTATTTCATAAGAATGAAATAAAAAAGAATTTTTTTTTTAAGGAAAAAAAACTCAAAACTCAAGTATTTTATAAGGACGATAAAAGTTATTATACCTTATCAAATATTATTGATTAAATAGCATAGTTAAGAAAATAGGACCGGACCACTCGGTACGAACTGTTCAACTCAAAAAATCATTGGATCTTAGAACCGATCAACTAAGTCTAAAATTGGTGAAAAATCGGTAAAAAAAAAAAAAACTTATGTCACAGAATCAGTTGAACTGGTTTTTTTTTTTCAAAAACTTACTTTTTTAAAAAAATTTAATTTAATCTAAAATATTTTTAAGATAAATAAAGACATATGTTTAAAGATTACACATAGGTATCTATTATTTTACCAATTATTATTATTTTTATCTTATAAACCTTATAATAAAGCTATTTACATTGATTTACAAACTTATATATCTTAATTTCTAATATTTTTTTGTTATTTTATTAATTAAAATGCTATATAATATTAAAAATATACGTTTAATTAATATCGCTTCGATCACGGGTGAACCACTGAACCGTGAAACAATGCTTTTACCGATTCAATTACCTGTCTGATTTTTAAAACATTGTTAAATAGCATGGTTGGCTTCATTCATTTTTATGAATTAATAATCTAATATAATCTAATCTAATCTCTAATCTAATCTAATCTAATCTAATCTAATATACTGTAGGAAAACAAAGCTCCTCTTTGCCACATGTCCCTTTCTCAATCAATTTCTTTCCCTCTCAAAAACATCACATCATCCTTTTTACTTTTTTTTAATTTTTTTATCAAAATCATATATCCATTTATCATTCACTTATAACATCATTCTTCTTCATTCTCACAATAGTAAAGCGATTTTTTTATGAATCACATGTATCTCCACGGAGGACGGTTTTAATCCTATTGTTTTCTTTTTCTTTTTGTCCTGTTCCTATTATTTTATTTTTTCTCACACATTAATTTTCTTTTTTTATTATTATTATATTAAATTTAATGAACATCAACACATTTATTATATTTCCTAATGTATGTTTTTACGTAATAAAAAATCAGAAATGGATGGTGACAAAATCTGTATCATCCTTTTTTTTGTTTAACCACAGGTATCCTCCACGGGAGGCAATCTTGTATCATCCTTTTACTTTCTTTTCTTTTTTATCAAAATTTTATTTCCATTTATTTAGCTTATATTGTAGTGTTTTTCTTCTTTCTTTGTTTTTAATTAATTATTCACTTATAATATCATTCTTTTATCTCTCATATAGGAAAACAAAACCCCTCCTTGCGGCATGTCACTTTCTCAATCAATTTCTTTCCCTCTCAAAAACATCACATCATCTTTTTTACTTTTTTTTTTCATTTTTTTATCAAAATCATATATTCATTTATCATTCACTTATAACATCAATTTTTCTTCATTCTCACATTAGTAAAGCGGTTTTTTTATGAATCACATGTATCATCTACAGGAGACAGTCTTAATCCTATCGTTTTCTTTTTTCTTTTTTCTTTTATATTTTTCCCACTTTCATTTTCATTTTTATTATGATATTAAAACATTTTCTCTTATTATTCGTTTTTATTAATATGTTTCATTATAAAAAATTCTTTTTATAAACTACAGGTATTCTCCACGGGAGCCAGTCCTGTTCCTACCATTTTATTTTTTCTCACACATTAATTTTCTTTTTTATTATTATATTAAATTTAATGAACATCAACACATTTATTATATTTCCTAATGTGTGTTTTTATGTAATAAAAAATCAGAATGAACGGTGACAAAATTTGTATCATCCTTTATACTTTCTTTTCATTTTTTTTATCAAAATTTTATCTCCATTTATTTAGCTTCTATTGTAGTGTTTTTTTCTTCTTTCTTTGTTTTTAATTAATCATTCACTTATAATATCATTCTTTTATCTCTCTTTTGTAGTGTTATTGCCTATTCATTATTAAGAGTTAAATATGTTTTTATCCCTGTAAATTAATAAAATTTAATTTACTACTTTTTAAATTTCAATTTATTTTAAAACTCCTTCATTTAACAAAAATTGTGTGTTATTAGTAAAGTGGTTTTTTATGCAATGAATCACAGGTTTCCTCCACGGGAGGCGGTCTTGATTTTGTCATTTCTTTTATTTTTATAGCGCTTTTGTTTTCATTTCTTATTATTTTAAATCATTTTCACTAATTATTCGTTCCTATAATTTGTTTTGTTACAAGAGTAATTTTTTAATGAACCACGGGAGACCGTCTTACTCTACCATTTTTTTCTTTTTTTCTCATATATTATTTTTCTATTTTATTATTATATTAAACAGATTCTCTTATCACTCATTCCTGATTTTCATTACATAAAAAATAAAAAGAGAATTATGTAGTTCGCATATATAAATCTTCATTATTCATACCGTAATTAAGAGCAATTATAAAAGTTTAGAACTAAGCAGTACAATCTCCTTTACCCGATGCATTGGGTGAATCTGGAGGGAAAGGAGAGGCTGAACATTACTAACATCATCGCTAACTTGGAGAGCGTATTGACTTTTGTTAAGAATTAACCTGGTTAGCATCTCTATATTAGTTACATGAAATGAATTCTATAAAGATTTTATTGACTTACATAAGTACTTATGATAGCTAATATTTTATCCCGTGTGAAACACGAGAAACATAAATCATACCATTAATTTACCCGTGCGAAGGCATGGATCACATACTAGTTTAAATTCAAAATAAATATCCTTTAATATATTTTTTCAAATTAAATCCCAATTCAAAATAATTATCTTTTAATATTTATATATTAAATTCAAATCATACCTATAATTCAAACTAATTCAACTATAACATTTACATATTAAATTTAAATTATTCATTTTAAATCCAACATATATTTCGAATTTTAATATATTTATTATTAAAATAGGTGCACTTAAAGATATTAACTCTCTATTATATAAATTTGAGACCTCATTTAACGGTAAATTTCACATATAATTTGTGAGATTGAGATATATTCTATTCTATTATATTTTATTCTATTCTATATATTTATCTATTTTTCTTCTATCTATCTATTTACTTATATGAAAAAAGGTCTTGGGTGTCACATGTTACTTCATGGTGAATTTTTTCTCTCTCAAGATTGATTTCTTTCTTTCATCTTTTTTCTATTTTATCTATTCTATTATATTTTTTTTCTATTTACTTATATGAAAAATAAAGTCTTAGGTGCCACATGTCACTTCATGGTGAATTTTTTCCCTCCCAAGGTTTCTTTCTTTCTTCTTTCTTCTATTTTATCTATTATATCCTATTCTTTCTTTCTACAAAATAAAACCTATCATTCTCTATAACTAGAGCTGACAATTCGAGTTACCCAACTTGACTTGATGTTGGTGGCGGGTTTTCGCGGGCTGGGTTAAAAATCATGGGAGTTATTCGGACTTTTAATATAAAGGTCCAAGCTCTATATTTTTGTAGACTTTTACGAGTCGACCTGGTCCGACTAACCCATTTTGTCGACTCCATCTATAACGTTTTAACACATGCATTTTATTTTTCCAGCTCAAAATCAACTTTCTTTTTATTTCTTTGTTACTTAAAAAACGTAAAAAAAAAACTATGTTTTTTCAACAAAAAAATATACGTGAGAAATTTATTATGAATTTAAATGATATTTTTTCAGCAATTAATAATGTTACCAAAATAATAAAAATAATAATAGGCCCATGCGGTTTACGGTTACCCAGTTCGACTTGGCTTAGTACGAGTAGTAGGTTTTTACGAGTTGAGCTACAAAGCCCGATAATTATTTATACTTTTAAAATATATGTCTGATCCCTACATTTTTCGGCTTTTAATGGGTTTTGTGGACTTTGAGAGCTCTTGTGAGTTTTCTATCTATTTACTTCTATGAAAAAAAAGATGTCTTGGGTGCCACATGTCACTTCATTCTGAATTTTTTCCCTCTCAAAGTTTCTTTCTTCTTTTTTCTATTTTTTCTATTCTATTATATTCTTTCTGCAAAATAAAACCTATCATTCTCTATAATTAGAGCTAGCAATTCGAGTTACACAACCCGACTCGATGCGATAGCGGGTTTTCGCAGGTCGGGCTAAAAATCTCTGAAGTCATCCGTGCTTTTAAAATAAAGGCCCAAGCTCTATATTTTTTGTAGACTTTTGCGGGTCAACTCGGTCCGGCTAGCCCATTTTGTTGGTTCTATCTATAACTTTTTAACACACGCATTTTATTTTTTTTAGCTCAAGATACACTTTCTTTTTTTTTTCTTTGTTACTTAAAAAACGTAAAAAAACCTATGTTTTTTTTTCAAAAAAATTATACGTGAGAAATTTATTATGAATTTAAATGATTTTTTTTAACAATTAATAATGTTACCAAAATAATAAAATAACAATAGACCCATGCAGTTTATGGTTACCCAGTCCAACTTGGCTTGATACAAATAGTAGATTTTTGCGGGTTGGGCTACAGAGCCCGTTAATTATTTGTACTTTTAAAATATAGATTTGATCCCTACATTTTTGGGCTTTTAATGGACTTTGCGGACTTTGAGAACTCTTGTGAGTTTTTGCGGATATTGAGCTTTTTCTGTTCAGGCTAAAAAATCTCTGAGTTATTAGGACATGTAAAATAAGGGTCAAAGCCCTACATTTTTACAGGCTTTTGTGGGTTGGCCTGATTATGTGATATTTTAATGTGTTGGGTTAGTTTAAAAGGCTTAAATATTTTTGTAGTTCCTCCAAAATACCCTCATTTTCATTTTAGTACCCCTAAAAAAACTTTTTAGCTTTTCGTCCTCACAAAATAATTCCTTTTCAAAATTGTTCTCATCGTTAGACTAGCTTAATAGCTTGCTCATGTGGCTGCTATTATGTTAGCTGACGTGACAATCTTCTTCTTCAACCAAATTTTTGTGACCAAAGACATACAATCTTTAGCTCCTTACCTATTCTTCCAATACTCTTAACAACCCTAAAACTCCATTGTTACACATTTGAACTAGGTAGACCCCACCTCAATAAAAAACTGTACTTTCTATCAGAAAAGTGAATCTCTTTCACTCTCTTATCACTATTAGCACCTTTATCATCACCCTCTCCAAGTTCATTCTCATCCTCAACACCCTAACTAATGTTACCTTCATTTACAGCTTCATCACTGTTACCTCCATCCACATCACTCATACTACCCTCTGTAAGTGCCTCCCACACTCCATCACAACAAGTACAATAATCTATGCTTATATGAAAAAAAGGTCTTGGGTGCCACATGTCACTTCATGGTGAATTTTTTCTCTCTCAAAGTTTCTTTATTTCTTCTTTTTCTAATTTATCTATTCTATTATATTCTTTCTTTCTACAAAATAAAACCTATCATTCTCTATAACTAGAGCTGGAAATTCGGGTTATCCAACTCAGCTCGATGTGGTGGTGGGTTTTCGCAGGTCGGGCTAAAAATCTCGGGTGTTATTCATGCTTCTAAAAGAAAGGCCCGAGTTCTATATTTTTGCAGACTTTTGCGGGCCGACCTGGTCTGCCTAGCCCATTTTGCCAGTTCTATCTATAACGTTTTAACACACATATTTTATTTTTCCAGCTCAAAATAAACTCTCTTTTGTTTTCTTTTTTTCTTTGTTACATAAAAAAAACATAAAGAAAACTATGGTTTTTTTAAAAAATTATACGAGAGAAATTTATTATGAATTAAATGATGTTTTTTTCAACAATTAATAATGTTACCAAAATAATAAAAATAACAATAGACTCATGCAGTTTATGGTTACCCAGTCCGACTTGGCTTGATACAAGTAGTAGGTTTTTGCGGGTTGGGTTACAGAGCCCGATAATTATTTGTACTTTTAAAATATGGACCTGATCCATACATTTTTGGGCTTTTAGTGGGTTTTGCAGATTTTGAGAGCTATTATGAGTTTTTGCGGGTACTGAGCTTTATCTATTCAGGCTAAAAAATCTTAGAGTTATTAGAACATCTAAAATTAGGGTCAAAGCCCTACATTTTTACAACCTTTTGCAAGTCGGCCTGATTGTGTGATATTTTAATGTGTTGGGTTAATTTAAAAGGCTTAAATATTTTTTCAATCCCTCCAAAATACACTCATTTTCATTAGTCTCTCTAAAAAAAATTTATTAGCTTTTCATCCTCACAAATTATTATTTTTTTTTCAAAATAGTTCCCGTCGTTAGACTACCTTAACAACTTACTGATGTGGTCGTTACCATGTTAGTTGACGTGACAATCTTCTTCTTCAACCAAAATTTTGTGACCAAAGACATACAGTCTTTAGGTCCTTGCCTATTCTTCCAACTCTTAACAACCCTATAACTTCATTGTTACTCATCTGAGCTAAGTAGACCTTACCTTAATCAAAGACTGCACTTTCTATAAGAAAAGTGAATCACTTTCACTCTCATATCACTGTTAGTGCTATCATCATCACCTTCTCCAACATCATTCTCATCCTCAACATCCTAGCAAATGTTACCCTCATTTACAGGTCCATCAGTGTTACCTCGTTCCACATAGGGGTGGAAACAGGCCAGGCCAGGCCAGGCCAGGCTTTGGCAGGCCTGAGCCTGGCCTGACTCATAATTCTTAAGCCTGAGCCTGGCCTGTTACCTGTTACAGGCCTTTTTGTAAGGTCTGGCCTGGCCTGCGAAAAAGCCTGGCCTGGCCTGTAAGCCTGTTTAGAAGCCTGTTTTATAACAAGGCCTACCAACAGGCCAACAGGCCTATAAGCCTATGCAGGTCAGCAGGCCTTTTAAGCTGACTTTTTATATAATTAATTTAATATATTCTAATTTTTTACTATATTATAAATTTTTTAATTATATTTATAGTTATTTATATAATTAATTTAATATATTATATATTATTATATTAAACAGGCCGGCCTGTTAAGCCTAATAGGCTTTTTCATAGGCCTGAAGCCTGACCTATTTAACTAAACAGACCTTTTAAGAAGCCTTAGCCTGGCCTTTTTAATAAACGAGCCAGGCCAGGCTAGGCCATAAACAGACCAGGCCGTAGGCCCCTGACAGGCCGGCTGGCCTATTCCCACCCCTAGTTCCACATCACCCATACTACCATCCGTAAGTGCATCCCATGCCCCGTCACAACAAGCACAATAAGTAGAACAATTAGAGATTTTTGGCAACACAAATGATGGTTCCTAAGAGACTGTGAAAATTATGAAGAATGAAGGTTTTGTCCGAAAAGTGTAATTTATTTTTCATTTTTTAGGTTTGAAAAACTATTTTTTCATTTATTATGTAATTTAATAAATTATTAAATTTGCTAATTGACAAATCTGATGCCACATGACAGTGAGAATGTCATATCAGTTTATGCACTAACGGACACATAAAAAAGAGTAACAACAACTTTAATGACGATTACTATTTTGAAAAAAGAATAATTTTGGGAGGACGAAAAAACTAAAAAAACTTTTTAGGGAGGCTAAAATGAAAATGAGTGTATTTTGGAGGGACTAAAAATATATTTAAGCCAATTTAAAATGATATTTTAATGTCATGGGAAAGGAAAGAAGATAAAAAAAATAGAGTGAAAAAGTGTGTAATAAGCAAGTGCGAAAAAACCTTCACTCTTTTCTAAATGTATTGAATCATTGACATACTTAGAGCTATCAATTTAGGCTACCCGACAGCGAATTTTTGCAGGTCAGACTAAAAAACTAGGAGTTATTTGAGCTTTTAAATATAAATGTTTGAGTTGTACATTTTTTTGGGCTTTTTGTGGATTCTGCAACAAAAAAATATTTCAATGTATTGGTTGTAATATTATAGATTCATTTACAATTCATTGAAAAAATTATTTTAATGTGTTAAATTCATTTAAAATGACATTATAATATTTTGAGGTGTCGGGTTCATTTAAAAAGTATTTTTTATATGACACCAAAGGAAAAGAAAGATAAAAAAAAGGTGTGAAAAACCATCACTCTTTTTCAAAATGTATTTTTTTTGGACAATCTTTTTAAAAAAGTATATGAAATCAATGACGCTCTTAGAGCTATCAATTTGGGTCACCCGACTCGGGTATATGACTTTTTTCAGAGTGGTTTATAGATTTTGAGGTATTTTACGAGGACGAACTTTATCAGGATGGATGGAAAGGAAAAAAAATCCTGAAATTATTCAGGCTTATAAAATAATTAAAGGTTCGATTCTTATATTTTTGTGACCTTTTATGAATTAGCTCATTTTGTTAGTTCTAAATACCCATAACCATTCACTTATTATTTTTTTATTATTTTCCTAATCATAAATATTATTCAAATATTTTATTAACATTTTTTATATTATTTTTGTCAAACAATTTTGTTATAACACATTAACAAGATTTTATTTGTAATTAAATTTATATTTTTACTTAATAATTAACAAACCCGATATATTAGTTGATATTTTAATATTTCTTTTATCTTTTAAAAACTTAAAAAATTCGACTTATACACAAGGAAGTTAATCAAAGTGTGAACTTTTTTGTTAGACTTTCACTGACTTATAATACTTATAATTTTGGAGTTTATATATTAGATGACACTCTTATGGGTATTATAAATTTCTATTTTAGGATATATATAAGCCTTTTTTTATCACAAACTTTCTATGTAGTTTTGAACTTTAGCCATCCTTAAAAAAAAAATATATATATTTATATTATTTATATTTATAATTTAAATATTTGTTATTTAAAATATTTAAATTTATAGTTTTTTATATTTAATATTTATGTATTATCAAATGAAAAATTTTACATAAAAATATTTTCATCTCTTTATATTAGATAATATCTTTATAATGAATTTACTATGATATTTTTATTTTATATAAATTACATAAAAGATTAAAACTAATAAATACCAACTCAAGTTGAATAGAAAATGTTCACCTTAAAAAGTTATATAAAAAATATTAATTATACAAAAATAGAATTATATAAAGTCTCGTGATCATACATTGATAGTGTGAAAAAAATATATTATCATTGTCTCATCATTTAATGAATTTAATAACACATTATTAAATGACAATATAAAACTTTATTGATAATATATGTAATTAAATTCATAAATGATTAATTATGTATAAAAATAATTTACATAATTTATTTACCAAGGACGCAACCCGTGCGAAAACACGGTAACACTACTAGTTCTACCTCTAAGATCGAGTTCTTAATATTAACATTTCTCTCTTCTCCCTTTTCTTATTTGAATTTTTAAATGCTAATCATTGATTTGAAATTCATTAAGATTCAAAATTTTAACCTCCTATTTTCTATTATAATCCTTATTTTTAATATAAATATTTTTCATATTGTTATGATTTTAATTCATTTAATTATCATTTTATCAATTAATCAATAATGTAAACTAGATTTCAATATCAATATTAAAACATAACTAGCGGTGTATTCGTGCTGGTGCACGGGTTGGTCGTTGGATAATTTGCGCATTTAAATATATAATAGGTGGAGATTAGAAATAATGATATTATTAATGGTTGGAGATTTTTTTTGGTCGTGTATTAATAGTTGGAGATGAACTATATGTTGCATATATTTGTATACGAACTTGTTGCTAAATTAATAGTGTAATAAAATCAAAATATCATTAGTATTATCAGGTTATTCAATGGTGAGACAACAATTTTCAATTTATTAAATACTGAATAAGTCAATAAAATAATGATAAATAATACAATTAAATTGGAAATGTTGAACTAAGGATCTTTATAAATGTTAAAGTATGTATTCAAAGTTAATAACAACTATAACAAAAAAATGTTTAGTAAAGTGTAATGGAGATATTTTTAATGCTTGTATAACATTGAAAATTAGAAAAGCATATTTCTTTCATGTTTTGACTCAAGATACAGTACAGGAAGATTCCTGAGGAAGGTGCCCAGCCTGATGGCTACAATGCACATCAGCCTTGATGAATTTCCTTTGTTGGAATTGTAGAGGGGCATGGGATAAAAGATTCACTGGCCTTATCATAGATTTTAGCAGAATTTATAATTTGAAGTTTGTAGCTTTGCTTGAACCAAGAATTAGTGGCTCCAAAGCTGATAAAGTAGTCCAAGGTATGGGTTTTTCTGGTAGTGTGAGGGTGGAAGCCCAAGGTTTTTCTGGGGGTATTTGGTGCATGTGGAAGGTTGAGGACTTGATTGTATCTGCGATTAAACTTCTTCTCAATGCATTCATCTCAAGCTCACTAATGTGGGTGGTACAAATTGGATTCTAACAGTTGTGCATGCTAATCCAAGTGAACCTCATAGGGATGAACTTTGGGAGGAATTAGTGAATTTCAGTAATGCAATTGGGGAGCCTTGGTGTGTAATGGGTGACTTCAACACTACCCTCTATGATTTTGAGAAAGTTGGAGGTGCTGGAGCAAATAGAAGTTCCATGAATGCTTTTGCTAACTGCCTGGAGACTTGTGGCCTGCAAGAAATTGCTTCCAAGGGCCCTTTCTTAACCTGGAAAAAAGGTAACGTTAGAGAAAGACTTGATAGAGTTGTTTGTACTCAAAATTGGAGGTTGTCTTTTCAAAGGGCTTCTGTGATAAATCTGGCCCTTCCATCATCAGACCATTGTGGTTTATGGTTGAAGATTGGAACCCAGAACTATCAACATCAGTATGAGAAACCTTTCAAATTCCTTGCTGGTTGGTTATCTCATAAGAATTTTAAGGACCAGGTGAAGAAACATTGGGACATTAATAAGCATTGGAATTAGAATTTGGAATGCTTCCAATCTAACATGAATTCTTGGAATAGATTGGTGTTTGGTAATATCTTCCATAAGAAGAGAAAGCTCCTTTTAAGACGGGAAGGAATTGATAGGAAGCTGAGGGAGGGTCCAAATCCTTTTCTTAATAATCTAAGAATGGAGCTTTGGTCTGAGTATCAATCAATCCTGGCTAGAGAAGAGGAATATTGGTTGCATCAGTCAAGAGTGAACTGGCTTAACCTAGGTGATAAGAACACTCATTTTTTCCATCAAGCAACTGTAATAAGAAGAACTAAGAACAAAATTGATGCTCTCCAGAATGAGGACCGGGTTTGGATCTATGATGAAGTTCAGCTTGAGAAGATGATGCTGGATTTTCTCCAAACTTTATTATCTGATCCTTCTCCTGGGCTGATCATGTCTGCTGTGGATCATAGTTTCCCAACTCTTCCTGCTGAGGTAATCTCTAAACTACATCCTATTCCTTCTATTGATGAAATCAAAACTGTTGTGTTCAGTATAGGTAATTTTAAGGCCCTTGGGCCTGATGGGATTCATGCCCTCTTGTACGAGAGTCAATGGGATATCATGAAACCTTTTGTGGTGAATCTGATTACTCAGGTTTGGTCTAACCCCTCCTTGATTGCTGATATTAACCAAACCCTTATATCTCTTATTCCCAAAGTAAACTCGCCTATCAATGTTTCTCAATTTAGGCCCATATCTTTATGTAATGTTAACTATAAAATTTGGTCTAAAATAATAGCTAACAGGCTCTCTGATATTATGCCAACAATAATTGGTCCTAATCAATGCTCCTTTGTCAAAGGGAGATAGGGTATAGATAATGTGATTGTGCTTTAAGAACTTGTTCACTCACTTAGATATTTAACCAGTAGGAAAGGCTATATGATTTTAAAAATTGACATGGCTAAAGCTTATGATAGAATGAAATGGACATTCATTATGGATACTCTAAGGTGTGTTGGTTTGCCTGATCATTTAGTTTCTATAATCTCTGACTGCATTACTTCTCCTTCTACTAAAATGAATTGGCATGGGTCTCAATCTAACTCCTTTTCCCCTTCCCGTGGGTTAAGACAAGGTGACCCTATATCATCATACTTATTTGTAATGTGTATGGAGAGATTACACCATTTAATTTCTTTAAAAGTTACTTCTGGTGTTTGGAGAGGTTTTTGTTTTGGTAGGCATAGTCCATCTATCTCTCATCTTCTCTTTGCGGATGACATCATAATTGTTGAGGTGTCAAATGATCAAGCTATCTTAATTAATTATGTGTTGGAAGAGTTTTGTGAAGGTTCAGGCCAAATGGTGAATAGAGACAAGTCAAGGGTGTTCTTCTCTAAAAACATTGATCAGATCACTGCTCAAGGAATATCCAATATCCTATCAATGGACCGGACAGAAGATTTGGGAGTCTACCTGGGATTTCCTGTATTACATGGCAGAATAAGTAAAAATACATATCCTCCAATCATTGACAAAGTGAGGAAGAAACTGGTTGGATGGAAGGCTAGTTCTCTTTCTATGGCTGGCAGGATTACACTAGCTCAATCAACTATCATGAGTATGCTTAATTACTTAATGCAAGCTTCTGTGTTTCCAATTGGAGTTTGTGAGGAAATTGAAAGGCTCTGTAGGAACTTTATCTAGGGATCCTCTTATGAGCATAGGAAACTTCATCTCATCTCTTGGAATAAAATTTTTCAGCCAAAAAATCATGGAGGTCTGGGCTTTAAACCTCTAAGGCTGGTCAATGAGGCTTACATGGCTAAGTTGGGTTGGAGAATGATAGATCAACCTCAGCTGCTTTGGGTTCAAATTCTGAGGGATAAATATAGATGTGGTACAAATAGGATGCCTTCAATTGCAAACCACTATAGGGAATCTAACTTGTGGAAATTGCTAATGCTTGGAAATATGTCCAAGGTAACCTACCGTGGAATATTGGGAATGGCAACACTAGTAGATTCTGGATTGATCCTTTTGTTCATGGCCTGGGGCCTTTAATTAATTACTCCACTTAGCCTCCTAATGAAATTCACAACTTCCACACTGCTGCTGACCTATCTGAAAATGGAAATTGGAAAACTGAATCTCTTCAGGGCTATTTGCCAACTAACATCATTTGTAAACTCCATGTTGTGTCTCCCCCTAGAGCTGAGTTAGAAGATGACACCCCCACTTGGTCTGGTTCATCTAATGGAGAATTCCAAATGAAGATGATGTATGAAATCATTGGTAATCACCAGGTGCCAGATATTGATCCAGCTGTTTGCAGTTATGTGTGGAGTTAGAAGGGAACTCCAAGGATCCAATGCTTCCTTTGGAAATGTATTCATGGAAAACTACCTACCAATGAAGAGAGGTCTTGTAGAGGATTAACCAGTGACACAACATGTAGCAGATGCCAAAATCATTCAGAAACAATTATGCATGCCATTAGAGATTGTCCTGCTGTGATGGATCTTTGGAATTCCTTAATTCATTCTGATCATTGGGCCAGATTCTTTAGCCTTGGCATTAAAGGGTGGATGAAAATGAATCTTTTAGAAGATGTCTCCCATAACAATACTGGTGTGGCTTGGAAAATTTTATTCCCTGTGTTGCTATGGATGTTATGGAATGATAGAAATAACTTAGTATTCAACCAAAAGACTGATTTATCATCCAACCTCCTTCAGAGAGCTATATCCTATGCTATGAAGATGACTAGCAGTTTGGACAACTACCAAAAATCTCAGATTATTTCCTTTAAGCATGAAGAACAGATTGCTTGGAAGCCTCCTCCCCATGGATGGTTTAAGCTCAATGTAGATGGCTCTGTTAGACAGTCAAGTAGTGCTACTAGAGGTGGCCTTATTCGCAAAGATGATGGCAGATTTGTTTTTGGTTTTACTTCCAAATTGGGATTTGCTCGACTGTGAAGGCAGAGCTGTGGGCTTTACTTTTTGGCCTTAAATTGGCTAGATCATGTAATATTAGGAATTTAATGGTAGAGCTTGATTCAAAGATAGCTTTGAATTTTGTCAAGAAGGGTGTTTCTCATAACCATCATTTATTGTTATAGTATTGTTAGGGACATTAGAGAAGCCCTTGCTTGGGATTGGTTGATTTTCTTATGTCATATTTTTAGGGAGGGGAATAGAGCAGTTAACCTCCTTGCTAACATGGGCCATGATTTTCCCCTTGGATTTCATAGTTTTGTTTCTAGTCCTAGGCCCCTTAATGATATTCTTAGGGATGATTATAGGGGAGTTGCTCTTCCTCGTCTAGTTTTGTAGTTTTTTTTGGGCTGTTAAGCCCCTCCATTTATAAAAAAAAAGAATGTGATACTCATTTAAAATTTACTTCCAGATCATGCAACAAGAATACATGAAAATCAGAAATTTACAGGTGCAGTGTTTTCTGTGTGGAGATAGTCCGTTGGGGATAACAAAAATCCACGATTATCATATGATTTTGTTGTTGGACAAACCTCTGGCTATTTATTGTAAACTTGCGGAGCAACAAAATCTTTACTAATCTATAACAATATTAATTAACCAATATTAACTTTTCAGAACAAACATTTGATGAGAGATGGGATAGATATGTACCTCAAACTTGATAATACTATTAGAATGAAAAACTCCAAAATAAACATGTAATAAATGCAAAGTCTAATATATTATAATTTAAGAGTAGAGCAGTACATCTGTCGTAAGAAACTTGAAATTATTGTAATAAGAGACTTGAAACCATTCTATTACACAGGAAAATCAAAATTTAGTTCACAATTTACAATAGTCCATTTTAATGCCAATTGATGACATTGAAGTTTTGATTCATTTATTTTTCATGACATATGTTATCATATTTTTTTATGCTCTTATGTGTTAATTCTCAACATGCATATTTGATTGAGGATGTTATTATATAGGAGCATTTACTCATTACCTTTAGCTTGTTAGTAGAGAAAAAAGAAAAATTCTATTGAGCTATAGAGAAAGTAGGAAATTTCTTATAATGTTCTTTGAATAATAGAAGTGTTCCTTAGCTATTCTATAAGTAAAACAAAGATTCTCTATCTACTCACATGTATCATGCATTTAAAATTTTTATTCTAAGTGTGAAGTTTACTAATATATTGTCCACTTAAGAGGTTATTTGGCACCAGATTAAACAATAGAGGTGATGCAATTTTTGATATTCTACACCAGATTTGTTTATACAACTGCATCTAAAAATTATTATATGTCAAATTTACTTATGCAAAGGTAATTTCAAAAAACACAAATACACGTGTTGTTAATCTACTTCTAGTTTTGTTTAGACATGTATATAAAACAATACCAAGAATAGAATATTTATTCATATATACTAGTTGCATAATTAGATGTATAAGGCCAAGTTAGACATAAAAAAAATCAACAATCACGTGCTCATGATATGTATTTAATAAAATTAATCTCGCCATTTGAGGGCACAAAAGAAAATACAACAATAGTCAAATAAAAGATACACATATAGTTAATATTTCTTTGAATAAAAGTGTTTCTTAGCTCTTTCTACTACTAAATCCAAGATTCTATATACCATCAGAAATGCATTATTTGTTAGCAAATTATGCAATAAGGTGAGGCAAACACCTCCTTCAGGAGATAATTAGTGGGTGATATAACACAATTCCATGGTTATCATATGATATTGTGGACAAAACTATAGTGATTACCTCTTTCTGATGACTACATGGAGAAATTTATTGTACGACAAAGTCTTTAATAATCACATGCAATGTTAATTACCCAATATTAGCCTTTGATAACCGTAATTTGATTGACAGATAGGGAATAGAAATGTACTTAAAGCTTGACTATATACTATAAGAATGTAAAACTCCCACATAAACAATTTATTGTATGTAAAACTCCCATATAAACATGTAAAGGCTCAGACAAATTGATTGATAATGTAATAACTCTCATTACAATTTTAGGGTTAATGATGAAAAGAAAGCCATAGGTCAATCAAGGGACAATCAATATTGAACTTTTTATAAATTTCATAGTTAATAATAATATAAAATGATTTTTAAATTATAGTCAATGACAATTTACTTATGCAAAGATAATTTTAAAAAACACAAATACATTTATTGTTAATCTACTTCTAGTTTTGTTTAGACATGCATATAAAACAGTATCAAGAATAAAATATTGTCAGTATCTTCAAACACTATTTGCATGATTAGATGTATAAGGCTAAGTTAAACATGAAAAAAATTAACTCACATCATAAAATTAATCTCACAATTCGAGGGGGAAAAAGAAAATACAATAATAGACAAGCAAAAAGGAAAGCAAAACACATGCATGCATGTCGTTAGATAATAATATTTTTTGAATAGAAGTGTTTCTTAGCTCTTCTATGAGTACATCCAAAACTTTGTATACGGTCACAAATGCATTAAAAAAATTATTCCAAGTCTTATACATTGTCCATATTAGAGGTTATTTTCCACCAAATTATGCAATAGGGGTGGGACAAACACCAAAAGCCGATAACCTCTTTGTAGAGATAATTAGTGAGAGATATAAAACAATTCCATAGTTACCATATGATATTGCTGTTGGATAAAACTATAATGATTACGTATTAGATATAGCTTAACGTTACACAAACAGTTGATTTTAAGCTAATGACATCTATGATACAATTCAAAATTTTCACAAACATTGGATTGTAACCTAAGGCCGGCTCTCAATTGCTTATGCTCTCCCTTACAACAATCAAGTGAAAACCAAAGTGCAAACAACCACAATGGGAACCCCGACATCAAAAACAGGAAACTATACAAAGCATCGAATTATTTAATACCTTGCATAAAAGAAAATCATTTAGCAACCAATCTTTTGGATGAAACATTGTGTTTACATTCCAAAGATTAGATAAATCAATTTCCATGTGCATGCTATAAGCATAAGTGCCTGATATGTATTGGCAGAATACCTTAAGGAATATTACATATTAAAAGGAGAACCAAATAAGGAAGAATATGAACTAAAATAAGAAGAACTTTTAAGAAAGAAAATGAGCAGAACATGCTGATAACCATATTTTTTATGCAGACACCCACAATTATTACACTATCTCTATCCAATCCAAATCCACTAGAAAATGAGTTCTTTTGAGCTAAAAGGGAGGGATTTCATATTGATCCAACCTGAAAGCAACACAATAGAGATCCATCCAACGTTTCAATCTTCATTTATGCATCACCATAATCTCCTTGTCAGATAATGAAAGCATGAGACAAATTTAAAAAGTATGTTAGATTTCACAATTTATCCATGACAAACTAAAATCCACATATTGAAACAAACCCAAATGAAAAAGATAGTAGATTTTTACATCTTCAACCTACTGTTCTTTGCCCCTCATGAGTCATCTCATCACTGTTTTTGTCACGGGAAGGAAAAGAGGTTCATGACTCAAGATCCTCGAGGATGAGCAGAGCATTTGCAATGGCAATATAGCCTCGTGTCTTGCAAATTGCAGAGCATCTTTCTTCTTTACAACAACACAGGTTCAGGTGGCACAAAAACTTCTTCTAGAATGTGAATTCAAGAAAGGGAGGATGTGGGTATGCTGCTGCCGGGAGCAAGAACTGTGAGGTTTTCAGGCTGCTATTTGATTTTGTGGTTTCACCAAGATTTCTTACAAGCAGAGGTGGGATTATGGAGGAGCATATTAGGGACATTCCTTCTCTTTACAGGTGGGAGATGACCAAAAGTGTGAGCACCTACGGAGGACGCTTTTTTTTTTTTTCCGTCCGTTTGTAGGGTCATATTGAGACGCGTTTTGCTGAACTCTCCAATGTCCTCCATCAATAGAGTTATAAATCACTTTCAGCTTTCTTTTGTTTCATTTTCAACAGCAAAAAAGGCAAGAGGAAAATACTGATCATTTGGATCTCTACCCACAGCCACTAGCAATTGTCCACCATAAGCAGTTTTCAAATAACACCCCCTTAAAAATGCAGCCTTACAACCCTCCAGACCCATGTAGAAACTTCCAAATCTAGGAGGCAAATCTGGAACATGCCTTTCCACCTGTAATTTGCAAGAGTTATTTGTACTTGCATGCCTCAACTCAGCTTCATAAGACCACAACAAAGAATATTGTCTTTGTGCATCATCTTCTACCATTCTTTTAGCAATTCTTTATGCCTTCCATGCCCTTGCAATAGTTACACCCACAACATACGAAATTCTCACTTCTGAGATATTATCCTTTACTCTCATACTGTTTGTTGTCCTAAATCTGTCAGCAACCACCTTTGTAATCCATTGAGACTCAGCATTTGTGTTGTTAAACACCTTGCCACATGTATGAGTGCTCACAAGAGTTTTCATCCTAAATGTTTGACTCTTTCCAACCTTACTAACTAATGCAAGAAAGTTGCATGCATGCTTACACTTCACCATCACTCTCAATTTATCATTCTTTTGAAACTGAACTTCTCTACCATTCAGAACAGAGTACTCCAATATAGCCTCCTTGAATTCTTTCAGTGATCCAAATTCCATGCCCAGTGCGAATTTAAAATCCCAACACATTTCTTCTTTTCTATATCTGACATATGTAGGTCTAGAATCTCTATCACTTTCATCATAAGAAAAGTCACTAACCAGCTCCTGAGATCTATATCCATCATCCATCTCATGATTTTTTGCTCCTTCCACATCCACAAATTCTGATCTAATTTCGGATCCCCCACCCTCACCTGAAGTCCCTCCAATCTCACTTGGGTCACTGCCTTTCTTACCATACTTCCTAATGGGTAGCTTGTTCCTCTCATTGTGTGGAGTTGGCCTGACAGGAGTTGTTTCTTCAAAAGTTGGGGTTTGTTGAGTAAAAACTGGTGTTTGGTCAGGAAGATCAAATCCATCATCTAGAGCAAGATCTCTCTCCTTCTCACTATCATCAAAGTGGATATCACTCACACTTTCATCATTAAAGTCAAAATCTATGTGCCCCTCTGATAAGTGCCAAATATAAGTAAATTTGCATATAAAGTTATGGCACTTATGGTTTTAATTGTATTAATTTGATATTAATTTCCCCTGATTTAAGAACTGTTGAACTCAATTAGATGTTTTATGAGTCTTAACTTAATTGAAGTCATTTGATCCCATTCTGTGCTCGAATTTCAGGTAATCAAGGAATAAAGAAGGAAGGATACTTGGAAGAATTAAAGAGAAGTCAAGAAAAGAGAAAAGTGAATAACTTCTACCTTATTCTCGCTCAAGCGAGCCAATCTTGCTTGAGCGAGAATTGTCCAAAGAGGGTGGTTTTTGAGTGCTATTCTCGCTCAAGCGAGAATATGCTCGCTTGAGCGAGATTACATTTCTTCATCGTGAAGTACTCTTCTCACTTGAGCGAGAATCCACTTATCCAGGGACAAAACAGAGTTCGTAAGGGAGTTCGTCATTGGATAGCTTACATTTTCTAAATCTGGAAACTTTCTAAAGCGGACGAAGACGACGAAAGGCTGCGGAAGCGGATTTCTTCATTTCTTCTCCATTTCTGTGATTGTAATGGCTACCATGAGTAGCTAAACTTTCCTTTTGGGATTGAATGTAGTTGATTCGAACTTGGATGTATTCTGGTGATATTTATATATAGTAATCTCGTTTCTATTCAATATTGGTATTCTCGTTCTGTTCTTTATGCTTGATTCTATCTGATCAATAGATTCTTGATTTCGATTTTTAGATCTAACTTGAAAATATTTCTAAAAATCCGATCTGAATGAAAATACTCGGTGTATTGTAATACTAGGAATAGATTTCAATATATCGATTGCTAATAACACTTGAACATAATGCTGGATAATCTGTTGAATATATGAGGAATCTATATTCAGGGGATTAATCTTATGAATTTTATATTCGAGGAATCGGTATAGATGATTGTTGTGTGTTGCATCAATATTGCTAGATTCAAATGCTATGTATTTATATTCATCCAGAATACATACGAGTGAGATAGATGAAATTCAATCCCAGCTTTTCTCACTGAAATCTCTCTTAACTTTTAAATTGCTCTTTATTATTTTTATGCAATTTTAAATTAGTTGTTATAAAAATCAATCATGACCCAATCTATTTCTTTTGTATATATACTTAGTAAGCTAAACTTTGAATTTTGACTGAATCCGTTCCTCGTGGGTTCGACACTCTTACTCAAAAATCATTATACTACAGTTGATGATTGGTACGCTTGCCAAGAGACCAACACCCTCTTCTTCCACAACCTCTGTACCACTCCCACCATTCTGAACCATATTAGGAGATGTCCGAACCATGGATTTGAGGATATAGCCCAACTAAATATATTCTGTAATGGTCTACTGTAACGCCCCCGAGCCGCTTGCAGGAGTGATGAGGGTCCCCACAAACCAACACGAGTCTTTCCAGTATGCGTTGTCCTCACTTGCACACTTTCCGGGAAACTTCCCAGAAGGTCACCCATCTCAGAATTGCTCCAAGCCAAGCACGCTTAACCATGGAGTTCTTATGTTATGGGCTTCCGAAAAGAAGATGCACCTTGTTGGTATAGTTCTCCACAACAATTTCCTTTAAGCTATCCTCAACTGTACAGTCCCATACCTGCACAGCCTCTGGATCCCTCTCATTCGGGTGTGGGTTCGGTTCATTCATGTGTCCCTTCTAGCTTAGAAGCCTGCCAGGAGCCGCTCCTTGTCCGTGCCTCTTTGCACCGGCGATCACTCCCCGCCCTCATCAGCCTCCGGCTCTCACATCTACGGCCTGACACAAAGATGATATTGGATGCTGCAGCAAGAGGAACCATGATGTCTGTAGATGCAGAGCAGGCAACAAAAATAATTGAAGCTTTGGCATCTACTGACCAACAAGCTCAACATGGAAGACATACTGTACAAAGAAAGGGAGTGCTCGATCTGAATACTACAGATGCAATTTTGGCACAAAATAAAATTCTGACTCAGCAGATTGAAGCACTAACAAAGCAGATGTCTAAACTTCCTCAACAACTGCATGTTGTGCAATCTAATCCTGGTCAAGCACAACAATAGCTAAGATGTGACTTTTGTGGTGGTGATAATCCAAATGGTCACTGTTCTTATCAGAATGATCCACAAGAAGAAGAAGTCCATTACATGAATCAAGGAAGACCGGGTAATTTCTCCAACAACAATAATTATCCTAACAATTTTTCGCAGGGTTGGAGAAACAATCAAAATCAGAACTTTGGTTGGAAACAAGATGTCGGTCCATCCTACAGGCAACCTCCTTTCCAACAGCAACAGAATTATCCTTCAATTCAAGATAGAACATCCAAATTGGAGGATACTCTTGAGAAGTTCATGCATGTTTCTATAACAAACCAGAAAAATACATAAGCCTCTATTAGAAATCTTGAGACTCAGGTGTCTTTCCACTGTAATATCTTTTGAGCGCTCAACCATGTAACCAAGAACCGTCGTCCAAGGCCACCTATGATTAAGTTTTATTAACAACCAAGGATGATATGCATGTGGTTCATTTTAATTGAGGATCCCCATTTACCCCCTTGGCCTAGGAGTAGATGTGATTACCTCGTTCCTCTTTTACCTCTTTGGTCCGAAGACCCATGAACATGAGGTCCGAAGACCCAATTCTTCTCTTTAATTACATGAGGTTCTAAGACCCAATTTCTTTCCTTCAGAATATAAGGTCCTAAGACCCAAATCTTCCTTTCAAAACATGAGGTCCTAAGACCCAAATCTTTTCTTTCAAAACATGAGGTCCTAAGACCCAATTCTTTTCTTTCAAAACATGAATGAATGGTGACATGAGAAATGACAATAATTTCATAAGCATGAGCATGAGCATGTGCATGAATGTACAACTATTTCAAGGTCTCAACATCAACAATCCACAAATACACAAAATCCTAAATCCTCTAATCTAGGGTTTGAGCCATGAGAGTATACAACCAATCAATCCAACAATATACGCAAGGGAAGTGAGAATAGGGAGCATACATAGGCATTCATTCAAAATGAAAGTGAGTGGGTGAACCACACACACCTTAAGTAGAGAAATGGAAGAGATGGGAGGAATGGAAGGAGGATGTTGATGGATCCAAGCTCCAAGGGTGGTGGGGAAGCCTCCAATCTGGCTCCTCTTCTTCTCCTAGCTCCTTCTCCCTCTCTCTAAAACCAGAAAATGAGAGTAAAAAGTGAAGGGGAGGCTAGGGCTCTGCGTTTTTTAAAAACCAGAAACGCGTGCGCTCGCTCAAGCGAGTAATTGCTCGCTTGAGCGAGCCCCAATTAATGAGGCATCTTTGATGTTGTAACGTCCTAATTTCTTGATTCAAGAATAATGCCCGTTGGGGACACTATTCTCAAATTTCTAAAATTATTTCGCGCCATTACCGATATCTATACACACACACACTCATCAAACGCTTAAGTAATTCCAACGCTTACCTGAGCTAAATACATTATACATTCTACATACATATCATAGTTTATCTGCCACTTAGTGGCTTAATGTATGCAATCAATCTACATAGTTCCTACTTTAACACAACATTATACAAATTGAAATACATCCAAATCCCTCATTGGGTCCAGACTGGAACTGGGGGTGGAATACTCCACTCTACAAACTTCAATCCTCCTTTCAAGCTTTCAGCAAAACCGTCCCGCATACATGACTAAAATGTATCCCCGTAACATGGGGTCAGACTATGGTCTCAGCGAGCAAAGCATGCAACATGTAGTGTAGGGAAGACAGGCATATGCAATGCAACACCCAACACAATTCATAAGACATACATGACTATTCTAATCACTTTGAATCATCACACCATGTTTAACCCAATTGGCATATCATATAAATTTAGCTCAACACTTAGTAATTTGTCATGATAAGAAACTTAAACACGAAAGCACATGATTCGTATAACCCAGCCGACGGGAGATGGCGCATACGCCTTCGTCTGAACTCGGCGCATACGCCCTCATCTGAAATCGGCACTTACACCCTCATCTGAACTCGGCGCATACGCCCTCATCTGAACTTGGTGCTTACGCCCTCATCTGAACTCGGTGCATACGCCCTCAATACAGTAGTTAAAGCTTTTCATAAAACAGTAATTAGCTATAATTATCTTTTCTTTCCTCTAGGTCTTATATTCATGCATCTTTAGTTAGAAAACCCCTTATTTCCTTCCCAATGGAGAAACCCTAGGGTTTGGCCTCCCAAAATTTCCCCCAAATATCAATTTCTAATTAAAACCCTAACTTAATCCTCATGCCATAACTACCAACCAAATCAATCACACAACATTCACAAGCAAGCTTCAGAAGGGAAGACAAGAAGTAGGGCTCATGTGGGAAGGCATACATAAGATGAAGTGAAATTATCCGAGCTTTACTCACCTCCAAGAAGATTGAAAGAGAAGAGGAAGGACGTTGGGGAAGGTTGGCGGTGAAGATCCTTGACTCCTCCTCCTTCTTCTTGGCTCCAAGGACTCCTTCTCTCTCTAGAAATCTCCCTCTCTCTCTCTCTGAGACGTAAAAGGAACCGGGGAAGAATGAATAATCTCGTGCCCTAAAGTCTGTAAGTGGGTTCTCGCTCAAGCGAAGCATTCTCGCTTGAGCAAGTGAGTCGGTTGCATGTCTTTTCTTCACATTCTCGCTCGAGCGAAGTATCTCGCTTAAGCGAAAATGATCCAGAAAAGACTCCCTCTCTGGAAGATTGTCGCTTGGGCGAGCCCTTCTTGCTCAAGTGAAAAATGTCCAGAGAGCCTCCCAAACTACCCTGTATCTCGCTTAAGCGAGCCTCTCTTGCTTAAACGAGATATGCAGAAACTCATTTTTACACTTTTGCTGCATAATTCGCTCGAGCGAGATATTCTCGCTTGAGCGAGAATACTGAACTCCAAAACTTTGGTTTTTATTCTAAGTCTTTTCTCTTATTCTATATTTACTCATTTTCTTTATTGACATTCTTAACATCATTACCCTAACCTCTCTTAAGATTTAATTAGTCTTAATTATCGGGATGTTACAGATGCTGGAGGGGGTGCTCGTGCGCCGCATGCGCCATTGAGCGCGCGAACTCTCTGACTTGCTGCTTGCTCGAGCGAGCCCCTTGCTTGCTTGAGCGAGCTTCAACTCAGAAACTCCCTTAGTCTCTGACTTGCTCCTCTCTCAAGCGCGTCCTGGCTCGCTTGAGCGAGCCAACCTAAACCCCTAGACTTCCTTTCCTTCACTCGTACTCCCTCCTCCCCTCTATTCCTAGTGTATTGACCTTTTTCTAATTTATTTCCTTTCATCTCAATCTCTTCCCTCACTTCTGTCAGTACTCTAACTAATCCCTTCCTTCTATAACTAATTCCCTCACCCAACGCTCCTATTTCCAGTCTTACCTCTATACCTATAATCCTCTCTGTCTTAAGGTGTGATCCCTTCCAAGTTAGATCTACAACTGTGTTTGGCTTAATACCTGGTTCCACTTCTAAATTACCTGAAAAACTCATAGCTCTTAATACATTCCCCACTTCTCATCAAAATTCACACTCAGGCCCCCGAGTCCTCTTACTACTTCTAACCTCCCTTTCCTTGGCTAGATTCTCAGCCTAGGGCTTCCACAACATTTTCTAGATTCTAATTTCTGGGATGTTACAAAATCCATCACCGCCCCCAATTTCTTTAGACTTCCACCACAATTTAATAGGACCAGAATATCCAATATCCTCTTTCATTATCCCAACAGCCTCAAAATGTGACCACCTATCTACATCAATCCCATGAGCAACATACACCTCACCTCCTATGTACTCACGTGTAGGACTAGTAATAAAGGTCCTTTCATGGTGGAATGCAACAGATATAAACATACCTACAATTAAAATACAAATACAATATTAAAAAGCAATATTTAGTTCAGGGATCCACAATTAAAATACCAAAATAATCACCCTATACCACTATAGTTCCTTCATACACATATTTCACTATTTTAATTACCCTACAACACTACAGCTAGGACCACACTAAATTATAGTCTCTGCACTTAAAAAAGAAAGCACCATACACCAAACAATTCAACACAGAACATCAAATGAATAACAAACAAAACATTTGGTCCCCACAATGGGGTTTTATGTCTTTTGCTATGCACTCATTTCCCACGTGAAACCCAATCAAGAACCCTAGGGAAATGCACACAAACAGTAAAGATTCTCACCTGCAGAATGCTTTACACTCTCCAAACCTTGTGCGAATAAACACACACCCTATGACTACAAACAGAGAAGACTCACCAACATGCGTCCTTGTTGCGTACGTTCTTCCTTCACCAGCAAACTCCTTGCGTGGCTGCCTCGTAGACCACCCTAACCTTACGTGTCTTCAATGCTCAAAGGGTCACTGTGTTAGGATTAAAATTGAGAGTGAAAGTGAAAGTGAAAAATTGAAAGGATGGGTCTCAGTAGTTTTAACTCAATCATGGTTCACTGAAATAATTTTTACTCAATAAAAATATGGCAAATTTAAGAAATTACAAGTCAGTTGATATAGGCCACGCAGGAGTAGCTGATTGTGCACTTCGTTTGCCACGTTACCAAAAAAATCCAACTTTAACGGCAGGGACAAAAAAAACCATAAAATATTTGTAAGGATGAAAATAAAAAAAATTGTAGGGACCAAATTTAAATATCGCATATTTTGCAGGGACTAAAATGATATTTTACCTAAAAATTTATTTCTTACCCAAATTTTTATGAAATTTTGGTTTATTTTATTTCCTATTAGGTGGTGGAATTATTTCTCACTTGTAACGTTTTCTAAAGAAAAATTTTAAAATATATATAATATAAAAAACCATTAATAATAAAAAGTAAAAATTAATACACAAAAAATTAAATAAATATGAAAAAATCATGAGGGGTCAAAGTCAAAGATCCACAATTTTTCCTATTTTTTATTAATTTTTTAGTAAAACATTAATTCACCAAAAAATAAATAAAAGTAAAATTTAGGAAAATTAATTATTGTGTTAAAAATGTATGTGAGAATTGTGTAAAGCTGTCAAAACGGGCTACCCGGCCCGACCCAGATCGAGTAGCAGGCTTTTGTTGGTCGGGCTAAAATACTCGACAAAATTTTGGTCATGTGAAATTAGAGCCCAAGCCTGGTCCTATGCGGGTAGCGGGCTTGTGCGGACCGACTCGATTAAAACATAATTTATTAAAAAATATAACTCATTAAAAATGGATATTTGTACAATAGTTAATGACCCACTTTAGGGAAAAAAGGGAATTAAAAATTAATTTTACAACTGAGAAAAAATAAAAGTTCTTCTCAGATCTTCCACTTTTGATACCAAAATTACATAAATGCTACAAAAAAAAAAGAAGCATAAAATATGACAACCTAAATATAATAAAAAAGATATTACCGTAAAATATAGCAATCAATCCAAAGGTATGTAGTAAATTTGTTGAAGTTGGATTGACATGCTGCTATTGTCTGAAGACGTGAGGCTACATCTTAAGAAGTTATTTCTCTTACCAACCTTTGCTTCATAGGAAATGCAAAGATAACTAAGAAACAGAGACAGTGAAGCTAATGGGGAGACTTCACTAGAGAAGGAGCGAGAACTAGAGGACGCGATTGCGACCGCGCAACGTTGCTTGAACGAGAGCGTATGAGTTTGACCGGTGGCGATGTTGTGCTATCCGAGCGAGAGGCCGAGCCTGAGAGTGTGCTGCTGCGTTAGTGACAAAGGGACTCTGAGATTGAGAATGAGATAGGGACTTATGGTTTCATATTTCAGTTTAGTTTTTTTAATTACTTGGAATTAGAAATTAGAATGAACTTGAAGCATGAACCGAACGCAAGTGACTCACCTTTTATATATTCGGGCAGTCCGAAGCCCGTCTGGGCAATTGTTGAGATCTTGGCAAGCGTACCAATATCGCAACAGTATAATAGTTAAAAGTAAGGGTTGTCGTACCCACGAGGAACAATACAACTCAAATCTTTAGTGCTCACACTTATTGAGTAAAAGATATTTGGAATGGTTGTTTGTGAAGATTATAATAGTAAATGAAAACAAAAGATGAGACAAAGAGATAAAGATATTGAGCAATTGGGAGAAACTAGGATTGAACTTTGTCTATCGCACCCCTCTTGTATTTTGGAAATCAATGATATTTAGGAATATATAATTATAAATATTGAAGGACAAATAAATATTATTTCACAAAGGTTCCCACAATTATGAAATACTCAGAACAATTCATGCTGGTTCCCACAGTCACAAATTGCCTCGCTTGAAGATCAGTTGTTAAAGCTATCAATTCATGCTGGTTCCCACAGTAAAAAATTGAGTGTTTTTACCAATCAGATTTCAAAAACCCTATTCCTAGCGCATTTAAGAAATCGCATCATAACTACGGTACAAAGACGGAAGCTAAGCATTAAAAACAGATTAAAAACACCAATATTATAAAAATAGGGATTCCTAAATAACAAATACAAACCAAAATACAATTGGGGATTGAATCGACTACATTCAATCCTAAAGAGAGGTTTAGCTACTCATGGTAGCCTGTCACACTTTTCTCCTAACTCCGTAGCTGCTCAACGGCTCTGTAACTCTCTGAATGCCTTCTTATTCCCTAAAAGTCTCCTTATAAACTGTTCTGATGGGCTTTTGAGACTCTGAATTCAGCCGATTAAAAATTAGGTCACGTTTCCTACGCTCTGCCTGCGCTTAGCGCAGGTGAAGCGCAGGAAACAGTAACTGAACAGACATTCCTGCGCTCTGCCTGCACTCAGCGCTAGTGGAGCGCAGGAAACAGCAACTGATTCTCCCGAATTGTCCTCTTTTGAAGCTTGTTATATGTTGTTCCTTTCCTTGCTCACTGCTCTCTTGATGCTTCATTTGTAACTTTGCTTTTTATCTGTAAAAATCAACAGATTCTTTATCAAAATAGCATCAAATTCATATTTCACTCAAATAAATACAAAAGCTGCAATTTAAGCTAAAAAGGGTGGAATTGGGTTATAAATTCAGCAATTTGTCATTAATAAGTGTTGTAATTATATAACAATTTTACGTAATTCTAACACTTATCAAATTCCCCCCAACTTAGCTTCTTGCTTGTCCTCAAGCAGGAGAATCTAACACCGACAGTTGACTTCAATCCCCAATTTGACTAATAAGAAAACTAATCCAATATCTCTTGATAGACAGCTTGAGCTGTCAAAGTGAGCCAGCCCGGCTCACCCGGGTTGGCTCACCACGGGTTGGATGAAAAGTGAGCTGAGTCGGGTTGGCTCACTTTTTTGGTGAGCTGGGAAAATACCAACCCGGCTTGACCCACTGCGGGTTGGTGGGTTGAGCGGGTTGGCTCACTTAATTTCTAGAAAAATGTAAAAAACATAAAAAAACAGAAACTGCAAAAAAAAAAAGTCAGAAAAATCAAAAAAAAAAAAGAAAAATTCCTTAAAAACAAAACGCGCACATGTAGAGGGGCGGGCGGAGGAGAATGGAATGGACCAAACAGAATGTATCAAACAGATTCAACGGTGATCACGTGTTGTTGGAACGCGCACAGGCAGAGGTATGGGAGGAGAACGAAACACGCAGTGGTGGAGGAGAAGAATGAAACGCTTACAGGTGGAGGAGAACGAACATAGGAGGCGAGGAACAGTGCAGATCGAAGACCAACAGAGGAAGAGAGCGAAGGAGAACCAAACGAGCCGCTCACAGGTCGAAGGGGACTGAGGAGATAGATCGATGTGCACAGGTCGGAGGCAACAGAGGAAACAAATCGATGAACAGAGGTGACGTCGGATGCCGGTGAACAAACAGTGGCCACTTACTGAACGAGGCTGATGGAGAGGGAGAGAGATCGTTGCTGGGTGGAGCTTAGGGTTTGTGTTTGTGAAATTGTGACCCACAAAGACAGTGACCCAGTTTGAAGTTAGAACAGAGTAAAAGTTTTTTAAGCTCAAAAAACGGGTTGGCCCGACTCAAACCGGCTTAAACCCGCATTGGCTCGTGGGTTAAGTGAGCCGGGCCAGATTTACCGGGGGAAAAGTGAGCCTTGATTTTTGTAACCCAGCCCACCGGTGAGCCGGGTTTATATGGGTTGACTCACCGGGTTTGGCTCATTTTGACAGTTCTATAGACAACTGTCACTTTCCAAATTTCAGATTAATAGACAGAACCAAGTGGTGACTCCAATCATCAATCAGAACAAGATAAAAATGCATTCAAATTTTTCAAGAGCAGCAATCAAAACAACCGGTGATAAATCAAGGAATTTCTCTCATTCTCACGGGTGAGTGTTTCCCTAAAATTTTTCACTGTAGTTGAACAACTAAGATTGCTAGTCGTTTCTTGTTAATAATTATACACATGGTCAACATGGATCAAAAGGTCTTTCTCAGGTTGTAATGAGGCTGGGTTATCAAGAATTCATGGTTTTTCTGGATAATTCAAAATACACAATTTTAAGAAAAGAGAGCATATGTACAATTTAACCAGTATTCTATGTTACTCTCAATCCACCATATCATTCTTTACTTTGAACATTCATACACAGTCGGCCTCCTCTTTGGTAATTCACTCCCTTTTTATTTAACTTTATATATATATATAAGTATACATTTTTTATTTAGGTAAGGGAGTGAATTCCAATACTCAATATGCCTGCTTTTTACAATTTCAATCAGCCAACTCATACCCATTCACATTGAATATATTACACATGATCTCTATCCCTAAGTGTGTAAGGGACAGGATATAATCATTAATAAGGCTAGGGTGCATCAGAGAATAAAAATTCAGGTTCAAATGGGCTATCAAAAAAATAGGAAAAATTATTCACAGGTTGGCTATTTGACACTGAGCAGTTTATATATTTACAAGATGCCTTAATCACTTCCATGCTTTTCATGTGGAGAATAAAATCCAAAAACTCAAGCAATAGCAGTTGACAAGCGACAGTGAAAACTCTTAAAGTGTTTAGTCTCATAACCTCACCGGCTTATGGCTATTTTCCTTGATAAAATCAATGTTGAAATCAATTAACTACCTTGATACATTTTCCTGCACAATATCCTAATCCTAATTGATTATGGATTCATTCACTAAATTCCTTTTTTCTTTCTTAATCCAGTTAGTTAGGCTGTCCTAACATTGAGATATTGGATGAAATTCCTAGAGTCCTAATTCCTAAGTTACTTGAAATACTGAATAATTGTATTCTGATTGATTGAAAATAACAAATACAACACACACACACATATACAAGCTATTACAGAATCAAATCCCTAGAGTTTTGGGATTAGGATCAACCTAAATAAGGAAACTATACACTAAATCAGGATCAACCTAAATAAGGAAACTATACACTAAATCAAAGGAGAATAACTATCATATCTTTACAGAATATACAGAATATCTCAACATATATCTCAACAATAACTAATAAAATAAAGAACATAAATCCTAATTAACTAAAATAACAAAAAAAAGAATCCTAAAAATCCATACTGCATAGGAATAGTGTGTCAATGACATGTCAGATACAATACAGATGTGTCAAATGAATGAAAAGAAAATAAAAGAAAAGAAAATGAAAGAAAAACACCGTGAAAAGTAAAAAAGTCAATCGTCCTCCTCTGTATCTTGCAGGTCCTCATCGTCTACCCCAACTCCAGCTGCTCCACCCCCTCCTGGAACAACAGGCCTGTCCTTAGGCCACTATAAATACTCCTGGAACTGCTCAGGTGGCATGATAGGGAAGGGGCCCGCAAGTTGTGGTGCAAGATCTGCTCAATGTACAACACTCCTCGATGAACAACTATGTTCTGATGACATAGGTGCTCATTCCACAGGTGGGATGGGATGTCAGCTGGTGGTGGTGGCTGCTGTGGTTGTGGTGGTGGTTGGTCATCCTAAGGCTCTGGAGGTGGCTCCAACTTCTCCTCAGGGATGCGGTAGGTCTTAATATAGGGGCCTTGATAGGAGCAGTGGGGTGTACAACAATCCCCTGAGATCGGCATAGAGCGGTGATGAGGGCCGGAAATCCTAAACTGATCGTGGAGCGCCCACTGCGATGCTCCACAATAGTCATCGTAAGGTATATCTTCTTAGATATAACCCTGGCGATGTCAATATCCTGACCAGTCAGGACACAATAAATGAAGTGTGTCGTCTCGATGGTGATGTTGGACACATGGTTGGTTGGCCTGATGTTGGCCAACACCAAAACTGTCCATATCTGGAAAAGCTCCGCAAGTCCCTCCTGAAAATCCTGGTAGCTTCCCTGTAGGTGTTGACATCATAAGTACACCCAGGCAAACACAAGTGTCGGGTTGTCCTCGTATCAAGCTTCTCATGCCCATAAATGCCAATATCATGGAGCAACTGATGGTATTGGCAGACCATGTGCTCAACATCATCAGGACCAAGGCGGTCTAGAAAATCATTGATCGCATCGCGATCATAGGTCACCCATCTCCCTCTCACATAAGTTTTCCTCTCAACTCCACCACCTGGCTCGCCCGTGGTGTTGGCATAAAATTCCCAAACCAGCTCCGAGTCATAGTGTCTGTCAGGGTCAGCTACCCTTCTCCATCGTCTCCTGGTGATCTCCATGTTGAAATCATTGAACTCCCCAGGATGGAGTTCTACTGGTATCTCTAGAATGAAGTTACAGTTCCGATAGAACTGTGTGCTTCAACAACTTTGGAACTCTTGAACTTCATTGGATCATGGTAGGGCTCATCGCGAGCTCTCTTTCCTCCTTTGCCTCTCCTGGAGCTGGAGGCGCCATCAGTGACTTTGGTACGAGCCATCTGCAAAAGTTTAATATTAACAGGATCAATCCAATGCATATAAACAGAATGTTTTTCAACCCAATGATCAGTATTAATCATCCATAAAAAATATGCAATGCATGCATAATTCATGAAAGCATTTTTCAGTTGAATCAAATTAACCCAAAAAACAGAGCATTCATTTATCATGCATTGTCAGGCTCAATCAAACAGAAGTGTTCAATGATTCAGCAAGAATTAATTTAATATTTTGCATGGAATGGTTAGTGTAAAATTTTGAAACGACACAGAGCACTAACACTTTCAAACACAATAACTTGCAAAAACCAATGAGCACACCATAAGTCACCACCATATCACCTAAAGACTATATCAACAACGATCCTAAGAGCATGCAAACCAAGTTTTCTAGCCTAAGGTTCCTTTAACCAAAACAAAGAAATAGAGGATTTCAATCGGTGAAAATGACTCAAAAACTTAAAAACTTACCTTGAATAACAGAGGAAGTAGAAAAGGAAGAGGTTTATGTGTAAAAAGTGAAGAAGAAGGGTAAGGGAGTGCAGAGAATGCTTTGAGGAAAACAAGGGAGAAGGTTAAAATGACCTTCCCTTGTTCAAACTTTTGAATTTAAGCAACAACGCGTTCCTGCGCTTCCCCTGCGCTCAGCGCAGGTGGAGTGCAGGTGTTAGTTACATGTTTCCCGAGCCGCTGTGCTTCACCTTGCATTTCTACGCTTTACCTGCGCTGAGCGCAGAAAACAGAATGCAAATTTTTAAATCACTTAGTCAAATTTTCTGCTACTTCCTAATTCAGAGTGTCTGTATTTTCTTTCCCAAGATTTTACTTAACCACTTCCTATTATTCCCTAAGCTAAACAATCACAGAAACCTAACTCACACATAATATATACAGATCAAAACAAAAATAAAAAACAAACACGGTAAAAAATTAAAATTAAAAACACTGGGTTGCCTGCGCTCGTTTAACGTCATATAGCTTGACGCCTGTTCCTTTCAAGGTGGTTGATGCTGGAATTTCTTGGTGAGCTTTTGTGCTGATCCCTTGACCTTTTTTGGTAGTGGACCTATCCACACTCTCGCCTCGAACCAATTTTGAGTGTAACTTGAGTCTAACCATTTGAGCTTCTTTATGGAATTAGACCATTCTTTGGACTCCTTTGGCTTGACTTTTCTTTTCTTTACTGTCTTTATCTGATATGCACGAGTCTTCTTCTCCTGAAGCTTGGAAGATTCACAGTTATTCGCTCTTAATCCTCCTGCTTCACAAGGGTCCTTGATAGGAAATACACCTGACCACTTTGTCTTCAATCTAGCTCGAGGCTTTGAATTTGATTTTCTTAGCCTAATTCTTCTTCTCTTTATTCTGCCCATGTTAGTGTATTCACAAGTCTTTCTTTTGGGGATCTTGGAAGGTTTAACACTTGCATACTACCTTTCTTGATCTTCCTTTGGAGGGCTTTCTGGATGTGGCAAGTTGTTCACTACTTCCCCTCCTTTCTCAGTTCTTTGCTCACTCTTTTTCTCCTTTTCTTTTTCTTTTTCTGTATGTACACTCTCACATGTATTGTATTTTTCCTCCCCTTCACAATCACTCTCTTCTTTACAATCAATCTTTGTTATTTTATCTTCTTCTTTCTCGTCTTCTACTTCCGCTTCCTCTTCTTCTTCTTCTTTTTCTTTTGCTTCTTCTGTTTCCTCTTCTTCTTCTTCTTCTTCTTCTTCTTCTTCTTCTTCTTCTTCTTCTTCTTCTTTTTCTTCTTCTTCTTCTTCTTCTTCTTCTTCTTCTTTTTATTTTGCTTGTTCAGGTTCCTCTTCTTCAGCTTTCTCTTCTTCATCAACCAGATTGTCGTTGGTTCCCTCCCCTATCAATTGACCACTTATGGTGGGAATATCGTCACAAAGTTCCTCGGGATTGGGTTGTGTATTTGCTGAGATTTGTTTTGACTGTTGGTTGGCTTTTATTTATGCTATCTGCTCCAGTAGAGCGTCAATAGTTCTTTTTGCTTCTTCTCTATCCTTCTGAGATTGTATAATGTTTTACGAGATTCTTTCAAGAGCATTATCCCATCTTGACAACCTTTGTTGAACTGAAGAGTAACTTTGCTGCTATTGGAAATACGGTTGCCTGTTAGAAGGCCATACGTCTTGTCTCCAACTAGAATTATCGTTCTGGCTATTTCTCCAGCCTTATGAATAATTGTTTGCAAAGTTTTTGCTATTGGAGAAGTTTCCTAATCTTCCTTGATTGCCCATGTAATTAACTTGCTCTTCTTGAGTGTCTTGATAAGAGCAGTGACCATTGGGATGATCACCTCCACAAAAATCACAAATTAATTGTGGGGACTGGCCAGAATGAGACTGCACTGCATGCAACTGCTAAGGAAACTGAGACATCTTCTTGTTGAGTGCGTCTAATTGCTGGATGAGAATATTGTTCCGAGCCACGATCTCATCTGCAGAAGTTTGCATGTGGAATGAAACAACATCTTGTTGCCACCAAAAGCTCTGATTCTGGTTACTTCCCCAATCCTGCGAAAATTTGTTAGAATAATTGTTGTAATTAGAGAAGTTACCGTAAATTGGTATGCTGGAAGAATATTCTGGTTCTTGCTGTATAACATAATCTCCAAGTGTTATTCTTGGTGGCTCATGCTGTATAACATAATCTCCAAGTGTTCTTCTTGGTGGATTTTGTTGCATAACATAATCTCCAAGTGTTCTTCTCGGTGGATTTTGTTGCCTAATATAATCTCCAAGTATTCTTCTTGGTGCAGGGGAACATTGCCTCTCCTCGGCCATATCTTCAACTTTTACTTCATTTGAGGTGGTTGAACAAAGAGTGTTGAGATTGTCTCCTTGAGTTTGTCCCTGCTTCTTCTTCTTCCTTTGGATGGGTGATGAGAGATGTAACACACACAGGGAAACACTAGAAGGGGGGGTTGAATAGTGTTTCTATATATAACTTGACGTATTATGGAAATCTTTTCACAAAGAGAGCTTTTCAGATAAAGTTTCAAATACTGGAGTGTTTATCTGAAATTTTTGTCTTTTGTCTAAAACGTTTTCAGATGAAGTACAATCCAAAGATTCACTTTCAGTTCAGACAATGCTTTGTCTGAAGTTCGTCTTCTTCCTGAAAGGTTTCAGATAGTATGAAAACTTATTTTCTTGAAGATGTTTAAACGTTCAGTTTATATAAATACAAGTTCAATCCCCTTAAAGTTAGTATATAAACTGAATTGAAAGAGATAAGGGATAGAGATACTTAGACAAGGAATTTATCCTGGTTCACCCACTCAACCGTGAGCTACGTCCAGTCCCAGTGCAAACACGCTACTGGATTTTCACTAATCTTGCAAGATTACAAGTATTCTTTTTTGTCAAGCCTCTCCAGGCTCTACACCAAGTATTCTTTTCTGTCAAGCCTCTTCAGGCTCTACCACAAGTATTCTTTTCTATCAAGCCTCTTCAGGCTCTACCACAAGTATTCTTCTCTATCAAGCCTCTTCAGGCTCTACACCAAGTATTCTTTTCTGTCAAGCCTCTCCAGGCTCTACACCAAGTATTCTTTTCTGTCAAGCCTCTTCAAGCTCTACCACAAGTATTCTTTTCTGTCAAGCCTCTTCAGGCTCTACACCAAGTATTCTTTCTTCCACCAAGCCTCTTCAGGCTCTCAGACACTTATCCAAGTGTAACCCAAGTATTCTTTGACAAGCAAGCCTCTCCATGCTCAATCCCAAATGTTTACAAGGAATAAGTTTAAGCTAAGAAACTATGAACAAGTTCAGAGCTTAAACTCAGAATTGTACAAGATAACTGAGTAGAACTCAGGATGTGAAAATATGAGTACAAATACAATGAAAACAGAGTAAGTTTTTCAAAGAAAAACTGATGCAGCGTTTCGGCTCTTTTTGATTTTCTTGTGAGCTTTTTCTTAGTTTTCCTACCAGCCAGCTCTCTCTTGTATTGGTCTTGAATGAAGCTATTTATAAGCACAGGAATGAGACACACTCAATGCAACCGTTAGAGATGCAAATAATCCCGTTGTGAAATGATCTCTGATAGCTTTTGACACAGTACAAGGATGCAGAACAGCGCAGGCATGTTCTGACTTCTGCAAATGCTGCGACGCTCAGAACTTTCCTCTTAAGTGATAGAAATTTGAATATCCAGAAAAGTTCCCGTTCTGTTTGCCTTAAATAGGTTAGACCACAGTCTTGTTTCAGAAGGCGTTGACAGAGAAATATCTTCATCAAATCTCTTCAGAGGCTTCTCCTCTTCAAACGAAACTTGATCTCAGATAAACAGATGCAGACAATGTCTTCAGATGGTCTCTTGACTTCAGATGATATTTCACTTCAGACAAAACATCTTCCACAGATGGATGTTATGCTTCAGATGATAGACCATTTCAGATTGTTCTTCTGAGCTTCAGATGATAACATGCTTAAGATGAACAACCACTTCAGATGATCCTACTTCTTCAGACAGTAGGACACTTCAACCTTCTGATGACTTTAATCTTCAGACAGCTTGAATCTTTAGACGACTTCACTTCTTCAGACAGATGACCATTTCAGATGGTCCAACTTCTTCAGACAATTGCCACGTCAGAAAGTCTTCATGACGCAAAAAGATCAGCTTGCTGAATTCAAAGTATGCGTTAATAGCATAGACAATTATTCTTGTAACTTAGTCAAATTTGTTGTTCATTAAAACTTGGAAATATATGGCTCAATCATTATTAAATTCTTAATGATAAATTGAGACTCAACATTCTCCCCCTTTTTAATGATGATAAATTTGCTTTAAACTTAACAAATCTGAAAGAGGTTTTTAATAAGATAAGAGTTTAGAAATTCCTCCCCTTCAATCAGATGACTCATATCATGAGTTACACTTAAGACAACTTAAGTACAACTTAAGTTTTTCGTTGCTCCCCCTAGCTTCCCCTGAGTTAGGCACTTCCTTTTGCTTTCTGAAAAACACTAACACTTCAGATTTTGGTTAGTTTAATACTCCCCCTTTTGTCATCAATCAAAAGGGTGATCAAAACAGAACCAAACGAAATCAGTGCTTTTAAGGTGAAGTGCGTCAGAGCATATCAGAGCGCAAGTATTAGAGCATATAAAATTCATGCATATAAGATAATCATGAACATATATTAATATACCACCTTTATGCATGGACATCAATCAGATAATGCAAACATTTAGACAACTCATGTTATTATCTGAGCAAACACGGTTTTAGACACAATGTGTGTGGCAACACATCATGGACTGTCAATCCTTTTCCAACAAGGCTTTTTCTTGATCAGTGCAAATAGATCTTCCTTGTCCTTGAGAATCTGGGATTTGACAGATGCATTAAACTCTTCTTGCCCAGTGTTGTTCTGAAGGTGCTCTTTAATGAAAAGCTTATGTTTGAAATGATGGATTAACAAATGTCTCAGATTGCCACTGCTCCAGTGTGCTTCAGACTGAAGTCATGCTTAGACAATGCATGTTTTTACATAAAAGCATACTTAATTCAGATAATGCATGGTTCAGATGGAAAATGAAAATGAGTTCAGACAGAAAACTAGATCAGCCAATAATATTCAACAACTAGTTTATATGTTACCCATAGGGGCTATGAATAATAACTTGCTGTTGCACTGAGTATTGCTCTTGCTGAGACTCAACATTTCCTTCACTAGTGATCTTCCCTTTGCTAATCCTTGCCAAGGGTGGCCATTCCAATAACCTTGAATCTAAGGTCTTGGCACATACATCTTCCTTCCATCAAAGGTTGCACGCATCCATCCCTCTGTGGTGATTTTTGGTGTCTTCTTTGATTTATCTAAGACATCTGCAAGAGAAACAATAAAGTTCTTTGGTACCCATATTTTCTTGGGTCCACCTTTGTTAGTTTTGGGTTTCTCCTTCCTTTTGTGCTTACACTCAGACATATGGTGTCCAGGTTTGTCACGATGGAAAGGCCCATTACCTTTCTTTCTTGCCTTTTTAGCCTTAACAAAATTTGAAGAGTTTGATGATTTTCTATCAGAGAGACCTAAGCCACTTTTGTCTTTAAACTTTTTCTGAGTTCCCAGTAACCTGTTAAGATTATTAGTTCCTTCTACAAAATTGGCTAAATCTTTAGTAAGTTCCTCAACCTTTCTCTGAAGTTTTTTATTTTCTTCAGATAGGTCTTTGGAGCTACTAACTTCTCGTTCTAGAAGCTTTTCTTTAAGCATAAGGTTCTCTGTTTGAAAAGCTTCATTTTTGTTACATACTTCAGTGTATGCTTTAGAGAGTTCCTTATACTCTTTGAAAAGTTCCTTGGAACTTTCAAACAGATCATCAAATTGCTCTTGAAGAGTTTGAGGGATTACCTCAGATTCTGGACTTTCTGATGCTAAAAGGTTTGCCATCAAGCAGAGGTTCACTTCATCTGAAGATTCTTCTTCCTCTTCTGATGTAAAGTCATCCAAATCTTCCCATGTTACCATGAGACTTTTCTTTTTCTTCTTCTTTAATGACTTCTTTAGCTTGGGGCAATTATCTCTCATGTGCCCTTCCTGTTTACATTCATAACAGGTTATTTTATCAGATGAGACAATGTCTTTACCTGTCTTACAAGATTTGGACTTGGAGAATCTTCTTTTGTTCTGAAGCATTCTCTTAATCCTTCTGTTCAATGAGGAAAGATCCTCGTCATTTTTAGAATAATCATCTGAATCCTCTTCACCTTCTAAGACTTCTTCTTTCTTGGATCTCATGCTGCTATCCCTAAGCTGCTTAGACCTGGAGCTCAGAGCCAGGGATTTTTTCTTAGGTGCATCTTCTCCAAGTTCTAACTCATCGACTTTCAGAGAACCCAACAGTTCTTCCATTCTAAGAGAGTTAAGGTCTTTAGCCTCTTGAATGGCAGTTACTTTTGGTCTCTAAGCCTTAGGGATGTTGAGTCTCAAAAATATCATAAGAGAAAATATGATGTTTAAGACAACTCAATTCCCAAGTTTTAATGCTTAACAAATTTGAGTTAAAATATTTATCATAGATACATATATGTTTTAATGATTTATCTATGATTTCAGTAAGCCACTATAAGCTTATATATAAAGACTATGTGAAGTGCTTTCAACCTGTCTGAGGAGTTAAGCCTTTTGAAGGTTCAACCCGTCTGAAGCGTTGAAGCCGTCTGAAGCGCATAACCCGTCTGAAGTGTTGAAGTTGTCTGAAGTCTCATTAATGGCGTGGCACCCTTTGCTGAAGCTTGTGAAGACTTTGAACCTCTGCTGCACGTACCTATTCAAACACGTTTATAGCAAGGAACACAGAGACCTTTCCTGGTATTTTTGAATTTCATACACCACTGAGGAAATCTCTGCAACGCAGCCTCTGCAGCAACATATGTAGCAACTTTATGGCAGGAGCAACCTTGTATCGTGTCAGAAATAACAGAGCTCTCATAAGCATGTCTCACAACAGATTGAAGATTGGGTATAAATACCCCTCTATGAAGACCATCAAAAAGATAGAGATAGAGAAATTATTGCAAGAAAGCCAAAAAGATATTCTGCTGCAAGCTTTACTTTGAAAAACCCTCTGATTCATCTTCTTTGCACATCATCTATATATCCTGAGTATACCTTAGTTATTATTGTGCACTGTGTCTGCTTAAGCTTGAAACTTGTGTAGTTCAAAAGCTTAGACACATTTCGTTGTAATACTGCATATTGAGCCTGGAGAGGCTTGTCTGAAACAAAGAATACTTAGTTGAAGAGCCTGGAGAGGCTAGACTGAAAAAGAATACTTGTTGGTGTCTGGAGAGACTGTACTCGTGGTGTCTGGAGAGACTGTACTCGTGGTGTCTGGAGAGACTGTACTCGTCGTGTCTGGAGAGACTGTACTCGTTGCGTCTGGAGAGACTATACTCATTGTGTCTGGAGAGACTGTACTCGTTGTGTCTGGAGAGACTGTACTCATATTTGATTTTGTAATCTGAATATTCATATAGTGGAAATCCAGTGATTGTTTGCCATTGGGACTGGACGTAGCTCACTGTGTTAGTGGGTGAACCAGGATAAATTCCTTGGCTAAGTTTTCTATCCCTTATCTCTTGTAAATTTGTTTATTCTAATCAAAGGGTGTTGAAAAGTTGTTCTGATATTTTAAAAGCAAAGAAACCTTTTAAAATACTTTTTCAGAAGCCGTCTTAAGAAACTTCAGACAACTCTTAAACTTGTCTGAAACTGTTTCAAACCTGTTGTCTGCGAAAAGCTTTCATAAAATATTAAGAAAACACTATTCAACCCCCCTTCTAGTGTTTCCCTGTGTTTCTACAGTTGGTATCAGAGCTCAACTCAGGGTTGAGCACCTAACAAGTGTTGAGGACTAAAGATCCAGATGGAAGCTTCCAACAACAACAGGCAATACATTTCTGAAGGAGCCTCTATCACAAGGCCCCCAACATTCAATGGAGTGGATTACCACTACTGGAGGGATCGTATGAAGTTGTTCATTGAGAGCAACAACATTAATGTCTGGGATGTGGTCACTGATGGAGACTATATACCCATGCATAATGGAGTGCCCATTCCTAAGGCTGAATGGACCTTGGAGCAGAAGGCTAGAGTACAAATGAATGCCAAAGCCAAACTCTATCTGATATGTTCTTTGAATAAATCAGAGTATGAGAAGGTTCATGGATGTACTTATGCCAAGGAGATCTAGGATACTCTTGCAGCAGCCGATGAAGGGACAGAAACTGTCAAGCAATCCAAGATCAGCATGCTCATACATCAGTATGAGATGTTCAAGATGGAGGAATCTGAAACCATTGACTAGATGTTTGGAAGGTTTCAGACTATAACTAATGGACTCAGGTCCTTAGGTAGAACTTATGAATCTGGAGACAACAATAGAAAGATTCTAAGAAGTTTGCCTAAGTCTTGGAGACCCAAAGTTACTGCCATTCAAGAGGCAAGAGACTTAAACTCTCTTAGAATGGAAGAACTGTTGGGATCTCTCAAGGTCCATGAGCTTGAACTTGAAGAAGATGACAACAAGAAGAAGTCTCTAGCACTAAACTCCAAGGCCAAACAATCTAGGCATGGCAGCATGAAGGCTATGCAAGCTGAGGAAACTTCAGAAGCAGATGAAGATTCTGAAGATAGCTCAGAAGATGATGATCTTGCTCTTCTGAGTAGGAAGATCAAGAGAATGCTGCAAAATAGAGGAAAGTTCAGAAAGAACCAACCTTCAACCTCTAAAGCAGGTAAATCAGGTAAAGACTCTCAAAATGACAAAATTACCTATTTTGAGTGTAAACAACCAGGTCACACGGAGGTAGAATGCCCAAGGCTGAAGAAGATCACCTTCAATAAGAAGAAGTTCTTCAAGAAGAAGAAGATACTGATGGCAACATGGGAGGATCTTGATGAGTCTACCTCAGAAGAAGAGGAGGGCACTTCAGAAGAGGCCAACCTGTGTCTCATGGCCAGCCTGCCCTCATCAGACAGCTCTGAAGCTGAGGTATTTCCCTTAACTCTTCAAGAAATGTATGATGACCTGATGGAAAGTTCCAAGGAACTCTTTCAACAGTATAAGAATCTGTCCAAAGCTCACATAGAAATGTGCAGTAAATATGAGGCTCTTGAGATAGAAAATATTATGTTCAAGGAAAAGATTCTTGTGACTGAAGTTAGCAGTTCACAAACTGTGTCTGAAGAAAATAAAAAACTTCAGAAACAAGTTGAGGAACTGACAAAATACTTAGCTAAATTTGTCAAAGGAACAGATAATCTTAACAGATTACTTGGCAATCATAGGCATTCCCTTGACAAAAATTGTTTAGGCTTTTGTGATTATGGTACCTCCGAACCTCAAATTTTCACAAATTCTACTAAAGGCAAAAAGAAGGTTATTGGGTGTTCTCACTGTGGCAAGCCTGGACACAATGTGGCTCAGTGCAAACACAAGAGAAAAGCAAGGCCCAAAGCTAACAAGAAAGGACCCAAAAGAATATGGGTACCTAAAACTTGATCATTCCTGTTGCAGATGTGTTTAACAGGTCTAAGGAAACCCCACAAATGGTACCTGGACAGTGGGTGCTCGCGACACATGACAGGAGAAAGGTCTTTGTTCCAAAACCTTAGACCCAGACCAGGAGGTGTGGTCATCTTTGGTGGAAACCAGCAAGGGAAGATCACTGGTATACGGACTGGAGGTATATCTCCTTTATCCCTTATTAAGAATGTTCCTCTAGTAGAGGGACTTCAGCACAATCTACTGAGCATAAGTCAATTGTGTGACAGTGGATATGTGGTCTCCTTTACCAAAGAAGGATGTATAGTCAAAGACTCTCTTGATCAAATCCTTTTTACTGCTAATAGACACAGTAATGTGTACAAAATTGATCTAGAGGAGCTAACAAGTCAAAATGTAAAATGTTTTATCTCTGTTGAAGATGAAAAACAGATTTGGAATCAAAGACTTGGGCATGCCAGCTTGAGATTAATCTCAAAGTTAGCAAAATACAACCTTGTTAAAGGACTGCCCAAGCTTTCTTACAAATCTGACATTTTATGTGAAAGCTGTCTGAAAGGGAAACAAACAAGACACTCTTTTAAGAGTAAGGGAGAAGGTCAAACCTGAGAAGGTCAAACCCCCTATGAAAAGACCAAGGGTGAGGTTTGACAATGTGACTCCATCACCTCCTTCCTCACCCGAAAAGAAACAAGAGGAGAAAGAAGAAGAAGAAAGGCAACCTATAGAGAAGGAAGAAGAAGCAGCACCATCATCACCATCATCACCTCAATCATCACCACCATCTTCATCATCATCCTCATCTTCAGAGTCAACACAATCTGAAGATCCCATCGTCGAGATTCAGCAAGGAGAAAGCTCAAAGGTGTGGAAAGGGAGTATGCTACCTGAACACATTAGGCTAGGACCTAAAAGTAGGGATTTCTTCACAGAACCCACTTTTGATCCTTATGCATTTCCTTTCACTCAGCATCAGTATGATGAAGAAGCTGAAGTGCCCTATAAGAGGTATGAAGGACCTTTCTTTGAGAGGGAAAGGGTTCCCAAGTTCCCAAACCTCTATGAAGAGCTGCAATATTTCAGAGATACACCCCCTATCTCTCAACACCATGGGCTAGTCAAACACACTTCAGATGCTGAAAGAATAAAGTATCAAGGAAGTTTAGATCAGATGTACTCAGGGCAACTTGAGAAGATCAGAAAGGGTGTGGTGCCACCTGCTCACAAGTGGGCTCCACTTGATCCCTTTTCAGATGATGATTGTCTGAAGATGAGTAATGAAGACTGGTGTTTTGTCAGGCATCTCTGCACAGAAGGTGAACTCTTTGAAAGGGATTATCTTAAGTCTGTTGGCATGAGAGGATACAGGCCCCCTAGAACATTTTCCATCAGGCCAACCACCAAGATTCTAGTGCAACCTGATAAAATTGTTCCTAGGTACCCTCTGAAGGAAGGCCCTGCTGATAAGTTCAAGGAACCTAAGGCCTATCCTGTTCCCTTCAAGCCTCTGACTCCAAGAGAATGGAAGGAGCTACCAGCAACGATCAAGCGACAAGGTGGAGGCATGGATCACAGCTTCAGAGACAGAGTTTGGTCATCTTACTGGAAGATCAGAGAGGATGCTGGATCCTCTTCTGGATCAACTGAACCAGATGATGATTCTATCATAGGACATGGGAAATTCATAAATGTGAAATATCATTACATCAGAGGCCATTTCCCACCTCTATCTGAATCATTTCATGAAGACTGGAAGATTATGTGTCCCATTGGAACATTCTTCTTTCCAGTGTATCATCCACAGGAGTATGGTTTGCTTCCAGGTTTTGATGTGCTGAGATTTGTGTGCAGACACATCCAGATTATTCTTTATGAAGCACCACCTGATCCTGAAGAAGAGAACAGAAAGCTCAGGCTGAAGATAGAGAAGCTAGAGAAGAAGAATGCTGATCTCATTGCTAAACAAGATAAGATTCTTCAAGAGCAACAACAGATTAGAAGTGGCCAAGAGGACATGAAGACTGCTCTCATCTCTCAGATTGACAAGGCCAAGGATGAGCTGATTTCCTTCATGAAAGAAGCTTTGCTGAGGAAGGATGGGTAGTCAGTGATGTGTAGCCATGTCTCATGTTTATTTATGCTAAGTGATCAATTTTTTCTGAACATTTTGATTAATACTATCAGTGTTTCACATCATGTTGTGTTTATGCTTGCTGTTTTCTTTCATACTTCATGATTTTACTATGATTGTTGTTGTTGTTATGCTCTGGAATTCCCTTTTGATTGATGACAAAAGGGGGAGTATTAAAACTAACAAAATCTGAATCTGAAGTGATCACAGGACTCAGGGACTCAGGGGGAGTAAATAAGAAATTGATTTTTGATCAAATCAGTTTAAGAGATCACCATATGAGGGGGAGCTATCTATTCTTTTATCTTTAAAACTCCTTTCAGATTTATGTATTTTAAACAAAGTTGTCATCATTAAAAAGGGGGAGAATGTTGAGTCTCAAAAATATCATAAGAGAAAATATGAAGTGTTGAAGCTGTCTGAAGTCTCATTAATGACGTGGCACCCTTTGCTGAAGCTTGTGAAGACTTTGAACCTCTGCTGCACGTACCTTTTCAAACACGTTTATAGCAAGGAACACAGAGACCTTTCCTGGTATTTTTGAATTTCATACACCACTGAGGAAATCTCTGCAACGCAGCCTCTGCAACAACATATGTAGCAACTTTATGGCAGGAGCAACCTTGTATCGTGTCAGAAATAACAGAGCTCTCATAAGCATGTCTCACAACGGATTAAATAGCATTTAATGCTATTTCTAAACGGTGGTATTTCAACGGATTGATGATTGGGTATAAATACCCCTCCATGAAGACCATCAAAAAGATAGAGATAGAGAAATTATTGCAAGAAAGCCAAAAAGATATTCTACTGCAAGCTTTACTTTGAAAAACCCTCTGATTCATCTTCTATGCACATCATCTGTATATCCTGAGTATACCTCAGTTATTATTGTGCACTGTGTCTGCTTAAGCTTAAAACTTGTGTAGTTCAAAAGCTTAGACACATTTCGTTGTAATACTGCATATTGAGCCTGGAGAGGCTTGTCTGAAACAAAGAATACTTAGTTGAAGAGCCTGGAGAGGCTAGACTGAAAAAGAATACTTGTTGGTGTCTGGAGAGACTGTACTCGTGGTGTCTGGAGAGACTGTACTCGTTACGTCTGGAGAGACTGTACTCGTTGTGTCTGGAGAGACTATACTCGTTGTGTCTGGAGAGACTGTACTAGTTGTGTCTGGAGAGACTGTGCTCATATTTGATTTTGTAATATGAATATTCATATAGTGGAAATCCAGTGGTTGTTTTCCATTGGGACTGGACGTAGCTCACTGTGTTAGTGGGTGAACTAGGATAAATTCCTTGGCTAAGTTTTCTATCCCTTATCTCTTGTAAATTTGTTTATTCTAATCAAAGGGTGTTGAAAAGCTGTTCTGATATTTAAAAGCAAAGAAACCTTTTAAAATACTTTTTCAGAAGCCGTCTTAAGAAACTTCAGACAACTCTTAAACTTGTCTGAAACTATTTCAAACCCGTTGTCTGCGAAAAGCTTTCATAAAATATTAAGAAACACTATTCAACCCCCCTTCTAGTGTTTCCCTGTGTTTCTACAAGGGAGACTCATTAGAATCTTTCGATTATTATCTCCAGATTCATAGGTCTTTCCTAATGACTTCAGTCCATTTGTTATGGTCTGAAACCTACCATACATCTGGTTTATGGTCTCAGACTCTTGCATCTTGAACATCTCATATTGATGAACAAGCATGCTGATCTTAGATTGTTTGACGTTCTCAGTTCCCTCATGAGCTGACGCCAAAGTATCCCAGATCTCCTTGGCAGAATTGCAGCCAGGAACCTTTTCATACTCTGCCTTGTTCAAAGAACAGACTAAGTAGAGTTTGGCTTTGGCATTAAGCTGCACCCTTACTTTTTGCTCGCAGGTCCATTCCGATTTAGGAATGTGCACACCACCTTGCATGGGAATATAATCACCATCAGTGACTACATCCCAAAGATCAATGTTGTTGCTCTCAATGAACAATTTCATTCGATCTCTCTAGTAGTGATAATCCACTCCATTGAATGCTGGAGGCCTTGTCACTGACGCTCCCTCTATGATATAGTGACTGTAGCTTGTGGAGGTTTCCATCAGGATCTTCTCCCTCAGCACTGTTAGATGCTCAACCCGAGGTTAAGCTCTGATACCAACTGTAACACACACAGGGAAACACTAGAAGGGGGGTTGAATAGTGTTTCTATATATAACTTGACGTATTATGGAAATCTTTTCACCAAAGAGAGCTTTTCAGATAAAGTTTCAGATACTGGAGTCTTTATCTGAAATTTTTGTCTTTTGTCTGAAACGTTTTCAGATGAAGTACAATTTGAAGATTCACTTTTAGTTCAGACAATGCTTTGTCTAAAGTTCGTCTTCTTCCTGAAAGGTTTCAGATAGTATGAAAACTTATTTTCTTGAAGATGTTTAAACGTTCAGTTTATATAAATACAAGTTCAATCCCCTTAAAGTTAGTATATAAACTGAATTGAAAGAGATAAGGGATAGAGATACTTAGACAATGAATTTATCCTGGTTCACCCACTCAACCGTGAGCTACGTCCAGTCCCAGTGCAAACACGCTACTGGATTTTCACTAATCTTGCAAGATTACAAGTATTCTTTTCTGTCAAGCCTCTCCAGGCTCTACACCAAGTATTATTTTCTGTCAAGCATCTTCAGGCTCTACCACAAGTATTCTTTTCTGTCAAGCCTCTTCATGCTCTACACCAAGTATTCTTTTCTGTCAAGCCTCTCCAGGCTCTACACCAAGTATTCTTTTCTGTCAAGTCTCTTCAGGCTCTACCACAAGTATTCTTTTCAGTCAAGCCTCTTCAGGCTCTACACCAAGTATTCTTTCTTCCACCAAGCCTCTTCAGGCTCTCAGACACTTATCCAAGTGTAACCCAAGTATTCTTTGACAAGCAAGCCTCTCCAGGCTCAATCCCAAATGTTTATAAGGAATAAGTTTAAGCTAAGCAACTATGAACAAGTTCAGAGCTTAAACTCAGAATTGTACAAGATAACTGAGTAGAACTCAGGATGTGAAAATATGAGAACAATTACAATGAAAACAGAGTAAGTTTTTCAGAGAAAAACTGATGCAGCGTTTCGGCTCTTTTTGATTTTCTTGTGAGCTTTTTCTTAGTTTTCCTACCAGCCAGCTCTCTCTTGTATTGGTCTTGAACGAAGCTATTTATAAGCACAAGAATGAGACACACTCAATGCAACCGTTAGAGATGCAAATAATCCCGTTGTGAAATGATCTCTGATAGCTTCTGACATAGTACAAGGATGCAGAACAGCGCAGACCTGTTCTGATTTCTGCAAATGCTGCGACGCTCAGAACTTTCCTCTTAAGTTATAGAAATTTGAATATCCAGAAAAGTTCCCGTTCTGTTTGCCTTAAATAGGTTAGACCACAGTCTTGTTTCAGAAGGCTTTGACAGAGAAATATCTTCATCAAATCTCTTTAGAGGCTTCTCCTCTTCAGACGAAACTTGATCTCAGATAAACAGATGCAGACAATGTCTTCAGATGGTCTCTTGACTTCAGATGATATTTCACTTCAGACAAAACATCTTCCACAGATGGATGTTATGCTTCAGATGATAGACCATTTCAGATTGTTCTTCTGAGCTTCAGATGATAACATGCTTAAGATGAACAACCACTTCAGATGATCCTACTTCTTCAGACAGTAGGACACTTCAACCTTCTGATGACTTTAATCTTCAGACAACTTGAATCTTTAGACGACTTCACTTCTTCAGACAGATGACCATTTCAGATGGTCCAACTTCTTCAGACAATTGCCACATCAGAAAGTCTTCATGACACAAAAAGAGAGTATGCGTTAATAGCATAGACAATTATTCTTGTAACTTAGTCAAATTTGTTGTTCATTAAAACTTGGAAATATGTGGCTCAATCATTATTAAATTCTTAATGATAAATTGAGACTCAACAAGAGAGTATTGAAATGGTCTCCTTGAGCTTGCCCCTTTTTTTTGCAGATTTTTTTTTTTTGCTTTGGTTCCTTCTGGCTGTCGTGTCGATCTTAGGATCAAGTTGGTCTTGAGACACCTAACCTTGCAAAAGCATAAATCAAGAAGCTAAAACAGGGGTTAGCTTAGAGGAGAGGAATAAAAATAAAATAACTAGAGGAAAAATAAAAATATTCATAACTCAATAAGATAGATTAACTAAGAATTTAAATTGAGACACCGTTCCCCGGCAACGGCGCCAAAAATACTTGTTGAGATCTTGGCAAGCGTACCAATATCGCAACAGTATAATAGTTAAAAGTAAGGGTTGTCGTACCCACGAGGAATGATACAACTCAAATCCTTAGTGCTCAGTAAATGAAAACAGTAAATGAAAACAAAAGATGAGACAAATAGATAAAGATATTGAGCAATTGGGAGAAACTAGGATTGAACTTTGCTATCGCACCCCTCTTGTATTTTGGAAATCAATCATATTGAGGAATATATAATTATAAATATTGAAGCACAAATAAATATTATTTCATAAAGGTTCCCACAACTATGAAATACTCAGAACAATTCATGTTGGTTCCATCAGTCACAAATTGCCCCGCTTGATGATCAGTTGTTAAAGCTATCAGTTCATGCTAGTTCCCACATTCACAAATTGAGTGTTTTTACCAATCAGATTTCAAAAACCCTATTCCTAGCGCATTTAAGAAATCGTATCATAACTCCGGTACAAAGACGAAAGCTAAGCATTAAGAACAGATTAAAAACACCAATATTATAAAAATAGGGATTCCTAAATAACAAATACAAACCAAAATACAATTGGGGATTGAATCGACTACATTCAATCCTAAAGAGAGGTTTAGCTACTCATGGTAGCCATTACACTCTGGAGACTGTCACACTTTTCTCCTAACTCCGTAGCTGCTCAACGACTCCGTAACTCTCTGAATGTCTTCTAAATCCCTAAAAGTCTCCTTATAAACTGTTCTGATGGACTTTTGAGACTCTGATTGCAGCCCATTCAAAATTAGGTTACGTTCCTGCGCTCAGCGTAGGTGAAGCGCAGGAAACAGTAACTGAACAGACATTCCCGCGCTCTGCCTGCGCTCAGCGCAGGTGGAGCGCAGGAAACAGCAACTGATTCTCCTGAATTGTCCTCTTTTGAAGCTTGTTTTATGCTGTTCCTGTCCTTGCTCACTGCTCTCTTGATGCTTCATTTGTAACTTTGCTTTTTATTTGTAAAAATCTACAGATTCTTTACCAAAATAGCATCAAATTCAGATTTGACTCAAATAAATACAAGAGCTGCAATTTAAGCTAAAAAGGGTGGACTTGGGTTATAAATTCAGCAATTTGTCTTCAATAAGTGTTGTAATTATATAGAAATGTTACGTAATTCTAACACTTATCAGCAACTCAGACCGAACCCGTATTTAGTTTGGGTTTGTTTTTTCCAGGTAAAAAGCTCGCAGAAAAAATTGGCTTCTAATTTTAGTGGCCGTGCCTTACAAAAATGCAAGTTCGGGTGGGCCGGGCTAAATTACCTGGCAAAAATTTTGTCCTGTGAAATTAGAGCCCAAGTCCAGCCCAATGTGGGAATCGAGCTAATGCGAGCCGACCCAGTTAAAACCTAATTTATTAAAAATAATACTCATTAAAAATTGTTATTTGTATAATAGTTAATGACCCACTTCAGGGAAAAAAAGGAATTAAAAATTAATTTTACAAGTGAGAAAAAATAAAATTCGTCTCGAATCTTCCACTTTTGATACCAAAATTACATAAAAAAACTACAAAAGAAAAAGAACCATAAAAATACGACAACATAAATATAAAAAAAGATATTACCGTAAAATATAACAATCAATCCAAAGGTATATAGTAAATTTGTTGAAGTTGGATTGACATGCTGCAATTGCCTGAAGATGTGAGGCTACATCTTAAGAAGTTATTTCTCTTACTAGCCTTTACATCGTAGGGAATGCAAAGATTAACTTAGAAACAGAGACAATGAAGCTAATGCGGAGACTTGACTAGAGAAGGAGCGAGAACCAAAGGACGCGATGTGGCCGTGCAACAGTGCTTGTGTTGAGTCTCAAAATCAATTTAAGTATTCAAAGCGGATTCAAGACTCACTTATCCTAAGTTTTAATGATGACAAATTTGTTTTAAAAAGAAATTCAATAAATATCTGAAGGGAAAATAAATGGTAAAGACTTAAAGTATACTCCCCTTGATTCAGATACTTTTTTTGTTCTGAAATGTTGCTCCCCCTGAAGTAAAGATTTCTCCCAGATACATATTCTTATAGGTATCAGAGGGTCTATCGTTAATTTCAGATAATGTTCAAATATTTCCTTTTTAATTTCTTTTCAGATATTTCCTTTTTAATTTCCTTTTCCTTTTAATACTCCCTCTTTTGTCATTATTCAAAAAGGTGGGTAGAAGCATACATGCGCAATAAATGATATTCAATGATCTTAAGATAGGTAAGAATAATCAATGTTCATGCAAGAGAATGGAATTAATTCAACACAGAACAGATTAAATGCTTCTCAAAGATAATTAATGCACGTAGTCAATTCATATTGCATATAAGGGTAAGAACATTGTCATATCAAGCAATCAGAAGGTTTAAGATAACACAAAGTATTCTTATGAACATATAGACTTTTTGAACTTGGTAGATTAAAAGCTGTTGGTCCTCTTGAGCATTGGCTTTGGTTCTACACTCTGAGTGCAAAGAGAAACAACATTCAATTTCGTCATCATAGCCTGTAGTCTATTGTTCCTTCTTCTTAGCCTTCTGATATCCTCCTCCTTCATTGCAAGCACATCCGCAACATCAGCTTCCTTGAAAATTATGTAAACATGATTCCAATGAAATGTGATCTCCACAAAACCAGCAGGAAAACCATATTCAATAGGATTGGCCACCAAGCAGATGTAGACAGTTTTAGAATTTGGCACAATGGCCCAATCTTGTTCAACATACTCCTTTAGTAGATGATCACAGTCAGGAAAGTTCCCAGGGAACCAAGTCTTGAACTCTTGTACATAAAGGGAGCTCTTGGTCAAACAATCAACGAAATCAAATCTTGTGCCAGAGCAAGACCCTTCATTTTCTCTTTCAGCCCAGTAGGATTCCCAGATCCTGCCTCTATATGTGTGGTCAAAACCCCCATAGGCTTTAAGGACTTCAGGGAGTCTTTCCCATTCTTCACTGTTGAGAGGTACATGCTGATCCAGATAAGCAGTGTAAACTTTGGTTCCTTCCCTTTATCATTAGGACCTTCTGCAAAGGGTAGTCTAGGCATAATCCTATCTGGTTTCTAGTAGATCTTTGTGGTTGGTTTCATGGTGATAGGAGTGGGAGGCTTGAATCCTCTGCAGCCTGCCTTTTCAGCAACATACTTGGCATAAACCTCAGCTTCCATGTTCAGTCTCCTGATAAGGATCCAATCTTCAGCAGGTATTGATGCTGCATCTGCTGAATCCACATCAATCTTTTTCCAGTAATGTTTGGGAGGTTGTACACCTTGTATGATCTTTTCAAGCTGATCAGACCCTCCCCCTGAGCTATTGACCAGCCTCCTCAATCTTGCATCTTCAATAGAATCTACATGCAGACTTGCTTGCATGGGAGGCTTGAGTGGCAAATGATTCTTGAAATGAAAAAGCTCTTCATATAGATTAGGAAACCTGGGTAACCTCCTACTTTGATATCGACCATTCAGATAATAATTATGAGGGAATTCAGCAACCCTCAAAATATCTTCAAACTTGAGAATAGGAGCAGCCTTATCAAAAGTGGGTTTCCTGGAAATATCCCTTGTCTTTGGCTTCCACATCCTTTTCCTCAAAGACAAGTTGCCCTCAAAAGTAAAGACACCTTTTTCCTTCAGCACACAACTACCTTTAGAATGCGAGTCAATGGCTGTAGAGAGAATAGGCCCTTCATATACAACTATGGCAAGGGGATTTTCTGACTCTTCATCACTTTCTTCGAAGATAGTTCTTGTAAGCTCAGCGAGTATGTGACTTATTTCATTAGCACCTGGTTCCATCACCATGGAGTTATCAGCGGTTTCTACAGCTTCTTCCCTTACAGCAACTGCAACAACCTTGTCAATATTTGATTCTTCAACAAACACCACATCAGGTTCTTCTAGGTTGATGACAGTAGGGGTAACTACATTCTCAGTACATGGAGTAGTATCAAGCTCAGCAGGTTCACCTTTATTGTGGTCAGTAGGTGCAACCTTATTAGCTTTATTTACTTTAGCAGGTTCACCAGGTGGTGTAACCTCTTCAACCTTATCATCAGTAACATGTTGGTTTGTTTCTGTTGAGGTGGTAGGGGGCTCTACCATCTTGAGAGGAACAATGATTGGATTATCTACATCTTCCAAATCTTCTTCAGTAAGGTTATAAAAAAGAACCTTGATCTTTTTGTGAATCTTCTCAGCAGGTACAGGTTGTGCAACAGGTACAACTTTCAAAGCAGCCTCCTTGATCTTCTTCTGGTACAACTTTTTCCAATCAGGCAAGATAAAAGGTGAGGGATCCTTTGCCTTTCTTTTCACGATTCTTTCTTTCTTCAATTCCAAGATAGATTTTGATTTATCTTGCTTGAGAGCGTCATGAACAATCCCAACATCATCCTTCGGGATAGTTTTGCTCCTAGTGATCATTGGTACAGGAGCAGGAGCAGGTTCTTGAGCTAGGAAGAGCAACCTCTTCTTCTTAGATCTGGTAGCCTTGTAAGGTCTCTTCCTTTTGCTTTCAGCTCTTCTTTCAAACTTCTCATCTTCTAGCATGGCCTTCTGAGCAGCTTCAGCTAAGGCACTATCATTCTCTTCTTGCTCCTTTCTTTTCCTTTCTTCTTCTTCCTCTATGGCAGCAACAGTTTCTACTACCTTCTGGATCTCAGGATCTGGATGTAGAGCAGCAAGAGGTTTTATTGTGAGTGGTTCAGATGAACTTTCACTCTTAGCCCTTTTCATCTGAGCCTGTCCCTTTGAAATAAAGGTAGGCTGAGCAGCTTTAGCAGGCTCTTCAGAAGCCTGACCCACAATTTCAGAAGGTTCATTTTGAACTTTCTGAACAAGTTCAGGTTCTTGTTGAGTGAATGCTTCAGCTACCTTCTCAGATGAAGTAGCCCTTTGATACGAAGCCTCTACTTCTCTTACCCGTTCCAGATCAACTGGAGAGAGAATTTTCTGAGATACCTTTGTTCTTTGCCTCTTCACCTTCTCCTTCTTCTCAGGAGTGACCTCAGCAGATTTGAACTCCTCTTTGTGGACATCACCCTATAATTCCTCTTCCAGAATTTGCAGCATCTCTTTCTGGAAGGCAGCAACTTGAGCCTTTTGCCTAGGCTCATTCTCACCTTCAGCAAGTTTCCTTAGGAGACCCATTTGCTTCAGAGTAGTTGCGTTGAAGATACTAGGGTGTTTGTGATTGAACAGGGGTTCCACAGGTACCTTGTGATGCAATAGAATTTTCATAATCAAGGTATTGTGTGGTAGATTTGCTGCAGAGTCTCTTGCCCTTCTTGTCATCCCATAGAGAATGACCCATGGCAGATTAATCTTCTTTTTCTGGAGAAGATGAATCACACATAACCTCTCCAGCTCAGAGACGTGATCCTTCCGACCTCCTTTGGGAACAACACCACAACCCAGCACAACAAACAAAACCCTAGGAAGGTTCAACATGGTAGTCCCCTTAGGATTCGAGGGATCTGTAACACCATACAACATTTTGTTGAACTTCCCAACTCTACCATTCTTGGCTTCCCAGTCAGGTACATATATAGCTCCTTCAGCCTTCACCCCTAACACTTCTTCCAAAATAGTGTTATTAACAGTAATCTCATAATCACTGGTTTCATGCCAGCCACAGTCAATAGTATCGAAGAACGACATCCAGCCAACACACTTGAAGTGATCAGAGACATCGAACCCGTTCTCAGCAAGGTTCTTAAAGTTCACACACCTGGATGGAACGATTTTTCCACCAGATTTGGAGGCAGCACTTACGTTCTTCTTGGAAGCCATTGGAGAGCAGAAGTAAGCTTGAGAGAAATTAGTTTTTCTTGGGAGTTCAAAGGATGCAGAGAGATTTCACAACAAGAGAGAGCAAAGAAAGAGTAACTTGAGACTAGCTTCTGCTGAGATATATATAGGCTCAGGTAGCACTAATGATGATAGAGATTGGCAACGCAGACTTGGGGAGATGTGCAATCATGCAAATTAAGAGAATAAGTGAAAAGCCAACCGTCTCGGAGTGCCATGTCATAAAGTGCCAATCTCAGAAAGTATGTGTTTTCAGCAGATACATAGATTTCAGCAGACACGCACACATCAGAAAGTTCATGCATCTTAGAATGAATATATATATGCATACAAATTTTCACACATTTTCAAATAGACATGGATATTTGTGCTATAATATTAAACGATGTTACCAGCAGAGATACTTTTGGATTTGCATTTGTTGAGACACAACATTGTTTCCAATTAGCCTTTGTTGCATTTGATGATCACCTTCATAAGTTCTCTTCATAGCTTGTTGAGGTTTCCATTCTGGATCTTCTTCTTCAGCATTTGATAGATGCTCAACCAGAAGTTGAGCTCTGATACCAACTGTTAGAACCACAGGAAACACTAGAAGGGGGTTGAATAGTGTTTTATAATTCTTTACAAGTATTGTTTGAACCCAGCCTCTTCAGGCTAAACTAAGTATTCTTTGGACACAGCCTCTCCAAGCTAAACCAAGTATTCTTTGGACACAACCTCTCCAGGCTAAATTGAGTATTCTTTATTCCTCCAAGCCTCTCCAGGCTCTCAGACATTTAACAGTGTTTACAGTGAAAGATAAGTTTAAGTTTCTGAGAAACTTAAACACAGGTTCTCTTGTACAAAGGAATGACTGAGTATAACTCAGGATACAGAGAATAAGTTCTAAGTACAAGGAAATGAAATATAATAGAGTGTTTGGCTTGAAAATAGAACTTCATTTGATTTGGCCGATTCACTCTTTTTGCTAAGCTTCTTCACTTTTCTTTTCTTGAGAACTTCTCTAGCTTTTCACGCTTTCTTGATTTTTTTTTCTTTTTAGCGTGCTTCTCTCTTGGGCTTCATTGTCGCCATGGGTTCACCAGCAGTTCCCCCAGTAGTTCGCCCATCTTCCAAGTCTTGCAGAAAGCTATTTATAGAGTCCAGAAATGAATCAGTTGAAGAGAGATTCATTCACTGTTGTGAGATAGCATTAAATGCTTTTTGAGACGTTGTGAAACACTCTTCTGATAGCTTTTGATTTTTGAGATGTGCAGGTGTTGCAGTCTGCAACACTGCACTGACACGAACAACAAGTTCCGTTTAAGGTAATGTGACTTTGACAACACAAACGAACTTTGAAATCATTCCTTAAATGGATCAAACTTGCTTCAGACGTAAAGGATGTGCAGTGACTTTAGCAGGCAGCTTTTAGGCTTCAGTCAACGGCTAAAACAAGGTCTTCAGCAGTTCTTTTAAGATTCTGTAACACTTCAAAAGGTTGGGATGAATTCAGCAGATTTTAGCTCTTCGGAAGGTTTCCTCACATCAGTAGGTTCAATTTGAGGCTTCTTCTTCATAGCATTTACTGAAACAGTAAAGTGAAAATACCTTCAAGTGGTACTATTCTTATAATAAATAATCCCTTTTAAAACATTATTTGAAATTAACGATAGACCCTTTGATACTTATAAGAATATGTCTCTGGGATAAATCTTTACTTCACGGGGAGCAACATTTCAGAACAAAACAAGTATCTGAATCAAGGGGAGTATACTTTAAGTCTTTACCATTTATTTTCCCTTCAGATATTTATTGAATTTCTTTTTAAAACAAAATTGTCATCATTAAAAAGGGGGAGAATGTTGAGTCTCAAAATCAATTTAAGTATTCAAATCGGATTCAAGACTCATATATCCTAAGTTTTAGTGAACAACAAATTTGATTTAAAAGGGATTATTTATTATAAGAACAGTACCACTTGAAGGTATTTTCACTTTACTGTTTCGGCAAATGCTATGAAGAAGAAGCCTCAAATTGAACCTACTGATGTGAGGAAACCTTCCGAAGAGCTAAGATCTGTTGAATTCATCCCAACCTTCTGAAGTGTTACAGAATCTTAAAAGAACTGCTAAAGACCTCGTTTTAGCCGTTGACTAAAGCCTGGAAGCAGCCTGCTAAAGTCACAACACATCCTTTACGTCTGAAGCAAGTTTGATCCTTTTAAGGAATGATTTCAAAGTTCTTTTGTGCTGTCAAAGTCACATTACCTTAAACGGAACCTGCTGTTCGTGTCAGAGCAGTGTTGCAGACTGCAACACCTGCACATCTCAAAAATCAAAAGCTATCAGAAGAGTGTTTCACAACGTCTCAAAAAGTATTTAATGCTATCTCATAATAGTGAATGAAGCTCTCTTTAACGGATTCATTTCTGGACTCTATAAATAGCTTTCTGCAAGACATGGAAGATGGGCGAACTACTGGGGGAACTGCTGGTGAACCCATGGCGATAATGAAGCCCAAGAGAGAAACACGCTAAAAAGAAAAAAAAATCAAGAAAGCGTGAAAAGCTAGAGAAGTTCTCCAGAAAAGAAAAGAGAAGAAACTTAGCAAAAAGAGTGAATCGGCCAAATCAAAAGAAGATCTATTTTCAAGCCAAACACTGTTATATTTCATTTCCTTGTACTTAGAACTTATTTTTTGTATCCTGAGTTATACTCAGTCATTCATTTGTACAAGAGAACCTGTGTTAAAGTTTCTAAGAAACTTAAACTTATCTTTCACTGTAAACACTGTTAAGTGTCTGAGAGCCTGGAGAGGCTTGGAGGATTAAAGAATACTCAGTTTAGCCTGGAGAGGTTGTGTCCAAAGAATACTTGGTTTAGCTTGGAGAGGTTGTGTCCAAAGAATACTTAGTTTAGCCTGAAGAGGCTAGGTTCAAACAATACTTGTAATCTTGCGATATTAGTGGAAATCCAGTGGTGGTTTGCCCTGGGACTGGACGTAGCTCACTGAGTTAGTGGGTGAACCAGGAAAAATTTCTATGGCTAAGTTCTCTCAATCCTTATCTCTTTATATTCAGTTTTAACTAACCAAGGAGGGTTTAAGAAAAGTTGTTTTATAAATCAACGCAGAAAACAATCCTTTCCTCACACGAAAATACTTCAAAATTGTTTTTATCCAACCTTCTGAGTTGCACCAGCAAGTTGCTGAACTTCCAGTTTCGGAAGGTTGCCCAAATATTTTCAAACTCAGTTTTCTTGTTAAAAGGTTTTCAGAAAAATCTGTAAAGAATTATAAAACACTACTCAACCCCCTTCTAGTGTTTCCTGTGGTTCTAATAGCTTGAACGGGAGAGTATGAGTCTGATCGGTGGCGGTGTTGTGTTGATAATAATTTTTCTTTAATATTTTTATTTCAATTGATAATAAGGTTAACTAATAAAAAAATAAAATAGTTATTAATTAAAAAAAAGATATTTATAGTAAAATGAATATTTATATTTTAAGAGAAATGTTTTTGCTCCTAAAAGTGTTCTCAGGTTCATCTTGTTAGTGCTATGTTGAAGAAGTTTTGTGAGGAGTCTAGACTTAAGGTCAACTTGAATAAATCCAAACTGATGTGTTCAGCCAACGTGCAAAGAAGGAAAAGAGAGTTTCTCGAGTATATCCTCTATAAAAATGGTACGTGACCTTGGAACTTATTTGGGTTTCCCTCTCCCTCATGGTAGGCTTTCCAGATGTCACTTTGATCACATTTTAGAGAAGATCCAAATGGGACTTGCAGCTTGGAAATCTCGCTTGCTCAATCGCGTTGGCTATTTGTGTTTAATTAAATTTGTTATTGCCTCTATTCTGGTTTATACAATGCAAACACTTTGGGTGCCTCAAAGTGTGTGTAATAAGATTGGTAGCCTTGCGAGAAGCTTCATTTGGGGTGCTATACATGGTAATAGAAGCTGGAATCTAGTCAGTTGGAACAAAATCACCTTACCTAAAGAATTTGGAGGTTTAGGGGTTAGAGAGCCTAGATTATCTAACATAGCCTTGTTGGGAAAATTAGCCTGGAATATCATCAAGGAACCATATAAGTTTTGGGTTCAAGTGTTGTCACACAAAAAACCTCAGGGGCAGATCTATTTTTGAAACCTCATCTAGATGTACAGATTCTTGTGTTGGGATGTCAAGTATTAGTCCCATACTGGATAGGAATGAGCAAGGAGAGCAATATATAAGTGGAAAGACTCATAAACCTAACGCCTTAAGGTTTTGGGTTGGATGTGGTGTCTAGCTCACTTGTGTGGTTTGCTCGTTTGCTCATTGGCTCTATGTTGGAGGACTCCCCGGTGGTTTGGGCTCCCCTAGCACCCTAACATCTTATCTTTGGAAAGGTCTTGTGCGAGCTTTTGCTTCCCTCCAGTATGGCTTTTCTTTTCCTATAGGTGAAGGAAACTCCTCCTTTTGGTATGATGTGTGGTTGTTTATAGGCAAACTATGCGACCATGTCCCTTTTGTTCATATAAGTGACATTCAGCTAGCTAGCTATTAAGCATGTTTCTGGTGATGGTCATTGGAACCTTTATACCCTTGCTACTAGCCTTCCTGCTAATATCGCAGAATTGATTTTACAAGTTGAACCGGTTTTAAAATCCTGACTCTTATGATGCTTGGAGATGGAGTCAGGATATATAGCAGCAACCTCCAAATATGCTTATAGATGGCTTCTTTTGAATAATCGTCATCCAGTAGGTGAAGGTAATTGTCATTGGATCTGGAAATTGAATGTCCCGGAGAAGGTGAGACACTTGTTTTGGCAGATTATGCATGAAGCCCTTCCTACCAACAAGATGAGACTTCATTGCAATCTTACTACCTCAGCCTCTTGTAACTGTTGTTCGACTATTTTAGAATATGTTTTTCATTGCCTCCGTGATTGCCCTCATGTGAAGGAAATTTGCTTGCGTCTAAATATTTGTTCTCATCATTCCTTCCATTCGAACATTCTAAATATTTGGTTGAAGGACCTGGCTACTAGTAATCTGGGGATTCTCTTCACTTCTAGCTGCAATTTGGTGGATTTGGCTATGGTGGGAGCCTGCGTGACCATGAAGGAGGGTGGATTGTAGGCTTCTTAGCGTGGTTAGCAGGTGGAGACCCCTTGCGTGTGATAAATGCAAAATATATGATAAATTATTGTATAATTACTGCACTTATCAAAGGTAAATTGGTAAATTTATTCCCCAAATTACCTCTTTTAGTAATAAATGCATATTTTGTGATTATTTAATTCAAATTTGAATTTGATGCTATTTTAATAGAAAATCTGTTGATTTTGCAGATAAAAGGGAAAGTTTTAAAAGGAGAAACAAGATAGCAACTATTTGAAGAGAAAATCTGCAGATGAGATTCTAATTGGTAGCAGATCAAGATAAAATTCGCAGTCATTTAAACAAGGATTCTGAAGATAAAATTCTCAATTTGAATTTGAAGATCAAATCAGCACAAAATCAAGCTTAAAAGAGGGAAATAAGGAAAGCAAAGCAAACAAGGACAAGATCAGTAAGAAATCAAGCTGAAAAAGGAGGAAATTAGGAAAGCTGGAACGAGAAATACGCTCGACCTGCGTTGAGCGCAAGTGGAGCGCAACATTTAATTAGCTCTCTGTTTCCTGCGCTTCATCTGCGCTGAGCGCAGGTTGAAGCGCAGGAATACGAGATCAGTTTTTCAAAGGATTTCAAATCAGATTCCTTCCAAATTTCAGATGGTTTTCCAACTTCTATTTAAAGAACCGTTTGCTTAGATAAAAAAGAAGTCCAGGAGACCAAAGGGAGACAGAGGAGCAGAGCTAGGGCTAGAGAAAAGTGTGACAGTTTCTCCGTTGGTTTGTAATGGCTACCATGAGTAGCTAAACTCTCCGATAGGATTGAATGTAGTCGATTCAATCCCCGATTGTATGCGAATTCTCTTTACTATTTATGAATCCCTGTTTTTATGATATCGGTATTTTTATGCTGTGCTTAATGCTTAGCTTCCACCCGTGTGCCGGAGTTATAGGTTGATTTTATGGGGCGCATTGGAAAATGATTTTGTAAAATCAATAGCGAATTTGGGGAGTCTAGGAATAGGAAACTTGAACTCTGATTGTTAAAAGTACTCATAGTAGTTGCTGAGGAATCAGGGCGAATTGATAGTGTTAACTAACCGAAAACAAATCTTTAAAGTCGGGGTAATTTGTCGCCTGGGAGAACCCGCATAAATTATTCCTGAGTATTTCGCGATCCAGGGAACCTACGTGGAATAACTTAGTTTGGCTAAGGTATCATAATTACATATTCATAAATATTATTGGGGTTCACATACGAAAAGGGTGCGATAGACAAGTTCAATCCTAGTCCAAGTAACTGTCTCTACCTATCTCAATTTACTTTTTGTATTTAATTATTTTTGCAATTCAACAACCAATAATTGTATTCTATACTTGATAGTTGTGACCACTAATCTTTATAAAGTTGAATCGTTCCTTGTGGATACGATACTCTTACTATTATACTGTTGGGATTTTGGTACGCTTTCCAGATTCTCAACAGCGTGCAGAGCTGCTAGCATTGAAAGAGGGTTTGTCTTTGGCTTGGAAGATAGATAGGAATCACTTTCCTTCTCTGTGAATGTGATTGCATGGACATGGTTCAAATTTTATTACAAAATAGGGACTGCACTTTACATGATCATGCCAAACTAATCTCCCAAATCAGAAATATCCTCTTGAGAGCTTGGAATGCTTCTATCACACATGTTTACCGAGAGGCCAATATGGTTGCCGACCAACTGTCCAGGATGGGAACTACTCCAGACCAAGTGTTATATTGGCAAAGGCCCCCTAGTAGTGTTTTTGCTCTTTTAGCTCACGATGCTTTGACATCTGGGCTCTCTGTTAGCTAGTCCCCTGCGTGGGTATGCTTGTGAGTTGAATTTTGGAGTGAAAGGGAAGGAAGGGAAGGGTATATTGGAAGTCCTTCCCCCCTTTGTGTTTGTGAGTTTGAGTATTTTACAAAGTCTTTTCCTCCTCTTCTCCCGCTCCCTTCTTCCTCCAATTATTATCTTTCCCTCATCTCTAAACTCACAAACACACCCTTAATAAAAAAATTTGGAACCTTCATTTTCAGGCCTTATGCTTGGACCTGTTGCTTGTGTTGTTTCTTTAAAAATGAATTAAAATTACAATTAAAAATTATTTAATTATTATGATTGTCTAATTATATCAATTATTACTTAATCTAATTTATTAAAAAGATTTAACAATGTATAACTAAAGAAAACTCAACATGTAACCAAAAGAAAACTCAACATTAATAATAACCAACCCACCCAAAAAACTAAATTAATATTTTAATACCTTTTTATTTTCAATTTCGTAATCGTCCTGTTTTTCTAATGGGAAAAGCGGGACGTACATAATACAGTACTTCCCGTAATTTTCCCACATTGCCTTTTTTTTTAGCCCCCATTCCTTTTTTTTAAGATTTTTTGGAACTGTCCCCCTTTTTTCACCATTTTTTCAAAAAATAGTTTTTATATTTTTATTTTATTATTATATTTATTTTTATTTATTTATCCTATCAAATAAAGATATAAATCAAGAAATACAATAAATGATCACATAAAATGTGTTGATCATTCATGTTAACACGAGGTTAATTATGTGTCCTGAAACGGTGAACATATTAAAAAATGAGGTTAATGGTGTTTCCGTTTGTGGTTAATAGAAAAGGGTTTTTGGTTAATTGATTTTGTGAGGTGAATTGCAACCCCCATTAACACGAGGTTAATTATGTGACCAAAAATGGAGAACATATGTAAAAATGAGGTTAATGGTGTATCCATTTGTGGTTAACAGAATAAGATTTTTGATTAATTGATGTTGTGAGGTTAATTGCAACTCCTCTTAACACGGGGTTAATTCTGTGGCCATAAACGGTGAACATATTTTTAAATGAGGTTAATGGTGTATACACTGATGGTTAACAGAGTGAGATATTTAGTTAATTGATTTTGTGCGGTTAATTGTGTGCACAGAAACGGTAAATGAAATAGTACATCTGGTTATTAGCATCAAAATAAAATAATGATGATAAGAAACTTATGTTAACCCTTCAAAAAACACACATTTATTATATTTCTTGGTCTATATTATTATTTAATAAAATAAATAAAAATAAAAAAAATAAAAAACTATTTAAAAAATGAAAAACAAAAAAAGAAACGAAAAAAATAGAAGAAGGAAAAAAAAAGAGGAACACTGCTCCCAGTGTACAAACGCGGGAGCACTGTTCTATGTATTTCTATCATTACTCTTTTCTAACTGCTCATTTTACTCGATGTTCAGCTCATTATTCAAATAAACCTGTAACACCCGCAATTTTTCTTACTGGTGTATAAATAGAATAAAGAAAATTTTAAAATAGTAATAATCATTTAATTATAAAGTATTTAGTAGCTTTTAATAGACAACCAAATTTATAATACCCAACCACAATTATGAGTAAATTTCTCTAGAGAGGTGTTTGAGAAAATAACCTAAGACACCTTTAGTAATTATACAGTTAAGGAAAATATAGATTTAATTATTAAAAATAGCTAAAACTCTAAGGTATCTATACCTTTATTCAAAATACTCTTAATATAATTAGTGATGAATTTTAGAAAATAATTTAGAATTTTTCTAGCACTTCTGGGAAAAAGATCAAAATGCCCCCAGTTAACAGTATAACCATAGCCAGCATAAAAAAAAATTGTAGAAAAATATGGAAAATATATTTTTGAACCTTAAAAGATGATTTAAAATGATATTTATAATTCTATACAATCTTTGTAATTAAAACCTTAATTTTCTCTCTCCGCTTACTGTATTTCATGTTTTATTGAATTGTTAAAATTATTTTTAATCACCAAAATTTATATTTTTGGATTTAGAATTTAATTTCCTATTTTTAGGGAATTTCTGGGAATTTTTGGGGTTTTTCTGTGAAAATGACCTTTTTGCCCCTCCTGTCCCTTGAACCGGGCCCGAATACTCTTGATCCGGGCCAGAAAAATTTGCACAACTCTTCCTTTCCTCCTTCTAGAAATCGTGCATGTGTGTGTGTGTTGCATGGGAGACACTTGTCTCATCCTTTCTTCCTTCCAAGACAAGTGTCTAGCTTATGATATTATGACATTAAAAGACTAAAACATTTATTTTTTTCTCCTTTCCTACATGCAAGGTTCCTTTTCATTCTCTCATTTCTCTCTTTCTCTTCCTCTTGAAGCCGTGAACTCTCCATCATTTTCTCCCAAAAATTTTCATCCTTCCTTAAACACAATCAAGCCAAGGTTCCATCTTTTGAACCAAAGCTTCAAATTCTAAGCCTTCTAGCCTTGAAAAATCCTTGTTGGTGACTAAAGGAGGCATCTTGGGGGCTGTTTTGGGACCAGAATTCTGCACTCATTTTCTTGGAAATTTGAGGTAAAGGGGGGGAGAACTTGAACTCTAGTAGGATTGGTAACTAGAGTCAAGGATTTGCCCTTAAAATCCTTGTTTTTACTCTTGTTCTCCTTGAAAAAAATCACTTTTTGAGCTTTTCTTTGAGCAAACGTTTTGGATTCTTGGAGCTGGGTTGTTTACATGTTTTTAAGTTTGTTTTGATGCTTGGAATGTGCTTGGATTGTGATTGTTGGTGCATGCAAGCCAAGAAACAATTTTGGAAAAATTTTCCCCTTTTTCCTTTAATAGCTCTCGGCCTTGAGGGATTTTGGGGCTGCATGTGTTTCAAAATTTTTTTGGTGCTTGGAATGTGTTTGTATGATGAATCTATGAACATGCATGAAGTTGGTTGAAGGTATACAATTGTTTTGGATAATTGATCTTTGAAAAATAGTGTTTATGAGCTTGAAAATGGAGTTATGAACTTTAATGTGTATTTTGATGATTTTGAGTGGATTGGTATGATATTTGGCATTTAGATTGTTTGTTGATGAATGTGTGAAGTTTTGGTGAAGATTGGATGTTGTGAAAAATTTGAAGTTTTGATGAACATTCAAGTTGTTCTTGATGTTCATGAGTTGTTCTTGATGAAACTCATCAAGAATACCTTTTTGATCTTAAAAAGGTCAAGGGTATGTTGAAAACATGTTTATGGGCTTTGGTGGTCTAAAAGGACTAAAGTGCAATTAAGAATAAGTCTTTAAAAATAAATAAAACAAATTCGGATTTCCAATTCCAACCAAGTAAAAGTCAACTTAAAGGTCAATATTTTAGGTTACCATGACTAAAAATAAGTTCCTAAGTGTTATAAAACCTTTAGGCTTTTAATTTAAGTCTAAAAACCTTTAAGAAAAGGAGTTAAAGACTCATTAAAAGTCAATCAAGATTAGATTATGAAATTAAAAGTTAGATTGGAGTTGGACTTCAACTCTGATCCAAGTAATTAAAAGTTAAAACTTAGGATTAATTAGTGGGCTTAACTAATTCAATTACCTAGGTTAATCAACCTAATTCACTTAAGTCGATTAAGTAAAGAATGATTAATTAAGTCTAAAGTTAATTAACCTTAATGAAAGTATTAATTAAGTAATTAACCAATAGTGATGATTAAGAACTAATTAATTATGATTAAACTTAATCAAACATAATTAAAAGTCCTAATCCAAGATTAAGGAAGAGATTAAGGGATGATTAAGAATTAATTAGGATCTTAAGTAAGGATTAAGATTAATTGTAATCCAGTTGATGAAGACCAGTTAAGATTAAAAGTTAAACCAAATCTTAATTAGTCATACAAGGAGAATTAAGATAAGTAATACCATCCATAAGATACAATCATAAGTTTTAGTAAATTATAGGACTTAAGTGGACATGATTATCAAGAACATTAGTACAAACTACCTTAAAAGACTATAACCAACACACTCTTTCTACATAAAACTTGAGAAGCTTGGCGAGAGAGTGCGGTTTGGCTTTCCTTGTGAAGGAAAGACGTTGAATGGGTTTTGTCTGTAAGGATGTGAATGTTGTGAGAATTGTTGTGTGACATGCATCATGAAGCGTCGTTGATGTTCGAGGTTTAAAACCTTACGACCTGTATAGCAGTAACACTCGGTACGGTGTGAAATTGGTAGGGACTGGGCACTGGGTTTTGCAAAGAACGCCAGAGGGTCCTCGAGTGGGATGCCAGCCCTGAGGATAGTCAGGTCCCGAAATGGCACAAGTGACGTAGGCTCGCCCCCTACTGTCGTGTAAACGGGGTACAGGCTTGACTATCCTGTCGCTCTCAAGTTTTCATGGTCAGTTGAGATTGTCTGGAAGAACGCTTAAATTTATTTGGCCAAACTTTATGAGCAATGCTCTTTGTACCAATGCTAGTACAGACTCTAACTCCTGACGTGTTGTGTATATATGGTCGGGCAGCTGCTATGTGCTCTGCCTATGGTGATGTTTCCCTGGGCCCGCATGCATTAGATATTGCATTATAATAGTAAAAGTTGCGTTCATATGAGTACACCATGATGAGATGTCGTGATTGCTTATTGATTCGACTGTGTGGATTGCCTCTGTGTGTGTGCTCTAGTTTGCTGTATCCTACATGTTGTGAGTTCATGCGATGTTCTCACCCTTCTTTTCTATCTCTTCTTTCTATGTTCTTCTCGTCACGTTGACAGTCGGTATCGAGGACTTCCGTCATGACGTCGATGCAGGTGCGAATCAGATGGTTGCCAAGGGGCACCCGGAAGGTGACGGGCATCCCGCGCATGTGTGAGTTCTATGGGGGGGGTTTGTGTCACCATCACGCACCCCAGACTTCCTCTTGTACCTGAAAAGGACTAGGTTGTGTTGAGTCTAGGTAGTACGCAGCTCTGATTTAGGAATCTCTTCTTTTGTATTCTGTTAGAGGTCTCATTTATTTTACTACCGGAACTCATGTTTTAATGTGGTCGTGTGGGTATTCGAGAGGTACATCGATGCTACTTAATATGTATGTATGTATTCATGTCATACCGTTTTATGTTCTCTCAAGGTCTTTAACCATGTGTATGTTGTGGATGCGCGTAAGGTGTTAATTCTTTCGACGCTTACGGAAAGATAAGTTTTTGAAAGTGAAGGAAAGGATATTTCATAAGTACTTAAAATAAAGCTAGAGAGGTAATAGGTCAATGACACCTAAACCCTTTTCAAAAAAAAAAAAAAAACTTCCGCATTTTTTACGTTCTACTTCGTTGGTCACATGTAATGCATGTGGTACTTTTAGTGGTAACTAGGGGTATCACAAAACCCATTTCCATTTACAATTTTTTTTGGGAACCGGTCCTTCAACATCATGGTTGAGTGATTGAGTCTTACAAATTAGAACACCGATCCATTATTGAATAATATACAGGAGCACTTTACAATTTCACAAAAATAATAATATCAAGTAGCCGGTCGCAAATCTCGACCGTTCACTATTAAAATATCAATCGGACGGATATATATATGTTGGATCATTCACTGGGGTCTCAATCCATCGATCTAGTGGTTATGGATTTGCTCGCTCGCCCCTGCTCTGGATCTGCTGCTTTCTCTATTGCCCCTACCTCTATGGTCCACGCCACTGATTGGCACACACAAGATTTCCTACGAATTGATGCACCCCGAAGAATGGGGCAAGGCAAATTACCAGACAATGGCAAGTGCTTGAGAAGGAGCTGTGAAAGAAGATTTTGTTAGAGAATAGAGAGCTCTTGAAGAAGAAGGGATTGCGGGGTGAACGCAAAAATGATAATATCAAGTAGCCGGTTGCAAATGTCGACCATTCACTATTAAATTATCAATCGGATGATATATATAGGTGTGGGACAGTTACGACGCCTATCTCACATATGGACCCTAGACTACACCCTAGTCAATTACTGTTAGGCAGTGAGGGAAGCCTAAAATACCGGGGAGACCTCCAATGTAACACCCGCAATTTTTCTTACTGGTGTATAAATAGAATAAAGAAAATTTTAAAATAGTAATAATCATTTAATTATAAAGTATTTAGTAGCTTTTAATAGACAACCAAATTTATAATACCCAACCACAATTATGAGTAAATTTCTCTAGAGAGGTGTTTGAGAAAATAACCTAAGATACCTTTAGTAATTATACAGTTAAGGAAAATATAGATTTAATTATTAAAAATAGCTAAAACTCTAAGGGATCTATACCTTTATTCAAAATACTCTTAATATAATTAGTGATGAGTTTTAGAAAATTATTTAGAATTTTTCTAGCACTTCTGGGCAAAAAGATCAAAATGCCCCCAGTTAACAGTATAACCATAGCCAGCATAAAAAAAAATTGTAGAAAAATATGGAAAATATATTTTGAACCTTAAAAGATGATTTAAAATGATATTTATAATTCTATACAATCTTTGTAATTAAAACCTTAATTTTCTCTCTCCGCTTACTGTAACGCCCGCTTCTTACCGTTTTACCGCATTTCGTGTTTTATTGAATTGTTAAAATTATTTTTAATCACCAAAATTTATATTTTTTGATTTAGAATTTAATTTCCTATTTTTAGGGAATTTCTGGGAATTTTTGGGGTTTTTCTGTGAAAATGACCTTTTTGCCCCTCCTGTCCCTTGAACCGGGCCCGAATACTCTTGATCCGGGCCAGAAAAATTGCACAAACCTTCCCTTTTTCCTCCTAGAAGGCCGTGCATAGTGCAGCCTTGGTGCATGGAAGCCACTTGTATTTTTCTTTCTTTTCTCCAAGACTTGAAAAAGAAGCAAGCCTTTATGGCACATCAACTCACCTTTCTCTCTCACTTTTCCTACATGCAAGCTTAGGAACTCTCTCATTTTCTCTCTTCCTTTTCTCTCTTGGCCGTGAACTCTCCATCAACTTCTCTCAAAATTTTTCATCTTCCCTTAGACACATCAAGCCAAGGTTCCATCTTTGAACCAAAGCTTCCATTTCTAAGCCTTCTAGCCTTGAAAAATCCTTGTTGGTGACTAAAGGAGGCATCTTTGGGGGCTGTTTTGGGACCAGAATTCTGCACTCATTTTCTTGGAAATTTTAGGTAAAGGGGGGAGAACTTGAACTCTAGTAGGATTGGTAACTAGAGTCAAGGATTTGCCCTTAAAATCCTTGTTTTTACTCTTGTTCTCCTTGAAAAAAATCACTTTTTGAGCTTTTCTTTGAGCAAATGTTTTGGATTCTTGGAGCTGGGTTGTTTACATGTTTTTAAGTTTATTTTGATTTTTGGAATGTGTTTGGATTGTGATTGTTGGTGCATGCAAGCCAAGAAACAATTTTGGAAAAATTTTCCCCTTTTTCCTCTAATAGCTCTCGGCCTTGAGGGATTTTGGGGCTGCATGTGTTTCAAAATTTTTTTGGTGCTTGGAATGTGTTTGTATGATGAATCTATGAACATGCATGAAGTTGGTTGAAGGAATACAATTGTTTTGGAAGATTGATCTTTGAAAAATAGTGTTTATGAGCTTGAAAATGGAGTTATGAACTTTAATGTGTATGTGGATGATTTTGAGTGGATTAGTATGATATTTGGCATTTAGATTGTTTGTTGATGAATGTGTGAAGTTTTGGTGAAGATTGGATGTTGTGAAAAATTTGAAGTTTTGATGAACATTCAAGTTGTTCTTGATGTTCATGAATTGTTCTTGATGAAACTCATCAAGAATACCTTTTTGATCTTAAAAAGGTCAAGGGTATGTTGAAAACATGTTTATGGGCTTTGGTGGTCCAAAAGGACTAAGAAGCAATTTTACAAGTAAAAGGACTAAAGTGCAATTAAGAATAAGTCTTTAAAAATAAATAAAACAAATTCGGATTTCCAATTCCAACCAAGTAAAAGTCAACTTAAAGGTCAATATTTTAGGTTACCATGACTAAAAGTAAGTTCCTAAGAGTTATAAAACCTTTAGGCTTTTAATTTAAGTTTAAAACCTTTAAGAAAAGGAGTTAAAGACTCATTAAAAGTCAATCAAGATTAGATTATGAAATTAAAAGTTAGATTGGAGTTGGACTTCAACTCTAATCCAAGCAATTAAAAGTTAAAACTTAGGATTAATTAGTGGGCTTAATTAATTTAATTACCTAAGTTAATCAACCTAATTCACTTAAGTCGATTAAGTAAAGAATGATTAATTAAGTCTAAAGTTAATTAACCTTAATGAAAGTATTAATTAAGTAATTAACCAATAATGATGGTTAAAGACTAATTAATTATGATTAAACTTAATCAAACATAATTAAAATCCTAATCCAAGATTAAGGAAGAGATTAAGGGATGATTAAGAATTAATTAGGATCTTAAGTAAGGATTAAGACTTCATTAAAGAGGATTAAGATTAATTGTAATCCAGTTAATGAAGACTAGTTAAGATTAAAAGTTAAACCTAATCTTAATTAGTCATACAAGGAGAATTAGGATAAGTAATACCATCCATAAGATACAATCATAAGTTTTAGTAAATTATAGGACTTAAGTGGACATGATTATCAAGAACATTAGTACAAACTACCTTATAACAAACACACTCTTTCTTCATAAAACTTGAGAAGCTTAGTGAGAGAGTGCGGTTCCAACCCAAGGTAGGGTTCGATTTTCCTTGAAGGAAAAACATTGAATTTGGGCCGTGCCACGGGGATGTGGTGACGTTGAATGGTTCAATGGGCTTTGCCTGTAAGGACGTGAATGTTGTGAGCATTGTTGTGTGACATGCATCATGAAGCGTCGTTGATGTTCGAGGTTGAAAACCTTACGGCCTATATAGCAGTAACACTCGGTACAGTGTGAAACTGGTAGGGACTGGGCACTGGGTTTTGCAAAGAACGCCAGAGGGTCCTCGGGTGGGGATGCCAGCCCTGAGGATAGTCAGGTCCCGAAATGGCTCAGGTGACGTAGGCTCGCTCCCTACTGTCGAGCAAACGGGGTACAGGCTTGACTATCCTGTCGCTCTCAAGTTTTCATGGTCAGTTGAGATTGTCTGGAAGTCGGGAAATTTATTTGGCCAAAATGTATGAGCAATGCTCTTTGTACCAATGCTAGTACAGACTCTAACTCCTGACGTGCTGTGTATATATGGTCGGGCAGCTGCTATGTGCTCTGCCTATGGTGATGTTTCCCTGGGCCCGCATGCATTAGATATTGCATTATAATAGTAAAAGTTGCGTTCATATGAGTACACCATGATGAGATGTCGTGATTGCTTATTGATTCGACTGTGTGGATTGCCTCAGTGTGTGTGCTCTACTTTGCTGTATCCTACATGTTGTGAGTTCATGCGATGTTCTCACCCTTCTTTTCTATCTCTTCTTTCTATGTTCTTCTCGTCACGTTGACAGTCGGTATCGAGGACTTCCGTCATGACGTCGATGCAGGTGCGAATCAGATGGTTGCTGAGGGGCACCCAGAGGGTGACGGGTATCCCGCGCAGGTGTGAGTTCTATGGGGGGGGGAGTTTGTGTCACCATCACGCACCCCAGACTTCCTCTTGTACCTGAAAAGGACTAGGTTGTGTTGAGTCTAGGTAGTACGCAGCTCTGATTTAGGAATCTCTTCTTTTGTATTCTGTTAGAGGTCTCATTTATTTTACTACCGGAACTCATGTTTTAAGGTGGTCATGTGGGTATTCGAGAGGTACATCGATGCTACTTAATATGTATGTATGTATTTATGTCACACTGTTTTATGTTCTCTCAAGGTCTTTAACCATGTGTATGTTGTGTATGCGCGTAAGGTGTAATTCTTTTGACGCTTACGGAAAGATAAGTTTTTTTGAAAGTGAAGGAAAGGATATTTCATAAGTACTTAAAATAAAGCTAGAGAGGTAATAGGTCAATGACACCTAAATCCTTTTCAAAAAAAAAAAAAAAACTTCCGCATTTTTTGACGTTCTACTTCGTTGGTCACGTGTAATGCATGTGGTACTTTTAGTGGTAACTAGGGGTATCACATCCAACATAGGGTATAATGAGCAAACCACACAAGTGAGCTAGACACCACATCCAACGCAAAACCTTAAGGTGTTAGGTTTACGATTCTTTCCACTTATATATTGCTCTCCTTGCACATTCCTATCCAATGTGGGACTAATACTTGATATCCCAACAATTACTTTGATATTTTATTACATTGTTTTGGAAAAGTTTTATTTGAGTTCTGTTGCATTTTTATTAGTTTTGATTAAGGTTGTTTCCTTTTATTAAGATTGTTTCATTTCTTGTACTATTTACTTGATATATTATTAGTTTTGATTTAGCATTACTCTTATTTGAATGTATGGGAACATTTTTATCAGAAACTGTATCATGTATCATTAAGAGTATTATTATTCATACAACAATACATCAATACAATATAGTAAGACAAAAATAGAAAAGAGAAAGAAGAGAGAAATGTGAGATGTGATGGGTGATATGATGGAAAGAAATAGAGAGAAAAAATGTTGTATGAGTTGTTGTATATTTTTGTTGTATGAATTTATTTTCTCTATCATTAATATATACCATTTAAAATAAAAATCCATTAGCACACAATGGTTTATTTTTTTTTCTGCAAATTTATTGAGCATTACTTTTGAGCAATTTCACTAGCTCTAGCATTGTTTGGCCAATTCAATGATGAAATTCTTTGAATAGTCTTCTCACATGTGGGATGCAGAAGAAGACAATTTTAAACTTCCATGTTTGATGATTGACTCTAGCTTTTATTAAGTAGCATCAATTGATAACCAAATAATTTCTCAGGAGATTTACAATTGTAATGTTAAACTGGTTGACTCTAAAATTTTGTGAATTGTTTTATGCAGTTTCCAGGCGGTTACATGCAGCATAAGCAGATGCAGTTTCACACTCATTCCATGAGTCGAAAAATGTTAACACCAGACTTTGCCTAAGAGAGAGCACAATTGTGTAAAAAGTTCATAAACACACTTATTTGAAGAATATTGTATCATTTTGATTTAACGTTATTCTTATTTGTATGTATGGGAACATTTGAACAGAAATTGTATCATTAATATATAACATTAAAAAAAAATCCATGGTTTATGTTTTTCCTTATGCAAATTTGAGTTTAAAAAATTTATTAACTTCTCCCAGCCTACATGGTTAAGGTAACTTGTATTCTCCATTCACTCATTTAGGTGAGGTGATTGATATCGCAATTTGGTAATTAACTAATTTATCATGGATTAATCTTGATTGTACCTTGGATTACAACATTCTCATATTCAACCTCAAAATTAAAAGCTTCTGAGCAATTTCACTAACTCTAGCATCGTTTGGCCATTTCAATGATGAAGTTCTTTGAATAGCCTTCTCACCTGTATGACAGAAAAGGCCTTTTACCGTGGTTCCGTGTGGCCTTTTAACGTGGTTACAACCGTGTTCTACCACGGTGAGATAAAAAGTATTTATCGCGGTTACTTTTCGGAATCGCGGTAATTGAGTAACTCTTTTAACGTGGTTCCGAATTTTAACCACGGTAGAAAAGGTGTGCAAATGCCACAAATATCGTAGCTATTCTGTAGTTAATGTCTAGTTGTTTTATTAAAATTCTCAACAAAAAGCACAATCAAACCCATTAGAGCAATACATTATCAAGACCAAAATAACAATCAAAACCATAACATCCCCCACAAATTTAAAACAAAATAGAAACTGAAAAATTACAAGGGAAGCAAATGGAAAACATTAGGTAATGCAAGAACAAATAGTTTTAAATTATAATAATACTTACAAATTCTTCGTCTGTACCAAAACGTTTCTGAAACAAGAATATACCATCCATACAACTCTATTATCTTCTGCAGCAAAATAATTATGTTACACTCCATCACTGATATTTCTATTAAGCCATGTATCAAATACCAAAAAATGTGAGAAGTATGTCTTCATCTAAAACAAAATGAAAACATAAAAAAGAGCCAAGTGAAGAATTGCAAATCAAAGTAATATAATACAACTCCCCACAAACATCTTAGTAAAAGTGTGGCCTCCTATTCATGACAATCTGTATTAAGAAGCTCACAAAACGAAGCAAAGAGCCAAGTGAAGAATTCTGTCTATCAAAAATAGTAGAGACAAAAGTTACTAAAAAAAATCTGTCACTCATCTAAACCCAATAATGACAAAATACTAAACGTCTCATATATGACTTCTTTATTTTTGATTGAATAAAGTTCCATGCATCCGTGTAACTATTTAGAAATTTAGAAGCAAAAGAATTCATGCTGCACTTTGTTTCTTCACATTAGTCCTTTTATTCTTGCTACAAAAGGCAAAAACCAAGACCCCTCTCCAGTGTTAACTATCACTGAGATACGGAGGTTTAGCACCAATGTCTTTTCATACACAAACTCAATATTGCAAAGGTAAATACACTAGCACAACACATAGATGGTAGACTGACTGACTTTGTTGCAAGATCTACAACTTTGAGGTTGCACCTTAGTCTAAAGCTATCACATTACTCTTGAACAAGTGTCTCATAATCATAAGCTTCTCCCTCAATTGGCAGGGCATCATTAATTGCATCAACGTTGCCAGGTGGAATAATGGGCACCTGCTAAGAGAACCATGACCTAAGTACCAACAAGTTGGATTTACAGAAATTCATCCTAATAAAAGACTAGGGAGGGAGACAATATATTCTGGTCACACAATCATTTTAAAGACGACTAGAAATAAATCAAATATAGATCAAATAATAATAAAAAGGTTATAGAAGAATCAAAGAGTGAGTCATATCTTTTAATAGAGGCAAACTTGAAGAGTTTCATAGGCAGTTTCCCTGTGACTTCGATCCAATTCACTTGAACAAGCAATGCCCCTTCTTTGAACCTATTGAGCCTTCTTATATAAAAGAAAATATATCAAAAGATTATATATTACTCTAAATTTAATGAATAATCCACAACATTTGACAAAACATAGCAAAAGCAAGTGTTATATGAGATATCAAACACAAGAACTAGGTTGCAGGTACCTCAATGAGTATGACCTGAATGTAAAAGGTGTTTCAAAGTTAAAATAGATACCAGTATATCGCAATACCTTCTTCTCCTCCTCCTTCATTTCCTTTTAAATCAGACAATATATCTAACAGAGCCCGCCAAGTAACAGTTCATTCAAACTCGCAAATGATAAGTAGCATTTGATATTTAAATAGAAACAAACAAAATCCTCTAAATAATCTTGTTCCCAAACACCTTACCTGAATAACCCGTTCGACCCTTCTCGGAGGTGCGGGTGCACGAAATGAACGAATCATATCCATCCTCCATCACCAAATCCGTTGTCACTTCCTGCCTCCTCCGTTTCGTTTCCTGGATGTTGTGACGGTTCAGAAACGAAGAGGAAAAAAGAAGGAGAGAAAGAGAAAGGGTGTGTTTGGTGTTTTTTTTGGGAGGGGGATAACTCAAAAAACAGAATATGAGACAATTGTTGCATCACTGTTAAAAGACTAAAAATTAAATAGAAAGGATATGAAATACCCACCTGGATTTTCAGAAAGCATCAGGTTAAGGAGAAATCTCTTCCTTAATCCTTATTTCCTGAGCATCAGGCTTTTTTGAGTTCGATTATAAAGTAGAGGATTAAAACCTCGGAGAGTGGGATCAAAGAATAAGAAAGGTACTGGTGCAGTTCTGTAAAGTTTGATACAAATTTCTAGAATATGTTAGATAAGTGTAGAAAAAGCTAGATATGTATGTTAGTAACTACTAGATAGAAAATTCTAGAATTATGTAAACAATTAAATATAGATAGAGAACTCTAGAATAGATATCTCTAGAATTCTCTTGATAAAGCATGAATGGTGTGTTGAGGCCTATAAATAGGCCATGTACCCAACATTTGTAACCAAGCAACTAGTAAGCCATTTCCACTCAAAGCTATTCCAACTATTCCTCTAAGCTAGCTTTCCTTTCAACAAAGCCTATCAACATAAATTTGCCTCACCATCCTTTCTACCAATCAAAGAAGTTTTCACTATTTTATAATTCTAAAACTAACAGTGGTACCAGAGCTACGTTCGGTCATCTACTGGGAGTAGAAATATTACCCCACTACTTCCAAAAAACTTCTCCCAATATCCTACCCACTTCCAATAAATTTTCTATCCCATGGCTAACACCATTCAACCATCATCTATCCCTATTCCCATTTTTAATGGTGAAAATTATGATTTTTGGAGCATAAAAATGAAAACATATTTCACCTTCCAAGATTTATGGGATACGATAGAAGAAGGATTTTCTGCTGCAGAAGACACCTCAGCGCTTACTGCGGCTCAAAAAAAGGAGTTGAAGGAGAACAAACAAAAGAATTCAAAGGCACTATTTATTTTGCAACAAGCCGTGACCGACACATTTTTTCCGAGAATAATGGGTGCCAAAACTGCCAAAGAAGAATGGACTACGCTGCAGGAGGAGTTTGAAGGAAGCGAAAAGGTACGTGCTGTAAAACTCCAAACTCTACGACATAACTTTGAATTGCTAAATATGAAGGAATCTGAGACCGTAAAGGATTACTATTCTAAGATAAAAAAGATAGTTAACCAAATGAGAGCCTACGGGGAAAATATTCCTGACAAGAAAATTGTCGAGAAAATTCTAATTATTGTTCCCCGTAAATATGATTCGATTGTGACAACGATTGAGCAAACAAAAGATCTATCTACCTTGTTAGTGACAGAACTGATGGGGTCACTTAAAGCTTATGAGCAAAGGTTGAATAGGCATGATGAGGACTCAGTTGAAAACGCCTTTCAATCAAAACTCAAATTACGGTCTAAAAATAAAGGAAATGGAGAAAAAAAGAATAATGGTGAAATTTCTAGAAATAAAGAGAATTCTAGAAATTTCTCCAGAAATGATCAGGATAAATTTCCTCTGTGCGACATTTGCAAGAGAACAAATCATGCCGAGAAAGACTGTCGATATCGTGGAAAGCCAAAATGTCATCACTGTAAGAAATTCGGACATGTGGAGAAGTATTGCCGCAACAAAAATGAGCATCAAGCCAATTTTGCTGAAGAGCATGATCGAGAACAACATCTTTTCTATGCCACCCAAGATTCCAGTAATGAAACAGGTGGAAACTGGTACTTGGATAGTGGCTGTAGCAATCATATGGCCAAAGATGCAAGCATCTTCAAGGATATTGACGAATCCGTCAAAGTGAAAGTCCGAATGGGGAATGGCACTCTCGTTGAATCAAAAGGCAAAGGCACCGTTATGGTGGAGACAAAGAAAGGTACGAGACTTATTACTGACGTACTACTAGTTCCCAATCTCAAAGAAAATCTCTTGAGTATTGGCCAAATGATGGAGAAAGGTTATACTCTCCACTTCGAAGGAGACACATGTAAAATATACGACAATAAAAAGATAGAGATTGGCCAAGTAAAAATGGAGAAGAGAAACAGAAGTTTCCCAATAAGCCTGAGACAAGGCTCTAATATTGCCATGAAAGCAGAAGTCGATGACTCATGGCTTTGGCATCGAAGACTTGGCCACTTCAATACTCATGCCTTGAAGTTATTATATCAAAAGAATATGATGAGAGATCTACCATGCCTAAAGGAGAATAGTGAAGCTTGTGAAGGATGTCTCCTTGGCAAGCAACACCGACTTCCGTTTTCAATCGGCAAAGCATGGAGAGCAAAGGACTTGTTGAAGCTGATCCATACATATATATGTGGACCAATGCGGACATCGTCACTCTATAACAACAGGTATTTCATTCTCTTCATAGATTACTTTTCTAGAATGACTTGGGTCTACTTCATAAAAGCAAAATCAGAAGTCTTTGGTATTTTCAAGAAGTTTAAGGCCCTTGTCGAAAAGCAAAGTGGCAAACAAATAAAAGTACTTAGAAGTGATCGTGTCAAAGAATACACATCCAATGAGTTCGATAAATTCTGTGAAGATGAAGGCATTGAGCGACAACTTACAGTCGCATATTCTCCGCAACAAAATGGAGTGTTTGAGAGAAAAAATCGCACCGTCATGGAGATGGCCAGATTGATGCTCAAGGAGAAAGGATTACCAAACATCTTTTGGGTTGAAGCAGTCTATATTGCTGTCTACATACTTAATAGATATCCGACTAAAGCAGTTCAAGATAAGACTCCGATCTAAGCTTGGAGCGGGCAAAAGCCATCAGCAAAGCACCTAAGGGTCTTTGGATCTATTTGCTACATACATGTTCCGGAAGAGAAGATGCACAAGCTAGAAGACAAGACAGTACGAGGCATCTTCCCTGGGTATAGAACACAGTCAAAAGGCTATCGAGTCTACAATTTGCAGACCAAGAAGCTCACTATTAGTCGAGACGTTGAAGTCGATGAAAATACTGCTTGGAATTGGAATGACAAGAAAGTAGAGAAACACATTACTATCTCAATGCAGCAACCTGAAGAAGGAACTGCCGAAGTCCCAGGTGAGCCTCATTCTCCTCCACAACAACAAACTTCATCACCAGAGTCTACTCCAAGACGAGTTAGATCCTTGGTGGATATATATGAAACCTGCAAGTTGGCCATACTTGAACCTGAAAGCTTTGAAGCAGCATCAAAACAACAAGTATGGGTCAAGGCTATGGAAGAAGAGATAAAAATGATTGAGAAAAATAACACATGGGAGCTAGTAGACTGTCCAAAAGACAAAGATATCATCAGGGTAAAATGGGTGTATAAGACAAAGCCCAATCCCGACGGCACCATACAAAAGCACAAGGCAAGGTTGGTAGCTAAAGGCTATTCACAACAACCTGGAGTTGACTACAACGAGACATTTGCCCCAGTAGCTAGCTTAGATACAATCATAGCTCTAAAAGCTCTTGCGGCACAAAAAGGCTGGAACATCTACCAGCTAAATGTAAAGTCTGTTTTTCTCAATGGAGTACTACAAGGAGAGATCTACGTGGAGCAACCACAAGGTTTTGTGGGCAAAGGCAATGAAGACAAAGTGCTAAGGCTTAGAAAAGCTTTATATGGTTTGAAGCAAGCTCCTCGAGCATGGTACAGCAGAATAGATCAATACTTCACCGATCATGGATTCAGGAGGAGTAAGAGTGAGCCAACACTATACATCAAGACCCAAGGTCAGTATGACACTCTCATAGTCTCCTTATATGTAGATGATCTTATTTACACAGGGAACAATATGAAGATGATGACAAAATTCAAAGAAGACATGATGAATACATTTGAAATGACGGACCTTGGCTTGATGAACTACTTCCTCGGCATTGAGGTAAGTCAGAAGAAAGGAGGGATATTCATTTGTTAAAAGAAATATACAGAAGCTCTCTTGAAAAAGTTCAAGATGAGTGGTTGTAAGACTGTCACTACTCCACTCGTGACAAATGAGAAGCTACAAAAAGATGATGGAGCACTAGAAGCTGATGCATCTCGCTATAGAAGTCTAATTGGGAGCTTACTATATCTAACAACCACACGACCAGACATCATGTATGTTGTAAGTCTTCTATCAAGGTTCATGCAAATCCCAAGCCAAACTCATTTTGGAGCAACTAAAAGAATTATCAGATATCTACAAGGAACGAAGGAGTTTGGTATATGGTACAAAACCATGACCAACTCAAGTTTGCTAGGATACACTGACAGTGATTGGGCAGGTTCGGTAGATGACATGAAGAGCACCTCCGGCTATGCCTTCTCACTCGGATCAGGAATATTTTCTTGGGCATCAAAGAAGCAAGCAACAATTGCACAATCAACCGCAGAGGCAGAATACATTGCAGCAGCTGAAGCTACAAGTCAAACAATTTGGCTTCGAAGAATACTTGCAGAAATGGGAGAACAACAAGATAGGCCTACCATAATCTACTGCGACAACAAATCAGCAATAGCAATGACTAAGAATCCAGTGCATCATAGTAGAACAAAACACATAGCAATCAAATACCATTTCATCAGAGAAGCAGAAGCAACTAAAGAAATCAAGCTAGAGTATTGCAAGACTGAAGATCAAGTAGCTGACATATTCACGAAGGCACTACCGAGAGCAAGGTTCGAACAACTACGCATTATGCTTGGAGTTACAGAAATTTGTATCAAGGAGGAGTGTTAAATTTTGATACAAATTTCTAGAATATGTTAGATAAGTGTAGAAAAAGCTAGATATGTATGTTAGTAACTACTAGATAGAAAATTCTAGAATTATGTAAACAATTAAATATAGATAGAGAACTCTAGAATAGATATCTCTAGAATTCTCTTGATAAAGTATGAATGGTGTGTTGAGGCCTATAAATAGGCCATGTACCCAATATTTGTAACCAAGCAACTAGTAAGCCATTTCCACTCAAAGCTATTCCAACTATTCCTCTAAGCTAGCTTTCCTTTCAACTAAGCCTATCAACATAAATTTGCCTCACCATCCTTTCTACCAATCAAAGAAGTTTTCACTATTTTATAATTCTAAAACTAACAAGTTCAATGAATTTAATGCCGAGACAAAAATAAAATAAAAATAAAGATAAACTTGCAATATAGAAAGACATTTGAGCCATGTAGTTGTACCATGGAGATTCAAAATGTAAAAGATAAAATTTTGGAAGATATAGATTAATATAAAAAAAGCTTATGCCTCCTACTACTTACCTACTGAGCATCATACATAAGAAGCTTTAGAGAAGACACAGGGTCTTTTAGATCAACAATTTACTGGAACATGGCAAAACTATGAGAGTTTTTCCTTGGTACTTTCCTGCATAAGCTGCCACATTCAATATCAAAGTATTTCAGCTACTAATATAACCAACCTAACATGAAAGACACAACTGTCAAAACAAAAGGAAGCATTTGTAAAAAAACAAAAAAACTGAAAATTTCTATTTGACTTTTGTGAGAAGAAAAAAGTCAATCAACAATATCTAAAGGGAATTTATGCAATGCAAAGAAGGAAAATATGGTCACCACAGGGGAGATTTTCACGGTGAGTTTTTATAATTCCTCCCGCAACAATAACAACAACAGACCAAGATTCCCATTGGTGACTTCAAGTTATCATGATAGTCCTAAAAAAGTGGACACAACCAATAGAACCAAGGTGAATGGGATACATGTGGCAAAAGCTCCTTCCGCACCACCAAATGAAAATGCATGTAGCACTTATTAGAAATAGGAGATTTGTGGAGGGCAGGTTTGTTTATAGGCAGGTTTTTGTGATCAGGTCTTATGAAAGAAGAGCCTAACTAAAAATTTTAAGTTATCGAAGATTCTTTGAAGAAACTTTATCCATTCCCACACCTATTAAAGAATCTTAAATAAAAATTAAAATGCATTGACTCACAACATATATATAGATTACCTTGAGCAATGAGAACAAATCATTCAACTCTTTTTTTTTACTCAAAGTTAGAGAGGGGGAAGAATACTGGATATCTACTCAAACTATATAGCATAATAAACTTGCAGTTGAAAGACATTTAGCAAGACTTGCTGACATATGACAAATATTAAGGAAAAATAGTAGCTTTTCATTTTTTTATTAATTGCTACTTATAAAGAAGAAGGCTTAAACTTTTAAGCTGTTATGTGGTTCATCTGGCTCAACTCAAAGTTTGACTTGTCCTTGTGAATTTTGGAAACATGGCCAAAAGTTACATTTTTTTCCATTTATAACTATATAGATATGAAAATTAGAAGAATAATTTGACACTCATAATGTTAACTGAACTTGGAAGAACATATAATGTGCATCATAAGTTGAACAATATTTGAACTTTCAATTCAAGAGACAAGGAGAAGCAATTAATCCCAGGGGCATAATTTTGAATTTTGATTATTAGCACTTGTTAGGAGTATCTTAATCTAGCAGTCATGAAAAAAGGAATATGTTATTCTAACTACCATAAACATTTATTTCTTGATTACTTGTAAAGAAACACCAAATCAAATGAAAGAATACCCTTAATTGAGCCACATTTTAGTATTGTACTATTAGAAATTAATCATACAAGTAAATAAATTTGAGAAATCTAACCTTGAGCAATGTTGTACACGTAACAATATCTAGAAATAGATCATCGTGGATGAATTTTTGCGCTTCTCCCTGTAAATATCAAAGGTTGAAATTTCAAAGTTGCATATTTATATACCATCGAAACATTGAAATGAATTTTAAATGCACCTTATTACCTCCATTTCCTCAAAAGAACTGCATAGCATCATCCAACTTGTCACTCTTGATACATGCTAAAATTAGTGTGTTAAACGTGTGCCCGTCAGACACTATTCCTTGATGTAAAATTTCATTGAGCATGTTTATTGTAGTGTGTGGACAACCTGTGTTTATATACCCCTAAATTTTGTACAACGAAGATTGGGCGCAGCAACCCTAAACCCTAAACTTACCAGAGATAGAGGAGCAAACATCACCTCCAGTGATAGCGACGCAGCAAAGGCAGCAAGCACCGACAACGAACATAGCAAGCTCGAACAACGGAGACGGCGGCGCAACACAATTGCAGCGGGCGGCACAACAAGCTCGCATGAGACAACTGTAGAAACCACAGGAAACACTAGAAGGGGGGTTGAATAGTGTTTTAATTGTTTAAACATATTTTCTTGGAAACCTTTTCACAAACAAAGTTTTCACAAATTTTATAGGCAACTTTCTGAAATTGGAGTATGTACTTGTTGAGTCTTTTCAGTAGGTTCAACAAAATTGATTTCTTAAACTGTTTTGAAACATATTTTTGAAAGCTTATGTTTAAACAGTTTGATTCACTAATATCCTAACCCTTCTTGTTAGATGAAATAACATATAATAAGAGATAAGGGTAGAGAAGACTTAGCCAAGAATTTATCCTGGTTCACCCACAAACACAGTGAGCTACGTCCAGTCCCAAAGCCAACAAGCAATGGATTTTACACTATCTGATCAGATACAAGTATTCTTTGACCCCAACCTCTTCAGGCTAAAACCCAAATATTGTTTGAACACGCAGCCTCTCCAGGCTAAAAACCCAAGTATTCTTTAGACACAGCCTCTCCAGGCTAAAACAGAAAACTGTTTAAAGGGATGAAGTTTAAACTCACAAACTACACAAGTTTAGAGCCTAAACAGGGTAAGGTGTACAGATAACTGAGTTACACTCAGGATATAAAAGATTGTGTACAAATGAAGTGAAAAGAATACAGAGAATAAAATGAGCAGCACTTCAGCAAGTATTTAACGTAGTCTTCTCTCATATTTATAGAGCAGAGGATCTGTAGACCGGTTAGAAATCTTCAGAATCTCGTTGTCTAATAGCTTATATTCGTTGAGAGACAAAGCAAAGGTATCTTGTAGCAGTAGGCACAACAGAGGTAGGTGGCAGCAGCGCTAACTCTACTTTTCTGAAAAAGTGTACTTTCTGCAGAGAGACTTTCCCTTTTGGCGAACATGATTTGAAACACGTACAAAAGCTTCTGTCTTGTCTTTCTAGAAGGAGGATTGTGCAGATAGAATAGCAGAAAACTGTACGAGACTTGATCTTTCAAAGGTATCAAAGAAACTTGACTTTGTGTAGAAATCTAATGCTTTGTTTCTTGATATCAGAAGATTGAAAACTTTAGCAGGCTCTTTGATCCTTCAGTAAGTTCATCTCTTCAGAAGGTTGTATTTACTTCAGAGGGTTGGACCTTCAGAGAGTTGCCTTGCTTCAGTAAGTTGTTCACTCTCAGTAAGTTAGTTCTTTTCGGAGGGTTACTCTCAGAGAGTTACTGCACCACATAAAAATATACCTTTCAATAGAATCTGTCTTTTGATACAAATTTGTTGCTCATTAAAACTTCAGGTTATAGAGACTTAAAACATTATTAATCACTTAATAATATTTTGAGACTCAACAACAACGATTGGATACAGCAAGCTCACAAGCGAACAGTGGCGCAACACAGCAAGCTCGAACAGAAGGCGTTGCAACGTAGACAGACGGAGACTACAGAGACAGACGCAAGAAGAAGAATAAGGTTTTGTTGTTCTGTGCGAAAATGAGGAAGCTTAAGGAATAAATTTTTATTCACAACTAAATGAAAAAAATTTAAAAAAATAAAAAATCTTTCGGAACCGCGTTAATTGCTCACAAAATTTTTTTCATAAAAAAATAAAGATTCATATTGTAAAAGCCAACTACCGCGGTTCCGAAAATGAACCGCGTTAATTTGTACTTGTAAGCCTTTTACTCCGGTTCAAATTCGGAACCGCGGTAATTATATGTAAAATTTTAAAAAGAAAAATTTTAAAATAATAATTTTAAACCAATTAGCACGGTTAAAATTTGGAACTGCGGTAAAATCCCTTTTACCATGGTTTTTTATTATAACGAAGCTTATTTTAGCGTGGTAAAAGCCCTAATCTGGCATACTGAGGATGCAGAAGAAGAGAATTTTGAATTTCCATGTTTTATGGTTGACTCTTGCTTTTATCATCAACTGAGAACCAAATAGTTTCTCAGGATATTAACCTGTCTGAAGTATTGTAATGTTAAACTGATTTTTTGTGTGCTAACATTCAGCAATCTAAGAATATTGTATCATTTTGATTTAGCATTACTCTTATTTGAATGTATGGGAACATTTTGAACAGAAATTATATCATTTTGATAAATCGTGATTGTACCTTGAATTATATTCTCATATGCAACCTCAACATTTAAAAGATAAAAGTTGCTCTAGCATCGTTTTGGCCAATTCCATGATGAAGTTCTTTTAGTAGCCTTCTCACCTGTGGGATGTAGAAGAAGAAAATTTTGAACTTCCATGCTTGATTACAAGTGATACTGAATTGTGAAAAATGCTATCCTTCAATGTTTATTGCCATCAGTATCCTTCAAGAAAAATTTTAGAGGGATCAAAATGAAAATACGTGTATTTTATAGGGACAAAAAATATTTTTAAGCCTATATATATATAGGGGACATATCAAGTGAGAACACATATTTATTGTGAGAAATAAATAGCAACTTCATTGTACATTGGCAATTGATTGCAAGAGATAAAAAAAATCTTGATATTTTAATGTTGTCACATCACTATTAATAATCAAAGACAATAAAATAAAGTGAAAGAAATTATATATGTGAATAAGGAGTTTTTATCCATCATTCATAGCGCCTAGAAGTATTTTTTTTGGTAACCTTGAACCAAAAAGAGTTTTCACCCATTATTGTTATAATATAAAAATAATATTAGTAAAATTCGTTAATTATTGAATGTAGAATGAACAATAGGATCAAATTTGCATAACTGAAAAAATCGGGGATCAAAATAAAAAAAAAACTAGGGGGACCAAAATTGTGAAATCACCAAAATAAGGGGACCAAAAGTACATTTAAACCTTAGTAGGCATTAAAAATTAAAAGGGAGAATCTCACTCTCACAAGTAGTATATTAAATTCATCATCCAGTGTGAGAAGAGAGAATGCTAAAAATCATTGAGAGTAGGGTGAGTGAGTGTCTCATTCTCCAAGTTTAGGTGTTAAAATTAAGTTGATGTGTTAGGTATACTACATATAGGATTGGTGATTGTGATGAGTGTTTGACACATCCACAATAAATTAATAAAATGATTAAAAAAAATAGCTTAAATATTTCATAAGAATGAAATAAAGAAGAAAATTTTTCGGCGACGAAAATAAAAAATCAAGTATTTTACAAGGATAAAAAGTCATTTTTACCCTTAATTTAATATTTTTTGTTCAATGTGATTAGTTATTTCTAAATTCATTACAATCCGTAGATTCGTACAAAATAAATTAACACCGAATAGCAGTGCTTGTAAAAAAAAAATTATGGGTCAACTTCTGTCTTCCTTCAACTATGGAGGGATCAAGTGCTAGAACATTCCTAGCGAAGCATATACTTACAAAAAAAAAAAATAGAAAACATGTGCATGTTGCCATTTTTCCATAATATTTATTGCATACTTATCTTGCACGCCAACGAGTTAATGGCTATGTCGATGTATAATTAACAACACTTGCAAATAAATAAATAAATAAATCAATAATAAATTGTATCAATGCGAAGGTCAACGTTAGAGACACGTCATGCCTTAGCAAAGCTAATTTTTCACTGCATAAATACACTTCATAGAAGATGTATCTGGCAACATTAAAGACTCTCCGAATTTGAGTGCTAAACTTTGTCTACCAAGAAAGGAATGGCTGCCCAGCAAGAGTAAGTGGTTTGGTTTAAGTGTGTGTATAATTTACTAAAAAATTACATTTTAAATGTGGATCTGGACCGACGCTACTTTTTATAGTGTTTATTTAGTTCCACGTTTGAAACGTTGATTCATTTTAAATTACTTTCATAGGCTTTGTAAAGCATACATAATTCATTTTCAACCCTTAATTCTAGAATTAATTTTGCACAACTATAAACCAAACGCAAAATTAGAGTTCAGAATTCATTCCACTCCATTGTGTGCCTCTAATATATGGACTTGTTTGGAAAATCTCATGTCTTTAAGTCACACTCACATTCTGATTTATCCCTCTTTTGCAGTCAACAAAATCTTGCAACTGTAGATGTCCACACTGCCAAAGATCTGCTCAATTCATCTGGTTACCGTTATCTCGATGTCAGGTAGCAAAGGGTTTGAGTTTCCCCAATTTCCTTCTCTATTTTAAACTTGTTTAGGTAGGAACAAACCAATAAAATGAAGAAACTATTAATATAATAAAGTTGTTAATTTAATTCTTTTGCACCTTGAATAGGTCAGTTGAGGAATTCAACAAAAGCCATGTTGAGAATGCTCATAATGTCCCCTATATGTTCATCACAGAAGCAGGTATGTATATATTGTGAATGAATGAATGATAGCTTATGATCTTTTGATTCAAGTTTCAACAAATATGAATTTAACACCTTCCAACAAACATTAATTTATTTGTACTACCAATTAAGTCAGCAATCATTTGTTCCATGACACTTGTTCTTTTTTTTCTTTTGTCCTGTTTGAAAAATGAACAGGACGAGTGAAAAATCCTGATTTTGTTAACCAGGTTGCAGCAATATGCAAAAATGAGGATCATTTAATTGTGGTAAGAAATCTATAACCCTTAATTCTATAAAATATATAAAACAAGAAACAATCAGAATTCGGAATTGCTGATGTATGGTTATGGATGACAAATTCAGGCTTGCAATAGTGGAGGAAGATCAAGCCGAGCCTGCGTTGATCTAATTGATTCAGTAAGTCAGTGACTACAGTTCTGATTAATCTTGATTGATTTGAATTAATGGAAACTTTCACATTAAAGTAAAATAACCCCTCCAAATTAATGGTAAAAGAATTTGAATAATATGTTAATATCAATAACATATGATGTGGTAAACGCAGGGATATAAGAATGTTGTTAACATGGGAGGAGGCTACTCTGCGTGGGTGGACGCTGGATTTGCCGGGAACAAGCCAGCAGAAGAGCTCAAAACAAGTTGCAAGTTTCGTCCATAAAAGTGTTCATCTTTCACAAACATTGAAGCATGTAATGGAGATATATATCTTGCCTTCTCTAATTTTATGAAGTACAATGTTTTTGTCATTTTAATAAGAAAATGTTGAAGTAGCTTTGTAACTTTCTTTGTATAATAAATAGTTCTATTAATTGTTGGAAATTCTAATAATAGATCATACCAATAATATATATACTCTCTATTTTTCTAGCCACACATTATTAGTTTACATGTTTATTTTAAAAGTTAACTTCTAATTTAATCTTTAAAATATTAGCAATAAGTCACATTATCCTTTAAAAAATTTCAAGGGATTGGTTGAGTAAAGTAAGATAAAGTTTCGCATTTGACAAACTACATATTCAAACTCTCACTCGTCTTTCGAGTTAGGTAGCCTTGTGGTTTTACTACCTTGAACTAAGACATTATCCCCTCACCCTAAATTTAAGTTAAAAAAATGGTGATTGCTATGGTGCATTTAACAAATCTGGGGTACCGATACATTAAAGCCAATCACCTATAATATCATGCCATGTGTGAATATTAATTCATGTTAGTTTTTTTCTCCCAAAACTTATTTTTATTACAAAATTCCCCATGTTCTGAATCAACACAACATTACACACAACCATTTAACCACCCTTCACAGCTCACTTGCTAATTCCCTCGATCGGCCGTCGCCACCACCATTTCTTTCAACCAAAACTTGTAAGTTTATCTCTTTCTCTCTCCTTAGCCCGCAATCAAAATGTCACAGGGGGTTGCTACTTGTTATACCAGATAGCTAATTAAGTTGACACAAGCAAATGATTCATAGAAAAACATCCATATTCTTCAAGCATAAAGTAAGAACGATGATGAATTGTGGTTTCACTAATTTAAGAAAAAGCAATGAAATGAGATAAAAGAAAAAGATTTGGGACAGAGGACGTTCACCTTTGTGAGCTTGTCCACGCCATCGTGCCTCGCATGGCCATAGCCACCACCGCTTGCCGTCCAATTGTCACCACAACACTGGTGGGTTGCACGATTCCCTCCATCGACATTTTGTTGACTCTTGTACTTAGAACATGGCTTATTGTTCTGCTCTTGTTTTATTTATTCAAATTCAAACGTTCAATCGTGTTCTTGTGTTGATTTGGTAATGATACTATGTATATCATGGAATATATGTTGGAAGATGAGTTATTGATTTTCCTGTTGATTACTTTTAGCCAACCATCAACGTATCAAAATAGTTGCATTGTTCCATGAGCTCGCCATCACAAGATCTTCTGCAACCAAATTACAAAAAAAAAAAAAGACAAGATTTGAAATATTGAAAATATTTGGGTCAAAATGCAGGGTACCCCAGTTTTATTAAATGTACCGTAGATTCTGCCTAAAAAAATACATCTTTTAAAAGTTTTTTGGCAGCAAATTTGTCTCTCAAAGTATGATGTCACCATATTAGTTTTTAGGGTTAAATAATTTTTGGTCCCTAAAATATAGTAAAGATTTACTTTTAGTTTATATAATTAAAAATTGGTGATTTTGATTCTTCAAAAATTGAAAACACATCAATTTAGTTCTTATTGTATAGTTTTCCTACAGATTTTTCTATGGATTTTATTGTAAATTTTTATCAAAAAGTGAAAATATCTCATTTTAGTCCTTATCGATGGAATTTCACACAAAAATTTGTAAAACAATCTGCAGGAAAAGTACATGATAAGGACTAAATTGATGTATTTTCAATATTTGAAAAACCAAAATCACTGGTTTTTAACTATAGGGGCTAAAAGCAAATCTTGGCTATATTTCAGGAACCAAAAACATATTTAACTCTCACTGATCAAAATATGATTTTGATCCCTCCTTTTTATAAGGTTTTTTTTATTATAGTCCCTCTCATCAAATTTGACTTGACAGGGATAAGGCCACGTAGGATTATAACTTGACCATCTGGCACAACTTATGTGGCACTTTGTTAGCAACATCAACATTTAAGCAAACTCTATTAGTAAAAGAGACCAACACATGTAACTAGGAAAAAACGAGATGAAAACCACGAAAAAAGTTGATAGGGATTAAAATAAAAAAATTACAAAAATGTAGAGACCAAAAACATATTTAAGCCATGATTGAAATAGGGTGTTGTCTAAGGTGCACAAGCTAAAAACTTGTGCACACTAGTACACAAGTTATTCTTAGCCATGTGATATATTATATTTTAATGGGGACTTCTAAGCTACACAAATAGGAAATTTGTGTACTGCTACACAAGTATATTTGACTTGCAATAAGAGGTTTTACCAGTTACTTTTTTTTTTTGAAACATTTAAATTTTATAAATTGTTCCCCAAAACTTTATATTATTATTGTGTGAGTCTTCTTCCCCCTTTCTCTCTCTTCCCTCCCTCTATCCCTATTCTACCACCATCCCCATTGGCCATGGCCTATAGAGACTTCACCTAACCCCCATCCTTGGCCCTATCTCTTCCGCATTTCTGTTCGTTCAGATCCCAACCCTTCACTATTGGAGCAGCCTGTTGCGATAATAGACACCATTGTAGACACCATTGTGCCGCACTGTCGCCGGAGATTGGCACCTTTATCGTTGTTACCGGAGGTGTCACCAAGTTTAGCCATCGCCACCTTGCAACTTCCCTGTTAAGTGGTTACACCGCCGCTCTGCAAACAGCGGCCTTGCTTCTCCCCCTCTCATAAGGGTGTGGGTGTGGCCATCAGAGGAACATTGGCGTTCTCGTTCAATATCTTAGTAGCACTTGCAGAGGCAACAATGGCAAACGTTGAGGTAGATGTTGCAGCCGAAGAAGAAAACATTCAAGAAGTTCAGCTTCAAGGGCGATGATTTGGATTCCCTTCTCCACATGAGCTCACATAAGGTTCCAGAGAGGTCTCATTCGAAAAGCCCATGGCCTTCATTAAGAATCTCCTCAAAGCATACTATCAATCTTTATATCCATCTCTGTTTGATTGTATATTACTTGCGTTGTCATTTGGATTGTCAAGTACCTCAACATGAAGCTCAAAAATACTTAAGTTGTTGATCAAGACAACTACCCCCACATGTTTTTTGTAAGGAATTGCTTCATGAGGGGGGACAAATAAGGGACAGTCAGTATTGTATTACAAAGAGGGTCTTCTTTTTTTCTCTCGAAAGGGTCTTCTTCTTTGCAAATGATAATAAATGAGAGAAAAACCATTTAAAGAGGTAACAGGTGTGCACCGATATATCATCTGGGCCATTTATTTATTTTAATATTAAATCAATGGTTTAGAATATAATTGTGTATGGTTACACAAATTTTGCATTTGTGTATATTAGACTCACCCTATTTTAATTGAATGGTTTATTTTCAGTGAAACGATTGTCAATATCAATGTCATGGGTTGTCAAACTTGCAAAAATTGAGTTTTTGTGCGGGAAATATTGAGGCAAAAATTTGATTGTAGAATGGGGTATTAGGCAAGTATTTAGTTGTGCTCATAATTGAGGTGTTTGTGTGAAACTGGTGTAGTGATAGACTGTGAAGCAAGAGTGGAGGTGGCTGCAACTCAGAGGTGCACGGTGGTTCACAACTGCTAGCAGAGATCCTGGCGAGGCTTATAGCATGTTTGGTTTTTCTTGAAATACCACGTTTGAAACATGGATCCAGGCCAACGTTACTCTCAGTAGCGTTGGCTCGAATCCACGTTTCAAACGTGGTTTTTGGGTAAACAAAACACATACTTAGGATGAAGTTGATGAAGAAGTTGATTATGGAGGTTGTAGATGTGAGGATCACGAACCTTTGTGGTGATTGGGGACTAATGGAGGCCTTGGCTATGGAAGGTTATGGGATGACAATGGGAGAAGTTAAGTCAGCGGTAAAGGGAGGATGAACAATGGGTACCTGCAGGACATGAGAATGGTTGTTGCAATGGTTCGTAAAAGACAGCAGATGAACTTTTGCAAGTTATCGTGAAAAACTCAGATGTAAGATAATCAAGATTATCAGAGTTGTGCGAAAGCTATAAGCATTCGTTTTTCAGAAACTTGCTTACTTTGATAAAACAGTTAAGTGTTCTGTTAACACTTCAGAAGGTTTGGAAAACTATCTTTCGAAATTTTGTCTAAACTACATTCAAAACATAAACTATTAGTTCAAAAATGTTTTTCATTGTTATCCTACTGATATGGTTACTTGCTGAAAATTAAGTTATTGAAGAACTTCCTGAACCACTTGAGAAGGTTCAGTAAGTGCTCTTTTCAAAATGATTTGTTTAAACATTTGAAGTGATGATTTGTTAAAATAAGTTTACTAATCAAACCCTTCCTTGGTTAGTAATAAACAAATATAAACAAAAAGTAAAGAGTTAAGGGAAAGGAGAAATTCACACAAAGAATTTATCCTGGTTCACCCACTACACCGTGAGCTACATCCAGTCCCAGGGCAAACTCCCTGGATTTATCCACTATCTGAACACAAATACAAGTATTCTTTGTTTTCAACTGCCTCTTCAGGCAACTTAATGAGTATTCTTTGCTTATCAACTACCTCTCCAGGCAACTCAGTGAGTATTATTTTGCACGCAGCCTCTCCAGGCGCACAAGTATTCTTTGCTTTTCAACTGCCTCTCCAGAAAACTCATGCAGTATTCTTTTATCCTAGCCTCTCCAGGCTCTACACAAGTATTCTTTTCTATCAAGCCTCTCCAGGCTCTACCAGAGTATTCTTTCTTCCTCCAAGCCTCTCCAGGCTCTCTGGAGTATTATTTCTTACCAAGCCTCTGCAGGCTTTAAACAAGTATTATTTCTTTCCAAGCCTCTCCAGGCTCTAACTACACTCAAAGTGTTTACAATTAAGCTCATGTTTAAGTTTCCTAGAAACCTAAACTTACAATTTCCTATACTAGGGGTTTACTGAGTACTACTCAGGATACAAAGGTTACAATCTAAGTACAAGGAATGACAGAGATATAGGTGTATAGGTTAGGCTTTGTTTCATCTCTGTTTGGCTCAAAAGGTTGGCTGTATATGATCTGGTTTGAGCTCGGCCAATCTTTTCTGTGGACTTGACGATTGCCATGGTTAAGGATGGAAGTTTGAGTATTCATGGCAGCCCTTCTTTGGTTGGATTCGTGTGAATGATACTATGAGAAACTTTGATCAACAGACCAACTAACCCGACCAATCACTTTGATCTCTAATTTAGCTTGTTGATCCAAACCAACGATGTTGTTCCTTCTTTGGCTGACTGGCTTCCTTGCCAATCCTTTTGTCAACTCTCTGGTCCATATTGTGGCCAACATCTTTCTCACATTTTTCTCTTGGGCTCTTTGGTCAACCCTATGGCCAACATCTTCAATTGACTTTGTTTAGGCTATTTATATGTTCTGAAATGTAGTCGTTGAAGATTGTTGATAATACCGTTGAGAAGGAATGAGTATACTCATAGAGCCGTTGTGAGATATCTTCTCATTCGGTTGCTTCTTTCCTAAGCAGATTTGCAGATGACTTGGTTCTGACACACTGCAGTTAAGCTCTTTTTCTTGAGAGATGTTCTTCTTCTTTAGCGAGTTCGTCTTTTTCTCTCTTCTTCTTTCTTTATTTCTTTTCTTGCAGATGTAAGGAGATAGGATACAGAGATCCGTTAGTCTACTCCTTTTTTAGCATTGTGAGCTCTGCTTCTCTTCGCTTAGCTTTTGGCACAGTACAAGGATGCAGAATAGTGCAGGTCTGTTCTAACTTCTGTAAATGCTGCGACGCTTAGAACTTTCCTCTTAAGTGATAGAAATTTGAATATCTAGAAAAGTTCCCGTTCTGTTTGCCTTAAATAGGTTAGACCATAGTCTTGTTTCAGAAGGCGTTGACAGAGAAATATCTTCATCAAATCTCTTCAGAGGCTTCTCCTCTTGATCTCAGATAAACAGTTACAGACAATGTCTTCAGATGGTCTCTTGACTTTAGATGATATTTCACTTCAGACAAAACATCTTCTTCAGATGGATGTTACGCTTCAGATGATAGACCATTTCAGATTGTTCTTCTTAGCTTCAGATGAACAGCCACTTCAGATGATCCTACTTCTTCAGACAATAGGACACTTCAACCTTCTGAAGACTTTAATCTTCAGACAGCTTGAATCTTTGGACGGCTTCACTTCTTCAGACAGATGACCATTTCGGATGGTCCAACTTCTTTAGACAGTTGCCACATCAGAAAGTCTTCATGACGTAAAGAGATCAGCTTACTGAATTCAGGAAATGATTCTCCATTCTTCTCTTTGTTCTTCTTTGTTCTTCTTTGTTCTTCTTCTTCTTCTGTTCTTTAGATAATCTTTTGTGATATTCTTCTTCTTGTATTCTTCAGATTATTCACTGTGATGTTCTTATTCTTGTCTTAATGCTTCTTCCTTATGATCTTCTACATCTTCTAGACTTCTTTTCTGATTCAGTAGGTTGGTAGGTTGGTCATCTTCAGAGAGTTGCTTCAATGCTTTTCTCTTTTCCTTTGTATGTTGGTCTCCTTTAGCAGGTTCCTTCTTTCAGTGAGTTGCTTATGTTTGATCTTCTTCTTCTTGTTGTTATTCTGATCTGCATCATCCTTGAAACACATAGAAACATATACCTTTCTCAGTAGCACCTGCTTTCTTTCAACTTAATCTAATTTGTTAATCATTAAAACCAAGGATAATGAGTCTTAAATCTAATTTAAATACTTAAATTAATTCTGAGACTCAACATTGACTTGGTATGATGGAGAGGTTAAGTGGGGAAGATGAATATGGTGACGGAGGAAGATGATTCTCATAGGAAATTTGGTTGTATTTTTAAGCTTGAGGTTCCACATGGAGTTGAAGCCACAGAGTTGAACAACGTCGAGGGAGATGGACGAAGGTGAATAGTGAAGGAGAAATTATTTGGTGATCAAGAGAAGAGATTATGGACAGAGAGCAATTTGGTCTGCTTTGAGAAAAGGAAGTGTGGAAACCACAGGAAACATTAGATGGGGGGGTTGAATAGTGTTTTATATTTTCAAACAGATTTTATAGGAAACCTTTTCACAAACCAAGTTTAACAAAACCTTTTAAATAACTTGCTGAAATTGATGATTTCAGAGACTTGCTGAAATGCTTCAGCAGGTTCAATAAAATAGTACTTTTGAGAAAAACTAATTGTTTTTGCTGATCAAAATTATAAATGCACTTTTCTAAACCCTCCTTGGTTAGTTATAAACTGAAAGTAAAGAGATAAGGGTTGAGAAAACTTAGCCAAGAAATTTATCCTGGTTCACTCACTAATACAGTGAGCTACGTCCAGTCCCAGGGCAAACACACCACTGGATTTTCCACTACTGAACAGATACAAGTATTCTTTGCACACCTAGCCTCTTCAGGCTCTAAACCCAAGTATTGTTTTACAGACAAGCCTCTCCAAGATCAAACCCAAGTATTGTTTAAACACCAAGCCTCTTCAGGCTCACCACACAACCAGTGTATGAAAAGAAAGATTGCTTAAGCTTTTAAACTATAGAATTTCAAAGCCTAAACCTTGTAAGATGTACAAATAACTGAGTAGAACTCAGGATAAGAAAGTGTTGTACAAATGGGACGAATGAATAAATAACAGAGAGTATTTTTGAGCAGGGTTTCAGCAAGTAAGTTCGTTCTCTTCTCTCTTTATGAGACTTCATATTTATAGAGTTGGGAAAGAGATCTGTTTAGCTTTGATGTAATTCCCATTGAGAAATAGCATTTAATGAAAATGCTCTCGTTGAGACACATAGCTTTGGTAGCTTGCAGTAGCAGGTGCAATAGGTAGTAGGTGTCAGCAGCGCAGACTCCACTTTTTCTTAGCACAGTGCACTTCACAGCAGACTTTGCTTCCTTGGTGAATAAAAATTTGAAATATGCCAAAAAGTAACTGATATAACTTTCTGGAAGAAGCACAAACAGTTGAGAAAGTCTACGAAAGACTTTGAGTGTCCAAAGGGAATTAACAGAGAAGCGCGTACAAGCTTTAGTACGATGTCTCTCATCTTCAGAAGGTTCTCTGGTTTCAGTAGGTCTTTATCATTCAGCAGGTTCCTCTTCTTCATTAGGTTGCACCACATCAGAGGGTAGCATGACTTTAGAGAGTTGTTGTATCATATACCTTCTGATCACAAAAAATACCTTTAGCAGAAAAACTGTTCTTTCTTAAAGAATGTTTACCAAATTTGTTATCCATTAAAACTCAGGGTTGTGAGACTTAAACATTATTAACCTTTTAATAATATTTTGAGACTCAACATTCTCCCCCTTTTTAATGATGACAAATTTGCTTAAACTATCAAATATCTGAAGGGAAATGAGGAAATGAGTTTAGAAATTCTCCCCCTATCTCAGATACTTGATGAGAAATACAACTTGCTTTGCTCCCCCTGAATAATTGCTCCCCCTAAATAAGGAAAATCTTTTCTGAAAATAGCTTTAAACTCCAGATTTTGTTAGTTTATTTTAGTCCCCCTTTTGTCATCAATCAAAAGGGTGTTCAGAGCATGTTGAGGTGATAAAATAAGCATGAAAGCATAACATGATTCAGGGAAAAGAAGTATACTGAAAGAGTGTTTTAGCAGTTACCAGATAATATCAGCAGGTAGAAAACAACACATTTAATTTTCAGGAAATGCAAGAATGTGCAGATTATTTCTAGTGAACTTAAACCTATCTTCAGTAAGAGGTTTTGTCAATATATCAGTCCACTGATGCTCTGTGTCAATGAATTGTATATCAACAACACCTTTCTGAACATAGTCTCTAATAAAATGATGTTTGATTTCAATATGTTTAGCTCTAGAATGCTGGATGGGATTTTTAGAAAGATTGATTGCACTGGTGTTATCACAAAACACAGGAATAGATTTGACAGGAATATTAAAGTCTTCTAGTTGATATTTTACCCATAGCAGCTGTGAACAACAGCATGTAGCAGCAATGTATTCAGCTTCAGCAGTTGATAGAGCTATTGTGCTTTGCCTTTTGCTGGCCCAACTGATCATATTTTCTCTAATGAAGTGACATCCACCACTTGTTGATTTTCTCTCAACTCTATCTCCAGCAAAATCAGCATCACAGTATCCTATTAATATGCAGTCCTTACTCTTCTTATAGCATAGACCAAGATTAGTAGTACCATTGAGATATCTGAAAATTCTTTTAACAGCCTTGTAATGAGTTATTTTTGGATCTGATTGAAATCTTGCACACAAGCATACACTAAATATAATGCCAGGTAGGGGTGGGAATAGGCCAGCCGACCTATCAGGGGCCTACGGCCTGGCCTGGCCTGGCTCATTTATTAAAAAGGTCAGGCCAAGGCTTGTTAAAAGGCTTGTTTAGTTAAATAGGCCAGACTTCAGGCCTATGAAAAAGCCTATTAAACTTAACTGGCCGACCTATTTAATATAATAATATATAATATATTAAATTAATTATATAAAAAACTATAAATATAATTAAAAAATTATAATATAGTAAAAAATTATAATATATTAAATTAATTATATAAAAAATCTGCTTAAAATGTCTGCTGGCCTGCATACGCTTATAGGTCTGTTGGCCTGTTTGTAGGCCTTGTTATAAAACAGGCTTTTAAACAGGCTTACAGGCCAGGCCAGGCTTTTTCGCAGGCCAGGCCAAGGCCTTACAAAAAGGCTTGTAACAGGTAACAGGTCAGGCTCAGGCTTAAGAATTAGGAGTCAGGCCAGGCTCAGGCCTGCCAAAGCCTGGCCTGGCCTGGCCTGTTTCCACCCCTAATGCCAGGCCTACTTGCTGTAAGATACAATAGGGATCCAATCATGCCTCTATACATTGTTCAGTCAACACATTCTTCTCCTTCATCCTTACTTAGGATTGCTGAAGGGTGCATGAGAGTTGGCATAGGCTTGCAATCATGCATATTAAACTTTTTAAGCATTTCTTTTATATATTTCTCTTGATGGATCCATATACAATCAAAATCTTGCTTTATTTGAAGTCCTAAGAAAAATTTGAGTTCACCCATTAAACTCATTTCAAATTTAGATTGCATAAGCCTTGAGAACTCAGTGCACAGAGAAGAGTTTGTTGAACCAAAAATAATGTCATCAACATATATTTGGACTAGAATTAGGTCTTTGTTAGACATTTTTCTGAAAAGAGTTGTGTCAACTTTTCCTCTTTCAAAACCATTTTTTAGTAGAAAGTTGCTCAGTCTATCATACCAAGCTCTGGGAGCTTGTTTCAGACCATACAAAGCCTTCTTTAATTTAAAGACATGCTCAGGAAAAGTCAGATTTTCAAAACCAGGGGTTTGTCTAACAAATACCTCTTCCTCAATGAATCCATTTAGGAAGGCACTCTTTACATCCATTTGATATAGTTTGATGTCATTACTGGCTTTATTTCTGACTATTTGACCATCTTCAAAAAGTTTGTTTTTAAACACCCATTTGGTTCCTATAATAGTTTTCCCATGGGGTTTAGGAACAAGAGTCCAAACATCACTCCTGGCAAATTGATTAAGCTCTTCTTGCATGGATAGGATCCACCCTTCATCATGTAGAGCTTCCTCAATATTCTTTGGTTTAATTTCAGAGAGGAAGGCAAGATTATTGACTTCTCTAAGTCTTGATCTTGTTCTTACTCCTTCTGAAGTGTCACCAATGATTTGCTCTCGAGGATGGTGAGTTCTATATCTCCACTCATGCCTGTGTGGAAATACTGGCTCATTTTGAGAGTCATCATTGACTCTGTGAAGAAGTCCAATTTCAGCAGGTTGACTGGAAGTCTGTTCAACAGGTACTTCAGAAAGTCCTTCAGCAGGTGCCTCATTCTTGACTTCTGGAGTCTCTGAAGTAGGATTCAGCTCCATTCCTACAATATCCTCTTCTAGATCTGATAGTTCCCTATCAGTCTCTTTAGCATCATTAAATCTAGCATGAATAGATTCTTCAATTGTCAAGGTTCTAGAGTTGTAAACTCTATAGGCCTTGGATGTTTCTGAATAACCAATGAAGAATCCTTTATCAGATTTAGAGTCAAATTTACCCAGATCATCCTTGGTGTTGAGTATGAAACACTCACAGCCAAAAATGTGAAAATAAGAAATGTTGGGTTTTCTTCCTCTCCACAATTCATAGGGAGTTCTTTTGAGAATTGGTCTTACCAAAATTCTGTTTTGAATGTAGCAAGTTGTGTGAACAGCCTCTGCCTAGAAGGATCTTGGTAGGTTTCTTGAAATGAGCATGGTTCTACCCATCTCCTGCAAGCTTCTATTCTTTCTCTCAACAACCCCATTTTGTTGAGGTGTTCTAGCCACTGAGAAATTGTGTGAGATCCCATTCTCATCACAGAACATACTGAAGCTTGAGTTTTCAAACTCATCACCATGGTCACTTCTGATTGCAGAAATGCAAAATCCTTTTTCATTTTGCACCTTCTTACAGATTTTTGTAAAATTCTCAAAAGTCTCATCCTTGCTTCTGAGAAATATCACCCATGTAAATCTAGAGTAGTCATCAACAATAACTAAGCCATACTTCTTACCAGCCAAGATTTCTGTTCTTGTAGGACCAAACAAATCCATGTGAAGTAGTTCTAAAGGTCTTGAGGTAGACACAACATTTTTGCTTTTGAAAGAGCTTCTTGTTTGTTTACCTATAAGACAGTTTTCACATAAAAGTTCAGATTTGAAAGAGAGCTTAGGTAATCCTTTTACAAGGTTATGTTTTGTAAGATTTGAGATTAATCTCAAGCTGGCATGCCCAAGTTTCTAATGCCAAATCTGTTTTTCATCTTTAACAGAAATCAAACAAGTCACATTTTGATAATCAAGTTCATCAAGATCAATTTTATACACATTACTATGTCTCTTGGCCGTAAAAATGACTTGGTCATAAGCATCCTTGACTACACAACCATCCTTGGTGAAGGATACAAAATATCCATTGTCACATAATTGACTTATGCTCAGCAGGTTGTGTTGAAGACCTTCAACAAGAAGAACATTTTTAATGATAGAGAGGGGATATACCTACTGAACCTATACCAATGATTCTGCCTTTCTGGTTTCCTCCCAAGGTCACCACCCCTCCATCCTTAGGTCTAAGGTTTTGGAACAAAGACCTTTCTCCTATCATGTGTCGCGAGCACCCACTGTCCAGGTACCATTTGTGGTCTCTCCTTTGTCCTATTAAACACATCTGCAACAGGAATAATCAGAGACTTAGGTACCCACATCTTTTTGGGTCCTCTCTTGTTAGCAGCAGGTCTGCCATTTCTCTTGTGTTTGCACTGTGACACACTGTGTCCAGGCTTTCCACAGTGAGAGCATCCCTTACCTTTCTTAGCCTTTTTAGCAGTTTTAGAATTTGAATCATGTGATGATTCACTGTCTAAGTAGCGTAAGCCTTCTTTGTTTTTGGAGTTCCTTTGAGCACCCAACATTCTGTTGAGATTCTTGGTTCCATTAACAAAGTTGGCTAGGTCTCTAGTAAGTTCAGCAACTTGTTTCTTCATAAATTCATTTTCTTTAATTAAACTCTCTGAACTACTAGCCCCAGAATTCTGCAAGAGTTTTTCTTTGAGCAAAAGATTTTCAGCTTCTAGAGCTTCACTTTTGTTTACAACTTCAGTGTATGCTCTAGATAAATCTTTATACTCTTGGAAAAGCTCTTTAGAACTTTCCAGTAAATCATCATACATGTCTTGAAGAGTTTGAGGAATTACCTCAGATTCAGAGTTGTCTGATGAGGGGAGACTTGCCATCAAGCATAGGTTGGCCTCTTCAGCAGATTCATCTTCCTCTTCTGAAGTTGAATCATCTAAATCTTCCCAAGTTGCCTTCAGACCCTTTTTCTTCTTGAAGAACTTCTTCTTCTTGTAAAAGGGTTTCTTTAGTTTTGGGCAATCTGCCTTCATGTGCCCTAGCAGCTTGCATTAATAGCAGATAATTTTGTCAGTAGCAAATGAATCTTTACCTGACTTACTTACTTTAGTTTCAGTGGATGAGCCTTTTCTGAACTTTCCTTTCTTCTGAAGCATCCTCTTGATCTTTTTGCTCAGAAGAGCTAGATCATCATCATCATCATCAGAGTTACCTTCTGAACCTTCAGTGTAACATCCCAGAAACTGGGACTTGGGAAACATAAGAGAAGCATTAGGTAGTGGATCCAGTTAAAAGAGGGGAGTTAGAAGTAGGACAAGAAATTGGAGTTTGAATGTGAAATTAGGTGACATAGGGATATCTAAACTAAGAAGGCTGAGTCGTAAGAGATTAGGGAGTACTAACCAAGTGTTAAGTCGATCAACTGTAGGTCGGACCTAGAAGGAATCAAACCCCTAAGTCAGGAGGAATATAGTGGTTAAGCGTAAAGAATTGAGGTGGGGTAACAAAGAGTTAAGTTGAAGGGAAGAAATCAGGAGTTTGAGCAGGTCAGAGAGTGGGGGAAAAACTTTCTGTTCCCTGCGCTACAGGCGTGCTGAGCGTAGCCTACACACAGGAAACAGAGGCTATTAGTGAAACCTGCGCTTCAGACGCGCTGAGCGCAGGCGGCAGATGCTCTTAAGTGAAACCTGCGCCTCAGGCACGCTGAGCGCGGCCTGAGCGCAGGTATGCGCATCAGTTTTTAAGACAGGGAGATGAGGGTTCCCCCCCACTCATTCTCCCCTTCATCTTTGTGCCTTAGAGAGAGAGTAGAAGCTAGAGAGAGAAGTGGGAGGGAGCTAAGGAGAGCTTGGATGGAGGTTCACCATCACCATCTTCAACCTTGGGAGCTTGGTGTTAGTTCCACAGGAAACACTAGAAGAGGGGGTTGAATAGAGTTTTGAATATTTTTACCATTTTGGAAATCTTAAACATAAAATACTAAATCCTTAAAAACAAATTAATGTGAAATGTTTATAACCAGAGTAAATACGTCAATTACGGAAGATAAGAAGGACAAGCATAGAAACTAAGAAAAGGTGACTAGATCAGAAACTTGTTTGGACTTTTGATTAAATTGATTTAGATATTCAGATGCATCTCAAGATACCTTCTGAAAGATATTACAAAGAATCTTTTCAGAACAGTTTCTGAGTAACCTCAGATGATTGATCATTGTCTGAAGTGTACTTCTAACTTCTGAACTGAATCTGTTTCAGATCCACTTCAAAGAGTTATTTCAGACGTTCTTCAAAGTATATTCTTTGTAATACTCCAAACGATATAAGATTAACTGAATGAGTTGTTATCTTGGAAAACTTAGTTTATTGAAATTGTTGTGTTAAATTTATTATGAAAAATATTGTTCAATCCCCATCAGAAATATAAAGCTGTAAATTAAGGAGTTTAAGGGATAGAAAACTTAGCCACAAAATTTATCTTGGTTCACTCACAAATCCAGTGAGCTACATCCAGTCCCAGGGCAAACCACCACTGGATTTTTTCACTATCTGAAACCACAGATACAAGTATTCTTTTCTATCAAGCCTCTTCAGGCTCTACCACAAGTATTCTTTTATTTTCAACAGCCTCTCCAGGCAACTCAGTGCAATATTCTTTAACAGACAAGCCTCTCCAGGCTGAACAAGTATTCTTTCTTACAAAGCCTCTCCAGGCTCTCAGACACATAAAGTGTTTACAAACTAAACTAAGTTTAAGTTTCCACGAAACATAAACTTAATCTCTTCCTGTACTAGAGGTTAACTGAGTACTACTCAAGATACAATGAATAAATCTAAGTACAAGGTTTTACAGAGAAAGTATTTTCTTCTAAGCTCTAATTCAACTCTGTATTTTCAGAAGATTGGTTGAATATGATAATTGATTTCCTATGAACCAAACTCTTCTACATAATCAGTGATATGTCATGGGTTAAGGATGAATATGATAATACATGGCAACACTTCTATTTTTCATTCTGAGGAATTGCCCGGCATGGCAACTACCTCTAGTTAGCAAGAAATGTCAACATCTTCAAATTCAATCTTGAGGCTATTTATATGTTCTGATGAAATATAGCCATTGAAGATGGTTGATAATAGTGTTGAGATGTTGATGATGTGGCTCATATAGCCGTTGTGTAATAGCTTCTCAAACGGTTGCTTCTTCTTAAGCAAAATAAGTGTTCAGACGATCTTGTTCTGACACTTCTATTGATGAGCTCCTTTGAGAGATTTCCTTGATATTTTTATGCTTTTTCTCTCTCTTGATTTTCTTCAGCTTTCTTCTGCTTTCCTCTGTTTTCCTTCTACTTTCCTCTATTTTCCTTTAGAGTATGTATGAGGAGGTATCCGTTGGATTTGTCCTTTTGCTTATTTGTATATACTCCTTTTCATTTGCTCCTGACACAGTTTCCTCTTTCTTCTTTGAGTGAGGTGTCTTGTCCTAAGGACAATAGCTGTTGTTGTTATTTCCTCTTTGAATAAAGACATATGATATTATAGCCGTTGAATCATATGGTCTCAGCTTCTCTTGTGACTTCTTCTATGTTGAAATCTGTTCCATGCATTCAGAGAGTTTCATTTCTTCAGACTGTAAAGCCATTTATAACTTCCTTCAGATGATAGCTTCAAGCTTCTTTTAATTCTTCAGATTGAAATGCTTTCAACTCGCTCCTTTCTTCCGGCAATATGATTCTTCTCTTCTTCAGATGATTAAAGTAAGATGCTTCTTCCTTTTAGCAGAAATCTTCTTCTTTTTTTTTTTACTTCAGACGATCCTAGCTTTATTCATCTTTGTCTCTTCTAGTTCTTCTAATATTTGGATAGATGTTGAATTAAATAATATTAGTTCAAACATCTTTCTCGATATTTTCTTGTCCAGACTTCTAATTTGCTTTTGGACAGTAGCAGGTGCAGTATGTCTGCGTATACAGTACCCTTTTGATTGCAGGTGCAACAGTCGTTGCAGGATTTCCTTATTTGTGCAAGTCTTTTGATCGAGGCAGAAAAGTATGCCTAACTTTTGTGCCGAAATGAAGTAGTCCATTGGATACAGTGTTCTTCATGCTTTGACAATATCTTCATGAGAACATTTCTTGGTTTTGACTCCTTCAGTCCTTCAGTCATACAGAGTGCTTCTGATCAGCTTCCATTCTTCAGATGATAGGTATGCTTCATACGGAGTCAAGTCTTCAGTTTGTCTTCGAGTCTTCACATTACTTCTTTAGACGAGGTCAGGTCTTCACTTTTGTCTTCGAGTCTTCAGATGATAATCACTTCTTCAAATGGAGGATATGCTTCAGATGATTGAGTCTTTTCTTCTCTTCAGATTCTGTTTTGCTTCATCTTCTGATTTTCCGTCGTTCTTCTTCTGATTTGTTCTTCTTCTTCTGATACTTCATTGGTTCTTCTTCTTCTGATTCTTCACTGGTTCTTCTTCTTTTGATTCTTCACTGGTTCTTCTTCTTCTAATTCTTCACTGATTCTTCTTCTTCTTCTGATTATTCATTGATTCTTCTTCATCTTCTGATTCTGATACTTCAGACGAATATTCCAACCTAAAACACAATCAACAAAACAATACCTTTCTCAGTAGCACCTAATTTAATATTATCTTATTTGTTATTCATTAAAACTTATGAGTACTGAGTCTTAAGCTAAATTTGAATTCTCAAATTAGTTCTGAGACTCAACACTTGGGATCCTTGCCACTTCCTGTTCTTCTTCCTCAAACCCTCCCCCTTTCAAGGTGAGTGTGGTTCTCACTTCCTTGTATTCTTGTTTGTCATCTCCTTGTATGCTCCCTATTCTTTCTCCCCTTGCTATTATTGTTGCTTAGAGTTGGTTTTATGCAAATCTAGGGAATTCTTGGATTGATTGTATGTGTGGCTTTGTTGCCTAAACCCTAGGTTAGAAAATTGGGAATTTGAGGGATTTCTTGTATGATTGATGATGGAACCTTGATTATGTGATTATTTGAAGTCAAAAGTGGGATTTATGTGTTTATTGCTTTGGATTGCTTGTTTTGGGATAAAACCCTAGGGTGTTGAGATTGGGGATTTAGTGATATTGAATGGTTGTGCAATTGGATTGCTATGAACCTTTCTTAACCATGAAAATGCCATGTTCACACTCAATAAACCAAGTTCTCATGTTTTTGGAAATACTTAATCATGTATTATGTTTCTTAACCATGTATTATGTTACTTAATCATGTATCATGTTCCCTTATTATGTATCATGTTCCCTAATTAAGTATCATGTTTTCATGGGCCTTGGGCCAAAAGATTAATCAGTTAAATCATGGGTCTTCGGGCCAAGTTAGGGGTCTTCGGGCCAAGTTAGGGGTCTTCGGACCAAATCATGTACAAGAGAGGTGATCCTCATTTGCTCCATGGCTAAGGAGTTAAATGGGGGTTCCTCAACAAATCAAAGTTTATGTTGTTTGCTAATAAAACTTAATCAGGGTGGCCTTGGACGACAGTCCTTGGTCACATGGCCGAGCGCTCAATCATGTTTAAAGAGAAAAGAACCCTGAGTGTTTGGGTCAAAACACTTCATGACTGACACTGCATTTATGATTGTCATTGGAGGGTTAACATTACATGTCTCACTGTGCCTTTATGAATATTAATATATGAATGGATCAAGTTATGTTATTTTGTTGTACGTCATGTGTTTTGCCTCCCCACACTGCACACACCTTTATCACACTCACTAGGACGTAGTCGCATCCCACGATGTAGGAAATCACTTTCAGTTGTGCAGGTTACCCTGATCCCTGGTGTTAGAGCTGAAGGCACAAAGGAAGCAAGATGTTTATGCTTTATGTATGATTTTGCATTGTGGACTATGGAATTGTAATTGTTGAGCGATATGTATATATGATTACATGGTACTGAATGTATTAATGTGGATGTTTTAGTTTGGCCATTGAGGCTAGTTGTTGATGATATTGTATTATACTTTATAAACTGCATTGATGGACTTTTCTGAGTTTCAGGTCAAGTTAGAGAATTGGGTAACGTCCAGTTTTTAGGGGAAACTCTTCCGGAATTCCGGTAGGGGTTTTGGCGAATCATGACACTCCGTGTCTAGGTTTATTCCCTAAGTATTGGATTAAGGTTTTGTATTTTATTTAAAGACGTGAGATGTTGTAAAAGCTTAAGTAAGCGTTGGACTACCTAAGCAATTGTATGATGTGTTTATCGATACTTGAAATGGCGGGAAATAATTTCAGGAATTCGGGAATAATGTTTCCAACGGACATTATTCTTGGGTTTGGAAATTAGGACGTTACATTCAGAACCTTTTGAAGATTCCTCAACTTTCATGGCCTTCTGTGCTCCAGACCTAGGTAGTTTGGATTTGGCATTCAGGGCAAGTGACTTCTTTGGGAACATCTTCTCCAAGTTCCAACTCATGGACTTTAAGAGATCCCAAGAGTTCCTCCATTCTTAAGGTATTGAGGTCTTTTGCCTCTTAAATGGAAGTCACTTTGGGCCTCCAAGCCTTTGGTAGACTCCTAAGGATTTTGAGATTATTATCACACGAATCAGAGGTTCTTCCAAAAGACTTGAGTCCATTTGTGATGGTCTGAAATCTTCCAAACATCTTATCAATAGATTCAGATTCATGCATCGTGAATATTTCGTATTGATGAACAAGCATGCTGATTTTGGATTGCTTTACATTATTTGTCCCTTCATGGGTAGCAGCTAATGTATCCCAGATTTCCTTGGCAGAAGAGCAATCATGCACCTTCTCATATTCTGACTTACTCAAAGAGCGGACAAGATAGAGTTTTGCTTTGGCATTAAGTTGTACACGCGCCTTCTGATCACCAGTCCATTCTGACTTAGGAATGGGCACACCATTATTGGTGGGAATGTAATCACCATCTGTGACCACGTCCCAAAGATCTATGTTACTGCTCTCTATGAACAACTTCATACGATCTCTCCAATCATGGTAGTATGTACCATTGAAAGTTGGGGGCCTTGAAACTGAGGCTCCTTCTACAATGTAGTGGGGATTGCTGGTAGAGGTTTCCATCTGGATCTACTCCTTTAGCACTGTGAGATGCTCAACCCGAAGTTGAGCTTTGATACCAACTATAGAAACCACAGGAAACACTAGAAGGAGGGTTGAATAGTGTTTTATAATTTCAAACAGATTTTATATGAAACCTTTCCACAAACCAAGTTTAACAAAACCTTTTAAATTATAACTTGCTGAAACTGATGCTTTCAGAGACTTGCTGAAATGCTTCAGAAGGTTCAATAAAATAGTACTTTTAAGAAAAACTAATTGTTTTTGCTGATCAAAATTATAAATGCACTTTTCTAAACCCTCTTTGGTTAGTTATAAACTGAAAGTAAAGAGATAAGGGTTGAGGAAACTTAGCCAAGAAATTTATCCTGGTTCACTCACTAACACAGTGAGCTACGTCTATTCCCAGGGCAAACACACCACTGGATTTTCCACTACTGAACAGATACAAGTATTCTTTGCATACCTAGCCTCTCCAGGCTTTAAACCCAAGTATTGTTTTACAGACAAGCCTCTCCAGGCTCAAACCCAAGTATTGTTTAAACACCAAGCCTCTTCAGGCTCACCACACAACCAGTGTATGAAAAGAAAGATTGCTTAAGCTTTTAAACTATAGAATTTCAAAGCCTAAACCTTGTAAGATGTACAAATAACTGAGTAGAACTCATGATAAGAAAATGTTGTACAAATGGAACAAATGAATGAATAACAGAGAGTATTTTTTAACAGCGTTTCAGCAAGTATGTTCGTTCTCTTCTCTCTTTATGAGACTTCATATTTATAGAGTTGGGAAAGAGATCTGTTTAGCTTTGATGTAATTCCCGTTGAGAAATAGCATTTAATGCAAATGCTCCCGTTGAGACACATAGCTTTGGTAGCTTGTAGTAGCAAGTGCAGCAGGTAGTAGGTGTCAGCAGCGCAGACTCCACTTTTTCTGAGCATAGTGTACTTTACAGCAGACTTTGTTTCCTTAGTGAATGAAAATTTGAAATATGCCAAAAAGTAACTGATCTGACTTTCTGGAAGAAACACAAACAGCTGAGAAAGTCTACAAAAGACTTTGAGTCTCCAAAGGGAATTAATAGAGAAGCGCTTTCCCAAAAAGGTACAAGCTTTAGTACGATGTCTCTCATCTTCAGAAGGTTCTCTGGTTTCAGTAGGTCTTGATCATTCAGCAGGTTCCTCTTCTTCAGTAGGTTGCACCACATCAGAGGGTAGCATGACTTCAGAGAGTTGCTGTATCATATACCTTTTGGTCACAGAAAATACCTTTAGCAGAAAAAATGTTCTTTCTTAAAGAATGTTTACCAAATTTGTTATCCATTAAAACTCAGGGTTGTGAGACTTAAACATTATTAACCTTTTAATAATATTTTGAGACTCAACAGGAAGAGGTCGCAAATTTTCAAACATAAAAAAATTGCAACCTGCACAAACCTGCTATCATGGGTCAACACACTTGTGTACTGAAAACTTGTGCACCTTAGAGTTGCCCTTGAAATAGTGGTGTCTTTTGGTGTAACTTATTGATAAATCCACATCAGTAGTAGATTTATAGGTTAATTGTAGGTAGTTTTTAATTGTTTAGGTTGTTAATATTGTGAATTTGTAGTTAAAATTGTATAGAATTGAATTTGTTTGTTATTTTAGGTGATTGGAGTAAACATTAGTACTTCTGTTCTAATTGTCATTGATTTGGTGTTTTTATAGGAATTTTATGAAAAAGAAGAAGAAGAAGAAGAATTGTAAGAAGAAGCATTTTGAAGGTCTTTGTGGGGACAAAACATTGATCTATAAGGATAAGGTCTACACCGAATGACAAAAACTCTCTACCACAATCGCGTGGGAATTTTCCAGACCATCTGTGAGAACATGATCGAGACAGAACCTATTATTACATTCTATATGTGCGTGAGGACACGAGAGTTGTAGTCTTGCCACACAAAACTGACAGAAACCATATAAATAGATTTGTTCAGATTGTTAGTGAGTTAGTTACTCATTTTTTAGGACTTTTCAGTTTTGTAACCGAAAATTCTCTCATTTTCTCTCCTCCTCCTGAAGATCCAAATCAAAGTAGAAGCTAGGGTTCAGACCTAATGGAGTTCTTCATTGAGTTTGCATTTCTCTTGTCTCTTCTCTTCTCCATTGTAATGAGTTTCTAAGTTCTTTAGGTTAGGGATTGGTGAATTTTGGTTCAAACTCTATGTGAATTCAGATTTCGAATTTCAATTCAATGATTTGTGATTCAATTGCATTGCTTCCTTCTATTCTTAATGCTTCAATTAAATTGGTCACTCAATTGTATGAATTAAAAGTGATTCTCACAATTGGAAAATTGGGGAAAAACTTGGATCTGAAGAAAGTAACATAGGAAGATATTACCTAGGAATAGGAATTGATTCTTATGTGATCTTTATCAATTTTTATGCTAATGCATGTCTCAATTAAATTCACCTAAGGAATTAGGGTTCTTGATTGTTGATATAGGGCTAATTCACCAAGGAATTGGGTTTTAATTACCTTAGTGAATTGGATCATGAATTGAATTACAATAATTGAGTTGAATAATTTCTTACATTCCATAGAGTGAGAATCAAGAGGAACCAACCCATAACCACTTTGTTGATATTGTTTCTCAAATTTGCTGAGTTCTTGTTAATTGTTCCAACAATTAGTTCAATTCTTCTGGTTTAATTTTTCTGCACTAGTCTTTAGGTCACTTGATACACATGATTTCTTTCCATTCAACTAGATTAATTCTTTGTAATTCGGTACTTGACTTATCAATCCATGTGGATACAATACTCTAACTCACTATCGAATACTTGCGACAATTTGATACGCTTGCCAAATATTCATCACTTATGCTCAAAACTACCCTAATAACTGGTCATTGAAGGCATCATTCATCTACTTTTATGAGGAATTGGTGAGTAGCTTGTTAATATGTCATAATAAATTAAGGATATAAAAGAAACTTAACAATTAATACAACTCAAAATTGTAGTATGCTTTTTATATTAGTTTTGATAATATCAGCTCTTAGGCTGAGGATAAGACTTCCAAGAATGGAAAGTTTCTATTAAAATAGAAAGTATTTATTGTTCATTTATGCTTCTAATATAATTAAGTCTTTCTATTTTAGTAAAAACTTACCAGTATAGAAAGTCTTATCCCCGATCCTTAGGGTTGATTTTATCAAAACCGTTCTTATATTTAGGACCAAGAAAAACATCTTTTTATTTCTTAGAAAGGACTGAAGGTAGATTAATGCATTGAATGTTGTGATTTTTAATAAAAATACTATATTTATTCCTCAACAAGTTGATTAACAATTATTAAATTAATATCCAAAAAATACAAAGAAAAATGTTAGAAATTCACTTTTGTTACGGATCTTCTCCCTATTTAATAGGACCCACATATTTTAATCTAATAATAAAAATCATGTTTAAGCAAATTTGTAAGAAAATGTATTACTAGCTTTTATCAAATATAAAACAATAATTATTTTTTTCTCTCGATCATTTAGTATTTCATGAGAACAAATATAATGATATTTTAGATAGACTTTAATTACTATGCATTTTCAATGTAAAAAATATTTACACTATAATCCAATGAAGTGTTGCCAAACATCATTTAAAGAGTTTAATAACACATGATGTGTCATATTCATTAAATGATGTAGCAACACATCATTGGATGATAGTGTAAAACTTTTATGCACTGACAATGTAGAATTATTAAATTCTTTTAGATATTTGAATGTGTTCACAAAACACGCTAAGATCTAATTTAGGTCATAAAGGATTCACCTATCTGGGTCCAGTCTAGAAGTCAAATTGTGTGAAGTTGTTTTCCCTCAAGGTTGAAACTCTCTTTTTATTGATTCCCAAGTTTAAAACGTTTGGGGAAACTTAGAGGCTCATTTGTGCATTGTTTGGTTGCTATGAGTTTGTGAAGAGAGTTTGTGGGTATTTAGCCCATCCACCTTGTTTGGTTTCCTTAGGAGAGAGAGTTGAGGGGCTAATGATTAAGTGGGGCCCACAACTTTTCTTTTCTCCTCCCTCAGGTGGAGAGTTAGGAGAGAGATAGGGTGGAATTGTCAAATGACAATTTTGTCCTTAGATAAATTGAATATATTTTCATTTTAAGGATATTTTTGTCCTTTTAACTATTTATAAATCTCTCTCTCCTTTATTTATCTACAAACAAACAAATATCAAAGTTAATTTCTTTTCTATCTCTCTCCTATTTCTCTTAAACCAAACAACTTTTATTTCTATTCAAATTCACCATACTTTCTCTCTTCCCTATCTCTCTCCTATTTCTCTACTTAAACCAAACATAATGTTGATTAGTATTGATGAGTTGTTATTCATGAATGAGCCCCCTATAACTGTTTTATACCTATGAAAATAGATGTTTCGTTGTAATAATTATTCATTTATAACCCAAGAGATCACCTAAAAGTTTATAAGCCAACACAATGTAATTTAATATCTTATGGTTTTCAAAATTAAATAATGACTTTAACATCTCATATATTTTATCTTAATTTTTATTATGGTTTTCATCAAAACTATAAGATATTAAAGTCATTATTTAATTTTGAGACTCACAATAATTAATCATTTCCCCTTTGAAATTGCTCTCCGAAACGTGATAGTCGTGTTTCAGATATTGTACTGTAACATATTATTTCAATTTTTTTAACAACAAATCCATGATGAGCAACGTCAGTGCCTTGGGTCTTGGGAGTCGTCTAATGAACTTGTGAGTGTTAGTTTATTTGATTCTGCTCTGGTTGATACAAGGCTTCTTAGTCACTTCAAAGGTTCCGTATCCTTCCATTTTCGATCTCAATTATTAAGTCTTGTTTAAATTTATTTAATAGTCGCCTAAGGACCGAAAATGTTGTTTATTAGGCATAAATATCAGTTATAGTAGTACTAGATTAGGCGTAATAAATTAAGAAGATGGGGCTAGATATGTTTAGACTAATATTAATAGTGGCTCGTGTTTATATTTGAATACTTAAAATAGTAGCTTGCTTTTGGCGCCTAGGGAGGTTCGGAATCCCCATTGGAAGCATTAGTTGATGTTAATGTTAAATATTTTTCAAGTGATGTACTGTAGAGACAATTTCATTTTCATTCAGCATTTAATGTTGTGATCCCTATCTATGGCTATAGTAATGGTGTCCCTTATAACTCTTCTTACCACAAGGTCCTCATCGACAATGCTAACAAAACCTGCTTCATTAGTCTATTTTCCACTAGACAGAATTGTTTTTTCATCAACATTGAAGAGTCGTTTTTAAGTGAACCCTCCCTAGTGTGACAAATTGTGCTTTTGGTTCTCTATTAGCCAACCCAGCCAACAATTCTCTCTCTCTCTTTTTGAAAAGATGATGAGGTGAGAGTGAGAATGTATACATGTATTATGACAATTCCTCTTTTTGGGGTCCTTTTACAGCTGTCTTCCCCTTGTTATAACCCAAAATCTTCTTTGTTTTCTTCCTCACATTCCCTACCCTTTGCACATTAGGTGTCTGCTGTCCACACTCCTCAATTATGCACAACCCCACCTCTCCCTACACCTACCTGTAACTATGTCTCCTAATATTTGTATAACACTGTGACACTATATGCTAATCGTACATATTCACATATTCATATCTGTGTAGTTGATGTGACCACACTGCACACATGCTACCTCTGTAGGATGAAAGAAAAAAAATGTGATCTGTGTATGTATAAGTGTACTCTACTCTTTAATTTTAGGGACAATGGTATATATTGTCATGAACCAATTCTAACACCCCTATAAGCAAGGCCTTTTAGGTTAGGCTTGAAGCGTGGACAATGCACGGATCCACCTATCTTATGTTGAAATTAATCCTTTTATTGGAATAATGGGGTGACAATCATCGAACTCTTGATAGAAGCTCTGATATCATGTCTGTCAAGAACCAACTATCCCAGAAATTTAAGTTATTGGCTGAAGGACACATTAATAGTTTTATATTATATATTTTAACATATATGACATTAATTTAAGATATGACAAGTGGTGCTAAGTTAATGCCTATTCCTATTTTCTACAAGAAATTAGTATTTGCTACTTGCTAAGCAATACCCATACATATACCATAAAATATTATATGTATATATATACACTGAGTGACCCTCTGCCAGCAAATTGACAAGCACATATAAATGAAGGGCTTTAGTTGCTAGCTATTTTTGCTATTTGATGATGATTATATTAGAGGTGAGTGAAGGATAGTGCTGTCATTTCAAACCCAACAGACACATGAACATGCCTGCTGCAGTTGGAAAAAGGAGAGATGGAAAGAAAATAAAAATGAGAGGACCCATGAAGCTAAGAGGATTGCTCATTATTCATTCAGAGGCTCTCCTCCTAATGAAAACAAAGTGGTTATGCTTTTATCCTTAGCTACCTATTGGAGGCCCACATTTGGAACAGAGGAAACTCATGATGAGGATAGAGGAAGATTGAAAATTTTTGAATGATTGTAGTTGCACCCACATAAAAATCACATACACTGCAAAAGAGGTTTTGAGTGCAAGGAATTTTTCTGCTATACAAGAGGAAAGAATCTTGATATCTGTGCTGATGACATGATCCATCCATCCATCCATCCAAAGTTTTCACATTCTTGGTTTAGGTTTTAGGTAGCTGATATTATAAGGAATGTTTGCTGGTTTCAAGGCTATTCCATCTGAATTTCATGACTGCACTGCGCTTGTTCCCATGCACCAATCTCTCTGAAACGGTGGCTCTTGTCCTTTTTAACCATATCAAAAAAATGGGTAAGTAATTAACTTGGATTTCACTCCAAATCTGCACAATATCTGTCTTCTTTTCCAAGTATCTTGGCTTGTGTGCATTGATGTGTAATTTGCCCTGAATTCAAAGTGCTGATTCATGTACATGTATTTGGCCTTTGCTATGACTACTTGTGTAAATAAGTATCAAATTTTATGACAAACTCTGATTCATTCATGTACACGTATTTGGCCTTTGCTATGACTACTTGTGCACATAACAACCAAATTTTATGACAAGTTCTGAAATTTGTTCCGTCCTTTTGGACAAAGCTGATATTTGAGCTGTACAATTGCATTACTTAATTAAATCAATGCTTAGTACCAACACCTACCAATTGTACCTTTCACACGTCTACACAGCACTTATTCAACCAAAAATCCAAGATATCTTGTGTATAAGAGGATGCTAATGAGCAATTTTTCAGATCACAGACATTGAAGTTGACCATTGTTAAATGGCCAAGAAGAAGAGCTGGTTTAATCTTGTGAAGAGGCTTTTTTTATGGGACACACATTCCAAACAAGAGAAGGTAAGTCTTTTTGCATTTTTAAAACTAAAAATCTTTAGTAAGATTCTGTTTCTCATGAGACAGACAAACTTATTTGCCAGAAGGAGAAAAGAAGGAAATGGGTATTTGGAAGGCTAAAGAGCAAGAGATTACCTTCAATCACAGCACCACTATCATCAAAAGAAACAACACTGAGTGAAGCAGAGGAGGAACAGAACAAGCATGCTTTAACAGTGGCCATTGCCTCAGCTGCTGCTGCTGAAGCTGCTGTTACTGCTGCTCAGGTTGCAGCTCAGGTTGTTAGGCTCACTGGGGTCTCACAATCTTCCCATCAACTTCATGAAGAATCTCAAGGTGTTAAAACTAGGAAAGGTACTACTCCTCAATTCCACCAGAGAGAGATTGAAGAATCTGCAGCCATCAAAATTCAAACTGCATTTCGGGGTTACCTAGTGAGTTTAGTCCAACCTATTTTTTTTTCTTTGATTTGTGTCATGTCAGCCTAAATCCTCTTGAATTTGCATAATCTTTACCTTTACTGTTAAATTTCTCACTAATGGATTTATATTAATTTGAAAAAAGTAATGATACACAAAATGAAGGTGGACAAAGTATTAGAAGTTACTTGTTAGAAAATTAGCAGCAACCAATTTACAAGATTTCCTCCATCATCTAGTGATTTCTCAAATTCAACTCTAGAGAGAATAAAACAAATAGCCAAAATTGAAAACAAGAAGTAGAAAGTAAAGTAGTAATGGTAATGGGAATTAATAAGAAGAAAGAAGAAACCAACTTCACCTTACTATATTTTTAGTCATAGTATTATCTTGTTAATTGATTACAGGCAAAGAAGGCTTTGAGGGCATTGAAAGGAATAGTGAAGCTTCAAGCTATCATTCGTGGTAGAGCAGTTAGACGCCAAGCTATGAGTACTCTAAAGTGCTTACAGTCCATTGTAAGTATCCAGTCTCAGGTCTGTGCAAGGAGACTCAAAATGGTTGAAGGAAGATGGGATAGTGCTGAAAATGAAGACATGCAAGATTTTAAAGACAAGATAATTAGGGTGAGCATGCATAACAGGTTACAGTATATCATTAGTTCAGTTCACATTGCAAACACAAAGTTCCATTGCCATTTTCCAAGGCCATATTCTCCATTTTATCAATTATTTTGTAGCTGTACAATTAAGAATTTGAGACATGGTTTTTCATATTTTCAGATGGACTCAAACAGTGAAAGAAAGTGGGATGACAGCACTCTTTTGAAGGAAGAGGTAGATGCTTCTTGCACAAGCAAGAAAGAAGCAATTCTTAAGAGAGAAAGAGTAAAAGAATACTCATTTAACCATAGAGTAAGTTCCTAGTTCTTTCATATATTTGTTCTTGGTTCTTTTTCACATTAAAGTTTATTTCAAACTAACCTACAAAAACCCCTCAGAGATCAGCAGAGTCAGAAAGAAGTAAAGTAAATGGAAGATGGAGGTACTGGCTGGAGCAATGGGTAGATACACAACTTTCTAAAAGTAAGGAACTTGAAGATTTAGACACAGTTTTCAGCTCACATTCTAGAGGTGGAGAGGAATATGGAGGAAGGCAACTTAGGATGAGAATTACTCAGAGACAAAGTCCAGTTGAAGGGTTAGATTCTCCAATAAGGAAATCTTTTCCTCATCACAGGAGGCAGTGTTCAGTGGGAGAAGATCACTCACACTCATTTTCAAGCTCTCCTGCAACTCCAGCATACATGGCTGCAACAGAATCAGCAAAAGCAAAAGTAAGGTCAAGCTCCCCAAAAGCAAGGACTGGGAATTTGGACATCAACTCTGATAGCTATTCACCATGCAAGAAAAAGCTATCAATTGTATCTTCTGTTAACAGTGAAGTGCTTGTTAATGGTAGGAATATGGGCAAGCTTAGTTGTAACCAGCAAAGATCTCCAAGCTTTAAGGGCCTTACAGTGCCTATAAAATCAAGCAGGACTACAATAAAGGATCTCAGCATTAATTCAGACTCCTCACTGCCTACTTGGGATAGGCAAAGTTCCTTCAAATGAAGCTATAAAGAAGTTGCTTGCATTAATTAACAAAATTCCTTGTATGATGAGAGAGAAGGCTTGGAAGTGCAAAAGCTGTTCAATTCCTTGTTCTGGTTGAGAATTGAACATTAATGTGACAGAAAGTGGTTAATTTCTTCATTGATTAGATGATTAGTTTTATGCTTTAGTCTATATTAGAAAGACTACTTCAAACACGTAAAGCGCGAACTCTCACGATGACACATAAACTCTATTATATTCTTTCATTTTGTCAATTCAACATTTTGATGTTGAGTTGTCTTTGTGTGAACCAATCTCTTAATTTCTCTTATTTTGTGATACCGTAGGTCAATTGAGATGAATGAATACCGAGAGTAACAGGTCACCAATATTCACATTATTTTCCATTCTTTATGACAGTGCATATATCATTTACCCTAGTATTTTTCACTAAGAGTATGTTTGTGAGTTTGAAGGGAAGAAAAAGAAAAAGTTTAGAAGGAAAATGAAGAAGGGGAAAGATTTTCTAAATTATAAAGTGAGAGAGTTTCACTCATAAACAGAAGGGAGGGAAGGGCTTCCTTGAAACCTTCCCCTTTCCTCCCTTCCCCTTCATTTTTTAACTCACAAGCATACCCTAAGGGTGTGTTTGTGAGTTTAGAGAGGAGGGAAAGGAAAAGGATTGGAGGGAGAAAGGAGGGGGAGAAGAGTAGGGAAATACTTTGTAAAATACTCAAACTCACAAACACAAAGGGGGAAGGGCTTCTAATAAACCCTTTCCTTCCCTCCCTTACTCTTCAAAATTCAACTCACAAACATACCCTAAATAAACTCTTGAGGGTTAATCCCAACGCTGCATCACCTAACAGTGTTAATACATGGTCTACAATTTTTGAAGGTCCAAACACTGAGGTGTTGTGGGTGGAGTTGGAAGTCCATAACCACAAATCCATTATTGGTGGGATCAGATCACTAGCTGGAGCATGGCATGTAGCTCATCCCAGGAGGTCATTCTCTATCTTTACTTATAGCGTGTTTAGTTTAGTACAAAATCACGTTATAAACATGAATCCGCTGCTATTCTTACTAGCTCTGGTTCTGATCGACGTTTATGACGTGATTTTTGGATAAATCAAACATTCTTTCATTCTTTTAGCATTACATGTCTACAACTTTTAATTACCTTATTCAAGTATGCATACAAAATTGATACATATAAATTTAACAAGAAAGTTAACTGCAAACATTCACCTTTGATTGACAAAATCTTCTCAATCATTTAGATATGGTGTTTTCGTGTGCTTTAATATCAGGTCAAGCCATGGATTAAAACAACACTTGCTCCTGACTAAAGGGTAGTTATAGAATATTTAATCCAGAGGTTCCCTATATCCCTACTCTTTTGTCTTCAGTAGCACATATTTTTTTATTAAAAAAAGTACCTTGCTTATACTCGAATTTCTTTCAGTGGCCTGCAAAAATGTTTAAACCAGCTGCAAAGCTTTTTCACTATGGCTATGCTTGCACGACTTGTATTGGGAATTCCAGAGAACTTGATGAGTCAGTAGCTTCTGCGATTTCAAAAAATGGTACTCAATGAAATGCGTGATATTTAATATTCTTTTCAATTTGGGCATTTTTGGCACATGCTACTAACCATTAGGTATTCTTTTTAATTCAACATGCTTCCATCTTATTTGACATCATACTCACAAAATCATACTCACAAAATCACTAAAGAGTTGCGGTTTAGTTGGCAACACGCACAAGCTGAGATTGTAGGAAGAATTCCTGATATTGATCCTTTTAGAAAGGGGTGAAGAGCAACTGTGACTAAACTCAACAGGATTGCCCCTAGGTATAAGGGATACCCGTGTTTAAAAAAAAATCACACAAATTCATGCACCAGAGGAAAGGAAGGAAAATTTCATTCACTCAAAATTACTATTGATTCAATGATTGATACATATTGTCTACATAATATGCTTTATTTTTATAGGTATTAGTTTTCAATAAATAATATTAAAATTTAATTACGAAAAGTTTGACTTCAAATTTGCTATAACTTATTTTCGGTGCACACATTCCATTTTTTGTTGCAATTATTATTGGAGTACAACTTTGCATGTTAGACGCCTACAACTCTTGATTTAACAATTGACATTGTCTCTCTCTCATAAATTAAAGATGTATCATTTCAAGTATTTTTTGATTTCTATTTTAAAAATACACCCAAGTTTTTTTTTTTTTGCTAAAGTCATTGTTCTTACAAAACCTAATTTTTACTCATACGGTATAAGAAAGCTAAGTGAAGAAACTAGTATATGTCCTAATGTTGCATACGCCCCTCCTTTTATAGGCATTGGGGGTATCTTCCGTTTATGGTATGATTCGTTGATTAGGAGATAACGTGCGTTGATCCTGTTGTTAGATTGCATAACTCCAGCTCTTTCCTTATTTGTCAGATTCCCTCCTTTAGTCAAGCATGGGATACTGCTAGGGAGTATCAGGTCGGCCTCCTCGAGCTCCTCCTGACCGAGCTGTTCAGAGAGGGGAAGTACGAGCTTAGCTTGGTACGTAACAATCATCAATAAAAGTAATAAAGTACTTGCTACCATCATGTGTTGGTATCTCAACATTACACAAATCTAAGTGCACAATCTCCAATAGTTTTTTGGTTCTCCAAGACTTTCCGGATGGAAATGGTTCTTTATGTTTCTTCCCCAATTCACAAGTCTCACATACATTATAAGGAATATTCACAGCAGGCAAACCAAAAATATATTCTTTCTTTGATAGATAATTTAATCTAGAGAAATGAAAGTGTCCAAAGTGCATATACCACAACCAATCATCATTTGGTATCATAGAAACCAAACAGAGAAATCTTTCATGTTGAATCTTCAAAGGGAATAAGTGGTTAGGAGTCATTTTTACCTTGGCGATAAATCTCCGGTATTTGTTAATCAAAGTGCAATATCCATGTTGTATCTACATGTTATAGCCTTTCTTTGATATATAGTTGTCTCATATTCAATATATTATGATGAAGTCTAGGAGTATAGAAAACATTAGCGATGAAATTTTGGAATTTATCCTTCAATCTGATAGCAACGCGGCCTTTCCCCAAAATTGGTATATTTGAGTTGTTGCCAAACTTCATTGTTGATCTTATTGTTTTATCTAAAGAAGAGAATAATTCCCTTTTCCCACTCATGTGATTACTATAGTTAGTTTCTAATTAAATACCAGATACTAGGTTTAGGCCCACACTTTGCGCGGAAAGTGAAGGTTTTTTTTTATATATTAGAAAATTATAATTAATATTGTAAATATATCAATAGTGAAATTAGTGTTGTGAGATGATGTAAAAAAATTACAATTAATTGAGCATAAATTTGAGTTTTAAATATTGAAGCTAGTAGAAGAACCTTTATCAATTATTGTGTTGCGCTGAGAAGTTGTGCAATTATTATAAAAAAATTCAAATAAGCTTAACATAGTAATTTTAAAAAAAATTATGTTTAACTTCTTATTTACTTATATAAATCTTTATAATGAATATCATCAATTGAATAAGTGGTTGTGTTACTCAAGTGTAGCTTTATAGTGTAAAATTGTATAAATTGGATTGCTTGTATGATCTTATTACCAAATGTCGGAGTTTGCAATATTAAAAAGTTATAATACAATTCTCTTAAAAAAATTTATAATTAATAGAACATTTTTTTAAGACGATCGTCTCTACTCCATTATTAAAGTATTGAGAACTGCACATTATTTACTATGTTATTGGCTAAAATCCATTTATAAATACAACTAAAAAATTTGTTATTGTACATAAATATTTTGAAGGTTTTTAAAATTTAAAATAGAGAAAATGTGAGGTTTAAGAGAAATGGTTCTTGGCGACATATTACCTCTGTCTTGAGTGTAATAATAATAATAATAATAATAATAATAATAATAATAATAATAATAATAATAATAATAGAATCCACTTAAATTTCTTTTCGAAAATGCAATTTCATTTTTAAAAAGATTCCTTTATGAAATGTTTTACTAAAATAAAATTACCTCTAGATCAACATCTTTCACAAGTTTAAAAAATTATAGTGTGCAAATTATAATTTTGATAATTTTATTAATAAAAAATCTTAATATGAAGTGCATATTATTTGTCATTTTATAATTTTTTTAATAAAAATATTGTGAATTTTAAAATATTAAAAATTATTTAAAATAAAAAAGTAACTAAATAATTAAAAGTGATAATTGTGTTGGTGTTATTATTTGAAGTGGAAAATATCTTTTAGATTTGTATGGCACCAACATTTTTTAGTTTTATAAATGATAGTTTTAAATTAAGGAATATTGAATTAATTTTATCAAAATGTTGGTATTGTATGATTTGGGATAACTACTGTTATTTTTAATTTTAATTCGATAATATTTTAAGTTATTCATATATTATAATAATAATAATAATAATAATAATAATAATAATAATAATAATGTAATAAATATTGTTATGTTAAATGTAAGTGAAATGATTATTGAGATTTGTGTGATTGAATTTGGTTTTGCATATCATATTAAGTTTAGTTGAAAGTTATGGATCAATGATAAAAGACTTTTGGTATGACCACAATTATCTATTTAACATCATATAAATTTGATGTTATATTTGGATTATTTAAATGTAATTAAAATTTTTAATGATATTTATGCACCGAGTAACTAACAGACCCAAAGGAAGTAGCACATGGTGGATTCAAGTATATGCGACTTTGGTGTTTTAACACAAACATTTGTATTTAGAATGAATGGTAGATGTGATCCACTTCGATGTGAAACTAATGGAGTAAAATGATTTTAATACTTAAAAGAAGTTTTAAAGATTAAATAATTGGAATGTAATGGATTTTAAACGTAAAATGAGTTTTTAATACATAAAGGGTGTTTTAAAGATTAAGTGGCGGAATGTAACGATTTGTAAACGTAAAATAAATTCTTAACATTGGACGACCAGTAGTAAATAGGTCATTTGAATTAGAAAAACAGGTAGAAAAATAGGAAGATGAATGGGTAAAAGATTGTGAGAGTGACAACTCATACGAAAGTCTAACGTGGTAAAGTAGTGCATACAAATGGAAATTTTATCGAACGCGACTTGATTTTAATATATTAAAATAGATAATAGATTAATTATTTGCTTAATTAGTTTAGTATTATGTATTAATATTAGAATAAAAATAGAGTGACTTCTATCAACAGTATTTTCGTCTGTTATTTATTACCTATTTTAATTTGCTTTTTATTTTTGCTTTTTATTTTATATTTGTTAGAAAATTATATTCATCTCAAGCTACTGATGTATTGGATTGTGCAAGAAAAAGAATCCCCATGGTTTTGATGCGAAAGATAAAAAAGAAAAGAAAAACCTTTTGTCAGAGCCATTCAACTCAACCCCGTGGGATGAGTATGACAAGCGAGGCTTTGAGCTTTTTTAGCATAGGTTGACATCTACACGGCGATGACATATCTTTGAGGTTTAGGGAGAAAGTCAGAGGAGAGCTACACGGAAAATGTGATTGGAGTTTTTTTTTGTCTCACAAGGAAAACATAACGAGTCCGCCATGGAAGTAAAGGAGGCATGTGTTACTGCCTCAAGGTGACTTGAAGACGAAGGGTTGTGAAGCCAAAGAAAATGGATTTATCAATTTTGGAATAGGGTTTCTATCTCTATATTGCAAGAAAAGACAAAATCTAGAGGTGCCACCTCATATTATTCTTGATGTGGCAAAATTGGACATATGTGACAATTTTGGAGGTTAGGTGTCAATGTAGTAGCTTGCGATTCAGCTTTTATATATATATATATATATTAGTTTTTTATCTTCTATAAAAATATTGCTTGCCAAGAATAAACTATGTGAGTTATAAAAATTTCACTAATATCATGGTTTTGATTCTCACCTATATATGTTTACCTGTTGTTTGAATCTACAGTCTGCAACTTTGTGTCAAAACTTCCCACATTGAAAACAATTGAAATTTGTTCTTTCTTGATAGTGATTATTTCTTCCCCTTCCACGGTTGGTAGGTTTGAAATTGTTTCCACCTCTTCCTTGAGCTAGTCTGAAATTGTTGTCTCTTCACTGGTTATAATTTCCACATCCTCTTCATCTGAAACCGCCATGACCCCTACCTTTGTTGTTTCCTCTTCCTCCATTGTTGAATTACCTCGACCTCTACCTTCAACATTTTGATTGTATTTTACAATATTGTTGCAATTCACCTGGCTCTTCAAAGCTTCTTCATTTGTTTTCTCCGTCTTCTCCAAAATTATACTTACGTGACTTTCAATACTTCCCTATAATTCTGAAATCATCATTTTATCTTTATTATGGAACTCAATAATTGTAATCACCACATGATCAAATTTGGTCAGCATCTTGTGAAGAATTTTCTCCACCACCAAGTTGTCTGGCATGTCTTCTTCATACACCCTCATATTGTTCACAAGATCTGAGACACGTGAAAAATATCGATCTACACTTTCTAAGGCCCAGTTTGGATACATTTCTACAGAAGAACTTCTAGAAAATAAAAATAGAATGAATCAAAGAGGTCAAATGAATTTAACTTCTCTATAAGTTGAAATTAGTTACTTATGGAGAAGTTAAATGAGAGAGCTTTTGGAGTAGGTGGGCTACAAAGACTAATTTCAACTTATCAAGTTAAATGCATTTGAACTCTTTGATTTATTCTATTTTTTCACCTAGAAGTACTTCTGCAGAAGTTTCATCCAAACTGGCCCTAAGTTTTATGGTGACCACTATTATACAACACTAAAAAAGTGCGGTAAGTTACAACCTTCCACATGATTGTTGGCAACCCATTTTCGCGGCTTTTCTTTGAAAACATTAGTTATATATGGGCAACCTGAAAACTAATAACAAATCATCATCGTTCAAATTTTTTAAGACCCATCCAACGACTGATATTTGAGGGATGTAAGTTACATCCCTAAAAAAGGGATGTATAATAGATTCCGCCGAGTTTTACATCCCATACATTTCACATTCTCTTCACAAAATTGTAGTTGGGACTTCCGAGCTTTATCTAAACCTTTATGTGACATCTTTAGTATGTCTCATGCTTTCTTTGCAGTTTTAGCATTTGCAATTTCACCAAAAACTGAATAATATACATCTTGGTGGATTTGTGGCCCTTTATGAATAAATTAGTTTATTTTAGTCTCTCATTAATGTCAAAATTTTCATTTTGATCCCTCATATTACTTTTGTCTTCCACAATATATTTTGCCCAAATCCAAATAGAAGAAACCTTAACTTACAATGGTATAGTATCTGAATTTAAGTGTCACGCAATGACAAATAATTGAGAAAGTCTAGAGTATAAGATTAAGACCATTCTCAAGTAATGCTTCTACTGCTACTAGAGAAAAATTTTGAGTAAATTACTCCAACCTCCCATCTATATTATACTTCCAACATAAAACCCCCTCTATTGGAAAAATCTACATAAAAGCCCAATTAACCAAACTCTGTTAGGAATATTCTGTTAGATACTTTTTATTATTTGTAAAAAAATTATCTGACTAAAGTTTGATTAGATTTATTTGGTATTTTAATTTCATTTTTGTCATGGGTTTGATTCATTTTAAAAGTAATTTATTTTACTAAATTTTAATTAGGATAAATTTTAAAATAATTTTTTATTTTATAAATATGAAACTACGACTTTTTATATTTAAATAATTTTATTTAAAAAATTGTATTAATATTTAATAATTTCAAAATTTTATTTTAATATAGATTTAATTATAATATATTTATAAAATATAATGGGTTTTATGTGAAGTTTGAGAAATAGAGAGATTATTATGTAATAAGGCAAAACTATAGTTAGAAAGGGCATTTTCATCAATCTAATATAAAAGATAATTGTTTACTGTTGACTAATGGTTCCATTGAATGTATTATAAAAAAATGGTTTTATGTGTCATTTATTTATAAAATAAAAGGAGTTTTATGTTGGAAGTATAAATAATGGAGAATTAAAGTAATTTACTTAAAAAAAAAAAAGATTATATGAATACATCGTCTATATACATATAATGAATAAAATAATATAAGAAAAAAAATCAAAATTTATATTTAAATTATTTTAATGCTATATAAACTTTTGACTATAGAAAACTATGCATGTAAGAACTAGGATCCATTTAAAGCACAAATAAAAAATTTGTGTACATGTACATATGATAAAGAAAACAACTAAATATATTTTGATCTTCCTGTAACTTCGAGCTTGATCGCTGATGGAGGTCCTACGGCGGCGACAACAAACGGTTGGTGGTGGTGCACCTGCAGAGACTCTGATGCTTAAGTCAGAAAGGGTTCCAGCAGAGTAACAGTATGTATGAGAGAAATCGTACCTGAAAATGGCTCTGAATCGAGATATTTATAGTAAAAATTAGGCGGGAAAGTTCGTTAACGGTTATAACAGACTCCGCAATATCCAGTACCACGCGCTCGTTCGAGAATGGATACACGCGCTGTGATGAATACCGGTTCCGTGGTAAATTATGCTGACATGTGCTGTGGAGGCAATCATGTCGGTTATACTCCCGTGATTATCAAAAGTGTATGGTGTACTCAAGAGCACCGGCTGATTCCTGCAGGTGTATAACAAGTTATATGACCCCAGACAATATTTTATCACGTCGGAAGCCATCTTATGGATGCCGAAAGGTCATGAAGTATGCCGGGTTGAGTGGGTATGATAATACTCCAGAACAGTTGCCCCCCCAAGTCAATTAGCTCGTACGGAGCTAATGGACTTGTATATTCGGCATAAGCTAAAAATACTGAAGTCCGACATGCAGCCTCTACCGAGATAAGATTTTCCCGCGTCGAATCCACGATACCTTTCGAGGTCGCAGCGTTTCAGCTTCCAAAATAACGGTTATAAATTTAAATTAATTGATTTGCCAACTGTTCTCTACACGTGTCAAGATCTTGTGATATTGGGCTTGTGGGCCTTGCACGTTAATTCAATCCTGGCCGTCAATGCCAATTATATAAAGCGGAGAGGTTTGCGAAAGGTGTGCCTTTCCCTCTCCTTTACCTTCGATACTTTTTAGAGTACTTCTGCTACTCCCATTTCCCCTGCTTTCTACAAGTGTGTGGTCCTCTATTTCCTCTATCTCCACCGTTAGTCGCATTATTTCCTGGTGGCGTGCTTCTGTGTCACAAGTCTGAGCTTGTCAGTGCATGTCCTGGGGGGTTGCTACCTTCTACGAAGAGTTCGAAAAATTTTGTTCCAGGATCTTGAAAGGTATCAACTTGCCTCCATTTCTCTGTTTTTTACATTTCCGGTGCATTATGATTACAAGGGTCAAGGCTAGGACTCTAGCTGCCGAAAATAGGCAGCAATGTTTCATTGTCACCGAAGAGCTTGAGGATCCGAACATCCCAGATTTAATAATGAGGAGCAAGCGTTTCTCCGGGATGGTTTGTACTGGGGGTCTCCAACGTGAGTCAGTACACGAAACTGCTCGCATTCTCCAGAAATGGGGTTATCTCGAGGTGTTATCCGTAGAGTCCTCCGGGATAGTCCTCAAACGTCCCGGGGTAGACTCCACATCTCCGATTATTAACATAACTGATGGACTTTTGGACAGGTCCGAGATGGGAAAGCGGAAAATCCTACAAACATTTCAAGGATAAGTATATTTTTGTGGTCCCTTATGGCCCCCAATGTAACTTCCTAAATTTTATTAGGATAAATATTAATTAAATTAAATAGATTAATTAAGGAAATAATTAATTAAATAGGAAATAAATAATAGGAGTATTGCTATTGTTAGTTTTATTTCGTAAAGATAGTTTTAATTGAAAATAGAATAAAGGGGGTGAGAGTGGGACCAAGCCCAATTAGTTATTTTTGTAAGGAGGGGTAACAGAGCACCTTAATCCTTATTCGTATCATTCTTTAGTAAGTGAAACGCGAAGGAGGGGAGAAACGGAGTCTCAAAAGAGAGCTGCTGTGGAGTGAACGCCAAGAATCCAAGAAAGGACTTCCTTGCTGTGATCAAGCTTCGCTTAAGGTACGGTGGGGGAGAGGGTATTGCCTGTATATGCATGTAGGGATGATTGGGTAGTAATCTAAGAGTATAATTTCGAATTGATGAATGTATGACCTAGAACGATGATATAATCTGTTGATTGATGATTGATTGTATGTAAATTGAAGAGTATTGGATGAGATTAAACATGATAATGAGAATAATGGAAAAAGGGGTGATTAGGGATTGAGAAATTGGGGATTTTGATGAATTGATGGTATAATCTGTAATTGATTGTTGAATTACGGAATATTGGATGTTAATAATGATTATGCATGATGTTTAGACGCAAAAGATTGATTAGGGATTGATTGGATGAGTTTAGAGAGGTTTGAAATCGTGAACTCTGCGATCTGCGTCGCGGGTAATCGATTACAAGGAGTGGTAATCGATTACCAGAGTGTTCTGGGCAACCCAGAAGCACTGTTTGCTTGCTGGTAATCGATTACAGGGGTGTTGTAATCGATTACCAGGGAGTTTGTCTGAGGGTAATCGATTACAGGGGTGTTATAATCGATTACCAGAGAGTCTGTTCGCGGGTAATCGATTACAAGTGGGTTGTAATCGATTACCAGAGACCTTGTTTGCAGGTAATCGATTACTAGAAGTTGGTAATCGATTACCAGAGTAGATTTTGAGATCCTAACTGTTTGATGATGATTGATGTTGTTTGAGAGTGCTTTATAATGAGTATGGTGTTGATGATTAATGATGTTTGATGAGGATTGCGATGCTTATGATGATGAATAATGATAATATTTGATGATGAGTGTGATGATGTATTATGATGATAATTGATGATGAGTGTGATGATGATAATGATGTCGGTGTATTTCACCTTATTATGATGATGTTTAATGATGAGCATATTGATGTATGATGATGATGATAAGTGTATATCACTTTATAATGATGATGTTTGATGATGAGCATGTTAATGCATGATAATGATGATTTATGATGATGGTGTATATCACCTTTGATGATGATGTTATCTAAGTTGTGCGGGCCCATAGAGGGGGTACAACTTTGGAGAGATGCCTTGAGCATATGTGATGAGACCTGAATTGTGCGGGCCCATAGAGAGGGTACAATTCGGGAGGTGAACTGACTTGTGCGGGCCCATAGAGGGTGTACAACTCAGGGGATCAAGATGGGGCGTTCGATGCACGGGCCCATAGAGGGGGTGCAACCTAGGAGTGATTGTACAGGCCCATAGAGGGGGTACAACCTAGGGTCGAATGTCGTTGTGCGAGCCCATAGAGGGGGTACAACCTATCGGATAGTGTGTGGTAACACCGGTAGACTATCTTGGTACTAACTAGAGTGATTGACGAGGTGCGCCCATTGTGTGGAGTTCCAAGTCATGATCTTTGGGTAGATGATGAAAGGAGTATTGGTGTGTGATATATGATGACGAAATTGTGTTATTAAATGATGATTGATGATGGTGAGTATTATGTGTGAGAATAGAATATATGATTACTTGGGTGAATGATGGTATGAGAACTATATGATGATATATGAATGATGTTACGATGATGATGAGCTTGGTGAATGTATAATGGATGTATCTATGCGTTAAAAATAGAAATGATAGTATGGAATGTATATGTAACACCCGTATTTTTCCGATTTACCCGTTTTTCCCGTTTTTGCTGTTTTAAATGTTTTAATGGATTTTAAATGATTAAAATTATTTTTAATTGTCAAAATTTATATTTTTGGATTCAGTATTAAATTTCCTATTTTTAGGAATTTTCTGGGAATTTTTGGGATTTTTCTGCAAAAATTGACCTTTTTGCCCTCCGGTACCCCGACCCGGGCCCGAATACTCTTGATCCGGGCCAGAAAAATTGCACAAACCTTATTTTCTCCTCTGAAAATTTCGCTGCACAGCATGGTGCATGTGTGCCACTTGTCCATGTCTTCCTTCACACCATTAAGCCTATATAAAGGAGAAAGCTCCACTTTTTGGCCATTTTTCACTTAAACCATTTCCTTCACCTAACCATTTCTCTCTTCTTCTTCTTCCTTCTCCCTTGCTGGCCGCGCCCCACCACCCTCTTCCTCCCCAAAATTTCTTCATCTCCACCCAAATCACCAACCAAGCTTAAGTCCCATTCTTGGATTTAAGCTAAAGAAAAAAAAAATACATACTTTCTACCAAAAATCCACTTGTTGGAGGCTTGAAGGAGGAGCTTGAAGGGGCTGTTAGAGGAGGAAAAATCTGCACTCATTCCCTTGAAAATCTAAGGTAAAGGGGGGGAGAACTTGAACTCTAGTAGGCCATGTAACTAGAGTCAAGGATTTGCCCTTGAATCCTTGCTTTTTCCCTTGTTTTTCTCTTGAAAAATCAAACCTTTGAGCTTGTTTTTGAGAAAATATTTTCGGTCTTGATGAGCTGGGTTATTGTGGCTGTTTGCATGTCTTTGATCTTGGTTGGATTGTTGTTGATGGTTGGGTTGTGTTGCATGCAAGCCAAGGAAGGATTTTTGTTGAAAAATCCCTCCTTTTTCCCCTTAAGCTCTCGGCCAAGAGAGGAAGAAGTGGCTGCATGTGTGCAAAAATTATTTTGATGGTTTGGATGAGATTATATGAAGGATATATGTACATGCATGTGGTTGATCTTAAGTGGAAAAATTGATTTGGTGATTTATCTTGAAAATAATGATGTTTTGAGCTTGAAAATGGAAGTTATGAACTTTAATGTGCATGTGAATGATTTTGAGTGGATTAGTGTGATATTTGGCATTTAGATTGTTTATGGATGAATGTGTGAAGTTTTGGTGAAGATTGGATGTTGTGAAAAATTTGAAGTTTTGGATGAACATTCAAGGTTGTTCTTGATGTTCATGAGTGTTCTTGATGAAACTCATCAAGAATGTCCTTTTGATCCTAAAAAGATCAAAAGAATGTTTAAAACATGTTTTTGGGCTAAATTGGCCCAAAAGGACTAAAGAATAAATTTGTAACAAAAAGGACTAAGTTGCAAATAAGATAAGTTTTTAAATTAAGTAATTAAATTCGGATTTTTATTTTAATAAAAATAAAAATCTATTTAAAAGTCATATTTTTATTTATTATGAATAAAAATGGGCTCTCATGGGTCCAATAACCTTTAGGCTTTTGTTTAGTCCCAAAGCCTTCAAAAAGAAAGTCAAAACTCAATTTAAAAGACAAAAAAAAAAAATAATTTATGGGCTTAGGTTTAGATTAGGGTTGAACTTCAACACTAATCTAAGTTGTGAAAATTAAACTTAGGATTAATTAGTAGACTTAACTAATTTAATCACCTAAGTTGATTAGCCTAAATTACTTAGTTAATTAATAATTAATTAAGTCTAAAGATAATTAATATTAATATAAGTGTTAATTAAGTAATTAATCTCTAACGACGGTTAAAAAAAAACTAATTAATTATAATTTAACCTTAACCAAGCATAATTAAAAACCTTAATCCAAGATTATGGAAAGATTAAGGGATAATTAGAAATTAATTAGGATCTTAAGTAAGGATTAAGACTTAGTTAAAGAAGGATAAGATTAATTGAAATGCGATTAATAAAGACTAGTTCTGATTAAAGGTTAAGCCTAATCTTAATTAGTCATACAAATAAAATTAGGAATTTTAATGCCTTTCATAAGACATATCCATAAGCCTTAGTAAATTGTAGGACTTAAATGAATATGATTATCAATAAAGCTAGCACAAGCTACCTTAAAAGATTATAACCAACACTTTCTCTCTACATAAAACTTGAGAAGCTTGGCAAGAGAGTGTGATTTGGTTTCCCTTAAAAGACGGACCTTGAATCTACGCGGTTGCACCACGGTAAAGTGGTGACGTGACAAGATTCAATGGGCTTGTCTGTGAGGATGTAATATTGTAAGTGTTTGCGGTATGACATACATCATGTGCATCAATAATGATTAAGGTTCAAAAGCCTTACGACCTATATGGCAATACCACTCTAGTACAGTGTGAAACTGGATGGGACGGGTGCACTGGGTTTTGCAAAGAACACCAGCGGTCCGGTAAAGGAGACCAGCCCTGAGGATAAGTCGGGTCCCGAAATGGCACAAGTGACGTAGGCTCGCCCCCTACTGTCGTGTAAACGGGGTACAGGCTTGACTATCCTGTCGCTCTCAAGTTTTCATAATCAGTGAGTTTGTCTGGAAGTCGGAAAATCGTCTTGGCCAGAGATTGAGCAATGCTCTTCGTACTATTTGCTAGTACAGACTATACTCCTGATATATTGTACATATATGGTCGAGCAGTTGCTGTGTGCTCTGCTTTTGGTGTTGTTTTCCCGGGCCCTCATGCATTATATACATATAGCATGGTAGTATCAGCTGCATACTTGTGATTGAGATTATGTGGATGTTTGTGAATATTTTATTAGTGCTCTAGTTACTATGTTCTACTTGTTATGAGTTCATATGATGTTCTCACCCTTTCTTTTCTGCTTCTATTCTCTGTCGTCGCGCTCTTTCGCCATCGTCAGTCGGGTTTGGGGAGCTTCAAGATGTCGGCCATGAGGGTTACGCTGAGATGGGGGCCACGAGGACAGTGGCGGGTCACCGACATTCCTAGACGTTGTATATTCACAGGGGAAGTACACGTCACGATCTCTCACCCTAACCTTCCCCTTGTGCCAGAGGTCGTCTTCACTGTGCCCGTGATCCTGGAGTTCGAGACACCACCAGGACTTCGTCGTCATACCACTTTCCTTAACCGTCGTCATCGTCCCGTTCCATCTGCTTCTTCCCAGTCCTCTCGGATAGCCACTATAGGAGAGCCGGATTCCCCTCGCTACACTCCTGGACCAGAGTCGTCATCCCCACCGACCATGCGTTTCAGTGCATTCGGTCGTCCTGCCGCCATTGAGCCTGATCTGGTCGTCATTGATGATACTTCATCCGAGGAGGAGGATCCAGAGGAGGACCCTGAGGAGGACCCCGAGGACGAGGAGCTGAGGGAGGATTCTTCTGACGGTATTCCTTCAGAGGAATTCAGGATGATTACCCTCCCGGATGCCAGGAGGAGGAGTTGTAGGGTTGCCCCTGCTAAGTCAGATGACGATGAGTATAGGAGTGTGTTTGGGGTAGTCATGAGTCTAGCAGTAGTAGCTCTGATTAGTGACCTCTTATTTTGGTTGTATTGATAGAGGTTTTATTTATTTTACTGCCAGGACTCTCATTTTGTATGATGGTGTGGTATCTCGGGGATCACTTGACACTGTGGTTATGTACATGTATGTTTTTCACGCTTCTTCCCTAGTCTCTACTTTATATTTGCGTGTGTGTTGTGTATGTATGCGGAATGATTGAATCGACTATATGCTTTCCGAAAACGTATGTCAGAATTAAGGAAGGGATGCTTTCACAAATATCTAAAATGGAATTAGAATGAGATTAGTTGATAATGATTAAACTCTTTTCAAAAAAAAAATATTCCCGTATTTTCTAAGCATACATTTAACATAAACGAGAGTCATCGGTTACGTTCGTAATGTGATACTCTTAGCGGTATAACTAAGGGTGTTGCATTTAGTGGTATCAGAGCTGTTCTTTCCTTTTGGCCTCGGGTATGGCCTATAATACTCTTCCCTCTGTGTTTACTCTGTGAGGATTGCTTGTTGTTGTGTAGATTGATTGCCTTGTGTGGATTGTTTGCTCTTATATTACCACCTTCGTAATGTAAGAGATTGTGTGTAGAATTATTTGTTCTTGCTTAAATGGTCCTGCATGAAACAGAAGAACTAACGTACCCTGTGAATGTAGGATTCCATGGCAGGAAGGAATAATCCTGTAATGAACGACATCCTGGGAAGGATCGCGGATGTCCTGGAAAATCAGCAACAGACCATAAACGAGATGAACCAAGGCTCGCAATCAGAACAACGTCCCCGATGCCTATCGCGGACTATCTACTTTTAAGAAGAATAACCCACCACAGTTCAAAGGAGGGTCACGACCCCGATGGATCTCAGCTTTGGCTGGAGGAATTGGAGAAGATTTTCCTAGCTATGGGATGCCCGGATGAACAGAAGGTAACCTTTGCAGCGTTTATGATGGTTGGAGAAGCGCAGCATTGGTGGGAGTACGCGAGACGTCAATTAGAAGCTACTGGGAGACTGGTCACCTGGAGACTGTTCAAGGAAACTTTTCTCCAAAAGTATTTTCCCACGGATCTGAGAAAACGCAAAGAGATAGAATTCTTGAAGTTGGAGCAAGGAAACATGACTGTTGGCGAATATGCGGCAAAGTTTGAGGAACTGTCCAAGTTCTGCCCCTACTTCCAGAACACCATAGATGAAGAGTCTAAGTGTTCCAAGTTTGAAAGTGGACTGAGGCCAGAAATTAAACAGGCTGTTGGATACCAACAAGTTACTGAGTTCTCAAAGATGGTGAATATGTGTCGGATCTTTGAAGATGACACCAAAGCAAGACAAGCTCAGTGGAAGAATTCTGGTCCACAGAGGAACAAACCTAAATTCTCACAAGAAAGGAGGAAGCCATATTTTGTCCCCAAGGAATAACTCTGGTTCATCGTCAGGAAGCGCCGCAAGACCACAATCGGTGGTTGCTAGCAGAGCAAGCCCGATAAGTAGTACTGGCAACAACTCTGTCAGTTGTCCACGCTGCAAGAAGAACCATCTCTTGAGGGATTGCCCATATAAGAATCAACCTGGCGACTTATCCAACGGAAGGGTTTGTTTCCATTGCAGACAAAGTGGCCATATTAAGAGAGACTGCCCTGTTTGGAAGGGAAGCGGTAATGGTAGTGGTAGCAGTGCTGCAAGCGCCCCTGTCCCGAACCTGAATGCACAAGCTGGGAGGCCCAGAACCAGAGGCAGAGTGTTTACCATGAGCGGTGCTGAGGCTGCAAAATCCGAGGATCTGATCCAAGGTAAGTGCGTCATAAGTGGAATTCCTTTAATTGTATTGTATGATTCGGGTGCGACGCATTCTTTTGTTTCTCTGGAGTGTGTGAAACAATTAAATTTGCCTGTGGTTAGATTACCCTATGACCTGGTTAGTTTCTACTCCTACTGCTAAGCCTGTTATTACCTCAACAGCTTGTTTGAACTGTCCAATCACCATTGGTGATAAAACTTTCTCTGCTAATTTGATCTGTTTACCTCTTTCTCAACTTGATATTGTTTTGGGAATGGACTGGTTGTCTTCCAACCGAGTCCAGCTTGACTGTTATAATAGAACTGTTGTGTTTAATCCTTTTTCTCCCTCTACTCTTGATTCTGTAAGTACGAGATTCTTGACTGCCAACCAAGTGAATGCTTCCTTGAGAGAAGGAGCTCAAATCTACATGATACTTTCTTCTTTGGAGGAAGAGCGGGAATCCGACATTAGCAAACTGCCTGTGGTGAAAGAATTTCCTGAAGTATTCCCTGGTGATATCCCTGGTTTGCCGCCAGAACGAGAGGTAGAGTTTAACATAGAGTTAGTGCCTGGAACCGGACCTATTTCTATAGCTCCGTATAGGATGTCCCCTTTAGAGTTGGCTGAGTTGAAGAAACAGCTGGAAGAGTTGTTAGAAAAATAGTTTGTTAGGCCTAGCGTGTCCCCTTGGGGAGCCCCGGTGTTATTAGTGAAGAAGAAAGACGGTAGCATGAGGTTGTGTGTAGATTATCGTCAGCTTAATAAGGTGACGATAAAGAATAGGTATCCTTTGCCTAGGATAGATGACTTGATGGATCAGTTAAGAGGAGCAACTGTGTTCTCGAAAATTGACCTTAAGTCAGGTTACCACCAAATACGTGTTAAGTCTGAGGATATCCCGAAGACAGCTTTCAGAACACGCTACGGGCATTATGAGTATTTAGTAATGTCGTTTGGTGTAACCAACGCACCTGCAGTTTTCATGGACTATATGAACCGAGTTTTCCATCCTTACTTGGACAAGTTCGTTGTGGTCTTCATAGACGACATTCTCATATACTCCAAGAGTGAGGAAGAGCATGCGGAACATCTTAGGATAACTTTACAGACCTTAAAGGACAGAAAGTTATATGCTAAGTTGTCTAAGTGTGAATTCTGGTTGAAGGAAGTAAACTTCCTAGGTCATGTGATCTCTAGTGGAGGAGTTAGCGTAGACCCAGCTAAAGTAGAGACTGTGTTACGGTGGGTAGCGCCAAAGTCTGTAACGGAGATAAGGAGCTTTTTGGGGTTAGCCGGTTACTACCGTAAGTTCATTGAGAATTTTTCTAGAATAGCAACTCCGTTAACCCGTCTGATTAGAAAGGATCAACCCTTCGTTTGGAGCCAGAAGTGTGAGGATAGTTTTCAAGAGCTGAAGAGGAGGTTAACTTCTGCGCCAATCTTAGTCTTACCCGACCCACAAGAGAGTTTTGAAGTATATTGTGATGCTTCGAAGCAAGGATTGGGCTGTGTGTTGATGCAAAAAGGGAAAGTAGTGGCGTATGCCTCTAGGCAACTGCGAACACACGAAGTAAACTATCCTACGCATGATCTAGAGTTGGCAGCTATAGTTTTTGCCCTGAAGATTTGGAGGCACCATCTGTATGGCGCTAGGTTTGAAGTCTTTAGCGACCATAAGAGCCTGAAGTATCTGTTTGATCAGAAAGAGTTGAATATGAGGCAAAGGAGATGGATGGAATTTTTAAAGGATTATGATTTTAGCCTGCAATACCACCCTGGGAAAGCCAATGTGGTGGCTGATGCCTTGAGTAGGAAATCCTTGCATATGTCAACAATGATGGTTAAAGAACTAGAATTAATAGAAGGATTTAGAGACCTGAACCTGGATGTTAGATTTAGCCCTAAGAGTATAATTCTAGGAACCTTGAAGATTTCGAGTGATTTCTTGGAACAAGTCCGAGTAGCTCAGGAAAAGGATCAATCTTTACAAGTTTTGAAGGACCTAATTCCTAAGAAAGGAGAATCTGAGTTTCATAAGGGTGCTGATGGTATTGTTAGATTCAAAGGTAGGATATGTGTGCCTGATGGTAAGGAATTAAGGAATCTGATATTAGAGGAAGCTCATAAGAGTAGGCTGAGTATTCACCCTGGGGCAACAAAGATGTACCAAGACCTGAAGAAGATGTTTTGGTGGTCTGGGATGAAAAAGGAAGTAGCTGGTTATGTAGCATCTTGTTTGGTTTGCCAGAAGGCCAAGATTGAACATCAGAGACCATCAGGAGAGTTACAACCCTTGGATGTCCCTGATTGGAAATGGGATAGCATATCTATGGATTTCGTGGTAGGTTTACCTAGGACTCCGGCAGGTTTTGATGCTATATGGGTAATCGTTGATAGGTTAACAAAATCTGCCCATTTCCTACCCATCAACATCAAGTTTTCCCTAGAAAAGTTGACCCAACTATACATAAAGGAAGTAATAAGATTGCATGGGGTTCCATCTAGCATTGTGTCAGATAGAGACCCTAGGTTTACATCCAGATTTTGGATTAGTCTGCAACAAGCTCTAGGAACCAAGTTAAGGCTTAGTTCGGCCTATCACCCTCAAACCGATGGTCAGTCCGAGCGGACTATCCAATCCCTAGAAGATTTGCTGAGAGCATGTGTGTTAGAACACCAAGGGAGTTGGGATCAGTTGTTGGCACTGATTGAGTTCACCTACAACAATAGTTTCCATTCTAGTATTGGAATGGCACCTTTTGAAGCCCTGTATGGTAGAAAGTGTAGAACGCCTTTATGCTGGTTCGAGTCTGGCGATGGCCTAGTTTTAGGGCCTGAGATGATCCAGCAAACCACGGAAAAGATCAAAATGATACAGGAAAAGATGAGAATATCACAGAGCAGGCAGAAAAGCTACTATGATCGGAGGAGGAAACCCCTAGAATTCAAAGAAGGAGATCACGTGTTTTTGAGAGTTACACCAACAACTGGGGTTGGCAGGGCAATGCGATCTCGAAAGCTTACACCTAAATTCATTGGTCCCTACCAAATTTTGAAAAAAATTGGCCCTGTCGCTTACCAGATTGCTTTGCCACCTTTTCTTTCAAACCTACATAATGTGTTTCATGTGTCACAACTCCGGAAATATGTCCCTGACCCTTCACATGTCATAGAACCCGATATAATACAATTAAAAGAAAACCTAACTTATGAGGCGTTACCTGTGAGAATCGGAGACCGAAGGGTAAAGCAGCTGAGAGGGAAGGAGATTTCATTGGTAAAAGTCATCTGGAGTACGACCGACGAGGGTAACGCGACCTGGGAAGTAGAAGAGCAGATGAGAAAGTCTCACCCTCAATTATTTCAAGAAGGTACGCAAATTTCGAGGACGAAATTTCTTTTAGTAGGGGAGGATTGTAACACCCGTATTTTTCCGATTTACTCGTTTTTCCCGTTTTTGCTGTTTTAACGTTTTAATGGATTTTAAATGATTAAAATTATTTTTAATTGTCAAAATTTATATTTTTGGATTCAGTATTAAATTTCCTATTTTTAGGAATTTTCTGGGAATTTTTGGGATTTTTCTGCAAAAATTGACCTTTTTGCCCTCCGGTGCCCCGACCCGGGCCCGAATACTCTTGATCCGGGCCAGAAAAATTGCACAAACCTTATTTTCTCCTCTGAAAATTTCGCTGCACAGCATGGTGCATGTGTGCCACTTGTCCATGTCTTCGTTCACACCATTAAGCCTATATAAAGGAGAAAGCTCCACTTTTTGGCCATTTTTCACTTAAACCATTTCCTTCACCTAACCATTTCTCTCTTCTTCTTCTTCCTTCTCCCTTGCTGGCCGCGCACCACCACCCTCTTCCTCCCCAAAATTTCTTCATCTCCACCCAAATCACCAACCAAGCTTAAGTCCCATTCTTGGATTTAAGCTAAAGAAAAAAAAAATACATACTTTCTACCAAAAATCCACTTGTTGGAGGCTTGAAGGAGGAGCTTGAAGGGGCTGTTAGAGGAGGAAAAATCTGCACTCATTCCCTTGAAAATCTAAGGTAAAGGGGGGGAGAACTTGAACTCTAGTAGGCCATGTAACTAGAGTCAAGGATTTGCCCTTGAATCCTTGCTTTTTCCCTTGTTTTTCTCTTGAAAAATCAAACCTTTGAGCTTGTTTTTGAGAAAATATTTTCGGTCTTGATGAGCTGGGTTATTGTGGCTGTTTGCATGTCTTTGATCTTGGTTGGATTGTTGTTGATGGTTGGGTTGTGTTGCATGCAAGCCAAGGAAGGATTTTTGTTGAAAAATCCCTCCTTTTTCCCCTTAAGCTCTCGGCCAAGAGAGGAAGAAGTGGCTGCATGTGTGCAAAAATTATTTTGATGGTTTGGATGAGATTATATGAAGGATATATGTACATGCATGTGGTTGATCTTAAGTGGAAAAATTGATTTGGTGATTTATCTTGAAAATAATGATGTTTTGAGCTTGAAAATGGAAGTTATGAACTTTAATGTGCATGTGAATGATTTTGAGTGGATTAGTGTGATATTTGGCATTTAGATTGTTTATGGATGAATGTGTGAAGTTTTGGTGAAGATTGGATGTTGTGAAAAATTTGAAGTTTTGGATGAACATTCAAGGTTGTTCTTGATGTTCATGAGTGTTCTTGATGAAACTCATCAAGAATGTCCTTTTGATCCTAAAAAGATCAAAAGAATGTTTAAAACATGTTTTTGGGCTAAATTGGCCCAAAAGGACTAAAGAATAAATTTGTAACAAAAAGGACTAAGTTGCAAATAAGATAAGTTTTTAAATTAAGTAATTAAATTCGGATTTTTATTTTAATAAAAATAAAAATCTATTTAAAAGTCATATTTTTATTTATTATGAATAAAAATGGGCTCTCATGGGTCCAATAACCTTTAGGCTTTTGTTTAGTCCCAAAGCCTTCAAAAAGAAAGTCAAAACTCAATTTAAAAGACAAAAAAAAAAATAATAATTTATGGGCTTAGGTTTAGATTAGGGTTGAACTTCAACACTAATCTAAGTTGTGAAAATTAAACTTAGGATTAATTAGTAGACTTAACTAATTTAATCACCTAAGTTGATTAGCCTAAATTACTTAGTTAATTAATAATTAATTAAGTCTAAAGATAATTAATATTAATATAAGTGTTAATTAAGTAATTAATCTCTAACGACGGTTAAAAAAAAACTAATTAATTATAATTTAACCTTAACCAAGCATAATTAAAAACCTTAATCCAAGATTATGGAAAAGATTAAGGGATAATTAGAAATTAATTAGGATCTTAAGTAAGGATTAAGACTTAGTTAAAGAAGGATAAGATTAATTGAAATGCGATTAATAAAGACTAGTTCTGATTAAAGGTTAAGCCTAATCTTAATTAGTCATACAAATAAAATTAGGAATTTTAATGCCTTTCATAAGACATATCCATAAGCCTTAGTAAATTGTAGGACTTAAATGAATATGATTATCAATAAAGCTAGCACAAGCTACCTTAAAAGATTATAACCAACACTTTCTCTCTACATAAAACTTGAGAAGCTTGGCAAGAGAGTGTGATTTGGTTTCCCTTAAAAGACGGACCTTGAATCTACGCGGTTGCACCACGGTAAAGTGGTGACGTGACAAGATTCAATGGGCTTGTCTGTGAGGATGTAATATTGTAAGTGTTTGCGGTATGACATACATCATGTGCATCAATAATGATTAAGGTTCAAAAGCCTTACGACCTATATGGCAATACCACTCTAGTACAGTGTGAAACTGGATGGGACGGGTGCACTGGGTTTTGCAAAGAACACCAGCGGTCCGGTAAAGGAGACCAGCCCTGAGGATAAGTCGGGTCCCGAAATGGCACAAGTGACGTAGGCTCGCCCCCTACTGTCGTGTAAACGGGGTACAGGCTTGACTATCCTGTCGCTCTCAAGTTTTCATAATCAGTGAGTTTGTCTGGAAGTCGGAAAATCGTCTTGGCCAGAGATTGAGCAATGCTCTTCGTACTATTTGCTAGTACAGACTATACTCCTGATATATTGTACATATATGGTCGAGCAGTTGCTGTGTGCTCTGCTTTTGGTGTTGTTTTCCCGGGCCCTCATGCATTATATACATATAGCATGGTAGTATCAGCTGCATACTTGTGATTGAGATTATGTGGATGTTTGTGAATATTTTATTAGTGCTCTAGTTACTATGTTCTACTTGTTATGAGTTCATATGATGTTCTCACCCTTTCTTTCTGCTTCTATTCTCTGTCGTCGCGCTCTTTCGCCATCGTCAGTCGGGTTTGGGGAGCTTCAAGATGTCGGCCATGAGGGTTACGCTGAGATGGGGGCCACGAGGACAGTGGCGGGTCACCGACATTCCTAGACGTTGTATATTCACAGGGGAAGTACACGTCACGATCTCTCACCCTAACCTTCCCCTTGTGCCAGAGGTCGTCTTCACTGTGCCCGTGATCCTGGAGTTCGAGACACCACCAGGACTTCGTCGTCATACCACTTTCCTTAACCGTCGTCATCGTCCCGTTCCATCTGCTTCTTCCCAGTCCTCTCGGATAGCCACTATAGGAGAGCCGGATTCCCCTCGCTACACTCCTGGACCAGAGTCGTCATCCCCACCGACCATGCGTTTCAGTGCATTCGGTCGTCCTGCCGCCATTGAGCCTGATCTGGTCGTCATTGATGATACTTCATCCGAGGAGGAGGATCCAGAGGAGGACCCTGAGGAGGACCCCGAGGACGAGGAGCTGAGGGAGGATTCTTCTGACGGTATTCCTTCAGAGGAATTCAGGATGATTACCCTCCCGGATGCCAGGAGGAGGAGTTGTAGGGTTGCCCCTGCTAAGTCAGATGACGATGAGTATAGGAGTGTGTTTGGGGTAGTCATGAGTCTAGCAGTAGTAGCTCTGATTAGTGACCTCTTATTTTGGTTGTATTGATAGAGGTTTTATTTATTTTACTGCCAGGACTCTCATTTTGTATGATGGTGTGGTATCTCGGGGATCACTTGACACTGTGGTTATGTACATGTATGTTTTTCACGCTTCTTCCCTAGTCTCTACTTTATATTTGCGTGTGTGTTGTGTATGTATGCGGAATGATTGAATCGACTATATGCTTTCCGAAAACGTATGTCAGAATTAAGGAAGGGATGCTTTCACAAATATCTAAAATGGAATTAGAATGAGATTAGTTGATAATGATTAAACTCTTTTCAAAAAAAAAATATTCCCGTATTTTCTAAGCATACATTTAACATAAACGAGAGTCATCGGTTACGTTCGTAATGTGATACTCTTAGCGGTATAACTAAGGGTGTCGCAGTATATGTCGATATAGATGGTTAAATATATGTTGAATTTAGATGAATGTTATTTATTGGTGATTTAATGTATTGATGGGATGATGTAATGATGTTGTGGGTGAGGATGGGTATTCTCTATGTGTATGTATAGGTAGTATTCCTTTTCCTCACCGTATTCTGTGGATATATTTTACAGGTGTTGAGGAGGACACGACTGGTGTCGACTATGATTAAAAGAGTATGCTCTGATAGATGTGACATCAGGGTGTATTCGGGATGTTTTAATATGTTTCTAGATCAGGAGAATTTTGTGAACTTTTGGATGCCTTGTATGGCAGTAGACTAATAGTAGTTCTTTTTATGAATTAGAGATTCCGCTGCTTATTATTTAAATTATATTTGAAAGTTTAATTTCTTTTAATAAAGTCATTTTCGAACTATGAGATATTATAAGAGTAATTGTGGACCTTTTTACCTAACGTGGAACTTTCCCTTTTCTAAACTACAATTTCTTAAATATATACGAGTATAGGCTAGAAGGGTGTCACATTAGTTGGTATCAGAGTAGGTCGGTTCACCGGCCTTGAGTTATGAGTTTACTATGCTTTTGATGTGCTAATCTGATTGATTGGTTGAGTAATTGATTGGTTGCTTGAGTGAATTATCTGCTTGGTTGATTGTTGTTTGTTTGATTTCCTTGCTTTTCTGCTTTACTTAGTATGTGTGCTTACCCTTTCTTAAATACAGAAAGAGTAATGGCTGGGGGGTAGAAACGATCGAGCAATGGCCGTGGCACAGGCTGTTGGCAACCTTAACCAACACCACGAGATGGACTGGCTTGCACAGTTCCTGAGGAACCATCCACCTACGTTCCGAGGAGGTTATGACCCGGATGGAGCGGCTGACTGGATTTACGAGATTGAGAAGATCTTCAGAGCAATGGACTGCCCTATGCTTCAAAAAGTGACCTTAGCAGCCTTCATGTTATCTGGAGATGTTAGTTTCTGGTGGCAGAGCACCTGCCAAAGGATGATTGATGAGGGCACCGCCTTGAGCTAGGACAACTTCAAAAGGTTATTCCTGGAGAAGTACTTTCCACATGACGTCTGCAACAAGAAACAGATAGAGTTCTTGGATCTGAAGCAAGGAGAAGGCACCGTGCAGACTACGCATCAAGATTCGAGGCCCTAGTACGATTCTGCCCGTCATATGAGGGAGCAGTCAATGAAGAAGCAAAGTGCGTCAAGTTTCTCAGCGGCCTTTGTCCTGAGATTAAACAAATGTTCAGCTACCAAGGGATCACGCGCTTTCACGAGCTGGTGAACAAGTGTAGGATCTATGATGAAGACAACCGGGCAAGGACAACACATTATAAGAGTGGAGGGCCTTTGAGGAGTCAAAACAAGTTCCAAGCAACTAATAAGGGCAAGCCATACTCTCGAGCAACAGGAAACCCCAAGGTTGGAGTTGGCAGCGAAGGCACAGTGCAAAAGAAGAGTTATGCTCCAGCAGCTGGTCGAGCGTCAAAGGGTGGGAGTGTTGGTTCTACCACTCCTATTACATGCTTCAAGTGCGGAAAGGAGGGTCACCGAGCAAACCAATGCGGAGACCGAGAGATCACCTGCTATACCTGTCAGGAGAAGGGGCACACCGCTCGTGATTGTCCTCAAAAGACGCAAGGAACGGTAGCGGCAAGCAGGGATGCCAATGGGAGCGCCAGTAAACCTAAGGCTACAGGAAGGGTCTTTGCCTTGAGTGGTACTGAAGCTGCTCAATCCGAGGACTTGATCCAAGGTATGGGTTTCATTGCTGGTAATCCTTTAGTGATTTTATTTGACTCCGGTGCGACTCATTCTTTCATATCACATGCTTGCGTGTCTAAACTTAAATTGTCTGTTTCTTCGTTGCCTTTTGAATTGAGTGTGGAAACGCCAGCTAGTGGGTCAGTTTCTACTTCTGATGTTTGCTTAAACTGTTCTATATCTGTTAATGATAGAAACTTCCTAGTTGATTTGATTTGTTTGCCTCTAAGTCAACTAGATGTCATCCTTGGTATGGACTGGTTATCGTCCAACCATGTCCTTTTAAACTGTGTTGATAAGTCTGTTGTTTTTGGTCACCCCGTCGAGTGTAAGAGTAAAGATTTTATGACTGTCAATCAGGTAAAGGCGTCTCTAAGGGAAGATGCCCAGGTTTACATGCTTTTAGCTTCTTTGAAATCTGATAGTAGCGTTGTGGTGAGTGAGATACTTGTAGTATGTGAGTACCCTGAAGTATTTGCTGATAATGTGTCTAGTTTACCACCTGAGAGAGAAGTAGAGTTTACTATAGACTTAGTGCCAGGTACAGGACCGATTTCAGCTACACCTTATAGGATGTCACCCATAGAGCTAGCAGAACTTAAGAAGCAACTAGAAGATTTGTTAGAGAAACAGTTCATTAGGCCTAGTGTGTCACCCTGGGGAGCGTCTGTATTGTTTGTTAAGAAGAAGGATGGTAGCATGAGGTTGTGTACTGATTACCGCCAGTTAAATAAGGTAACCATTAAGAATAGGTATCCTTTGCCTAGGATAGATGACTTGATGGATCAGTTAGTGGGGGCACGTGTGTTTAGTAAGATAGATCTTAGATCAGGCTATCATCAGATTAGAGTTAAGGAGGAGGATATACCTAAGACCGCTTTTAGGACTAGGTATGGACATTACGAGTATCTGGTAATGCCTTTCGGTGTGACGAATGCTCCTGCCATTTTTATGGATTATATGAACAAGATTTTTCACCCTTATTTAAATAAATTCGTAGTTGTCTTTATAGATGATATACTAATTTATTCCAAAACTAAGGAGGAGCATGAGGAACATCTAAAGGTAGTGCTTCAGGTTCTTAAGGATAAACAGTTGTATGCTAAGATGTCCAAGTGTGAGTTCTGGTTAGAGCAAGTGAGTTTCTTGGGTCATGTAATTTCTAAGGGAGGTATAGGTGTAGATCCTTCTAAGGTAGAAATCGTGCTTAAGTGGGAGTCCCCTAAGTCAGTGAGTGAGATTAGAAGTTTCCTTGGGTTAGCTGGGTACTATAGGAGGTTCATAGAAGGGTTTTCTAAGTTAGCTTTGCCTTTGACCGAGTTGACTAGGAAGGGAGTTGCCTATGTGTGGAATAGTAAGTGCGAGACTAGCTTCCAAACCCTTAAGGAGAAGTTGACTAGTGCACCAGTGTTAGTGTTGCCTGACCTTAGTAAACCTTTTGTAGTATACTGTGATGCTTCTAAGATGGGTTTAGGTGGGGTGTTGATGCAAGAGGGTAAAGTAGTAGCCTATGCTTCTAGGCAGTTGAAAATCCATGAGAGAAACTACCCTACCCATGACCTAGAGTTAGCAGCCGTAGTGTTTGTGTTGAAGATTTGGAGACATTACCTGTATGGTTCCCGATTTGAGGTTTTTAGTGACCATAAGAGCCTTAGGTATCTGTTTGACCAGAAAGAGCTGAACATGAGGCAGAGGAGGTGGTTAGAGTTTCTTAAGGATTATGATTTTGAGTTAGGTTACCATCCCGATAAGGCCAACGTAGTGGCTGATGCCTTGAGTAGGAATTCTATCCATGTTAGTTCCCTGATGATTAGAGAGATGGATCTTTTAATCCAGTTTAGAGATCTAAGTTTGGCTTGTGAAGTAACATCTTCCAGTGTGAGGTTAGAGATTACTAGAGTAAGTAATGATTTGCTGAAGGATATTAGTAAGGCCCAGTTAGAGGATCCATTTTTGGTTAGCAGGCGAGAAGCTATAGAAGGGGGGTAGTGGTGGAGAGTTTGTGATTGGTACCGATGGGGTAGTGAGATTTGGAGATCGAGTGTGTGTGCCTAGTGAACCTAGCATTAAGAGATTAGTACTAGAAGAATGTCATAGGAGTAAGCTTAGTTTCCACCCAGGATCCACTAAGATGTATCAAGATTTGAAGAAAGTATTTTGGTGGCTTAGGATGAAGAGGGACATAGAGGAGTTCGTGAGTGCTTGTTTAGTGTGCCAGAAGGCTAAGGTAGAGCATCAAAAACCTTCAGGATTACTACAACCCTTAAGTATACCTGAGTGGAAGTGAGATAGTATATCCATGGACTTTGTAGTTGCCTTGCCTAAGACTGTGAAGGGACATGACTCAATTTGGGTTATTGTCGATAGGTTAACTAAGAGTGCCCATTTCCTTCCCATCAATATTAAGTATTCTTTAGAGAAGTTAGCTCAGTTGTACATTAGTGAGATTGTGAGGTTGCATGGCATACCATCTAGTATAGTCTCCGATAGAGATCCCAGGTTTACCTCTAAATTTTGGGAGAGTCTACAGCAGGCCTTGGGGACCCAGCTTAGGCTTAGCTCAGCTTATCACCCTCAGACTGATGGTCAGACCGAGAGAACCATCCAATCCTTAGAGGATTTGCTTAGAGCCTGTGTGTTAGACCAAGGGGGTAGTTGGGATAGCTTTTTACCTTTGATAGAGTTCACCTATAACAATAGCTTTCACTCTAGCATAGGTATGGCGCCTTATGAAGCATTGTATGGTAGGAGGTGTGGAACCCCTTTGTGTTGGTGTGAGCCGGGTGAGAGTCTTGCATTAGGACCTGAGATAGTGCAGCAGACCACTGATAAGGTTAGGATAATCTAGGAGAGGATGAGGACAGCCCAGAGTAGGCAGAAGAGCTATGCGGATAAGAGAAGAAAGGAGTTAGAGTTCAAAGAAGGGGACCATGTATTCCTGAAAGTCACTCTGTGGACTGGGGTTGGTAGGGCTTTAAAGTCTAGAAAGCTTACACCTCGTTTTATTAGTCCTTACCAAATCCTTAAAAGAGTTGGCAATGTTGCCTACCAAATCGCTTTGCCTCCACACTTGTCTAATCTTCATAACGTTTTCCATGTTTCTCAACTCCGGAAATACGTTCACGATCCTTCGCATGTGATTGAGTCGGATCATCTTGAGGTTAAGGAAAACCTAACAGTGGAAACCATGCCGGTGAGAGTTGAGGATCAGAGGGTGAAACAACTTCGAGGTAAAGAGATTCCTTTAGTTAAGGTGATCTGGGGAGGACCTACACCCGAGAGTGCTACTTGGGAACTCGAAGAGAAGATGAAAGAGTCTTATCCAGAATTGTTCGCTTTAGGTAAAATTCGAGGACGAATTTTCTTTTTAGGAGGGGAGAGTTGTAACATCCTAAATTTTATTAGGATAAATATTAATTAAATTAAATAGATTAATTAAGGAAATAATTAATTAAATAGGAAATAAATAATAGGAGTATTGCTATTGCTAGTTTTATTTCGTAAATATAGTTTTAATTGAAAATAGAATAAAGGAGGTGAGAGTGGGCCCAAGCCCAATTAGTTATTTCTGTAAGGAGGGGGGTAACAGAGCACCCTAATCCTTATTCGTATCATTCGTCAGTAAGCGAAACGCGAAGAAGGGGAGAAACGGAGTCTCAAGAGAGAGCTGTGGTGGAGTGAACGCCAATAATCCAAGAAAGGACTTCCTTGATGTGATCAAGCTTCGCTTAAGGTACGGTGGGGGAGAGGGTATTGCCTGTATATGCATGTAGGGATGATTGGGTAGTAATCTAAGAGTATAATTTCGAATTGATGAATGTATGACCTAGAACGATGATATAATCTGTTGATTGATGATTGATTGTATGTAAATTGAAGAGTATTGGATGAGATTAAACATGATAATGCGAATAATGGAAAAAGGGGTGATTAGGGATTGAGAAATTGGGGATTTTGATGAATTGATTGTATAATCTGTAATTGATTGTTGAATTACGGAATATTGGATGTTAATAATGATTATGCATGATGTTTAGACGTAAAAGATTGATTAGGGATTGATTGGATGAGTTTAGAGAGTTTTGAAATCGTGAACTCTGCGATCTGCGTCGCGGGTAATCGATTACCAGGAGTGGTAATCGATTACCAGAGTGTTCTGGGCAACCCAGAAGCACTATCTGCTTACTGGTAATCAATTACAGGGTTGTTGTAATCGATTACCAGGGAGTTTGTCTGTGGGTAATCGATTACAGGGGTGTTGTAATCGATTACCAGAGAGTCTGTTCGCGGGTAATCGATTACAAGTGGGTTGTAATCGATTACCAGAGACCTTGTTTGCGGGTACTTTATAATGAGTATGGTGTTGATGATTAATGATGTTTGATGAGGATTGCGATGCTTATGATGATGAATAATGATGATATTTGATGATGAGTGTGATGATGTATTATGATGATAATTGATGATGAGTGTGATGATGATAATGATGTCGGTGTATATCACCTTATTATGATGATGTTTAATGATGAACATATTGATGTGTGATGATGATGATAAGTGTATATCACTTTATAATGATGATGTTTGATGATGAGCATGTTAATGCATGATAATGATGATTTATGATGATGGTGTATATCACCTTTTGATGATGATGTTATCTAAGTTGTGCGGGCCCATAGAGGGGGTACAACTTAGGAGAGATGCCTTGAGCATATGTGATGAGACCTGAATTGTGCGGACCCATAGAGGGGGTACAATTCACGAGGTGAACTGACTTGTGCGGGCCCATAGAGGGTGTACAACTCAGGGGATCAAGATGGGGCGTTCGATGCACGGACCCATAGAGGGGGTGCAACCTAGGAGTGATTGTACGGGCCCATAGAGGGGTACAACCTAGGGTCGAATGTCGTTGTGCGAGCCCATAGAGGGGGTACAACCTATCAGATAGTGTGTGGTAACACCGATAGACTATCTTGGTACTAACTAGAGTGATTGACGAGGTGCGCCCATTGTGTGGAGTTCCATGTCATGACCTTTGGGTAGATGATGAGGAGTATTGGTGTGTGATATATGATGACGAAATTGTGTTATTAAATGATGATTGATGATGGTGAGTATTATGTGTGAGAATAGAATATATGATTACTTGGGTGAATGATGGTATGAGAACTATATGATGATATATGAATGATGTTACGATGATGATGAGCTTGGTGAATGTATAATGGATGTATCTATGCGTTAAAAATAGAAATGATAGTATGGAATGTATATGTCGATATAGATGGTTAAATATATGTTGAGTTTAGATGAATGTTATTCATTGGTGATGTAATGTATTGATGGCATGATGTAATGATGTTGTGGGTAAGGATGAATATTCTCTATGTGTATGTATAGGTAGTATTCCTTTTCCTCACCGTATTCTGTGGATATATTTTACAGGTGTTGAGGAGGACACGACTGGTGTCGACTATGATTAAAAGGGTATGCTCTGATAGATGTGACATCAGGGTGTATTCGGGATGTTTTAATATGTTTCTAGATCAGGAGAATTTTGTGAGCTTTTGGATGCCTTGTATGGCAGTAGACTAATAGTAGTTCTTTTTATGAATTGGAGATTCCGCTGCTTATTATTTAAATTATATTTTAAAGTTTAATTTCTTTTAATAAAGTCGTTTTCGAACTATAAGATATTATAAGAGTAATTGTGAACCTTTTTACCTAACGTGGGACTTTCCCTTTTCTAAACTACAATTTCTTAAATATATAAGAGTATGGGTAGAAGGGTGTCACACCCGACGGGTGAACATCCTTGGGAAGGACGGTCGCGGTATCATCAATCCCTACTGGAATATCGATCACTTCAAGCCGCCGTCCAAGGAGTATTGCATTGATTACGATGATCTTTCTCCGGCTGAGAAAGAGGTGGTTGACGCAATCTTGGCCTTTGTCAAGGAGCACGGGACATTGGATTGTTAGTCCGTGATTGCCGAAGGCGGATCGACAACCCAGGAGTCCTTGGGTAATGAATCATTAAACATTTCTTTGGACATTTTATTTCCCTTGCTAATCTAATATTTTCCTCTTGCAGAAAGTATGGCAACCAAGCAACACGAGAAGTTGGCGGAAAAACTTGCTAGAAAAAAATGTCGTAGCTGCCAAAAAGAAAGAGATCCAAGGTGTTGCTGAACAAAATAAGGCGTCCGAGATGAGGTCGAGGCCTAGGCGTCAGAGGACTGAGCCGACTCCGACTTAGGAGTCCCCAGTCACTGTATCCCCGATAAAACAACCTGTCGTGGTCTTATCGAAGGGCTCCTCGTCCACACTTCCTCCTAAAGCTACTTATTGGGAAAGAAACTGGAGCCAATTAATGTCGGGTTCCCTACCTCGGAGATGACAACGGAGGAAATTTGGAGACGCTTAGCAGCACAAGGTCAAGCACTGTTCCAAGGCAAATCCGAGGCAGAGACGTCGGAATTTCTTGACTCCGCTTCTGATTGGGTGATGTGATTTGCGATGATGGCGCAATACGTCAAGCGCACCACCAAAGACCTTGCTGCCTTCCTTCCCATGAAGAAGGATATGGAGAAGTTGACTGCCAAGCTGGAGTCAAATGAGCTTCTTCTGCAAAAGGCCCTAGCTGATGTGAAGTTACTGCCGAAGGAGAGGGATGATCTGCTGTAGAGCAACTCCAACTTGTCCAAACAAGTGACAACTCTTTCCGAGGCCAGGAAGACTGCTGAGGACGCTGCCGCGGTTGCTGCTGATCAGGTGAAGGAGGCTGTTGAGGCTAAAAAGGCCTTGTAGGACGAGGTGACGCTCCTAAAGGCGGAAAACAAAAGGTTGGAGCAAAAAGTTGAAGGAACGGAGACGCTGTGGGTCGATGCCTTTGCCGTCTACTTCTATCTCACCATCAAACAGATGAAATACTTGAATCCGGGGGTGGAGCTAAATACTCAGGGAGTGTCCACGCTTTGCACACTGGAGGATGGCAAATGGTACGATGTGCTGCCAAGCGGCAAGGTAGAGGGTGTTCCCGGCGACACTGTGCCCACATCTCCCGAGATACATGACAACGAGGAGGAAGAAGAAGAAGATGCCAGCGACAGAAAGGAGATGGAAGAAGGTAGAGAACCCCCAACAGCCTTCGCCGATGTCAATGCCACATCAAACCCGACCGAAGCAGATGCTTAAAGGGGCGGAATGCCGGTTAATCTTGTAACTTTTCTATTTCCTTTGTCTTCAGGCTAGATCTCGACATTTTGTTTCGTCCTTTTATAGCAACAATTTATAAGTGGTGGATTTTGAATTAATAAAGTATATACGACGTCTTTATTTGCTACTCCCTGTCAGGGGTGCACCCGAGATGGTCGAGGGGGCTGCATCCAAGATTCTTAAGGGCCAAGCCCGAGATGGTCGAGGGACTATGCCCGAAATGCTCAAGGGACAAGCCCGAGATGGTTGAGGGACTATGCCCGAAATGCTTAAGGGACAAACCCGAGATGGTCGAGGTACTACGCCTGAAATGCTCAAAGGACAAGCTCGAGATGGTCGAGGGACTTCGCTCGAAATGCTCAAGGGACAAGCCCGAGATGGTCGAGGGACTGCGCCCGAAATGCTCAAGGGACAAGCCTAAGATGGTCGAGAGACTTCACCCGAAATGCTGAAGGGACAAGCCTGAGATGGTCGAGGGACTACGCCCAAAATTCTCAAGGGACAAGCCCGAGATAATCGAGGGACTGTGCCCGAAATGCTCAAGGGACAAGCCCGAGATGGTGGGAATCATGGACAAAGTAATTCCAAGGAAAATTATGTCAGCCATATTTTCATTAATCGATATGAAAGATCCCGGAACACGTTACATCTTCGCAAGAAACAAAAACCTACAAAGTATATATCAAATCTTAATTAGCTGAAATACCTGTGGAGTTTATCCGTATTCCAAGTACGAGGTATAATTCCTCCGGGTAGTGTCTCTAGTCGGTAAGCTCCTGTATCTATCTTGCATACTACCCGATAGGGTCCTTCCAAATTTTTAGCTAGCTCTCCCTGTGTCGCGTTTTTATTCCCGACACCTACTCTTCTCAATACGAGGTCTACGACATCAAACGTTCGCGGAACAACCGTTTTATCATGGAGTCGAGCCGATTGTAACTTAATGGCGGCTTCATGGATCGAGGCTCTCTCACGAAGTTCTTCAATCAAGTCTAACTCTTCTTGAATCCTGTCACCATTGAACCCTGGATCGTAAGCATGTAGTCTAAATCTTTGTTCTCCTACTTCGACCAAGATGACCGCATAAACACCATAGGCCAAACGAAAAGGAGTTTCCCCCGTGGTTGAATGCAGCGTAGTGTGATAAGCCCAAAGGACGTTTGGAAGTTGTTTCGCCCAAAGGCCTTTTGCCATGTCAAGCCGCTTCTTCAGACCCTTGATTATCACTTTGTTGGCAGCCTCCGCTTGACCATTCGTTTGAGGGTGTTCCACTAACAAAAACCTGTGATTGATGTGGAAATCTGACATGAGTTCCCGGAACCCTTTGTCCGTGAATAGAGTCCCGTTATCTGTTACCACGATGTGTGGAATTCCAAATCTACAAATGACCAAGCAGTAAAGGAACTTGGAAAGGTTTTTCGTCGTGATCTTTTCCAGCGGCTGCGCTTCGATCCACTTGGTAAAGTAATCCACGACAACTGCGAGGTATTTGAGCTGACCGGGGGCTATAGGGAATGGGCCAAGAATGTCTACCCCCCACCATGAGAAAGGCCATGGTGTCGAGATAGACCATAAGGCTTCGGCTGGTGCCTGATGTATGTTGGCATGTCTCTGGCAAGATTGGCACTTCTTCACATAGCTGACACAATCAGCTTCCATCGTTGGCCAATAATATCCTACTCTAAGTATCTTACGAGCTAGTGAGTGTCCCCCGGGATGGTGGCCGAAAATACCTTCATGAACTTCTGCCATAACATAATCAATGAGATCAGTCGTGATGCATTTCAGCAACGGCTGTGCCAACCCTCTCCTGTAAAGAGTTCCATCGAATAAGCAGTACCAAGCTGCTTGTCATTGCATTCGTCGTGCAATTTCGGGATCCTGAGGCAATGAGCCATCATCTAGGTATTTCAGTATCCCGGTGTACCAACACTCCTCGAAATCTAGCGACATGACCACGGTAGGGTGATAAGTGAAAATTAGTTGATAAATTAGAGATCAAGGATAAAATGGTAATTTGGCCCCAGTTTAATCCCTTTTATTAAATATTAGATAAATTGTATTTATTAATCTTATATTTGAATTTGATGCTATTTTGATAGAAATATTGCTGAATTTTGCAGGATATTGCAAAGATTTGATTTGAAGGAAAGATGACATTAAATGAGGGAGATATCTGCAAGATTTGAGTTTGATTGAAGGCATTTAATAAAGATTTGAAGAAGATTTGAGGCAATCAATGAGGAGATCACTACCAATCAAACAAGGATTCTGTAGACAACCTTCCCAAATAAATCAAAGATGCTCAATAAATACAAAGATTTCATCAAGAAAAGGGAAACAAGTAAAGACAAATTAGCCAAAACCAGTCTCGGGGAGAGATCAAATTAAAAAGAGAAAGACTGAAGTTGCAGGACGCATTCTGCGCTTCAACCAGGGTAAAGCGCAACTCTCTGGAACCTGCGCTGTAGCGCAGCTTGAAGCGTAGGTCACGCAGATTTGTTCCCTATTGCTGTTTTATATAGATTTCTCCCCAATTTCCTTTGTCTTTCCTTAGCCTATAAATAGGACCTCATTGCACCAGATCAAAGTGTGCACGATTATTGTAATTCAGTCTTATTTCAGTGATAATGCACCAGAGCTAATTTTAGAGTAGGAGAGGAGAAGCGCTTCACAAGGATTGAAGATGGTGACAGAATCTTCGGTGGTTTGTATGGCTACCTTGTGTAGTTAACTCTCCATTAGGATTGGATGTAATTGATTCTATCCCCAAGTGTATGTAAACTCTATTTTATTATTTCCTGAGTTCTCTGTCTATAATATTGGTAATCTTATTCTGTGCTTATTTCCTAACTTCCGCGCTTGCGCCGGAGTTATAGGCTAGTTTCGACTAGGATTGAGGATAGGGGAGCGGATTCTGAAGAAACCCATTCTTTGAGTGAATAAGAGGACTCGGTAGCCAGTGAACCGACACATGCATGGGCGTTGCTAGTGATTGATGGGTAGTGTGAGTACTCTAATGAAGGGTGTCTACAGGATAGGCATGGTTATTAAATTACCGATAGTAAAGGAGTAGTTGATTGTCAATCCAGGAAGCGAACCGTGGATGTATTCTAATGAGTGATGGGTAGTGATAGTACTCTAGCGAAGGTGCGTCCAGAGTAGTAGGCCTTGTTTATCAACTAGTTCTTTTACAAACGGAATAAAAGAAAGCAAAATAAGTCGAGGGTAAGTCTGTCGCCTAGGAGAGCCTGCATGGATTACCTTTGAGTGTGTGAGGCCGCTGGTAACTCGGGGTCTTAGCAATATTGTTTGTCTACAGTATTATAGAGTAAACCTAAGATAATAGATAGTTTTTACATGCACGAAGGGTGTAATGATATGAAGTCCAATCCTAATCCAAGTAAAGTGTCTGCAACTCTTCCTTTCGATTTTCATTAATTATTAATTTGCAATTTATAATTTCCACGCACAATATTCTTATAAATATGTTACTTATTTCTTGATAAATAGACCACAAATTTACGCGAGTTGACCGGTCCCTGTGGATACGATAACTCTTCTTACTATTATACTACTGGATTTTTGGTTCGCTTGCTAGAAACCCATCAAGTATTTTTGGTGCCGTTGCCGGGGAACGGTTTCCAATTCGTGTAGACCTTGGCAGGTCTAGTTATCAAGTGTACATATTTCTGTTTTGATTTTGTTTTCACATTTACGTTTTTCAAGTTTATTGTCTCAAGCCAGGTGATAAACAAGTATGGAAGGCACTCAAAGAACCTTGGGAGACTACATATCACATCGAGGAATGCGATATCACTCTAGTATCGTCATTCCTAAGACCACAAAAGCTCTAGAGTTCAAAGCTTCACACCTTCAGCTTATTGAGAATCACCAGTTCTCAGGCTTAGAACATGAAAATCCAAATAATCATCTTTCTATATTCTTTGGATTGATTGATGTTATGGGATTTGCTGAAGAATACCAAGAGATTGTATACTTACGTCTATTTCCTTTTTCTCTTGCAGGTAAGGCAAAGGAATGGTTAACATTTCATCCAAGTCAGATCTTGACTACATGGAAAGAAGTTGAGAAGAAATTTCTGCGTAGATTTTTTCCTTTGGAGCATTACATCAAAGCTAAGGCAGGCATATCAACATTCAAGCAAGAAGTTAGTGAACCATTGTATGTGACTTGGGAAAGATACAAATTCTTATTGTTCAAATGCCTAAACCACAATTTTGATGACATTACCCAACTCACCTTCTTCTACAATGGGCTCAAGCCAAAATGCAAATCTTTCATAAATGCTGCAGCAGGAGGCTCGATTTTATCAAAAGATGTTGAGCGAGCACTCACAGTTATTGACAATTGTGCTCACAACAATCAACAAGATCTATGTTAGGATCAACCAATTCAGGAAGAGGAACTGCCTAAGCAAGATTCTATCAAAGTTCTTGAGCAAATGGAGAAATTAAGCCAGCAAATGTAGCTGCTCATCCAACAACAACAAGTAATGCAAGCTGTCAGCGAAATACCTCCAAAAATGGTATGTGATTTTTGTAAGGGAAATCACCTTAATGGACATTGCTCTTATCCTGAAAGCAAAGTGGAACAAGTCTACTTCATACACAGTACAGGAAGCGATGACAAAACCTCCGAGTCACAGTCAAAGTGGCAACGCAACACCTGAAATCAACTCTAGAATTGAAGAAAAGCTCAATAAGCTGACACATGAGATGATAGCCAGTCAAGAAGCAATGAAAGCAACATTCATGCATCTAGCAAAGCAAGTGGAGGAAATCAGAAGAGAGTTTGATGAAAAACAATCAGTTTGCAAATCAATCTCCACTCGAAGCGGCAAGGAGATAAGATAGGGTATTGGTGACAACTTATCAACAGAAAAGGAAGTCTTGGAAAGAAAAGAGCAAGAGGTTGAAAAGGAGGAAGAGGAACCTTCACCAGAGCTTCCTCACTGAGAGCTACCTTACCCCAGGATTCCCACCAAAAAAAGTCAAGATAGGGAATTTTTCAGCTTCTACTGCAAAGGCAGATTCAAAAACTGTGAGTCGGTTTCTGAAAGCAAACATATTTGCTAGATTTGGAGCACCAAGGGTTATTATCAGTGATGGAGGATCACACTTATGTAATGAACAATTGCAGCAGATCTTAGAAGAATATGGGGTTAAACATAAAGTGGCTACACCATACCATCCACAAACAAATGGGCAAGCTGAAGTCTCAAACAGAGAACTTAAAAGAATACTTGAAAAGACAGTCAGTTCTTCTAGAAGGGACTGGGCAACTAAGCTTGATGATGCATTGTGGGCTTATAGAACAACTGCTGAGACTGCTACAGGATTATCTCCATTTCAGCTGGTGTATGGGACAGCATGCCACTTGCCAGTTGAACTTGAACACAAGGCATATTGTGCTCTAAAACTGCTGAACATGGGACTCTAGAGTGGCAGGACAAAAGAGAGTACTATAATTACATGAATTAGAAGAGATGCGATTGAATGCGTATGAATCATCCAGGATTTATAAAGAAAAGACAAAAGCCTATCATGATAAGAAAATCCTTCAAAAGAGATTTTATCCTGGACAATCTGTACTGCTGTTCAACTCCAGACTGAAATTCTTTCCAGGAAAACTCAAATCCAGATGGACAGGGCTATTCATAGTTAAAGAAGTCAGAGTTTATGGGGCTGTTGAGATTGAAGATCCTGACACCAAAGTATGTTGGGTTGCCAATGGACAGAGGCTCAAACCATATCTAGGCGGTGACTTTGACAGATCTGAGTCTGTCATCAATCTGCAAGATCCATAAAAACAACCAGGTGTTGAGCTATCAGACGTTAAACAAGCGCTTGCTGGGAGGCAACCTAGTGTAGGAAACATAGTTTTAGTTTTTTTTGTTTTTTTTAAAAAAAGAAAGGAAAAACTTTTCACTGATTCCTGCGCTTCTCCTGCGCTACAGCGTAAAGTGAAGCGCAACATTTTTGCTCTCTGACTTTTGCGCCTCACCTGCACTATAGCGCAGGGCGAAGCGCAACTTTTGCGAAAAATTCACTGTAACTCGCGCTTCACCTGCGCCACAGCGCAAGGTGAAGCGCAACTTTTCTTTTAGTCTCTGACTTTTGCGCTTCACCTGCACTACAACGCAGAGTGAAGCGCAAATGTCATAAAAAATTCACCGTCTCACGCGCCTCACCTGCGCTGCAGCGCAAGGTGAAGCGCAACTATCAGAATTTCTTTAAATACGCGCCAAGCTGAGGAATCACCACTTTTAACTGATTTCCTCACGCTCCGAGCATAGTTTCTCATCCTCTTCTCTGGATTGCTGTCATTGAGGTATGAATCTTTTTCTCAATCTTTGCTTAATCTTGATAAAGAATATGGGATTTCTGAGGTATGTAGCTGAAATTTTATGTACTCCTTCTAACAAAGACCTTTCTCTTTCATGTAGATGGTCCGCACCCGGATGACTACAAGAAAGTGTTCTACAATGGTGAAAAGAAAGAAGATTGATGCAAATCCTATTTTGGGAAAAGGACGATTCAGAACTGTTGAGGCATGCATGCACTACAATTATATCATGAACTGCGAGTTCTTTCCAGAGAGACCGGTGCGGCTCACACAAGAGGAATACTCAGAGTTCAATTCTGAAATCACAAGAAGAGATTGGAGAGCTCTGGCTGAACCATACCCATACTTCAACCCGGAGATTGTAAAGCAATTCTACAGCAACGCTGAGCTCAGCCTGGATGGCAAAGGAGCAAGAAAGAGCTTTGTGCAGGGATATTGGGTTTCTTATGATAGAAAGGAAATCAATGAACTTCTTGATCATCTAGCACCAGTAACTATTGATGAAACCTACTGCCAGTACATGCAAAGGATGGAAAAGGTAGGACCTTATGGGAATGACATTCTTGACACTCAAACAGCTCAGTGGTTATGCTTAACTGGGAAATCTTTTGAGATAAACTTATATGGGGAGGCAGAAAGAATACCTAAAGAACACCTCAGTGAGTTGTCTAGAATATGGATGGCCTTCATAAATGCTAACATTTGACCTTCCCCTATTTCTTCTGCTATGGACATGCCTACTGCTCATATGATAAACTGCATAGAGAATGGGGAACAAGTTGATATTGCCACAGTCATCTCTGATTACTTGGATTGCCTAATTCAAGCTGCTCGTGATGAAAGAAGACCTCGCTCCAGAGCAAAGTTAGGATTCCCTGCTTTGATCACATCACTATGTTACAACAAAGGAATCAAGGTCCAACCAAATACTCCTATTGTGCAACCAATTAACAGAGAATACATAGAATCCCACTGCACTCCAGCTGAAGAGGTCAAGATTATCAGAGAAAATATCACACACCCCCTTCCGCCTCCACCTGCAGACAGACCAGGGCAATTTCACATGGATCATTTATCTAGACAAATCACCACACTTTACAATGGTATGATGCATCTGCAAGAAGTAATGTGGCATAACTCAGAAGGTCCAGATCCGGGAATGTCTCCTGAGCGTTTTGGAGATACCATGGAGTGGCCTGGGGACAGACCTAACTTTCATAGGGGGAAGAGAGTCAGATGATGAAGATTAAAGCAATTGGTGGTTTCTTTCCTTTTTCTTTTCATTAGGACATTAGGACATTCTTTTTGCATTTTCTTTTTCAATATTATAGTTTCAATAATACTCATTCATTTTGTTTTTCCATCACATTCTTGTTTTACATTCCAATTTACCCTTCATTGTTTTGTTCAAATTTATAGGATTTTAGGAAATTAGGATTGAAGGCAACTTTTTCAAATTCTCTGTAATTAAGTAGTTTAACTAACCAGACTAGGAAAGATGATAGGGTTTTGTGATTAATTCCATAATCAGTTAGGATCAAGAAGCTTCTCAAGAAAACCTATCAGGATAGTTAATTAAAACCAGTAAGTGCTTTATCAAGGAATTTTAGCTAATAACCACTGAGCTGAGAGCCCAAACACTAAAATTGAGAGTTTTTCACCGCTGCTTGTCAACTGTTATTGCTTGATTTTCTGAATTTTGTCTTGCTAGTAGAAGATATGGAAGTGACAAAGGCATATTTTATGATTATAATATTTTGCTCAGTGCCATATAGTTTTTCACCCCAGCCATGATTAATGATCATACCATGTCCCTTCACACTTGGGATAGAGAGCAAGGTGCAACACAACAACATGGGACAAGAGGTTGGTGAAATGAAAGATCAAATAGATTCAAAGAGCAGGCACAAGAAATCACAAAGAAGAATAATCCCTCAAAAATAAATTCTCTATGTTATTGTATATTATAAATATATATATCTGCACAAAATTGTGGTATTGAATAAGTTGGGGGAAGTATTTTTTCAAATAAAGAGGCCAGCTGAAAAAGGAAGACAATTCAAGAATGACATGGCAGATGGAAAGAAGTCCCAAGCACAATCACAAGATGCTCTCTATTCAAAGTGTTCTTTGCATATCTAGAAAAACCATGATTTCTTGATAGCCCAACCTCGTTACAACCAAAGAAAAGACCTTTTGATCCATGTTAACTACTTGCAGGTTCAGATGTTGGAAACGACTATCAATTCAGTTGTTCAACAGTGGTGAAAAAGATTGAGGGAAACACTTACCCGTGAGAATGAGAGATTTCCTTGGTTTATCACTTATTGCTTTAATTGCTATTTTTGAGAAGTTTGACTGATGTTTGTGTTCTATTCTGATTGAGGATTGGTAACATCTCTTAATCCTGATTTTTTTTATGTTTGGAAAGTGACTGCTGCTTAACAAGGAGATGATGAAGAGTTCCTTAAATTTGTTTTTGAATTGTTTTTTATTACACAGGGAATAGAATTGATTTTTGATTGCAAAGAGGTCTCTTGCATGAGGACAAGCAAGAAGTTAAGTTGGGGGGTATTTTGATAAGTGAAAATTAGTTGATAAATTAGAGCACTTTTTAGTTCACTTATCAAGGATAAAATGGTAATTTTGCCCCAATTTAATCCCTTTTTATTAAATATTAGATAAATTGTATTTATTAATCTTAGATTTGAATTTGATGCTATTTTGATGGAAATAGTGTTGATTTTTGCAGGATATTGCAAAGATTTGATTTGAAGGAAAGATAGCATTAAATGAGGGAGATATCTGCAAGATTTGAGTTTGATTGAAGGCATTTAATAAAGATTTGAAGAAGATTTGAGGCAATCAATGAGGAGATCACTACCAATCAAACAAGGATTCTGCAGACAACCTTCCCAAATAAATCAAAGATGCTCAATAAATACAAAGATTTCATCAAGAAAAGGGAAACAAGTAAAGACAAATCAGCCAAAACCAATCTCGGGGAGAGATCAAATTAAAAAGAGAAAGATTGAAGCTGCAGGACGCATTATGCGCTTCAACCTGCGCTGTAGCGCACGGTGAAGCGCAGCTCTCTGGAACTTGCGCTGCAGCCTCCGCTGTAGCGCAGCTTGAAGCGCGGGTCACGCAGATTTGTTCCCTGTTGCCGTTTTAGATAGATTTCTCCCCAATTTCCTTTGTCTTTCTTTAACCTATAAATAGGACCTCATTGCACCAGATCAAAATGTGCACGATTATTGTAATTCAGTCTTATTTCAGTGATAATGCACCAGAGCTAATTTTAGAGTAGGAGAGGAGGAGCGTTTCACAAGGATTGAAGATGGTGACAGCATCTTCGATGGTTTGTATGGCTACCTTGTGTAGTTAACTCTCCATTAGGATTGGATGTAATTGATTCTATCCCCAAGTGTATGTAAACTCTATTTTATTATTTCCTGAGCTCTCTATCTATAGTATTGGTAATCTTATTCTGTGCTTAATTCCTTTCTATTTTCATTAATTTGCAATTTATAATTTCCACGCACAATATTCTTATAAATCGGTTACTTATTTCTTGATAAATAGACCACGAATATACGCGAGTTGACCGTTCTCTGTGGATACGATAACTCTTCTTACTATTATACTACTGGATTTTTGGTTCGCTTGCTAGAAACCCATCATAGGGGTTGTATTACTTCCTGAACCACAGATTTATTATTCCCGGATGACCTCGTGCTTGCGAGTTTTGACAGGATGTCAACTTTGGAGTTTTTCTCCCTCAGAATATGATTAATTTCTACCTGTGAAAAGTTGTTACACAAATCTTTAACCTTTTCAAGATACTTCAAAAGCATAGAATCCCTGACCTGGTAGTCGCCTTTTACTTGGGAAACAACCAACTGCGAATCGTTGTTGACCCTTACCCGGGATACTCTGACCTCAGATGTCATCTGCAATCCGGCGATTACAGCTTCATACTCGGCTTGATTGTTGGATGTCGGAAAGGAAAAGCTCAACGAGTGCTCCAGGATGACCCCCTGTGGACTTTCCAACAGTATGCTGGCACCACTTCCTTTCGGATTTGAAGATCCATCAATGTGCAATTCCCACCATTCGTCGAAAATTGCGGATGCCGGCGTAAGTTCAGCGATGAAATCTGAAAGAGCTAGAGACTTAATCGACTGATGTGGTTCGTACGTGATTCCGAACTCTGACAGTTCCACCGCCCATGAGACCATTCTTCCGGCTAGATCTAGCCAATGTAGAACTTTTCAGATGGGTTGATTAGTGCGAACAACAATTTGATGAGCCTAGAAATATTGACGGAGGCGGCGAGCAGCAGTTACCAAGGATAATGCAATTTTCTCCACTTTGGAGTACATGAGTTTCGGGCCTTGTAGGGCTTTGCTGACAAAGAACACTGGGAGCTGGACGCCATCAACTTCCCGTATCAACACTGCAGCGATAGCCTCGTCTGCGACTGACAAGTACAAGAACAGTGTTTCCCCCACTAATGGTCGCGTCAAGACGGGAGGAGATGCCAGGATAGATTTGATCTACTGAAAAGCCTCTTCACACTCCTGGTCCCACGCAAATGATTTCCCTTTCTTGAGGAAATGGAAGAAAAGTAGTGCCCGAGATGCCGACCTCGCAATGAATCTGTTCAAGGCGGCAAACCTTCACGTCAACTACTGAACTTCCTTCACCGAGGAGGGACTCTTCATCTCTAATACGGCTCAACATTTATCCGGGTTAGCTTCTACGCCCCGTTCCGTGAGCATGAAGCCGAGGAATTTCCCAGCTCGGACCCCGAACGTGCACTTCTTCGGATTCAAACGCATGTTATACTGCTTAAGTTGATCGAAAATCACTCCGAGGTCGTGAACGTGGTCAGCGTCCGTAGTAATTTTCGCAATCATACCATCAACGTAGACCTCGATGGTCTTTCTAATCTGATTACGGAACACTTTATTCATCATCCTCTTATAAGTTGCCCCGACGTTCTTCAGCCCGAACGGAATCTTCCGGTAACAGTAGTTGGCCCCTTCCCTCATAAACGCGGTTTTTTCTTGATTCGGTGGATACATCGAAATTTGATTATATCCTGAATAAGCATCCATGAAAGATAAAAGGCAAAACCCGGAAGATTGATTGACTAAACGGTCGACATTAGGCAAGGGATAAGAATCTTTGGGGCATGCTTTATTCAAATTCGTAAAATCTACACACATCCGCCATTTGCCGTTTGGCTTTTTCACTAAAACTGTATTTGACAGCCATGTGGTGTACTTCACCTCCCTAATAAATCCGGCATCAACAAGCTCGGAGACTTACTATTGGGCGGTCTCCGCTCTGTCTGCCGACATCTTTCGGCGCTTCTGCTCCACAGGTTTGACTCTGGGATCCACTGATAAACGATGGCAGATTATGTCGGGGTCCAAACCTGGCATGTCGCCTGCTGTCCAGGTGAAAAGATTCGAATTCTAGTGAATGAGTGCGCAAAGTGTTTCATCTTCTTCCGGGGATAGTTCACTCCCGACATGAACGACTTGATCCGGGGTGGAGCCAATCTAAAGTGGACGGAAAGTGCCTTCTGGAATGGTCCTCATGTCAACGAAATCTTCACGGACATCTAAGTCAGCTAACATCACCCCGGTTGAGGGAGGTTGATCATCAGCCTTTTCACTCTTAGATATGGGCTTCTCTGGTTTGGTGATCTTAAACGATTCCTTATATCAAGACCGGGCCATAACCTGATCCCCCCGGATGCTGATGATTTCGCCTTCATCACTCCAGAACTTCGTCATGAGGTGGTTGGTGGAGATAATCGCACTTATGGAATTCAGAGTGGGCCTGCCGAGAATGGCATTGTACGTGGTGGGGGAATCTACCACCAGAAAGCGCACCTCGGTGATCTTGGAGAGTGGGGCTGGCCAAAAATAACCAAGATTTCCACGTAACCCTCCGGTTGAATCTTATCTCCGGTGAAGCCAATTAGATCTCCACCTTTATAAGGCAACAGGTCAGATTTCGGGATGTGCAAAAGCCGGAAGGTCTTGAGAAACATGACGTCTGCAGAGCTTCCCTGGTCTGTGGATGATAGCAGGATAGGTGTAGGAACTAGAATTGAGCAAAACCAACCGATTAGAATCAATAATTAGCAATTAAAATGCGAAAATAAGGTGCAGGGCAGCAGCTTATTTTGCGCAATAAAGTGATAGAAAATGAGAGAAAATGAAAGAAAAAGTGGAGAGGACGAGATGGTAGGGACGCCACTGAAGCACGAATCCACCCACAACAGATAAGTCCAATGCCAAACGCCACTAATTCAAGAGAATTAGATAAGTCTCAGTATGGTTTGAGCAACAACCACCAAGCCTTACTCTCAACTCAAAAAGAGGAGAAAAATGGGCATAATGCCTTTACTATTTCATCAAAGTTGTGAATACAAAGGGGGGGTGGTCTCCTATTTATAGGAAAAGGAGGTGGCTAGGTGGGAAGGAAAAATACAAGATGAGTGGAAACTATCCTAAATGAGTTTTGAACCCATGACCTCCTACCCACTTAGCTAAGCTAACTCTTAGCCAATAAAGCCATCTAAAAGTAGCGCCCATTACAAGAAGGAAAATTAGGAAAATTACAAACATGTCCTAATACAATTAAATCCTACTTAAGTTCCTAATTATTTATTTAATCCTTCCTAATTAAGATGAAGTCTTCTTGTTGACTTGATCAAGGATGGTCAAAGGTTGACCATGGGAGGGTTGACCAAAACATGGTTGACCAAGGCATGGTCCAGCTCCATGCGCCTAAGTCAGCCCCAAGCTCCCCTCCAGCTTCGCTATCAACTCAGAGTTCCATTGGCAGTTGCCATCATTCCCTCCCCCTTAGAAAGGATTTGACCTCAAATCTGAAAGATTAGAAAGAAGCCATAAGAAGAAGAGGAATGGGGGTAGAAAGAAGCAGATGGATGACTAAAGTAGCAAGCAGGAAGATACTTCCCTTAGCCTTTTGGGAGTACAACTGGACGTCCACAAGTTGAACATCTTCCTTGAGCCTAGACAACAAAAAGAAGACCCATAAGTATTATTCCAAAGCAAGCAAAGTGAAGGCTCATAACAAAAATACTTGGGGATCATAAAGATTAGCAAAAGAAAAACATAGGAGATGAACAAGAGGTATTTGAGATAAGGGTTAGAAAACTCCCTCAATGAAGATTGAACCATCTTGTCCATGTACTTTGTGGATTTAGATCCTGGATCAAAGACTAATCTTTTGAAGCCCTTCTTTTCAAGTAAAGGGGTTAGTTGGTTAAAATGAAGTTTAAACAAGTGATATGCATGTTTCAAACCAACAAAATAATCCACAATATATTGCCAAATGAATGCACAATTAAAACTATGTGATATGAATGTCCTATCCCATCATGCTTATTGAACATAAGACACGCATTTTGAGTATTATTGTACAAATCATAGTGCATATGTTCATGCCATGAAGTATTCATGCAAGTTTGTTCAAGAGACATATCCATGCTAAAGCACTCACTCAAGTAAGATGACACCTTTTGCATATTATCATATGGGTTCATGAAAGGTAAAATACCAAAAGAATCACAGTGAGTATGCATATCAAGAAGCATATCATCATTTGAATTAGATGTCAAACAAGATTTCCTACATGTGATAGATTCATCCAAATTTTTATCCTTTTTACTAACTAGTTCAAGAGCATACACATCTTTGTATGAAACAATTATTTTTGGTCCAAAATGTGTATGCACAATATATATACAAACCAAAGGCACATGCATATTCAATCCAACTTTGTTTTCAATCCTATCATGCAATCTATATTGAGCAGAGGAATTGACTAAACATGCATCTCTAGTCAGTTTCATGGTACTCTTAAACTTAGTTGATTTTTCTAAACAAGCAATTGGTTTCAAAGCATTATCAACATTGTTTATTTCCTTCAAACATGTAGTGCTTTAAGGCATATAATTGTGCAAAGAAAGAGGTATGTCATGCATAAAGAAAGTTAGTTTAGGAAACTCCCTCTCAATAGCTTGAGTTGTCCTCTTAGCAACACTAGAAGTACTTGCCATCAACCTATTCATGTTTTCACACAAAGGGTTAGCTTTTACTTGTTCATTCAATGGAATCGGTTGCTTCCCTAAATTTTCTTTTTTCTTCTCTTCTATTTGCACTCTTTCTACCTCCTTTTCTTTTTCTCTCTTAAGCTTTTCTTCTTTTTCTTTTTCTAATTGTTCTATTTTCTCTTGTTCTATTAACCTTTTGAGTGTGGTTTGATCTTCTTTTATTTCCTTTGAGGTCATAGGCATGAGTTTGAATTTTATTCCTTGGTGGCGGAACCTATAGGTATTGGCAAACCCATCATATTTTACCCTTCTCTCATATTGCCATGGTCTTCCTAAAAGGATGTGAGAGGCTTCTAAGGCTATAACATCAAAGGTCATTTTATCTTGGTAATCCCCAATTTTGAACCTTAAGCTCACTTGCCTATCCACCATAAATTCTTCCTCATCACTCACCCATTGAAGTGTATAAGGTTCTGGATGTGGGGTAGTAGGTAAGTTTAGCTTGTTAACTAACCTAAGGCTAGCTAAGTTGCTACTACTTCCTCCATCTATGATCACTAAACATACCCTATCTTCAATGTGGCACCTAGTATGGAATAGGTTCTCTCTTTGGCTCTCTTCTTCACCCAAAGGTGTTTCTAAGGCTTTTCTAAACAACATGGTTGCCCTTTCCCCTTGCCTCCTTCCTTCCATTCTCCTAAATTGATTTTAGTCTTAAGATTATTTTTATGGACCTTTCCACTCAACTAAGTGTTTACACTCAATGGAATGTTAACACTCGTGTATGTCACTATTTTTAGGCTTTTTCTATAATGAGACTCTCTTGCCTCTTCTACTCGGTTGAAGGTTGGTTAGATCTTGCAAAGACCAACGTGAGACTAACTCTTAACCTTTACCCAAATAGAAGCGCACTAACAAAGAAAATACCTACTAAAGGAAGATTGGAAAATCCTAAGACAAAACAAGGAATTGATATGACAAACAAGAAAAATTGGCACTCAAACACGCTTATACACAAGAACAGACAGCAAACAAGACAAGACGAAAGAAATTGCAAAGAGAAATGTTTTTGGTGATTTTTTAAAAGAGTTGCCAAAATTGTCATTTTTTGGAAAAAAAAAAAGCAAATACAACTCAATTACGGTATACAGGAAAAAGAAAAAGAAAATTACAGTAAAATTGTCACTGTATTGTTGGGATATTTCTTTTTTTTTGTTTTTCTATTTTTCTGAATTTTTTTGAACTTTTTTTTACTTTTGGGGTGTCTTTTGACTTTTTTTTTTGCCTTGTAGTTGACTTTTGCACCATTTTTTGCTTTTTATACATTTTTTTGTATTTTTGGCACGTACGTACTTTTTGTATTTTTCTTGCCTTTTCTTTCTTTTTTTGTCTTTTTCCCCGACAGAAAATTACAGAAATTTGTACGCAATGAAAAGAAAATAAACTGTAACTACCGTAATTTTTTTGGAATTTTCTGACAGTAAACTAGTCCAAGTGGTACCAGAAAAGCAAAATAATGAATAAACTGATTTCTAAAACCTGTGAAAACGTAATGGCAACTTAATTTCAAAAATGGCCAAAAAATTGCTTAGCACTTTCTTGTTGATTATACAAAATCAGTACGGTCACAGAAATGCGCTTGGTCCAATTTTAAGATTGGAATTAAAATTTGAAGGAAAATCAACAATTAGAATTTGTTGATCTTCTTCCAATACTATGAACCAAAAAAGAGCCTATAGGTGAACGTTTTGCACAATCAAACAGAGAAAGTCCAAGGTAGAGATAGCAGTCAATCCAAATTTGCAATCAAAATTCCAAACAGACAAACATAACAGGAGTAGAAAATTGAACAACACAAAGCCAGAATAATGCGCATAAATTGGCAAAAAAAATAAGAGGAAAATTGCGCAAAATAAATGGCACGAAATTAAAAGGGGGGAAACTGAAATTAAAAGGATGGGGAAGACAGAAATGTAAATGGCAGAAAATAGAAGGGGATGGCAAAAAGTAAAAGATGGGGGGAGCATAAATGTAAAGGGGGAAACGGAAATTAAAAGGATGGGGAGGACTGAAAATAAATGATTGAAAGTAAATGGGGAAGCGGAAAGTAAAAGGATGGGGAGAGCGGAAATGTAAATGGCAGAATGTAAAGGGGAGAACAGAAATTAAAAGGATGGGGAGAATCGGAAATTAAATGGCGGAAAATTAAAAGCGGAAAGTAAAGAGATGAAAATGGGGGATGACAATTAATGGTAAAGGGGAGAAAATGTAGGTGAACGATCTTTGGAAAAATGAAGACAACAATGCCTCCTCTTACCACACTTCACCAACAAACAAGCAGTTTATAGTAATTAATTGCAAGAATCACTCAAGAACAAGTATGAGCAATTAAGAGGCATTTCATCAAACACCTATGAGGTGGGAATTAGTGGCCCAAAAACAGCCCCATACTAGCAAGAATTCAAGCAATCAACAAGCGAACAAACAATGCTGACAACAGCAGAAAGGCACCTCGGGCCCGGGGAACAGTCCAAGTCTAAATTACAATTGAAAAGAGGGATGGAATTACACTAATTGAATGAAAATTCTGCATTAAATAGGTGCAGTACCCGCGGCCTTGTAGCTCCAATTTTGCTCAAATTCAACAAGCTCTGATGACCAATTGATAGTTGTATGGGTGTAGGATCTAGAATTGAGCAAAACCAACCGATTAGAATCAATAAAATGCAATTGTAATGCGAAAATAAGGGGCAGGGCAGCAGCTTATTTGGGCGAGAAAATGAAGGAAAATAAGAGAAAGTGAAAGAAAAAGTGGAGAGGAAGAGATGGTAGGGACGCCACTGAAGCACGAATCCACCCACAGCAGATAAGTCCAATGCCAGACGCCACTAATTCAAGAGAATTAGATAAGTCTCAGTATGGTTTGAGAAACAACCACCAAGCCTTACTCTCAACTCACAAAGAGGAGAAAAATGGGCATAATGCCTTTACTATTTCATCAAAGTTGTGAATACAAAGGGGGATGGTCTCCTATTTATAGGAAAAGGAGGTGGCTAGGTGGGAAGGAAAAATACAAGATGAGTGGAAACTATCCTAAATGAGTTTTGAACCCATGACCTCCTACCCACTTAGCTAAGCTAACTCTTAGCCAATAAAGCCATCTAAAAGTAGCGCCCATTACAAGAAGGAAAATTAGGAAAATTACAAACATGTCCTAATACAATTAAATCCTACTTAAGTTCCTAATTATTTATTTAATCCTTCCTAATTAAGATGAAGTCTTCTTGTTGACTTGGTCAAGGGTGGTCAAAGGTTGACCATGGGAGGGTTGACCAAAACATGGTTGACCAAGGCTTGGTCCAGCTCCATGCGCCTAAGTCAGGCCCAAGCTCCCCTTCAACTCCGCTGTCAGCTCAGAGTTCCACTGACAGTTGCCATCAGCGGACCTCATGATTAGCCATAAATTCCGTGATGAGGAGAGGGTCGTCATGGCCGGGAATGACTGGGCCGTAATCATCTTTTGAGAAACTAAGCGGAGGGAGCTTCCGTCTCTGGCCGCCATGTTCGGTCCGCGATGAAGATGATGCCGACATAACCTCCTTAAGGTGCCTCTTTTTTGCATCTCCAGATTCTCCTCCCCCGGCAAATCCTCCCGCAATAAAATAAATGACGGGGTGCTTAGGTGATGTCGGCTCTTCTCTGGGTGGTGACCTCTACCGTGATGAGGAGGGTTGTTCACGACAATCCCTCCTGGAAGTAGAAGGCGGAGTACGATCTCATGTGGGTCTCCTTGAACTTGACCTCTCTCTTCGAGGTGATCTCGTCCTCGACCTGCTTCGATCATGGCGGCTGGATTCACGACGACGATCGTCGTGTCGATAATTGTCCTTTCGGCTTTCAGCTTCTGAGCGCCGGGATGGACCTCCAGGGTCTTTCTTAACTCTGTCCAGCTTGCCACACCGGATTAATTCTTCAATAGCGTCCTTTAAATTGAGGTATTGATCGGTGTCATGCCCCTGGGACTTAGGGAGCCTGCAGTACTTGGATTTATCCGTCATAGGTCCTGGTTTCTGAGGTCTCGGCCTACGCATCCCGGCTTCATACATCTCCACATTCAGTATCCCGTTCGAAAATTTTCCCCGGGAAGTGTTAAACGGGGTGTAAGAGTTGTATCGCCCCGAAACTTCTTTCTCACCTTTGTTTTTCTCCTTATCATTTTTCTGTCCCTATTCCTTTGGGGCTTGTCCGGGGTTAATGTCTTTTACCTTAAGGGCGAGCTCCTCGTCCTCGAGGCTTATATATTCTTCAGCCCTGCTCAAAAGTTCCTCCATGTTGGACGGCTTTCTTTTGGACAAATCAATCCAAAAAGGGGAATGTGGAATGTGGCCATCTTTGGCCAGCATCAATTGTACCCCAGGTTGCAATTCTTGGACCAACAATGCTTCTCTAGTAAAATGGCTAATATAATCCCGGAGTGATTCTGAGGGGCCTTGCCTGATTTTCTTCAAAGATGCTTCAGTTTTCGGTTGAACTTTACTCGTAGTAAAACTAGTGATGAATTTCGCCCTTAAGTCGACCCAAGTGTTGATGGATCTCAGTGGGAGAGTCTGGAACCACCTGAGGGTGGTTTTCTTTAGTGACAGTGGGAACACTCTGCACATGATTAGGCCTGAAGCGTTCCTGATTGACATTGCGGATTCATAGATGTCCAAATGCTCCAATGGATCACCCATTCCGTCATACAGCTCCGGGACTGGGACCTTCTCGAAACGCTTATCCACGGGAAACAACATTATTCGCTCAGAAAAAGGCAGAATGACTTGAATTACCTCATCATCAGGTGCATGACGAGACTTATCTAGTGCCGGGTTCATCCGGTAGCGTGGACGAGAGTTAGAGTGCACGAATTGTACTGATGGTTGTGGTGAATATGGTTTCGGACGAGATGACGACAGGCATTGATCACGCTGTGGTGAACTACGATTTTCTGGCAGTGGTTAAACCCTGGTTGGACGGCGAGGAGAAGGTTGGTGCTTTGAGCCTGCTTCTTCACGTGTAAGATGGTGCTGGAGACGCTCCATATGACGTTCTGTCTCAACCTTCTCGAGGCATCTGGCATATTGTTCAAGCATTTGGCCTTGATGGCAAAAAAACTCCATCAATTCTCTACGTGAAGGTTGTCTAGTGGATATGAAGGTGATCCAAGACTTCCTGGAGGAGGTGGAGGAGGATGGGCACGATGACGTGCTCTGGCAGGATGTGGAGGAGGAATCCCCGCGGTTGCGGAAACGACTCAAGTCGTAACAGAGATGAGTGTCGGTGCAGTTCCGGAGGCCATTAGGGGAGTTGTTCCTTCACCTCTGGCGGCTGAAGAGCTACTTAGTGTGCCTACCATTTTCGATCCAAAAAAGAGTACAAGAATTCGAGAGAAGAACAGAAAGATCCAAGAACGAAAATCTTGCTGAAGTTTTCGTTCCCACAGGCGGCGCCAATGATCTTCTTGTAACTTTGAGCTTGATCACTGATGAAGGTCCTACGGTGGCTGCAGCAAATGGTTGGTGGTGGTGCACCTGCAGAGACTCCGATGCTTAAGTCAGAAAGGGTTCCAGCAGAGTAACAGTATGCATGAGAGAAATCGTACCTAAAAATAGCTCTGAACCGAGATATTTATAATAAAAATTAGGAGGGAAAGTCCGTTAACGGTTATAACAGACTCTGTAATATTTGGTGACACGCGCTCGTTCGAGAATGGATACACGCGATGTGATGAATACCGGTTCCGTGGTAAATTATGCCGACATGTGTTGTGGAGGTGTTGAAATTCTGGCAAGCGAACCAAAATCCCAACAGTATAATAGTAAGTAAGAGTATCGTATCCACAGGGAACGGTTCAACTTATAAAGATTAGTGGTCACAACTATCAAGTAATAGCGTATGGTTGTTTGTTGAGAATTATGCAAGTAAATAAAATTAAACTTAAATGAGAGAGATAGAGACAGTTAATTGGACTAGGATTAAACTTTGTATCATCGCACCCCTTTCGTATGTGAACCCCAATACTATTTATGAATATATAATTATGATACCTTAGCCAAACTATATTATTTTATCCCGGGTCAGCAGCGATAAAATACTCAGGAATAATCCATGCGGGTTCTCCCAGGCGACAAATTACCACGGCTCTAATGATCTATTTTTCCATTTGTTAAAATTATTGGTTCATCCTATAGCTCGATCCCATAGTGACTACTTTGAGTACTTTTACCAATCAGAGTTCAAGTTTCCTAAGTATCGACTCCCCCAAACTCGTTATTGGTTCTATAAAACCACCTCTCGAATGCGCCCCATAAAACCAACCTATAACTCCGGCACACAGGAGGAAGTTACGCATTAAGCAAAGTATAAAAATACCGATATCATAAAAATAGAGATTCATAAATAATAAGGAGAATTCACATACAATTGGGTATTGAATCAACTACATTCAATCCTATTGGAGAGTTTAGCTACACAAGGTAGCCATTACAACCCAACGAAGAAACTGTCACACTTTTCCCCAATCCTAACTCTGCTTTGTCGTCTCCCAAAAAGCTCCTTTGATCTTTGCAAAAGGTTCTATTTATAGAGGTTGGAAAGCCATCTGAAATCTGGAAGGAATCTAATTTGTAATCTTTTGAAAAACTGATCCGTATCCCGCGCTTCATCCTGCGCTCAGCGCGTTTTGAAGCGCAGGTTCCAGAATGCAATCTTTAATAATGCGCTCCACCTACGCTCAGCGCAGGTGGAGCGTGAGTTACGTTCCAGCTTTCCTTGATATCCTATTTTTCAGCTTGATCTCTTCCTGATCTTATCCAAATCAGCTGCCATTTAAATCCTTATCTTGCAGATTCTCTATGCTATCTTGTTTCTTCATTTAAAACTTCCCCTTTTATCTGCAAAATCAACAGATTTTCTATCAAAATAGCATCATATTCAAATTCAAATTAAATATTCACAATTTATATATTTATTACTAAAAAGAGGTAATTTGGGGCATAAATTTAATATTTTACCCTTGATAAGTGCGGTAATTATACACTAAATTATCATATATTTTTCACTTATCAGGAGGCAATCATTCCGGTTATACTCTCGTGATTATCAAAAACGTATGGTGTACTCAAGAGCACCGGCTGATTCCTGCAGGTGTATAACAAGTTATATGACCCCAGACAATATTTTATAACGTCGGAAGCTGTAACATCCCGGAAATTTGAGACCTAGGAACATAAGAGAAAACCTTAGGTGGTAAGCCAAGCCCTAAGAGGGAGGTCAAAAGTAGGATAAGAATTCAGAGGTCAAGAGTGTGTCAAGCAGGGAATTAAAGGTATCCATTAGAAATCATGAGTTTTGAAAGAATTTATAAGATAGACGAAAGGTTAAGGCAATTAAATTGTAGTTCAAACTTAGAAGGAAACACGCCCTGTATCAAAAGAAGTATAAAGGCCCCTGAGTGAGAAATTGAAGTTAGGTAAAGAAAGCGAAGTTAAAGGGATTTTGGTAGGAACTTATAGGACTTTAGGGAGAAAGGAGAAGCTGGGAGGGTAATCTTTAAGATGAGGTCTTGTTAGGAAGAAAATGGGTTTGAAAGGTAGCAAAGTGTGGGAAAGGTAGGAATTAAGAACTTAGTGGCTCTTGTTGTTCTTAGAGGTGTATAGGAGGAGCTCTCTGGCTTCTGCGCTTCAACCTGTGCTAAGCGCAAGTGAAGTGCAGGAAATAGAGAGATTTTAGGGAACCTGCGCTGAGCGCAAGTGAAGCGCAGGTATCAGAGAGGTTTTTAGGAAACTCGCGCTTCATCTGCGCTGAGCGCAGATGAAGCGCAGCCACGCGCCTGTTACTAAAACACTCAATCTGAGTGTTATTTTAAGTTGTTTTCCTCATTTTCCTACTTCCTAGAGAGAGAAGGGGCAAAGCTTAGTGAGAGAAGGAGTGTTAGGGCTTGGAGATTGAGAAGAAGGAGGAGCTCCCACACCTCTTCAAGGTTTCCCACTTCAAGAACTTCTTCCTCCCAACCATCCCTTGCGTTCTCCTAGGGTTTGGATAGCCCAAGAGGTGAGTGGGGTTTCCATTCACTTAATGTTTGAATATGTGTATCCCTTGCATGATCCCACCTCTTCTATCCTTTCCCTTCACTAATTGTTATACTTGGAACCAATAGGTATATGCTTGGTTTGGCTGAATGCTTGAATTGCTTGATGTATTACCTTAATATGTTCAAAACCTAGATTAGGATAATTGGGGAATTTTGGGAAAAGGCTCAAATGCATGTTAGCGGGAATTTATACTTGTATGTAGTAAAAATTTACCCTCATTGCATAATTTAAGGAGCATGTAGGGTTGAGATGGTTAGGGTTTGATTGAAAGAAATGAATGTCATAAGCCCTATCTATCTTTCTCCTTTGTGTAAAGAAATTAAAGTAATACAATTGATTGTGAATATTACATTGAGCTATTGATTGTATTCATGAGCACTCATGGGCCTTTGGCCATCACTGAACATATTACAGGGCCTTCGCGCTATTACAGGGTCTTCGGACCATTACAGGGCCTTCGGGCTATTACAGGGTCTTTGGACCATTACAGGGCCTTCGGGCTACTACCGAGTCTCCGGACCATCACAGGCCTTCGGGCAATAATGTTTAAGAAAGACGAGGTGATCAGATCGATATCTCGGCCAAGGGGAAGCTGGGGGATCCTCACCCTAAAAATAATCAAAGACATGATCCATACATGCTTAATAAAAACTTAATCATAGGTGGCCCTGGACGACGGTCCTTGGTCACATGGTCGAGCGCTCAAGCACAGTTTACGTTACAGTGGAAAGACCCCGGTGTCGGGTAACAACACGTCACAGTCATATTGCATCATTTCATAGACATTGTATACGTGCTTGAATTTCTGTTTAAGTTTATTTACTCTCACGTATGTGTACTCTTGAAGAAATTATGGGATGCATACGTATATGTGTTGTATCTTTATTGTCTGACTCCCCACACCGCACACACTGTTACCTCATTCACTAGGACGTAGTCTCACCCCACGTTATGGGGATTTATGTTCAGTTGTGCAGGAGGTCCTTCAGAGGCTTGATCGGGAGTGGTAGTTGCAGGGTGGGTCTTGTGAAGGCCTAACCCTCTTGACTCTTGGTGGAATTCTTTGATTGTATTTAGCCTTTAATGGCATGCCTTTGGCCTTGTAGCTAGTGCTTTCTTGTGAATAATATTTTGGTTGTAATGTAATCATATTGGAGTACTAAGGATTAGAACTATTATTCAAATGCTTATTCATGTAATCGAGTTTAGGATATAAGTTGTGAGTTAATTGTCTTAATTGGAGGATGTTTGACTAGTTGTTTACTTAAGCAAACGTTGGAATTGCCAAAGTGATTGCATGAATTTGTTTGACGATATCGATAAGGTAGCGGGATAATTTCGGAGTTTCGGAATAGTGCCTCCAACTGGCATTATTCTTAAATTCTGAAATTAAGATGTTACATTATGGTATCAGAGCAGTTCAATCCAATTGGACTGTGGTTATGTTAGCTGCCCGTGACTTACCATGATCCTACAGTATTTCGTACTCAGTATAGGGACTGATCACCCCTCTATTGGATGTGTGGTACACATGATCGTGGTTCGTGACGTGAACAGGATGCCTTATTAGGAAGTTGGGACACTTCCCTAAAAAGGTTAGAGCCACCCACTTGTTGGATAAAGGGAGAATGATATAGGTTCCTCTTTAAAGTAATATTTTCACCTTAGAAACTTTATGGAATGTCATCCCTAGTTCTTGGTAAATATTTGGCACACCTAAGGACACTAGCTTAGATCGACCCCTTGTTAAGTAAAGAGTAGGTTGTAGTTTGACTTGGAGTCCTGTCAATAAAGGTTGTTTGATCTGTCTGACTGAATGTGATGTTTACCTGCGTGAATAATTGTGTGTCTTGTGCTTACGTTTGAGGTGTGATTGATGAGCTGTGATATTGTTGTTTGTTAAATGATTGTTTGACTTGTATGTTTAGTTGGATGCTTGTGTTTACACCGCGATGGTGTGAATTATTGGATTGAGTATAATACTTGTTTCTGATTTAATGATTGAGTGGCATGTTTGTTTGTTTGCGTTATCTGAATGTCTGATATGTAGGAATCGGTTATAGATATCTAGGGATGAGTTTTTCCAGGGCAGGCAGAAGTTAGGATGGAAGTGTGCAACTCATGGGAGGTATAGGAACTTAATGCCATTGGTGAGAGGGAGTAAACCTAGCCTTGATTAATTTGTTCACCATGAGGTAGGAGTGATTCTAAGGATAACCCGAAGAATGGAATTAGGACCTTTAAACTCTTATTTTGCCTTACTTTCTCTAAACCCCTATTTGTGTGTTTTGATATCGATAGTTATAGTTATTCAATCCTGACTTCCATAGTAGTTGTACAAGTTATTATGTAAATTATCCAGAAATCCCTAGAACACACCCTTAGTTCCTAGGGGTCTTAAGACATAATTAGAAGGAAGAGTAAAGTGTGAGTGTCGAGTGAGAAGTGGTTAAGAAGGGACGGTGAGTAGGATCCCTAGTGGGTTAAGAGAGTGTTAGTTACCTATAGTTGAACTTTAGTGATGTAATTGACTTGACTAAGAATGACGTTTGTTTCAGTTTGAACGATTGCATGACTTGTATCATTAGTTGTTTTGCTTGTAAGATTGGTGAGCCAGGGTAAGAGTTGAATAATCTTAGAATTGAGTTTTCCCGAATTTAGGATTCCTTGATTGGTTAGATTGTAATGGACCGGTAGAACTCATGAGAGTATAGAGGAATTAAAGCCCTAGGTGTGGGAATGATTGTGGATGATTGTTGATAACTAAATCCTAAAACCTTATCAGCCAGCCTAAGTCATGTTAGGAGCCCGGTTAGATATCGCATTAGGAGATCAGTGATTTTAAACTAACGGTAGTGAGATTTTCAAGTCGGTGTGTTCGGTGGTTTGGTTTTATCATGCAAAAGGTGAGATCCAATCATTAATTCCCTAAGATGTTAGACTAACATTTTGGAATCCTTACTTGGTCTTTAGATCCATAACCAGTAGGTTCGATTCTGTGTTTTGATGGGAAGTGTAATCCCTGGTTACCTTATCAAATCAATAGGAACATTCTTGTAAGTAGTTTTATCCATGTAGGTACATGCTAATCATCTAGCTATTTAGTGTATCCCTACTAGATGAACTATTTGAGGACTTCCTAGTCTAGAAACCAAATTGGAATCTAGTATACCCCTTTCAAATGATTAATTGGAAATATTTATCTTATGGGAGTAGTAGGTTTTATCAGTGGATTGAGGTTGTAGCTTTCCCTTATTCTTCCTGCTGGTATGAGTAAATTTAATTCCTTCGGCTTACTTCTTTAAGGTATTAATTGAAATTATCCACTTCTACAAATTAGAATAGTCAGGGAGGGTGTTGGCTTGAGGATTGCAAGTTGGGTATGATGAGGTAGGAAAAATGTCACTTTTAACTTGATGGACATATCCCTTGTTAGAAGTATTATTGTGCAACTTAGTTCTAGTGAGACCAAATTTTTCTTGACGTTTGACGACCATAGGACCCTTTTTATTTTTGCAACTTTTCCCATCTAGATCTCATGAAATGTTTTCCCTAGGACTAAGGTGTTAATTACATTCGTCACCCAAAATTTTGTTTTTCTCTGTATCACCGCTAGTGATAACATACTACTGTCTTAAGAATATGTTTTAAGCCAGTCTTTTCCTTGGGTACATAGGGTAACTCATGTAATAGACCTAATCCTAAGGGGTTGATAGGAAGGGCCCTAGCCCTTAAGGGGGTTAGCCGGGTAAGGGATGGAATAAGCACTCGTGGTACGACTTGAGGATCAATAGAAATATTTAAAACACATGTAGGTTGCCAGCGACGCCCATATTTAGTTTCCCCACACCTTGCGTAATTCCCAAACAACTCCTAGAAGTAAAGAATGTGTCTAAAATCAAATTAGAAACTATCCTTGGAGGCTTTGGACCTCACCTATGTGTAACCTCCAGGTAGCTCCTAGAAGTAGATGAGTTAAGAATCAAGTTAGGACTATCCCTCATATGTTTTGAACCTTCCTGTGTTACGTCCCAGTCGGTAGCATATTAAATTACACGTAAGGTAGGATGAAGGAGAGACAACCCTACGTTCACCCTCAAGTAGGACTTTTAACTTGTTTTCGGGAGGGTTTTTGAATGCTCAATCATAATAAGGAATAGAACGATTAGTTAATATAAGAGGCATTGAGAGCAAATTTTGAGGACAAAATTTTTTTAAGGGGGGTAGAGTGTAACATCCCAGAAATTTGAGACCTAGGAACATAAGAGAAAACCTTAGGTGGTAAGCCAAGCCCTAAGAGGGAGGTCAAAAGTAGGATAAGAATTCAGAGGTCAAGAGTGTGTCAAGCAGGGAATTAAAGGTATCCATTAGAAATCATGAGTTTTGAAAGAATTTATAAGATAGACCAAAGGTTAAGGAAATTAAATTGTAGGTCAAACTTAGAAGGAAACACACCTGTATCAAAAGAAGTATAAAGGCCCCTGAGTGAGAAATTGAAGTTAGGTAAAGAAAGCGAAGTTAAAGGGATTTTGGTAGGAACTTATAGGACTTTAGGGAGAAAGGAGAAGCTGGGAGGGTAATCTTCAAGATGAGGTCTTGTTAGGAAGAAAATGGGTTTGAAAGGTAGCAAAGTGTGGGAAAGGGAGGAATTAAGAACTTAGTGGCTCTTGTTGTGCTTAGAGGTGTATAGGAGGAGCTCTCTGGCTTCTGCGCTTCAACATGCGCTGAGCGCAAGTGAAGCGCGAGAAACAGAGAGATTTTAGGGAACCTGCGCTTCAACCTGCGCTGAGTGCAAGTGGAGCGCAGGTATCAGAGAGGTTTTTAGGAAACTCGCGCTTCATCTGCCCTGAGCGCATATGAAGCGCAACCACGCGCCTGTTACTAAAACACTCAATCTGAGTGTTATTTTAGGTTGTTTTCCTCATTTTCCTACTTCCTAGAGAGAGAATGGGCAAAGCTTAGTGAGAGAAGGAGTGCTAGGGCTTGGAGATTGAGAAGAAGGAGGAGCTCCCACACCTCTTCAAGGTTTCCCACTTCAAGATCTTCTTCCTCCCAACCATCCCTTGTGTTCTCCTAGGGTTTGGACAACCCAAGAGGTGAGTGGGGTTTCCATTCACTTAATGTTTGAATATGTGTATCCCTTGCATGATCCCACCTCTTCTATCCTTTCCCTTCACTAATTGTTATACTTGGAACCTATAGGTATATGCTTGGTTTGGCTGAATGCTTGAATTGCTTGATGTATTACGTTAATATGTTCAAAACCTAGATTAGGATAATTGGGGAATTTTGGGAAAAGGCTCAAATGCTTGTTAGCGGGAATTTATACTTGTATGTATTAAAAATTTACCCTCATTGCATAATTTAAGGAGCATGTAGGGTTGAGATGGTTAGGGTTTGATTTGTTAGAGTCCCACATTGTCTAGAAATAAGGCCAAGTTAAAGTATATAAGCCTTGGGCAATCCTCACCTTACAAGCTAGCTTTTGGGGTTGAGTTAGACCCTAGTCTAAAATCTAATATGGTATCAGAGCCTATCCTAGATGATCCTTTGTTATGGGTCGCCACCCGTATAGTTGTCCACGCTCCAGATGTCCAGTCCTAGGCGTGAGGGGGTGTGTTAGAGTCCCACATTGCCTAGAGATAAGGCCTTGGGCAATCCTCACCCTACAAGCTAGCTTTTGGGGTTGAGTTAGGCCCAGGTCCAAAATCTAAGATGGTATCAGAGCCTATCCTAAATGATCCGTTGTTATTGGGCCACCACCCGTATAGTAGTCCATGCTCCAGATGTCCAGTCCTGGGCGTGAGGGGGAGTGTTAGAGTCCCACATTGCCTAGAGATAAGGCCAAGTTAAAGTATATAAGCCTTGGGCAATCCTCACCCTACAAGCTAGCTTTTGGGGTTGAGTTAGACCCTAGTCCAAAATCTAAAATGATTGAAAGAAATGAATGTCATAAGCCCTATCTATCTTTCCCCTTTGTGTAAAGAAACTAAAGTAATACAATTGATTGTGAATATTACATTGAGCTATTGATTGTATTCATGAGCATTCATGGGCCTTTGGCCATCATTGAACATATTACAGGGCCTTCGGGCTATTATAGGGTCTTCGGACCATTACAGGGCCTCCGAGCTACTACAGGGTCTCCGGACCATCACAGGCCTTCGGGCAATCATGTTTAAGAAAGACGAGGTGATCTCATCGACCTCTCGGCCAAGGGGAAGATGGGGGATCCCTACCCTAAAAATAATCAAAGACATGATCCACACATGCTTAATAAAAACTTAATCATAGGTGGCCCTGGACGAAGGTCCTTGGTCACATGGTCGAGCGCTCAAGCACAATTTACGTTACAGTGGAAAGACCCCGGTGTCGTGTAACAACACGTCATAGTCATACTGCATCATTTCATAGACATTGTATACGTGCTTGAATTTCTGTTTAAGTTTATTTACTCTCACGTATGTGTACTCTTGAGGAAATTATGGGATGCATACGTATATGTGTTGTATCTCTATTGTCTGACTCCCCACACCGCACACACTGTTACCTCATTCACTGGGACGTAGTCTCACCCCACGTTATGGGGATTTATGTTCAGTTGTGCAGGAGGTCCTTCAGAGGCTTGATCAGGAGTGGTAGCTGCAGGGTGGGTCTTGTGAAGGCCTTACCCTCCTGACTCTTGGTGGAATTCTTTGATTGTATTTAGCCTTTAATGGCATGCCTTTGGCCTTGTAGCTAGTTCTTTCTTGTGAATAATATTTTGGTTGTAATGTAATGTACTAAGGATTAGAACTATTATTCAAATGCTTATTCATGTAATCGAGTTTAGGATATAAGTTGTGAGTTAATTGTCTTAATTGGAGGATGTATGACTAGTTGTGTACTTAAGAAAACGTTGGAATTGCCTAAGTGATTGCATGAATTTGTTTGACGATATCAATAAGGTAGCGGGATAATTTCGGAGTTTTGGAATAGTGCCTCCAACAGGCATTATTCTTAAATTCTGAAATTAGGACGTTACAGAAGCCATCTTATGGATGCCGGAAGGTCATGAAGTATGCCGAGTTGAGTGAGTATGATAATACTCCAGAACATATTTATATTTTATTCGACGATGGAGATCAAATATTCGAAACAGTTTGCAGGTGATTAAATGACTATTGTACAATGACAAATGAAAGTTGGTTCAAGTGGTATATGCGTGATTCCCTTTAAGTAAGGCCTTGAGTTCGAGTTTTGTGGAAGGAAAAATCCTCCTTGTGAGAGCTAGTCCCAATTGTTTGTGAATGTGTGACTCTTAAATTTAAATATTACCACTAGGTGTTAGGGTTTATTCTGTTAGGATTTGGGGAAAATAATTGTTAAAGACAAAGGTAGCATGAGGGATGAAAATGAAATCATGAAGATTAATGAGGGAGTATGGACTAAAATAAGCTAATTTATTCCCGAGGGACTAAAATAAAACATTTTATTGATATATCATTGTGTACACGTGGCACTAAACATGCCACGTAAACGACTTTGTCAGAGTTAATTGATAGATGGTGATAGAAGAACTAAACTAAAAAACAGAGAGCACACTTAGAGGCTAATTTGACAATTTTCTTCTTTTAGGGATTAAATTAAAGGGCCCTAATCTTTCGATAACCAAATTCACGGAAGGAGGGAGGTGTTGATTCTCAATAAACCATTAGTTTTTATTCATTTTGAAGGGACTTTTGACTTTAATTTAATTAATTAATTTAGTTCTTATATGTTATCTTTAAATATGTTAATTTTAGTTTCAAGAATTGTAATTTAGGGATTTTTAATTGTTTTTCACGTTTTCTCTGCAGGAAGTCCCATGCTTTGGCGTAGACAAGTCTTTGCGCTCAAGCATTGGCATGCTCAAGTGTGGGAGTGACGAATCTGAAAAAAGAATATTTAAAGACAAAACGTCGCGTTTTGGCTGGGGAGCATGTTGGAGGAGAAAAACATTCTAGGGAAAGAGAAAGGAGCTGGGAGGTGGAAACTCATGCTCAAGACCTCATCACCATCTTTACCCCTTTGTTTCTCTTCTCCCTTGATGTGTAGCTAAGTATTTCTTTGTTAGAGGATGGAGTAGGTACTTTGATACTTGTTCTAATTCTTTGATACTTTAATCTATTGATTTTTATTCAGTTCTTATGTCCTATTTTGTTCCTTATCCTTCCATTGGATCCATGGATGTTGTTTGAATTGATTTCTCAATTGGGAAATTGGTTTTCACTTGTGCATTGGCGTAGGACAACTTAGGTTATGTTTCTTAGGGATAAATGTATTTAGCTATTATTACTGTTTTCTACTAAATTTTATTTTAAAATTTGTATGTTCGTACATTTTTTGTCAAGTTTTTTTTTGTACAAATAATTGTAAGGATGAGGGAATGATACTCCAGTCCAAGACAGAGAAAGTCTTCGGGCTTAAATAGCACTTATAAACAAATTTACATTTACATCACCCCATGAAGACGAGTAGGGATTCGAATTTGCAACTTGTCAAATGCGAGACCCTGTCTTGCTTCACTCGATCAACCAACACCTTGGGGTTTGTCAAGTTTTTTATTTGCTTTAATAATTATAATTAAAATTACTTAGAAATGTATTGTTAGATGAAACTAAAATATCTACTTATTATTTTCCTAAAGGATAAAATATGTTTTTAGTCCTTGTAAAATATATCCGATTTTATTTTCATCGTTACATAAAAAATTGTTTTGATCCTTATAAAATAAAAAACTGATGAGGTTGGTCCTTAATGTCCTTCACACCCACAAAATCACCATAATCCACATATTTTGGATCAATGCAAGATTTTGTAGATATGATCTACATGATAGTAACTTAAATTCAATGATAGATTTTAAAATTAATTTGTTCAATAAAATGTTATTCAATAATGTAAGAGTGGGTATAGGTATAACTTAAACCCTCTCTCTCTACATATGCAATGACTAAAATCAAAGTAAGTGTATTTTATAAGGATAAAAACCAATTACATGGACCAAGAAATCATATTTTCTTATTTTAACAGTTTGATGCACGGTTACTCACTAGTTTGAGTAAAAAAGATTGTCACCCGTGATATACCTTGTTAGTTTCCCCTTAAAAATTGCTCTCTGAAACGTGATAAACTAATAATCATGTTTCAGATATTTTCTGTAACATATTATTGGATTTAGTTATCTTGCCATAAAAAGTAAGTACTAAGTAGTGGCTGGGCCGGGTTTATATTTTAATACTTAAAATGGTAGATTGCTTTTAGCATAGACACCTAAGGAGATTCGGAATCCCCATTAGAACCAGTTCTGTCTTTATTAGTTGATGTTAAATATTTTTCAAGTGCTGCACTGTCGAGAGTAGAGACAATTTGCATTTGTGGTTGTGATCCCTATTAGACTGTCCCTTTTTGGAAAGATGAGGTGAGAATGTAAGTATTATGGCAATTTCTCTTTTTGGGTCCTCTTACAACTGTCTTCCTTATTTGGCCTTTGCTATGATTGCTTCTGCACATAAGAACCAAATTAATTTTATGAGCAAATTGCTCTGTCCTTTTGGAATGTTTAATGCTCAGCACCAACCAAGACATCTTGTGTATAAGAGGATGGTTATGGGCAATTTTTCAGATCACAGACATTGAAGCTGACCATTGTTAAATGGCCAAGAAGAAGAGCTGGTTTAATCTGGTGAAGCGGCTCTTTTTATGGGACACACGTTCCAAACAAGAGAAGGTAAGGCTTATGCATTTTAAAACTAGGAAAGGTACTACTCCTCAATCCACATACCAGTGCCAGAGGGAGATTGAAGAATCTGCTGCCATCAAAATTCAAACTGCATTTCGGGGTTACCTCGTGAGTTTTGTCCAACCTATGTTGTTTGTTTTCCTTTGATTTGTGTCACGTGAGCATGTTTGGTTTAGCGTTAAAACGTAATAAACTCACGTTTTCAACACTAGAAATAGTTGCGTTCGAGAATCTAAACTTTGAGTTTGGTCAGTTTCAACACTAAACCAAACACACGGTACTTAGATTAATTTGAAAAAATTAGGCCCCATTTAAGATTATTACAAGTTTTTAGTTATTTGTTTTTAAAAGATTTCAATATAACTTATAACTAAAATTTAAAAATCTCTTTATGTGGTTTTTAAAAGGCAACGTTTTCAAAACCATAAAAAGTTGTTTTCAATTATTAGTTTTGAGTTGTAAAAACTTTTTGAAATTTTATGAAAGTAAAAGACTGAAATTAGTGGTAGACAAATTGAAGCTGTAAAGAGTATTGGAAGCTGAAACTTGTTAGAAAGTTAGCAGCTACTAATTTACAAGATTTCCTCCATCATCTAGTGAGAGGGAATAAAACAAATAGCCAAGATTGAAAAAAAGAAAAAGAAAGTAGTAATGTAATGGTAATGGGAATTAATAAGTTGAAAGAAGAAACCAAGGTCACCTTACTACAATTTTAGTCATAGAATTCTCTTGTAAATTACAGGCAAGGAAAGCTTCGATGGCATTGAAAGGAATAGTAAAACTTCAAGCTATCATTCGTGGTAGAGCAGTTAGACGCCAAGTTATGAGTACTCTAAAGTGCTTGCAATCCATTGTAAGATAACAGACACGTGTCTGTTCAAGGAGACTCCAAATGGTTGGAGGAAGATGGGATAGTGCTGAAAATGAAGAGATGCAACATTCTAAAGACAAAATACTAAGTAGGGTGAGCACAAATTAAGTTCTATTGCCAAGGCTCCACATTCTGCATTTTATCATGGAAGATTATATATATAAATTCTATTGTAGCTGTACAATTTAGAATTTCAGACATGATTTTTCATATTTTCAGATGGACTCAAAAGGTGAAAGAAAGTGGGATGACAACACTCTTTTGAAGGAAGAGGTAGATGCTTCTTGCATAAGCAAGAAAGAAGCAATTCTTAAGAGAGAAAGAATAAAAGATCACTCATTTAACCATAGAGTAAGTTCCTAGCTCTTTCATATATTTGTTCTTGGTTCTTTTGTTCTCCAAACTAACCTATTGAAACCCCTCTGAGATCAGAAGAGTCAGAAAGGAGTAAAGTAAAGTAAATGGAAGATGGAGGTACTGGCTGGAGCAATGGGTAGATACACAACTTTCTAAAAGTAAGGAACTTGAAGATTTAGACACAATTTTCAGTTCACATTCTAGAGGTGGAGAGGAATATGGAAGAAGGCAACTTAGGATGAGAAACATTAAATACCTTTCACACTCATTTTCAAGCTCTCCTGCAACTCCAACATACATGGCTGCAACAGAATCAGCAAAAGCAAAAGTAAGATCAACAAGCTCCCCAAAAACAAGGACTAGGAATTTGGACATCAACTCTGATAATAGCTATTCACCATGCAAGAAAAAGCTATCAATTGTATCTTCTGTTAACAGTGAAGTGCTTGTTAATGGTAGGAATATGGGCAAGCTTGGTTGTAACCAGCAAAGATCTCCAAGCTTTAAGGGCCTTACAGTGCCTATAAAATCAAGCAAGATGACTATAAAGGATCTCAACATTAATTCAGACTCCTCAGTGCCTAATTGGGATAGGCAAAGTTCCTTAAAATGAAGCTATAAAGAAGTTGCCTGCATTAACAAACAAAATTCCTTGTATCATGACAAGGCTTGGAAGTGCAAAAGCTTTGTATGATATATGTGACTGGATGAATTGAACATTAATGTGACAGAAAGTCGTTAATTTCTTCATTGATTAGATGAGTAGTTGTATGCTTTGAGCTATATCGGACACACACTCATCTTTCCAACACGTAATTTTCTTTTTCATGGTTTTCACTCTCACTCTCATCTCATATTTTCTTTATAATATCTTAAAGTAATTTCATATTTATTTCTAGTAGTGGTTGAAGCAAGTAAAAGTTAGTGAAATGTGACTTAAAATAAACTTTACTTATAATGTTAGGATTTCGAATCTATTCAAGACAAACGTGTTGCTTGAAAGGATTTATTTGAGCTTATCTTATGACATAAACACTTATGTAACTGTTTGGGTAAACATCTGAAAAGAGCTTATGACATGCTCATAAGTTGTTTTCAGCTTATTTCAATAAGCTCATGAGAATAGCTTATGGAGAATTTAAGTACATTGCACCCTCTTTAATTTTCATCAATTTTTTAAGAGCTTAATCATTAAGTGCTTATTAAATAAGAGCTTATGTTATAAGCACTTAGATAAGTTGTATTTCCAAACGGGACCTAAAACTTGATTAGTACTCAATCACTTGGATGGTTTGATTAAACCAATTTTTGGAATGCCGTAAATCTTGACAAACACACTTTTTTTTCTCATGCATGGTTCTAAACTAAAATTTAAACTTTAAAAAATAAAAAGTTTTTTATTCTTAACATGAATTCATTTGCCACTCATTCTATTCATAATATAACCATTACAATTGGACCAAAACAAGCTATCTTTTTCTGTTCTCGAGAGAGAGAGAGCGCGCCAAACCATTTATTTGATTTGATCAACAAAAAAAAAATTGTGCCTTTGAGAAGACAAAAGCGTATTTCACGTTTATAACCAAATTACAGGTGTTTCTTAAATGAGTTTATTTGAATATTTTATATAATTTTTCCAGGCACTATTTCAAGTGTTTAAAGTTATTGCTTATAACATAACTTTTTTATTTTTATTTTGGGTTAAGTATATTTTTAGTCCCTCAAAATATAGTGAAATTTGGTTTTGGTCCCTCATTCATTTTTTAATTGGTTTTGGTCCTCCATTTTTCAAAATCACATGATTTTAGTCCTTGTCATTAGTTATATTTCGCTAAGTGATAACGTAGTAATATTTCTTGTAGATTTTTCTATGGATTGACATTCGAATTTTCCTGCAGATTTTAAAATTCAAAGAAAATTTTGTTTATATTCTAAAATTGTTCAGGAAATTTAGTTACTATAGATTTTTATACAACAAAGCAAAGAAATTTTATAGTAGCATTTTTATGTAAACAATTTGAGTTATTTTTTTTAAATTTACTACACATGAATTTTCTAGAGAAAAAATTGCAAAAATTTTTTTGTAAATTTTTATCAGGAACGTCGTAGTGAAACTGTAAAAAGTGACTTAACAGAGTACCGTTAATAAGGAGGACTAAAAGCATGTGATTTTAAAAAATGATGGACCAAAATCAATGAAAAAATAAATGTGATTTTAAAAAATGAGGGACCAAAATCAAATTTCATCACATTTTGAGGGACAAAAACATATTTAACCATTTTATTTTTTAGCCATTAATATTTTAATAAAATCATATTTTTATTTTTCTTAATATTTTAAAAACTCCTAAACCCTTTTTCAAATTAAATGTATTCTATGAAAAAAAATAAAGTAATTGAAATGAAAAAATAGCCTTGTTATGTAGTTTAATAATAAAATAAATAAAATTAAAAAATAGTAATTAAAATAATTTACCTTTGAAAAATCTAAACTTATATCCAAAAATATATATATATTAAATAAAATTATAACTTATATAAAAAATATCATATAAATATGTTTTTATGTTTGTTGAACCCTTCTACTTTTCTTTTGTTGGAATATACACTTCTAATTTAATAAATTAATTTATTAGAGTTAAGCCAATTTATCAGTTTTTTTGTCAAATATAACCAAAATAAACCCAAAAACTAAAGGGGAAAAAACAGAGAGAAAGAAAGAGTCCGGGCCAGGCCATCCTTCTGTGCTTCTTACTTGGCCCATAAAGTCCTCTATTCTACACTATCTATTTATTTACTACTATTAATGTTGATTAGAAAGCTCCACGTGTCTTCTCCTCGTTCAATTGGTTTCTCGCCTAAAAGTCACTATTTTTTACTATTCATTCATTCTTTTTTTCTTCTCTTTTTTCTCTCCTCTGAGATGTTCCTTTCTCTTGCAATATAATATTAGTCATTGTCTATCACTTTTTCAAAAGGCTGGCCAACTATCAAAAGGCTCACACCAACCGTGTTAACAAAAAAATTCTGACAAAGAACATATTAATTCGTTTGAAAACACACTCACTACATATTTTTTTTTGGATGAAAATTTAGGATGAGGGGATGGTGCCCTAGTCCAAGGTAGGAAATGCCTCCGGGCTCAAAGAGCATTTATAGAGGCACTTACATTTTACCTCACTCCAAAGGGACGAGTGGGGGTTCGACACTCATTACATATTAATTAAGCATTTTCGCTCTAAAATTCATTCTTAAGTATCTGGGACATTATATACATATTTTTAAATATGTAAGAAATTAAGAGAAAATAATATTTTTATTTATTTAACTTTTATTATAATGTTTTTTTATGAATTTCATCTCTGAACACAACATTGAAAAAAAAAATAGAAGGGGACGAGGAAGAAGACGGGACTGGAATGGAGCGTGGGAGGGAAAGGGGGAGGGGTGGGGTGTGAATAGCAAAAAGGGTTCTAAAAGCAACCCCATTGTCTTTTGTCTTTGAGTATTCATGGGCTATATAAAGTCATGGCCCCCCGACCCACTAACCAGAAACCCAATTGCTTCTGAATCACAAGAAAAAACCTAGGCACCCCAAACAGCATCTTTACGAGAAGGAGGGCAAAGAGAAAGTTCTTCAAGCTTCAATATTTGGAGAGAAATACCGATTTCGAATTCTTTCTGTAATCTTGAAGAAAAATTTCTCTTCTTTGGTCTCTATTTCCGAGAGCGAAATTTCTCACTGTAGCTGCCGTACTCAGCCACTTGGAATCGGTATTCCTTAATTATTTCTTTTTTATTTCTGTCCTTTTTTTTTTTACTGAAGACGTTAAGCTCGATGAAATCTGATTGTTTTGATGGACTATTCACATTCGAGGTTTTACTTCCTGCGCTTTGGTTTCTCATGCTATTGATTAGTGTTAGTGTTTTCTTTGTAGTCATTGTATTTTGAATGAAAAAGTTAGGTCATGGAAGTTGGAATAGTTGAGATTAAGGCTATGATGAGATCTTCTCTCAGTGAACCATAGAACTGGACACTATGATTTTATCAAAAGTTAAAAAAAAATAAATAAATTCAACTAAGTTGTTGCTCAATATGTTAATTGTTGCATGCAGATCAGATAGTTTAGCATCAATTGTTGTGTTATAATTTGAAGAAGCAGTCAAAATGTCGCGGAAGGGTTTGATGGAACAAGACCTGAGTAAGTTGGATGTGACCAAGTTGCATCCACTTTCTCCTGAAGTCATATCTCGGCAGGCTACTATTAATATTGGTAATATTTTCTCTCACGTTTTTTGGGTTAATTTCAAATTTGTTACAGCTAACAAATTTCTCATTAAAAATAATTTTATTACCCTTTTTTTTTCATTGATGGCTTTTAAACTTTTAATCCTGATGATTAATAAATTGTATCCTGGCAGGCACCATTGGCCATGTGGCACATGGAAAGTCAACAGTTGTGAAAGCCATATCAGGTGTTCAGGTATTCCTTTGTCTTCAAATTTTCTCTGCTTTTGTTGGGAGTGTAGGGGTGAGGATGTTGGTGTTTAAACATATATTCTATATATGTCGTTCCTGGTATGTGGTGTTTTGGAATTGGAATGATTCTTCCTACCTATTTAAAAATAGGTGATGAGCTGTTTCAAATGGAAAGTATATTTACTCATAGTCATAACTCATAAAGATCATTGCTATCAATTTATATATGACTCAGTCTCAGTAGCAGGTGGGTACATGAAGTTTTTGAAAACTGAGTTGCCATAGAATTATGAAGTGGGTTTGTTTTCAATATGTGGATTATAGTTTGTCATAGATACGTTGTATGGTTAGGTTCATGTGATTAACTTTAACTATATGATTAATGGAAGCCCTCCCCAAAGAAGTGATTATCTTCTGCTTGTGGTTATGTAGCTGGTTGACAACATTCAGATCAATTGAATTTGCTACTCTCTTTTTTTGCATCTTCAGTTTTTAAAAAGGATTATTAACCATGCTGTATTGTATTCTTAATACACTATCCTTGAACTTTGGATATTTAAACTGTCGACCTCTGTGGTTTCCTATGAATATTTTGCAGACTGTGCGGTTTAAAAATGAGTTGGAGCGTAACATTACAATCAAGCTTGGCTATGCAAATGCAAAAATATACAAGTGTGAAGATGAACGGTGTCCAAGGCCTATGTGCTACAAGTGGGTATTTATTTTGCATTTACTATTATAATATCAGGTTATCTAAACTTTTGATGATGGTTTCAACATTTTTCTTCAGGGCTTATGGAAGTGGAAAGGAAGACAGTCCTATGTGTGATGTACCAGGGTTTGAAAACTGCAAGATGAAATTGCTAAGACACGTTTCTTTTGTGGATTGCCCGGTAAAGTCCTGAACTGTATTTTGTTATTTAGGGCAGTTTTATGCATAATTTCATTAGATTTTGGATATATTATAGGAGGATTTAATTTCATTTACCTGCCCATTTGGTTTTACATTTTTTTGTCTTTTTTTGGCTTAGAATATTCTCTTTCTGAATTCGCTTAATCTCTGGAAGATATGGTTATTTAAGTGAGTGTATATGTAAATATGTATGTGTATATATGAATGTACTTATAAACATATATGTATATTGAGGAATTCTTAGGTGCTACAGAACAAGAGATATCCCTTGATCTTTATTCTTTATTCTTTATTATTAAATGTGTACATCCTCAACTATGCAAGCCATCACTGCCTCTCACTATATGGTTATTTAAGTGAGTGTATATGTAAATATGTATGTGTATATATGAATGTACTTATAAACATATATGTATATTGAGGAATTCTTAGGTGCTACAGAACAAGAGATATCCCTTGATCTTTATTCTTTATTCTTTATTATTAAATGTGTACATCCTCAACTATGCAAGCCATCACTGCCTCTCACTATAATTGCATTTTTAATGCTATAGAAGTGGTTCCTTTCAATAAGAGAAATTTCGTGCTCTGGGAGAACCTAAAATTTTCTTATATATTTTTTCCTTCAGCTCTTTTTTGTATGGTGTGGAATTTTCATATTTCAATGGGTATCCTTTTTACAACTAAGGTAGTTAAAGATCACCACACTATGCTAAATCATTAAATATAAATTTAGCTTGGTTGCTTTTACATCTGTATGATATTTGATTTCACTTTCCCAATTTAGGGACATGATATTCTCATGGCTACAATGCTTAATGGAGCAGCAATCATGGATGGAGCTTTGCTACTCATAGCTGCTAATGAAAGCTGCCCACAACCACAAACCTCTGAGCATTTAGCTGCTGTGGAAATTATGCGTCTACAGCACATTATAATACTTCAGAACAAGGTAGACCTGATTCAAGAAAATGTGGCTACCAATCAGCATGAAGCTATTCAGAAGTTTATTCAAGTAAGTTTTCTATGAAATGGTATCTGCTATACAAGTGAATCCGTTGCCAATAACTTACATGATACTCTCCCATTTTTTGGTGGCTTACCAGGGAACTGTTGCTGATGGTGCACCAGTAGTACCTATCTCAGCACAATTGAAGTACAATATTGATGTTGTATGTGAGTATATTGTGAAGAAGATCCCAATCCCTGAAAGGAACTTCATTTCTCCACCTAATATGATAGTGATTCGGTCATTCGATGTCAATAAACCTGGTTTTGAGGTGGATGATATAAAAGGAGGCGTAGCTGGTGGAAGCATTCTGAGGGTAAATCTTTTTATGGTCAATTTTCCAAATACATGCGTGATTTGCTTTCACTTGACTTGCAGATGTTAGTATTCCTATTAATGTTTGGAGTTATGAGCTTATTAATTATGAGCACTCTCAAATTTTCTTGATATGTTTGGATCAGATTTTCAGAAACAGCAGAATTTGAAAATAATTAGATTTCTGATTGTTTTGAGAAGCTACTTTTTAAAAAACAAGAAATTATAACTACCTTTAAAAATAAAATGTGCTTTTTATCATTGTAACCAAACAAAAAATAGTTTTAGCTTTACGTAAAATCTCTAAAATTAAACCGCATTTTGACACAGCCTTAAAATCACTTTTTCTAAAAGCTTATACAAATGAGCCCTATTTCTACCATTTGTAATGCATAATTTTTAAAATGTTCAATCTATGCTAGAATTTCAAAGTGTTTTGCAAATAATTTTATGGGTGTGCACTAACATGGATTCTGAATAAATGGGAAGCAAATGACGTTCTAATTTGTTGCCTTTTTTTAAAAAACTTTTTTGTACTTGCAGTTTTCCAAAATTCCTTGGAAGACTCTGTAAGCTATTCTATTTGCAGACCAGAATAAAGCAATAAACTTTGTGTTGTGTTTTTGTCTAACCAAATGAATTTGTTATGAATTACTAAGTGGCTGAGGCCATGGACCCATAGATCCTGGCATCAGAAATATTGACATGTTATTTTTAAATACATCTGACAATTTGTTCTTTGCAGGGTGTTTTGAAGGTCAACCAATTCATTGAAGTTCGACCTGGAATTGTTGTTAAAGACGAGAGTGGAAACATCCGATGCACACCCATATACTCCAGAATAGTCTCATTGTATGCTGAACAAAATGAGCTTCAATTTGCTGTGCCTGGAGGCCTAATTGGTGTTGGGACAACAATGGATCCCACTTTGACACGTGCTGACAGGTTGGTAGGGCAAGTTTTAGGAGAGGTTGGATCACTGCCTGAGGTTTTCGTTGAACTTGAGGTACGTGAGTAATTGACTGTGACTAATGGTTTATCATCCTGTGCATGCCTGCCATGAATTTGGGATCTCAATCAACTGAGTGTTGCAATTCATAAGACAAATGTGGATAAAGAGCTTACCCTTCAAAATATCTCCATCCATTACTTTTACTACTAATTCAATGTTGTGTGTCAAACTCCTTTTTGTCATAACTCGTGAAAGATGACACTCGCTTCCTCTATTGTGCTGGAAATGCTTTATTTACAGATCAATTATGGGCATGGTTATGCAGGTAAATTTTTTCTTGCTTAGAAGGCTTCTTGGTGTCCGGACAAAGGGCTCTGAGAGACAGGGAAAGGTCTCTAAGCTGGCCAAAGGAGAGATGTTAATGTTGAACATAGGATCAATGTCAACAGGGGCCAGAGTAATTGCTGTGAAGAATGACTTGGCGAAGTTGCAACTTACTTCCCCTGTGTGCACTAGCAAGGGTGAGAAGATTGCACTCAGTCGACGTGTTGAGAAGCATTGGCGTCTTATTGGCTGGGGTCAAATCCAAGCTGGAATCACTCTTGATGTTCCCACTGCCCCCATTCTGAGTTGAAGACAGATTAAGAAACAGACAAGAAACACTTGTTATAAAAACGTGAGATGAGTTTAGATATGTGGGAAGGGAGACAATTGTTGGGAACCATTTTTGTGAGGTGGAGAAGAAAACGTTTGGATTGTCATTTTGTTTTTTCCGTTTTCATATTATTGTTACCTATTATGTTTTTCCACATTGTCTACCTATTATTGAAATTGTATCTTATGCTGGAAAAAATCTACAATCCTCCAGGAGTAGGTACTTTTTCCATTTAAAATCCAACATCTGGCATGATTAGTTATGCATCCCCAATTTTAATTTGAAAAAAAAAGTTAAAAAAAAAAAATTGTCAAATAACAAAGGGGGTGCTCCTGGAGTACTGAAAATTTGTTCCTTATGCTGATTGAGTCTAGTCTCGGAGCAAGCATCTCAGGGAACACTTGTTTCATTCCATTCCGTAGTGACCTTACCAATAAGCATTATTGGTCCAGCATGCTATATGGGGAAGAATTTCATATGGTTAACACATCCAGGCATTGACCAAACAAAAGAAAAACAAACAATACATCCAGGGAATGCTTGAATTTAACTTACACACGCCTAAAGTTGTGTAATTTTTCATGCTTTTTTTAGTGAAATGGTTGAGATTGTTTTCAACTGTACAGGTAGCCCCCATTATATTTTGCACAAAAGAGAATTCGTTTTTCTCTCCCTCACAATCCTTGCTTTAAATATTGTAAAGCAAACGCGATGTTAGATGGGTGACAAGACTAATTGATTTAATGAGAATTGGCATGACGATGGAGTACTATTAAGGATGTTCTTCCGTTAGTTTGCATTGGGCTTGAGAAGAAAAAAAAAAAGAAGATTGAATTTAGCTTTTAAAAAGATTTTCAGATAATTCAAATAAAATTAATTAGGCTAAAATTGGATTGTTTTGATTGTAGTGAATTTAGGTAAATGAATCAATTATATTTTTCAAAACTCTAGTCTTATTTTTTTAAAATAATAAATTTTACAATTGCAAGATAATTTATTGTTTTGTTCGACCATGATATGGTATAATAAGGAAGTCAATTTCAAACATTAATATTAAACTTAAGAACATTTAAAGTTTATTTGATAGTCAACATATGATAAAGATAGATAATACAAGAGAGTTCGATAAGAATATGTTAGGATATCATTATGATAAATAATTACACATGAAAATCAAACCTGAACTCGTGGATATTGATATGCCTCTGCCCCGACTTTTGACGGGGAAAACCTATTTTGACAGGATTTAAATAAAATCCGATCCGACACCGCCTTTAATGGGGCGGGGGTGGGTTAGGGGGTCTAAGAACCCGTCCCAATACCGAAAACTCACCCTGATATACTAATTAAATAATTTTAGTTATACTAATAGTTAAATAATAAAGATAAACTTATATATTTTTCTTAAAATATAATATAGTTCTTAAGTTTCTTATTTTTTAGGATTATCAATGTCTATATTTATATATTATTTGAATTAGAATATATTAGATATATATGACTTGTTTAAAAACATGTATTTAAGTTATAAAAAATAGAGAAAAAAAAGAAAAATAGAGAACCTGAAATCCCCGCGAGTTTCCCCGAACCTGACGGGGACCCGCGGGGATGTGGTTGGGTTTCATAGTTTCATATCCGTTATCTTTAAACCCGAACCCGAACACGTCTCGACTTTTACGGGAGGGTGGGGACAGGGAGAGCAAAACCTGCCCCCGCTCCGCTCCGCTCCGCTCCGTTACCATGCCTAGATAAATTCTAATATTATTTGATAGATTATCTAATGCCACGTCAAAAATGGACATAAAAGATCTTATGATACTCATTTATTATCATATTCTTATTAAACTCTCTTATATTATTATCCTTATCCTATAATAAGATTCTAAAAATAAAGAAAAACAATAAGACTACAATATAGACGAAAGCTAAAATTTAAATAAATATATTATGAGTAACTTACTTTTTTTAACTTCTAAAAGACGTCTTCATAAACTGATGTAAAGTAATGTTCAAATGTATATTTTATTGTCTAAGGATTTTCAAGCTACTATGGGTAATAATCCTTGAGGATGCCATGTACAATTGTCATTTTAAAGCTACTCTAAGTTATTGAATAGAAAATTAATTATTTTCAATTAAAATTTTATTAAACGTTTCATCATTTTCCATGTCAAATTAAGTTTTTTAGTGAGTAATAATTGACGCGGCCTTTTATTAGAAACATCATCACTTAATTAAGTAAAGGGAGATAACATCAAGGACTTATGGTATTTTTGAAAAGGCTTAATCCTATAAATGAGTCATTTAATTGTTTTTAGTCCCTGTAAAAAAAATTCTTTAATTTTTTTTGTCCCAGTTATTAATTTTAAGCTAATGTGGCTAACGAAGTGCCACATCATTGTTTCTGTCCAACTTAAATTTATTTTCAGTCCTTATAAATGTGGTCCTTTTGTTTTTAGTCCCTATATTTCTTTTTTGTTTTTCACCTCAATCTCATCTTCATCCAACATCACAGTGTCCTTTTACTTCTTACTACATTGTTACACTTAAAATTTTTGAACTCCTCGTGGGTTTAATAAAATAAATTATTTATGTATTCAATTTTGAAATTTTAACACGCTTTGATTCACTGTATAAACCTTTTTTGTGTTGACAAAAAATGAATTACAGAGAAAAAAGATCGTTACAGGTTTTTCTCCTTTTATATAGTGAATCCAGGTGTGTTGAAATTTCAAATTATTGAATACATGAAGAATTTATTTTCTTATACCCATGTGAAGTTCCAGAATTTCAAGTGTAAATGCAATAGAAGCAAATGAACATTGTGATGTTGGATGGGATGAGATTGAGGTGAAAAACCAAAAAAAAAATTGTAGGGACTAAAAACAAAAGGATCATATTTATAGGGACTAAAAAAATTCAAGCTGGGTAGAAACAATACATGTGGCATGCTAAGCCACATCAACTTTAAGTTAACAATAAGGCCCAAAAAGGCTAGTGGAATTTTTTTTAAAGGTGTAAAACCAAAATTTTTTTGACAAGGACTAAAAACAAAATAATTTATACTTATACGGACTAAAAACATATTTAAGTCTTCAGAAAATGAAAGACCGAAACCATTGATTTTAAAAAGACTAAAATGTCAAATTGGTCCTTGAAAGATGTGGTCGATTTCAAGTTAGTCCTCCAAAGAAGGAAATTTCCAAAATAGTCCTTGAAAGTATGCTCCTTCTTTCAAGTTAGTCCCTCCATTAGCTTCCGTGACTTAACCATAACAGGGATGTTTAATTAGCACGTTAACTGCAACGTGACATTCTGATATGGAGGTCTACGTGGCATAGATTAAAATTGCTAGAAAAGAACTCTTCATTTTCGTCTCTCACATCATAAAACAATTTTCATTTTCGTCCCTCACATTAGAAAGCAAATTTCATTTTTGTCCCTCTCATGCATTGATAAAGAAGCTTCTGCAATTGGATGGGGATTTTTTTCGTTCTATCTTAGGGTTCTGGGCGTAAGAACAGAGGGAGATGATCAGTGGTGATGCCAAAGGAACCTCACAGATATTGTGTCACACTTGGTACCCATTTTGCAGGGACTTATTCAAGTAAATGGTCATTTTGGTCCCTGAAAGATTGTGGGTCAGTCAAATTGATCCCTAGAAGAAAGAAATTAACAAATTAGTCCCTGAAAGATACTTCCATCAATCATTTTGGTCTTTCTGTTAGTGTCCATCCGGTTATGTTAACGAAAGTGATGATTTGACATGTTAAATGCCACGTGGACTCTTATGTGGCAGTCCCATGTACGTATGAGGGACTAAAATGACATTAAATGGTAACTTTGAGGGACTAAAATGACTAAAATGAAACTTTCTTGTCTTAATGCAAAATTGTAATGAGGTCTTCTTCTCCAAATTTTTCCACAATTCATGTAAACATTAAAATCCTAATACCAATTTGAAAATAAATAGACAAGATCAGAAACATGATTGATGGGGATTATAACATTCTCATTTGCACTGCCAAGTTTACCTCAATGTTGTGTTTTGTATAATTGACTCCAATGTTATGTCTTTTGAATATTGTATATATGATATCTGATCACCAAATTTTAGTAAACAATGGAGTATGTTCTTTTATTCAATTTTACAATTCACTTTTAAGTTCTATTAATTATATTTTATCGTCATACTAATTCATTTACTTTTTTGTAGAAATTAAATATATAGAAAATTTATAAAAAAAATATATTTATTTCAATAAACATAAACATTACAAATATTAAAAGTAAAAAATTACAATTATGGATTGGAGTAACTACTCCTAGTACTCCACCTCTTTTCACCATCCCTTGAATCATAAAATATAGGGTAAAATATATTTTTGGTCCCTGAAAAATTTTTCGTTTGTTTTTCGTCCTCCCAATTTTTTTTTTTACAATTAGTCCCTCCCTTCAAATGGCGTGTGCTAGGGCTAACGTGACACATTTTCTCTTTCCTAGGTGTCTGTTTTTATATATTTATGGCGGTCTAAAACCACCAGAAAAACCTTCTCAATTCTCCCTCTTCTTCCTCTTCCTCTTCCTCTTCCTATCCTTGTGTCTCTCTCTCTACCTCCTTCTACCTCTAACACTGTCTCTCTCTTCAAAGAAGAGCAACCATTATTTATTACCTTTAACCTTCCTTTGCCTTTGCCAGTACTTTTTCACATAGGACTTCAACATCTGCAAAAGAATAATAACATTCAAAACGGAATTAAAAACCCAAGCGCCAATTCCATTACACCCTCCTCTCAAGTAATGCAGCCAAAGCACACCAGCATGGCACGCCAAGTTTATTGAAAGGGATTATGCTTCTCGCGTTGAAAACCTAAGCGCCAATTCTGCTCCATTTTTGTCATTGCTTGCTCCATTTAATTCTATTTAACGACTATCATATTGGAAAGCTCCATCTAGTGCCATCTCTATTGAATTTGGAATTGTCCTTGGTAACATTTTTTATGTTAGTGGGGTTATATTGATAGTCAACCCATGCGGCTACTCTGTGGCTGATGCTCCAATTGTAAGTGCCCATTTGTCATTTGCCTATGCTTTATGTTCTCTTTTTATTGTTAATTGAATTTCGAAATAAACTCTATAATTACGTTATCACAGGTGCAAATTTGGGCAAGTAACAAAATACACAAGGAAGAAAGATTACCGATGGGAAAATGGGATCTATAATCTATGATTAGAGCTTCCTCAGAATTATATGGGCCTGAGAAGTCAGGAACAGAACATAAAGTGCCTAGACATGTGAAGTTTCCCTTCAAGAGAGATAGTGTTAGAGGTAGAAGGAGGTAGAGAGAGACGGGGATGGGGAGAGGAAGAGGAAGAAGAGGGAGAATTGAGAAGGTTTTCTGGCGGTTTTAGACCGCTAGAAATATACAAACAAACACCTAGGAAAGAGAAAATGTGCCATGTCAGCTCCGGGCACACGCCATTTGAAAGGAGGGACTAATTGCAAAAATAAAAATTTGGAAGGACGAAAAACAAACGAAAAATTTTACAGGGACCAAATGCAAAACTCGCTAATTTTACAGGGACCAAAAACATATTTTACCCTAAAATATATTACTTACTTCACCAATAAAAATAAAAGTAATAACTTGAACAACAACACCATGACACACCCGATTCCAATCATAAAATGTTTCAGGCTCCTAACTTTAATGCATAAACTTTCAATATTGGATGTGTATTTCTCATTCTTCCATAATTCATTCCATTTTCCATTGCCAGTTGAAGAATTTCACTTGGCCCCAACATCAACCCAAGCAAAGTACTTGTAATTGAATTCACCATCATGTAAAAACAACACAAAGCAATTTGAGTTCACATTACAGTGACATACACAAGTTTCAAACAACCAAATACTCATTTCTATAACATTCTCATTTGGGAGGGTACATGTGTGAAAAAATAAATCTCCCAATATTTCTCTGTGTCTTTTTAGGTTAGTATAATTTCCCTTCTTTTCCTTACAATCTCCAGAAAAGCTTGTTGAACCACTCTATGAAACATTTGATGTCTTCCTCAATTGGTGCAAATAATAATGCTCTAATACCCATCTCCATATGTTCTTACGCCCAGAACCCTAAGCTAGGACAAAAAAATGTCAATCCAATTGCAGAAGCTTCTTTATCAATGCATGAGAGGGACGAAAAATGAAATTTGTTTTGTAATGTGAGGGGCGAAAAGGAAAATTGTTTTCTGATGTGAGAGATGAAAATGAAGAGTTTTTTTTCAGCAGTTTTAATCTATGTCACGTAGACCTCTACATCAACATGCTACGTTGCAGTTGACATGCCAACTAAGCATCTCCGTTATGGTTAAGTCATGGAAGCTAACTGAGAGACTATTTTTAGATTTTCTTCTTTGGAGGACTAACTTGAAATAAACTCCATCTTTCAGGGACCAATCTGACGTTTTAGTCTTTTAAAAATCATGAACTAAAATTAAATTTTACGAGGAAATAATCATTTTGGTCCTTGGAAAATTAGGGATCGGTCAATTTGGTCCCTGAAAGAAAGAAATTAACAAATTATTTCCTGAAACATACTTTCGTTAGTCATTTTGGTCCCTCTATTAGTGTCTATTTGGTAACGTTAACAAAAGTGATGATTTGGAAATGTTAAGTACCATGTGGACTCTTTTGTGGCACTCCTACATGGCAGTAACACGTATGAGATTAAAATGACAGTAAATGATAAATTTGAGGGACTAAAATGACTAAAACAAAACTTTCTTATCTAATGCAAAAATCAATTACGTACTTTGCTTGGGTTGATGATGGAGTCGACTGAAATTTTTTCATCTGGACCGAGAATTGGAATGAATTATGGAGGAATGAGGAATACATATCCAATATTGTAAGTGTGCGCATTGAAGTTAGGAGCCTGCATTTTATAATTGGAATGACGTGTGTCATGGTCTTGTTATTCAAATTATTAGTTTTATTTTTTTGATGAAGTAAGTAATATATTTTAGGGTTCAAGTGATGGTAAAGAAAGAGGTGGGGTACTGAGAGTAGTTACTCTCATCCATAATTATAACTTTTTACTTTTAACATTTTTAATGTCCAAGTTTATTGGAATAAAGACATTTTTTATAATTGTCCTATATATTTAATTTCTATAAAGAAGTAAATGAATCAATATGACGCAAGACATAAGAAGACCTTAGGCCATTTCCATCCCAGCAACCCTTCAAAATTTTTTAAACCAATATTTTACAATTTTTCACATTTTTCTATACTATTATATTATTTTTATTACTTTAAGCAACTCAATCGCTTTTTATCTCCAACCTAGCAACTCTCACAAATTTCTAAAATGGACCCCACAATTTATTTCTACACTTACTTTTTTATCTCTAACCTATTATTATTATTATTATTATTAAAAAAACTCTCAACAACTCACTTTTTGGGTTGCTGCAGTGCCTTACTGTTGCTCGGATCACATACCACTCCAATGCAACAAAATTCCACCGTGTTTCTCTTCTTCTGACAGCAATTGGTATAGCAACTCCATTGGAGTTGCTCTTAAAAGTAAATTGCAAAAGGAACATACTTCATTGTTTACAAAATTTTGGTGATCAGATTTTCATTACAATTTTTGCACTAATTCAGGAATGTTTTGTTTTAGTCAATTTAGCCCTTCAAAGTTACCATTTAATGTTTTTTTAGTCCCCCATACGTATTATAGCCACATAAGACTATTACATCAGAGTTCACGTTACACTTAACGTGTCAAAATATCACTTCTATTAACATTATTACACAGATACGGACAGAAAATCACAATAACTGACGGAAGTATTTTTCAGGGACTAAACGTGTTAATTTTTTTTACATGAACCGAATTGACCGATTATAAATCTTTCGGGAAGTAAAAATCACTATTTACTCAAATTTTACTGAGAAGAACAAACATATTTAACTATTTTCACTATACAATTGTGTGAAGCAGTTATAAATGCAAAGTAAATGATCAACCTGTTTAAGGGACCCAAGCCTGCCGATACATGTTCATAAATTTTTTCTCTACTTCGCGAATCTTGTAAGAGTTGAAAACTGCTACACCCACTTACCCATATGACATCTGCCTAATATTAATAGGGTCATGCTAACCAGTGCCCTAAGGGCATTGGTTAAGGATTCCACATATAGAAAGTCTTTATTGAAAATCACAGTATTGATTAATTGTATAACATTAAGTGTTGCATGTTCCAATAAAGACTTTCTATTTTCGAATTCTTAACCAGTGCCCTTAGGGCAGTCTTTAGCATTCTCCATATTAATATTAATAGAAACCACACAATCCCAAAATGGTTACTTTATTTTCCTTGCAGTCTTTTTTTATACTAAAGAATTAACACATGCAAATTTTATTCTATAGTTTAAAAAAAATTAACAGAGAAAATTAGCCAATAAAATTACCATGATATATCAACATATGAATATAATTATAAAGTCTTTGGTGAGTACATTTAAATATCGATTTTTGTGGTCGAGAACAAAATTACGTGAAATAAATTGAACACAATTAAAGTAAGAAATAGGAAATTAAGTCTGCCAGAACACTCTCTCCAATAAAAAAAAAAAGTCAAATCGTTAAAATATATATACTATAGTGTAGTACGATAACATTTATAATAAGCTTGGTAAGTTGAATTTGTCTCCTGATTCATTAAACTTTACAAATGCGTAATTGAAAACATGACTTGTTTGACCATTATTATAACACGTGGAATGCTAAAATGAGTTGGCTAAGATTTAGTGCTCAAGTCTATAGAAGTTCCATGTTCTAAAGTTGCTAATAATTTGATACGTGAAAGCGAAGGTGTCGACCACTATGGTTGTGATTTTCAAGCATGGCTTCAACTTGAGTATTGGTCGTTGGACTTAGACCTAAACCAACATGTTTGAGAGGTTGCACATGAGTTTCATGAGACAGACAAGTTAAGCCAATAAGGCCCACGAATTAACGTTTGTGCAATATATCATATGCGACATTGACTCATCAAGAAATACACTGGCCTATTGGAGGTAGACTCCTAACAAGTCATTCAAAAATTAAAATATATATACTATAGTGTAAAAATAATTACATTCTCTCATTCTAGATGGTCTTCAGAGATTTACGTGTTGAAATTTGAGAACCTTCACAAGTCGCTACTCATTCACTACTCTTGTATTATTATTAGAAAACGACATTATTGAGATTGGACCATATATATATATATATATATGCAACTTTTTATATTTGAACAAAATAAGAGTCTGATAAATTGAATTGATAGATTGGCCCTGTCCTAGCTAGGGTTGCATGATATTCTACACACATTAATTAGTTGCATGATAGACAGCCACCCACTTTATGGTCCATAGCAGCTAGCTTGCTCTCTCTATATGTCTAAATGTCGTGCAGAATCTACAATTTTAATCTTTTTTTTCTTAATTTATTGTAATTTCTGAAAGACAATTGTATAATAATCACATGTTTGAGCAGAAAAAGCATTTTTCAGTAATACGAATAGAGACAAACTTCTCTATCAATTGAATTAACTAGTGACGATCCAGAAATTTTACAATGTGAGGGTAATAGTTACACACACATACATAAATTTTTAATATTATAAATATTAAATCTTTGCGGGATGTAATTATTACCCCTAATATATGTAATATTAAGAATAAATTAAAACTTTTGTGATGACCATTACTGCAGGAGAATCAAGTGTAAGGATAATCCGAATGCAAACTAATGTTTACTGAAGAGGTGGAGAGGTCAGAGGTGATCGGAATCCAGAGAACCAATGTACATTTGTCCCTGATTGAAACATTACACACAATGACACAAACCCAAAATTAATAATTTAAAGTGGTGGTAGTGAGTTTTTAGTTTTTGATTTTTTTAAATTTTAAATTAAAATTTTACAATTCAAAATCAAAAATTAAAAATTAGTTTGTGTGTTTTGAAAATAAAAAAAATAAGTTTTTAATTTTTTATTTTGAATTGTAAAAATTTAATTAAAAATTTTAAAAATTAAAAAATTAAAAACTTGCAACCGCAACGAGCATTTTTTTCACAGTAATAAGCTCCACCAATTCTAGTAGTTGTAATGAGGACATTCATCTATAAAACTTCCCCAAAAGTAATACCATGAAGAAATATGGAATTCGAAATTTCTTCGTGATACTAATATTAATGCAGCTTACCTAGAATTGCATAGCTATGATAAGATAGCTAGATACATGTATAACATAACAAAACTTTAAACATATTCTAAAACAAATTAACATCTAAGTAAGTTTGCTGTCATTTAATTTGTAACTAGAATAGAGGATAAATCTGTTGTCCTGTCAAAGAACAGGACAAAACAGAACACATCCTAAAGGTAGAAAAAGGATACTGAGTGACACTCATAAATGGCAGACATTCATTTCACTTCATTGGCTCAGTAAGTATTGTTTTTCTAATGGCTAGGGAAAGCATTACTGTGGTGCATAAAAAAAATTGATTGAAAACGCATAAAGAAAGGTAAAATGAAAGTGTGAATACTAAATATAATTAAGGATTTCCAAACACTCATATTTTTGCATCACTTTTTTCCTTCTAATTCATTGTTTTTATTACTCTTTTTTGTTTTTAATTTCCGATCTTTTGTGTGTGTTTAATTGTTTAAATCGAAACTATTAGACATATATAAACAAAGTTCATGGTATTTTATTTAAATAAATATTTATTAAGATACCATAAAATTAATTTTACTCTCATATAATTGTACTCATATGTTACTATTTTGTATTTTGAAAATTTCTTTTAATTTATTTTACTTTAAATTTGAAAAATAATATTTATATCATTAAAAAATAATATTCTTTTTATTTTAACCTGCAGAGTAGAAAATTACATTGTCATTCATAAAGTAAATCAATTATTAGCTAAATAAAATTATTGGAATAAAACATAAGATGGAAAACGTATTTGAATAAAAAATATTAAAAGTCTAATAGGAACCTCCAGTTTCTTTCCAGTATTCGGTCGTTACAGGCTTTATATATATCTGTCCAAGTGGCCACTGACTGGTACTGGGGACCCTGCAGTTTCATAGTGAGTTCCACGCATGATATACACATTTTGATGCAACGAGGATGACAAAAACACACACAGGGGCAGGAAAAAAAAAAGGATACAAGAGACAAAAGGCAAAGGTAACACATAAAAATATGTATATTAGATAATTCTATTTCAAATGATAAGTTCTCACCAATGGGTGATGGAAACATATGTTCATATACTTTTGACTAGTATATATAAAATATAAGATATTTTACGTTTGATGTGATATTTAATAATTATTTTAAATATATATACACGAAATACTTAAGAATGATAAAATTTTAAGCTTTTAAATTTATCCTAGTCTCATTTAATTTTAATATGATATATGGAATAATGCAAGCACATAACAAAGTGGTTAAGACATCTTACATATATCAATAAGTGTGTATTTAATTTGATATTAAAACTGATAAAACTTAAATTTTAGATTTCTCATATAACTATTTTTAGCATTGAAAACGTGAATTTATCATGTTTCAATGTTAAACCAAACATATTCTACCCCACATATATACATTTGGTTTGTAAGTAATAAACTTTTTTCATTATGTAAATTTCAATATCTTTTTTAAATTATCTTTCTTATTTTTTTTAATTTCATGGTATTTATCGATGTAACTTATAAGATAAGATAAGATATACCACATGTTACATGTTGTTTGCCACATAGGGTGGTTATTACCTTTCCAAACATGCCGACTTTCTTCCTCCTCTTTCCGCTACCACCTTCCATTAAGACTTTGGTCCCTTTCTATTTATATATGGACACTGTTGCAACTTGCAACTATCTTTTTCTCTTTTCATAAATTGGTAATGGTATGCAAAAATAGCAATATTTATTTCAAGATCTATTCCACATGCCGTGACCCATAATGTTTGGAATGACAATTTCGTCGATAATGATATATAGCCAAATGAGTTATAATCTTCAAGTTGAGAAACCTACAGTTTACGCTATTTATTAATTCCTTAATAAGGAAATTTTTTTTTTTTTTGTTTAACCACATGGGCAATCCTGTTCGAGCCGAGAACATCCACATTATGGTGGGGCTAGCTCTCGCAGCCGAAATTTTTTCCATCCACAAGACACTCGAACAATATTATTTAGTATCTATATTATAGCTTAATCACCGATATTATAGAGTTGTCACCTTGAATTTTTTTTATATATTTCAAGACACATAGTAAAATTCACGAGATTAACTCATTAGAACATTAATCTCATTATATCTCATTCATTGTCTTTCTAACTCCTTTTAATATGATTACATTAAAATGATATTCCCTTCGGTCCGATTACAAAACAATGTTTGAAAAATATTTTATGGTTCTACTTATAAAACAAAGTACACAAATTTAGAAGTATTTAGGTTGTGTTTGATTCATTTTTGTTTTTAATTTTTGAAAATTGTTTTTAAAAATAATTTTTTATAAATGAAATAATTTATTACAGAATTTTCAACACAAAAACTAAAAAGCTAAAACATTTTTCCAAAAGGTGAGGATCAACTTATTCCAGAAGTAACTCTGGCAAAGTTACTTCACTTAATAACTTTTCGTAAATATTGAATTTAACAAATCTAACCGTTGAATATTGTGATATTAATATGATGATTATGCACACCAAATTTTAGATCAATTGGGCATTCATAGATATGTGATCTTAGAGTTGATATCTACTTATATTTTTAAAAGTATATTGTACGTTAAACTAAAACGATTTGATAAAACATCAAATAATTTTTAAATTTTATTAGATTTTGTAGGCTTGATCTACTTAATAAAAACTTTTAATATGACGGTTGGATTGATGAAATTCAATGTTTACAAAAAGTTATTAAGCGGAGTAACTTTGTTAAGAGTTACTCCTAGAGTAAATTGATCCCCACTCTTTTCCAAAGGGTAAGTAATTTCAAAATTTTAGTTTTTAAAAACTAAAAACAATCACGCTTTTCAAAACCATTTTAAAAAATTGTCAATCAGACAAAATTTTTCAGTTTTCTATTTTTAAAAACAGAAAATAGTTTTAAAAAAATTGTATATTATCATTGTTAACCATTAAAGGTTTTAAATTAATGCAATTACAAAAGTAGTGAAGTTTAATTTTAAATAGCGATAAACTTAGAATGTTGTAGTGTATTTTTTTTTAAATCAATACATTAATTATATATTTTTCTTAACATGTGTCGTTTGGTCTAAATTGTCTTATAAATAAAACTATAGGAAACAATTAAAAATGAATAAATAGTTAAATAGAATTAAAAACAAAATTTGATTAGTAAATAGTTTTTTCTTTTACTTTTATGCTCATCTTTTTCTCATAGAAAATCTTCATTATTTTTCACATTCTTTAAATTTAAATTATTAACAAAATTATTATTTTTTTACCTTTGTTTCAATTTAATAAAACAATTTTTATTTTAAAAAATTATTATTGCGTAGAACCAAAATTCAAATATAAAATACAAAAATGACGATATCATTTTCAACTATTTGATAGACTTTATTATCACTTTACTTTAGTGAAAATGATGTAATACTCTCAAAATACTTGATAATCTCTCTAAAATGTGCATAATGTCCAATCAAAATCTATTCTCCATGGCTACTGCTAGGCTGTTAACTAGCCTAGTTCAATTTACTATTCTACCATATTTGAGATCATTGCTAATCTATGATAATATGTCTAGGCTAGGTTGTGCATAAAAATAGCAAGCAGGCTAGAAATCATACCAAACCGTACTGTATGGCCTAATGAGGACCATTTTGATGCACTTGAGTTGTTTACACTCTTGTCAATGGACTACCCTTTTATGATGCACTCATTTTAGGAAAATATTAAATTAATAATTAATGTTGTATTAAATTTTAATACACAATAAATGGTCTGGGTGTTGAACTTGAAACCAAGATTCCGGTATGATCTTCTCCATAAAGAGGGGTGGACAGGGACAAGTTTCAGACTTTCAGTAAAGAGAGAGGGGTGGTGTGCTTACAAATATGGTGCATTTTAGGATAGATCACTCCATCTTTGGGTCTACGGTAGACCAACCCTTTTTGATAAAAATAATATTTTTAAAATTTGCAATGGAGAGAGAAATAAACATATTAATAATATAATAGGAGGATTACATTACAAATTTTAAAAATATTATTTTTATCAAAAAGGATTGGTCTACCGTAGATCCAAAGATAAAGTGGTCTATCCTAAAATGCACTCTGAATGTAAAGCAAGGGCATGCTTTTGAATTGATCATGCATAATGCATATAGGTCAACTTGCTAATTATTTATGCTTATTTCATTCATTCACGTTTTATATATTATTCCACCTTAACTCGTAGGAGGATATTAGTATTATATTTTGGTTTTTTATCAAAAATCCTCACAAGTATTTATATGGGTTTAACCCTCGGGTCAGGGTGGTGGTTAAGTAAAATCATTTCAAAAGTGAATATTTCAGAATTCAAACCACTAATCTTATAGGTAAAGTTTACCTAGGATTACAGTCCACTTTCACTGCCAACCATTATTTATTATACTAGTCTTATTTGAGAATGTTAAAATTGTTTAAATTCTATCAATTTTGTGCGTACCTTTAGTCTTTGACGCTCTTGATGGCTTTTGATCAATGGTGGAAAAGTGCTCCAACAGGGCAATGGTGGAATATCTACAAAAAGTACTATGATATTTAAATCGGTACAAGGGGTTATGTAAGCTTAAAAAAAAATGGGTTACAATCATGATTTTTTTTTTTTACATTCAATTTTAAACACACACAATTTCTTTCTATGTCTCTCTTCTCCACACTTCCCACACTCAGAAATTAAGTGTAAGTAACATTTTCTATAAAATTATGATTTATCATTCGAGAACAAATTCAAAGTATAATATATATTAAACATTAAATATTTATATTTATGTAAAATAAAGTAACTGTGTTCGCCTTTTTTATCACAGTAAATTTGATATTGTTCAAAATGAGGGAAAGGGAACCCCTTTTCTATTTATGTTAATATGCACATATATTGTTCATGGAGAACAAAGATTTGAGTCCTAATCTTACTTAATCATCTTATATATATAAGCTTTTACAAAGTGAATTAAATATTTACTTTCACCTATATTGATAGTGAAGGAGGCAATGGTTTTTATGATTTTGATGATGATGAAGTTTAGTCACGACAGCAATGTGTAAGAAAGGATTTAGCATTTACATTATCTCTAATGCTAGGGATGCGACAAGGATATCTATTAAAGTATGATAAAGTAGGATATGAAACATGATAAGAATAATATCATAATATAATCTGATGGTTTTGATCATTCTATATCAATTGTGTGTCCTACCGTCGACCCCTCTAAATACAATTTGTTTGTGCCCACAGCAAGATGATGAGTGCTGAGAGTGCCACGGGCACCTGTCTCGTTAACAGGCACTTATCCTATTTGCCATATGAACATTTGTCAGTGAGAAATTTCTGAGAATCCTCTCTGACACTCGTAATGAGACTGATGTGGCATTCTTGTCCTATTTTGTTAATCAAATGATTTAACTTGTAAAAGTTGATTACCCTCCTCGCCGCCCATTGATTGTCAAACATGACAATTGTTCAGTGTTCAAACTCTTCAGATTTTTGCATTGCCTAAAAAGGGATTCTGCTCTAAAAAATCTAAGCATCAATGGGCACTAGAGGCCCCATGATGTGGCTCTCACTTTATATATGTTATGGAGTATTCCCACATGATAATTACACTACTATAACAATAATCTTTGTCTTTATTCTTTATTAATAGTATATTTCCTTCTAAAAGCAAGTCATAAAAAGGATTAGGTTTTCCACCACAAATGAGAAGACTATGTCAATTGCGTTCACATTGTCACACTAGACACTACAATACCCCCAATAATAACCGTGTGCTTAAGTCAAATTCTAACAATCCAAGACGATTTAAAAAATAAATCTTGATTGAAACATGGAACATTGAGGTCCTCTTCTATGTCTTAAAATGTATTTTATGATCTTGATTGCTTTCTCATTTGGTGATTATGTCATTTTCATACCAATGAATCCTTTAATAGATTCCCTCTATACTTTCTTACAAACTAAAACGAGTTCCTCCACTACCCTCCCAATAAAGAAGCCGTCAAATACCAACACAAGGGTATGCACTCATAATCCTTATTTATTATAATATATACATAGATATAATAAGAAAGACGAGCATTTCCCTTAGAGGGTGGACATGACAAGACAACTCTGTATTGAGAATTGAGCTGCATTTGATCCATATGTAACATCTGCAATTGCGTTTGTATGATCAAGATTCGAGACTGTAAATTTGAGTAGGCCTCCATATACATATGATATGGAAAGGAGGCAGAATCCAAGTGTGGTAGAACAATTTCTACTCATAAAAGTACAGGGGTGACATAATGAATGAATAAAATAAGGATTTAATTCTTCAAAACGAAATGTGGACTTATAAGAGTAAAGTGTAAATATTATAACATGTTAACAATCATATAATTTATTATACATGCTTATATGTATTTTACATGATTCTAACTACTAAGTTTTAATGAATGGTTTTGACTCTTCACTTGCACTAATAAAAAAAAGACTTCAGTTATTCTTTGATTATATCTCCTTGTTTTATCTTTTAAATTACAATCCTCATTTATCTTCGAGGAGTGTAATTCCTAGAATAAAACTACATAGAAAGGGAGGCAATCCTCGGTAATATACATAGAATCCCTAGAACTAAAATAGAATATTCTCCTTGCAAGTAAGAGAATTGTCTAGGAAAAGAAGAGTGAACTGAACTAACACCATCAATTATTGCTTTTATGTTTTCTCTCAAAAACATGAGACATGGGTGCTGCAACCTACAGGCTATTGCCCATTGGTGAATGTCTCTTATGGGGAACAATGGAGGTTTTACAGGACCACAAAAATCCCATCAGTGACCCAATATAATTTCTAGATTCCAACAGAAGATTACGAAATCATTTTTGCCAATCTAATGAAGTGACAAATTGATTTGGCTATTATAGAGAGAAAGGGGGCAAGAAGCTACTCTAGGAAACTGCAAAATTTCTCATTCATTGGACAAAGATAATGGTTGAAATGGTAAAAGGAAAAAAAAAGTTATAGAGGTGGTACTATACTAGTATCAGAATAAAAATACACCCCAAAAGAAAAGAAAAAAAAAACGTATAGACAAGAGAATCACTCAAAGCTTGTCCAATAGCTTGGTACTAAAGATTCGATGCAATAGCAGCAACAGTGCAGTGGTAGTTGTGCAAACATCAGCTAAAATGTAAGTAGCAATCTTTCATTTGTTTCTCTCAAACTGCCAGCCACTCTCATTTTCTTCTTCTTTCTTTCTTTCTTGTTCTTGGTCCCTACATGACCAATCAATGGCCAGAGGCTTAAACAAATGAATGAAGACTTCACGTGTCTCATGGACCAACACATACCCCACCAACTTCATCACTTTCTCTCTAATGAATCCCGCGAGTCCTTCTCATCCAATCTAATAGCAGGATACGCGATGTTTACATTCCGACAGCAGTGGACTCAATACCAACACTTTCCACATACGTGTAAGGTAGATAGGAAGAGTGATGAAGAAGGGTGTACGAGTGAGTGAGTCCTTAAGGGCAAGGACTCATTTCTAAATTGGGAAAAGTATCCTTAAATTGCTTAATGAACAGAAACTTGAAACACGTCTTTCTTCCTTCATGTAATTGTGGTTACCACTGTTTGCAAAAAGTTTGAAGATTTGTGAGATCTCTTTCCAATTTCATTGTTACTTTTCCTCTTCAACTTGGCTTCTCTTTTAAGACTTGTTCCTGCCAAGTAGGCAGTCCTCACACGCATGAAGAAGAGTTGACTTAGCCCCCACAAACTTCTTTAAATTCTGCCCCAAACCTTAAGCTCCTCCACTACCACCCATCACTTTCTCATTTTTGTTTGTGCTCTTCTCACAAAGAAACAACAACGCCTACAATTCCCTAAACTACCATCATACCTTGTAACAGAAAAATGAGATACTCATCACCACTTAGCCTCGTTGGTGAACACAACATTCTGTTCCTCACCATCTTGTTCCTCAGTTGGCTTAACTTGTGTCTTTCTAGTGTCCCTTTTTCACTAAAAGCACTTCCCCTTGGAGGACATTTCAGTTTTGATGAAGTTAGCCTTAGCCATGCAGCCAGAGACTTTGGCAACAGGTACCAATATCATCCAATGGCAGTACTGCACCCAGAATCAGTTTCTGATATTGCAGACACCATAAAGCATATCTGGCTCATGGGTCCTACCTCACATCTCACTGTTGCAGCCAGAGGCCATGGCCACTCACTACAGGGCCAAGCACAAGCTCATGGAGGAATTGTGATCAACATGGAATCACTCAAGGTCCAAGAAATGCAGGTACATGCAGGAGATTCTCCTCCATATGTGGATGTCTCAGGTGGTGAGTTGTGGATAAACATCCTGCATGAGACTCTAAGATACGGATTGGCACCAAGATCATGGACAGATTACCTACATCTAACAGTTGGTGGAACTCTCTCCAACGCTGGTGTCAGTGGACAGGCATTCCGGCATGGTCCACAGATAAGTAATGTTCAGCAGCTGGAGATTGTTACAGGTTTGTAAAACCATCTTCTGCTAGCTGTGAAAAATTGTATGATTACAGCAGCTACTATTTTTTGTCTTTTTCTGAACTAATAATTCATTTTGAACTATGATATAGTAGCTGCCCAAGATTCCTTATTGATAACATAAAAAAGTCACTTGATTATTGGTTGCAAATAAAGAAAATGCATGCTTTCTCTTTTGATGAATAAAAGATGGTCACTGCAGGAACAGGGGAGGTGGTAAACTGTTCAGAGGAGCAGAATGGGGACCTCTTTCACAGCGTTCTTGGAGGGCTTGGCCAGTTTGGCATTATAACCCGGGCAAGAATTCTACTAGAACCAGCACCTTCCATGGTAATGCATCAGTGACTATGTCAAAAGCAAGGTTTTTTTTTTTTTAATTTTATTTAGTGTTTTGCATTGTCATCACTCATCATAGAAATTTTCTATTTGTTGGAACAGGTAAAGTGGATTAGAGTGCTATACTCAGACTTCACGGCATTCACAAGAGACCAAGAACAATTGATATATGCAGAAAACGCTTTTGATTACATTGAGGGGTTTGTGATAATAAACAGAACTGGTCTGCTAAATAACTGGAGATCCTCCTTCAACCCACAAGACCCGGTTCAAGCTAGTCAATTCAAGTCAGATGGAAAAACTCTCTTCTGCTTAGAATTGGCCAAGTATTTCAACTTGGAAGATATCGATGTGGTAAATCAGGTGAGAGAAACAGCTGAATCTAAAGATTGATTGACTTTTATGAAAATAAATAGATAGATAATTAACTCATTAATAACACATGTAGTTATACTTCAAAAAAAAAAAAAAAAAAAAGCTAAATCAACTGTCTCTCACTCACTATGTTTCTTTTTTTAATGCAGGAAGTTGAGAAACATTTGTCCCATTTAAACTACATCCCATCAACCCTTTTTCTAACAGAAGTCACATATGTAGATTTCTTAGATAGGGTGCATGTATCCGAGGTCAAATTGCGTTCAAAAGGATTGTGGGATGTTCCACACCCATGGCTCAATCTTTTTATACCCAAAAGCAAGGTACACAATTTTGCAGAAGTCGTCTTCGGGAATATCCTAACAGAAACAAGCAATGGCCCCGTCCTTATCTACCCAGTAAATAAATCCAAGTAATGTTTTACAAAACATTAAATAAACTCTCTACCAAATACCAATATTTTATTTAGCAGTCAATATTTAATTTAATTTATGTATATATGTATGTTGTGTGCAGGTGGGACAACAGAACTTCTGTTGTTATTCCAGAGGAAGATATTTTCTACTTAGTGGCATTTCTTACCTCTGCAGTTCCATCTTCCAATGGAACCGATGGCCTAGAACACATTCTAAGTCAGAACAAAAGGATTTTAGAATACTGTGAAAGAGCCCATCTTGGAGTGAAGCAGTATTTGCCCCACTACAATACACAGGAAGAATGGAGGGCCCATTTTGGACCTCAGTGGAAGGCTTTTCTGCAAAGAAAATCTGTTTATGACCCTTTGGCAATACTTGCTCCTGGCCAACGAATATTTCAAAAAGCAATAACCTTCTCATGACTGGACTTCAGGCTCCACATTTTATTATTAATATTAATTATTAATAATCTGAAAAAGAAAAGTCCCACGTGGCATATGCAAAAAATGAAACGGGTTTGGACACAGACCACACAGAACGCAAAGGAAAGGAGAGCTATTGATAGCAGAGTGAGAAAAACAAGGGAGGAAAAAGTGATTAAAGAAACAGGTGAATGGTGAGATTTGTATGCCAGCCAGGTTAATAAGAAAAGTTGTCTGTGTATGTATCATTACTGATGCACAAATTGGCTTACATGCTCAGTGTAGCACCATCGCAGCAGGGATCCAGCTGAGATTTGGTCAACAAAAGGGATCAAATATTTCAGAGATTAATTATTATAGGGTTTCTTAAAGAACTTATGAATATTATCAGCGCTAGAACAAATGTATATATCAATTTTTTATACACTACCTTATTTTATTCTCTACCTCTCATGCAGCCAAATTCAAGAAAAAGAAAAATATGTGTATAGAGATGTTAATATACCCACCATAGACAACTATTGATTAGTACATTTGCAAAAAAATTCAGATAAGAAGATTTAACTGTTGATTAATACGTTTTCAAAAAACACAGATAAGATATATAACGATGAGTAACAAAAATTATGATAGCAACTTAATGGAAAATGATATAAAAATGGAAGTGCCTCCCATGGAAGGTGGTGAGCATCAAACTATGCCAATCCATAATCTACTGCTAGCGGTGCTATGTGAGAGAAGCTACAAAATACTGATGCCATCGATACCAATGAAAATTATAGGCTATGAGATAGCAATAAATAATTGAAAAGTTCAGCAACCGTAGCAAAAATATAATTCTACAGTCATAAATCATAGTTTACTTTTTGTATAGCAACTATTGATAAAAAAATGGGGTAATAATTAATTAACAACAGCAAAACTTATTTGCATTTAACCTCTGTTTTGTTCAGTGTAACTAGTGTCAAAATGAGGCATAATAAGTAATAACTCGTCAAAAAAGGCAGCCAGCAGAACTTTGTCCATGCTACTGTCAGAATAGGAAGATAATACATTGGCTTGTCCGTTGAAATAAATGTCCAAAAAACAAATCTAATACAAAGTTCATTTATTAGCTTAAACCCAGTCCCTTCCATCTTAATTTTCAAGTCATACACATTCATTCAATAATGCTTCTGGGAATCATTTAACGTTTTGCGATTTTCTTATCCCCCTGCTTTTTCAACTACTTTTAGTGGGGTATATCTTACCCTCATTTAGTTAAAAATGTATAATTGATCCAATCACTAAAAGGGAAAAAGATCTAATAAAAGGTTAAAATGGAAAATTATGTTATTGTTGAGAGATTCCATCATAGTCAAAATGGGATTGATATTTAGGCTTGCTGGCACTTTGGGTGGACCATTGGACCATGTAAAAAATGATAAATTTTGATTTAATAAATAGATAACTCAAAGATTAAGATTGGTAACCCGTTGAGAAAGTAAACAATGAGTTTTGTTAATTATAAAGGAACTCCTCCTGAAAAGATGAAATTTTACAGTTGGGTTTGTTACTAGTTGTTCTCTTACTTCGTATTTCTGTAATTTAAGAGGTTATTAATATGATTCCCGTTTCAATCCATTTTGAACTCAATCTTTTGGATTTTGTCTTATGCTTTGTAGCCCTGTATACGAAGTTCTGCTCCATAAAAAAAAAAAAAAAAAAAAAAAAAAAACCTCCATTTTCCGATGATGGGGCCTAAGAACAACTAGCCCAGAGAGTTTTATCTTTTTGTCTTGAAAGGTGAAACTATATATCATATTCAACTTAGAAAAATAGAGATCACATTTTTAAGGAGTCCTGGAAATACTAGAAAGTAGAAACAACTAATATCCACTATCTTACTATTGGACAAAGTCAATCCCTTCATTAAATAAAGGGGGGCTCGTAAGGATTTGTAGCAAACAATGATGGATCATTAGATCCCATAATTTTCCCCTTTCACATCAAGAAAGTTTTCCACATTAAAAATCTTCATACCATTTCTTTTTCACTTATTCTTTTTACTTTTTTATAGCCCACTTTAATCTCATAGAATGAAAAATTTATTGATTCTGATATTTCTCAATAGGATGGCAGATGATAATGGGAGCGATTTTTATCAATCAAGTGAGGTATCTTCGCATCTACATGAATATAAAATAGGTTTACCTTATATTGCTTGTAGTATATTGATATTGCAAATTATTGCAGTTGCTTTGCTCCTAGCACAAGTTATTGGAGGATTATGCACAGAGAAAAGGTTGGGGGCATCTGCATAAAGCACCATGTAATCAAGCACCCATTACAGATAGGCACATCTTTAATAATTATTCAGGACAAGAATCTTATTGCATAATAAATGCGGCATATAGTCTTATAGCTCCCCTCAAAATGGTCAAGGGACATAGATTGCCCCTATAAAAGACAACAAAGAATCTAAATGATCAATCGAATGTAGGCTGACACACTGAGCATGTGATATGAAAGTTGTACTAAATATTGTATCGAGTCCAGATTCCTATAATGAGTACACGGAAACTACATTTTTTAAGATTCAAAAGTTAGCATTGTGCAGTATGCTTTAAATTAAAGTAACTGAAAACAAATAAAAGCTTGACTTCATGTTCCAAACACCCTAGTGAAAATCAGCCGAAGATTACTTTCTTAGATAGGCTTTGAAATGCAGAGACACTAATGTGAGAACCAACAAAAAGAAAATGTAAATTCCCATTGGGATCAACCCCAAGTCATATTTGACAAATTATTTCTGTTTTTGAGGGGAACTCCCAGCAAGAGTTTGATCACCACCAGTATTTTTTGTGTCTTCTTATATTGATATTTACAGTTGATATCACAAATACAAACTTGTCCAGCAAGTTGGAAGATGTATATACAGTTATAAACAATGGTATAGACAACTTTTATTATATATCCTAGCATATTACTATTCTCTACATGAGCAAAAGTTAGACCAAAAACAAGCAATGGGATGCCCAATAAAATACAAAAGAAAGAGAGGAGAGTAATAGCAGCAGTCTAGTGGCAATGGGCCAATTGCTGTAACATTTCAAAGAATGACATAAATACCATGCAATTTGCAATTCTTGCTTGAATACAATGGTTACAGACGCAAGCAGTCAAAAACATGGCCTTAAATTAAAATAATTTCAGGAAGGGTTTTATTGTCTTTTCAAATTTTTATTTTATTGTATCTTGAGTTTATGGATGGTCATAAAGGCTCTCTTATTGTGCCATGAATTAAATATCTCAAAATTTTAAGTTATTATGTGAAGGCATGAATAATTTTTATTTTTATATACTATATATTTAGTAATGTAGTAATTGAACCACTTCTCTCCTAGAAAAAAATTATTGTAGGGATTAGAGAAATATCTAACAAGTTAGCATGTTGCCATATCTTATTGATTGAAGCCAAATTGAGTAATAAAAAGTCTATCAACTAGAATTAAAAAAAAGCAGTGCCATCCAAACTAAGTATAAATATTGAACCGAATTAATTGTTAGTTTGTCACCCTCCTTGTTCAATACTGAATTGCTGATCCACATTCCACAGTTCAGAAAAGCATTTGAATATTAATTATTGATTATAGTAAATACAATATACCAAATTTGGTTTGGCCGATTTGACATAGTCACCTTACGAGGTTTTTCTGTCCAAATTATGAAAGATGGTCACAAGACAACTCTGCTACATGGAATCTCAATTCTCATCCATTTCATACATATTATTTATGTATGTAAACTTTATCTTACACAGAGAAAATTGGTGAACAAATTTTAGTGGATTTATCAATTCTGTAGTAATTTTGCACAAAAAACACGATCGAGAAAATTTTTTTGCGGACTAACATTTTTCTTTCTGATATATCATATCTATTTTAGGTATATCCTATGCATATAAGCCATTTATGATGAACAACAAGTGCATGTAAATACAAAACGATAAAACTGTACAATGAAAGAGAAGATATCAAGGTACCTACCTGCCATAGTTTGGCTTCATTTCACGAGACGAGATGCTATGCTAGGGTCCTGTCTTTTCTGTCTATGCTTGAATTGAAATTACACGAGAAGAAATGATGATGATGATGATGATGATGATGATGATGATGATGAGATTCTTTAACAACACGACACAATGCGGTTTCTGAGTTCTGAAGATAACAGAAAGCTAAATTGATTCCAATTGTATGTAAGGTCCATTAGGTGAAGAATGAATATGAAAGGAACTGAAGCGACAACAGAGGAAGCAATGGTACTGAAAAAAAATTTCCAGGGAGGGAGGGAAGCGTAAGAAGCAAGCCAAGAACCGTAACCGTTATTGGATTGGACCTATCACTCTCCCACTTTTTTTTTTTGGGTCAAATATCACTCTCCCACTCAAACAAGGTTATAGGCTGAGTGCGTAAGTCATCTCCGCCCCAAAAACATTTTTTTTGTTTGAACTCAATTTGTTTTTGGGCCGACACTAGGCCAGCCCAAGTATAATATTTTTACATGCATTGTATATTATATTTAGAAAAAGGAAAAAAGCTCTCCTCCCGTAGGAGTCCCCTCTCCGGTTGGAGTCCCCTCTTCATCAATCGGAGACCTCTTGCATTGCATTTCCCTTTCTTTATCCTACCTTCCCTTCTCTTTCTTTATCCTACCTTTCCAGCCTCTTCCTCTTCCCTCTATCTACTCTGTTTCTGCTACCTTTTAATACCTCCTCTATCCTTTCTCCCTTCCTTATCTATGTCAATTTCTTTCTCTTAACCACCCCTCACCGGCCTCAGCTCCTCCTTCCTTATCCATGCCTATTTCTTTCTCCTAACCCCCCTCTCACCCACCTCAGCTCCTCTTCCTTCCACCTTTTCCTTTCTTTCCTCCCTTATGGATAACCCCTTGTCTAGCTCACATCTGGACTCTGAACTGGAGGGAGTTGAGCTCATCCTTGAAGCTGACTCTGTTGAAGGCTAGAGAACAGTTGAAAAGACCCTGGTAGGAAGGATTATCACGGATAAATCCTTAAATCGGGTTGCTGTAAAGGAGATTATTGCCAAGGCCTGGGGCCTACAGGAGGAACTGAAGATCTCAGACATGGGTCCCAATGTTTTCTTATTCAACTTCGCCAGAGCTAATGATACAGTGAAAGTCCTGAATGAGGGTCCATGGTTTGTTATGGGTCACTTGCTGAGTCTTCAGCATTGGATCCCAGAAGCTTCTGTCTTTGAAGTTAATTATGACTGGGTAAGTTTTTGGGTTCAGCTTCACGACCTCCTATTGGAACTAATGACGACTAGCAACGCTACTAAGGTTGCTAAATTTTTTGGGAACATTCAGATGGTAGAAAGCCCATTGGTGGATGGAGTCCTTCTCAGACCATTTATTCGACTTCGAGTTGAAATTAACATCAGAAAATCCCTCACTGCTGGCTTTTGAGTCCCTAGGAAAGACTTGCCCAGAATTTGGGTTTTTGTCAAATATGAACGCCTCCAAGGGTTCTGCTTTAATTGTGGAGTCATTGGCCACGATGATAAAAAATGCAAAAGAGATAGGTGCATGTGTTCCTATGATCCATCTCGGCCCAGGTTTGGCGCCTCACTAGGTGTTCCCAAACCAAAGTCCTTGGCTACCATAGTCACTGAGAATTCCTCTAGGGCTTCCAAGCTAAGGAAGAAGGAGGGAGGTGAAGAGCCTCAAGGTCAACAGCAACCTGAGAGACGGACCAACCCGTCCACTACCATGCAGCCAACATACAATACGACGGTCTCTGCCAATGTTTGGGGGACATACGGGACTGAATCCCACGAAAATCTGTCAGGTGTCAGATGGCAGAATGTTGGAGGGGCTGCTATGGGGCCCCACCACACCAGGAGTGAGAAAATACCAGAGCAACCTCAGGGGGAGATCCCTAAACCACCCTTTGCCAATAATATGGCCCCAAACACTAGCTCTTCTTTTGAAAGCCTTCCAGGTTCTTTTGTTAGAAGAGTCCACAAAAATTTGATCCTTGTCCAGGCCCACCATGACGCTGTTCCCCACATTTACACTCCTAATCCCAACCTTGACTTTCCGGGGATGACCGCCTTCACGCCCCAGGCCCTCTTGTCCCAAGCCCAAACCCCAACTCCTATTGAATTTCAATCCTCGAAACCCAGTCACCAACCCACCAAGGTAGATGTGTTATCGGGTCTGTATAGAGCTGGACTGGGCCCTAACCACTTAGATGACTTGGACTTAACCAAGGAGTTCATTGGCCTTCAAAAGGAGGTTGTCACTGTAGACTACCCCAACCCCAACGTTAATGGTGATAGCAAATATGGGATTTCTTTGTCCCAGGACGAGATAAATAAATGCAAATCTACACTTTCTTCCCTAGCAGAGTCTCACACGGGTCAGTCTTGCAGTAGGAGAACCTGGGTGGTCCAGGAATTGAATGATGAAGACGCTCAGGTATACACTTCAGAAAAGGATTATATATATAAGGTTGAATTCCCCCCTGATGGATTGGACTCTTCCCCCTCCAAGAATAAGGAGATGGTCTCAGCCTTGTCAGTTGGTTTCCAAAGGATGGTGTCTCTTAAGAGGCAACGGGAGAGTTTTGAGACCGAGGACCACCCCATGCAGGAGGATTTCCCCACAAAGAAGAACAAGTTCATTCTCCCCGAAATCTCAACTACAATGGCCGAGGAGGCGGGCCTAATCAAGCCCCCACCTCCCTCATGAAGCTCATCAGCTGGAACTGTCGTGGAGTGGCGGCAGCTGCGACAGTTTGAGAGCTTAGGGAGCTTTGCTGCAAAATAAGGCCTGCCATTGTTTTTCTTATGGAAACCAGAGCTAGAGAAGACAGGATTGAAGGCATCAGACGCAGATTATGCTTTCAGAGTTCCTTTTGTGTCCCTCTTCGTGGCCTCTCTGGTGGTCTTTGCCTCCCATGGGATGACTCTGTTCAGGTTGAGGTACTTTCTTTTTCCCAAAATTTCATTCATTCCATTATTATTATCCCTGATGGTTCCCTGCCTTGGGACTGCTCTTTTATCTACGGTAATCCTATTCCTCGGCTTCGTAAGCGTCTTTGGGAACAGCTCCAGATGCATAATAATAACAGTTCTCGCCCCTGGGTCCTCCTTGGAGACTTTAATGAGGTTATTGGCCCCTCGGAGAAGGATGGATTGAGGCCCCCTCAACCAGCTGCCATGCAGAGGTTTAGGCATTTTGTTGATCAGTGTGAATTAACAGACCTTGAGCTCAAAAGTGATCAGTTTACGTGGTATAGCAATCCTAGAAAGGGTATTGTGACCAGAGAAAAAATTGACAGTTATGGCCAATTGGGCCTGGAGGTTGAGCCATCCTCATGCAATTGCTACTGCTTTCCCTGCTATAAGCTCTGATCACTCTCCCATTCTTTTGGATGTTGCCCCTGCTGCACATAGTGGTAAAACCTTCAAATATGAAGCTATTTGGGACGAGCACAGGGACTGTCCTGCCGTGGTTAAGGAGGGCTGGGAGAACATTTACTCAACCAGGGATCCTTGGGGTCAGTTCACTGACAGGGCTGATAACTGTAAAAAGTATCTCTCCCAGTGGCATAAGACTACTTTCCTAAATGCAATAAGAGAAATTCCTAAGATTAAAGCTAGGCTTTGCTCCCTTCAAAATGCTGATAGTAACAGTGTTAACTGGGAGGAAATCCGAGACATAAGGGGGGAAATTTCACAACTATGGAAACAGGAGGAGCTATTTTGGGGCCAACGATCTAGGCTCAAATGGATCAGGTGGGGTGGCAAAAATACACGCTTTTTCCATGCAACTACAATCCAAAGGAGAGGGAGAAAGAGGCTGGTCAGATTAAAGAACTCTCAAGGGGATTGGGTGGAAGGTCAACATCTTGTTTTGGAGGAAGTTTTAAACCACTATGACCAGGTCTTCTCGTCGAGTGGCATTACTGATATGGACAGATGCATTGCGTCAGTCCCCCGAGTGATTACTGAGGAATTGAATAATAGGTTAGCAGCGGAGGTTACAGACAATGAAATCAAAACTGCAATACTTAGTCTTGGGAGCCTAAAAGCACCAGGGGCGGATGGATTAAACGCCCTTTTTTATAAGAACCACTGGGAGACAGTTGGGACCAATGTCTGTGAGGCTGTTAAATCTTTCTTTCTTGACGGTCACCTACCTCCAGAAGTCAACGAGACCTTGATTGTCCTAGTTCCTAAGGTTCCCTATCCAGAATCTGTCAGCCAATACAGGCCAATCAGCCGCTGTAACTTCATCTGCAAGATTATCTGTAAGATCTTCGTTAACAGGCTAAAGGGGGACATGGATGGTTTAATCACTAGCAACCAAAGTGCCTTTATTCGGGGAAGACTTATTCAAGACAATATTATTGTTGCCCACGAAGCCTTCCACTTCCTAAAGCAGAGACTAAGAAGAAATGCAAACCAGCTTGCTCTCAAACTAGACATGAGCATATGACCGAATGGAATGGGGCTTCCTAGAAAAGGCATTTTATGCATATGGGTTTAATAACTGGTGGATCTCGTGTGTTATGAAACTCATTAGCTCTGTCTCCTATTGCTTCAAGATCAATGGTTTCATCTCTAGGTCCATCTCCCCTAGCAGGGGTTTAAGACAGGGAGATCCCCTCTCCCCATATTTATTTATCCTAGGGGCCGACGTCCTTTCTCACATGCTAAATGATGTTGTTCTACAGGGTTCCCTCACTGGAATCTCCCTCTCCCCTTCTTCCCCCCCACTAACCCATTTATTATTTGCAGATGACTCCCTTCTTTTCTCCAAGGCGACGGAACAGGAGGCATATACACTTAATCAGCTGCTAAATTCTTATTCCTTGGCCTCTGGACAGAGGATAAATTTGGCCAAATCAGGCCTCGTTTGTGGCAGCTTGATGGATCCAAGGCTAAGGGCTCAAATGGAGGCTATTTTTAACATCTCAGTACGGGATCATCCGGGAAAGTATTTGGGCCTCCCTGTAGAATGGGCCCGGTCAAAATCAAGAACTTTGAGCTGGATAAAGGAGCGTGTTCTATCAAAGATGAGTGGATGGAAAGAAAAATACCTCAACCAAGTGGGGAAGGAGGTCCTTATCAAATCTGTAATTCAAGCCATCCCCACCTATGCTATAGCGGTCTTTAAATTCCCAAAAAAATTCTGCAAGTCACTCAGCAGTTGTGCAGTTCTGGTGGAGAGGTAATATAAGGGATAAAGGGATTCATTGGCGCTCTTGGAACACCCTAACTAAAAGTGCCGATGGGGGTCTTGGCTTCAAGGACTTCGTGCACCTTAACTTGGCTCACTTGACTAAGCAAGCCTGGAGATTATTTTCTAAACCTAATTCCATGTGGGCTAGAATCCTTAAGGGAATTTACTTTCCCAACAATGACTTTCTCAGTGCAAATAGAGGGAGAAAATCGTCCTGGATTTGGTCTAGTTTGCTACAGGGGAGAGATTTTGCCAAAGCCCAAGGAAGATGGATTATTGCAAACAGAGAAACAGCAAAGGTCTCAGGGGACATCTGGCTAGTCTCAGGGGCCAGACTTCTAGTAACTGACAATTCAACAAATTTTTATGTCAAGGATCTAATGCTCCCCAACACACGAGAGTGGAACATCCAAAAAATTCAAGAACTCATTCCCCCCCAGCATGTTATTAATACAATTTAAACTCCCATTAGCTGGTTCCTCTCGGCTGATACTCTGTCTTGGCCCTTCTCCAACGATGGTTCATATAAGGCCAAAACAAGTTACTATCAAGCTAAATTAGGTAAAGATCCTGGTGGGCCAACCCAGTCCACTTCCTTCTCTACTCACCCGAATATCTAGCCCTCCATTTGGAGCCTCGAAGTTCCCCAAAAGATAAAATTTTTAATGTGGCGTGCCTGCTCTAATATTCTTGCAGTCAAAGAATGCCTCCTCAAGAAAAGAATCACTAGGGAAGCCACCTGCCCCACCTGCCACAAGGAGCAGGAAACCATGGAACGCACATTCCTTCTCTGTGATTGGGTCAAACCGGTCTGGTTCGGCTCACAGGTCCATTGGGTTCCAGATCCAACCCTTATTTCCAGATTTGATCAATGGCTATGGGAAAGAATTCAATTATTTAAGAGAGCTCCTAATAATCTATCTTATCTCTTATCCCTCCTAGCATACTACCTATGGCATATTTGGAAGCAGAGGAACAATATGGTATTCCGAAATGAGCCCCCACAACCCCTAACAGTCATTCATCTAGCTACTAATCAACATTTTGAATTCATTACTTCTACAAGGGATAGTGGTAATTTACGTGCTTCATCTAATCGGGGTCAGAACACTAACCTTGCTCCCTCGGGACCGCGAGTGGGTGGATGCTGGAAGCCCCCTCCTCAAGGCTTGCTCAAATGTAATGTGGATGCTAGCTGGAGCAGCCCGTCCTCTCAATCTTCCTTTGTTGTACTTGTTAGAGACGCCAATGGCTCCCTCCTTACTGGATTAGCTGGGAAGATCAATGCCTCTTCTCCCCTGGTAGCAGAGGCCTTGGGACTTAGACAAGCTATGAACTTGGCAATTAACATGGGGTGGGAAAGAGTCATCTTTGAATCCGATTGCTTAGTCCTCATAGATGCATGTAGATCTGGTGTCTCTAAGGCTGAAATCATTCCCATCTTGCGAGATATTCTCTCCATGAAGGCTTTCTTCGTTCATTGTGGCTTCACTTGGGTCCGGAGGCAAGGAAATGAGGCTGCTCATCAGGTGGCTCATGCGCACAGACTTCGCTCCCTCCCCCTGAACTGATGTTCCCTCCCACCCCCTTCTTGCTGGATCTGCTTGCTAAGGATCGTCTCCTCTCGGCTCAGAGATGACCTCTATCGTTTTACCTCCCTCGAGCAGCTCTCTGTTTTGCTAGTTAGCTTTTTCCTTTCTGACTTATTGTAATCTAGGCTTAGATTTTCTTTGCCTTCTCAGTCTCGGGAGCTGTCCTCTCATTTTCTTATCTTGTGCTCCCCCCGTGGGCTGTTTTCCTGGGCCTCGCGCCCTTTACTTTTATTCAAAAATCCTTTGACAAAAAAAAAAAAGAAATAAGGGTTAAATATGTTTTTGGTCCATCAAAATATGATAAATTTTGATTTTGGTTTCTCATTTATTTTTTCATTGGTTTTGGTTCTCCATTTTTTAAAATCACATGCTTTTCGTCCTCCTTATTAACTGTACCCTGTTAAGTCACTTTCGCAGTTCCACTACGAATTTTCCCGGGTAAAAATTTACAGGAATTTTTGCGATTTTTTCTCTAGAAAATTATGTATAGTAAATTTTCAAAAAAAAACTACAAATTTTTTACATAAAAATGCTCCTATAAAAATTCTTTGCTTTGTCAAAAAACTTATAGTAAATTTCCCACAAATTTTAGAATTTAAACAAAATTTCCTTTGAATTTTGAAATCTGCAGGAAATTTCGAAAGAAGATCAATAGAAAAATCTACAAGAAATATTACTACGTCATCACTTAGCAGAATATAACTAACAACAAGGACTAAAATTATGTGATTTTTAAAAATGGAGGACCAAAACCAATAAAAAATAAATGAGGAACCAAAACCAAATTTTGCTATATTTTAAGGGACTAAAAACATATTTAACCCAAGAAATAAATATATTGTTCAAGAAATAATTTTATTTTCTCTCTAGTGAGCTAGAGTATTTCTCTAGTGTAGTCGAAGTTTTCTCTCTAGATAGCCAGAGTCTCTTTTCCCATTCACTGTGTATTCATTCGTCCTTAGCCTTAAGCTCCCCTTACCTTTTATTCTACCGTCCTTCTCTTGTTCCATCTTCCACTTGTATCCTTCCTTTTGTTATGTGTTCTTTCGTTCCTTCCTCCATTAGCTCTAAACCTCTAAAAAATATTTAAAAAAGAAATAAATATACTGTTCAAGAAATAATTTTATTTTCTTTCTGGTGAGCTAGAGTGTCTCTCTCTGGTGTAACCAGAGTTTTCTCTCTAAATAGTTAGAGTCTCTTTTCCCGTTCATTGTGTATTCATCCTTCCTTAGCCTTAAGCTCCCCTTACCTCTTATCATGTCGCCTTTCTCTTGTCCCATCTTCCACTTGTATCCTACCATTTGTTATGTGTTCTTTAGTTTCTTCCTCCTTTAGCTCTAAACCTTTACCCCTAGTTCTTTCTTGTCCTTACCTTATAAATGTCCTTTCCCCATTACCCTTCCTTCTTGTTGACCCGAGTCTCTATCCATTTTTCCCTCCCCGTTTCCCCTTACTAGTTATACTTTCTTTATGGAGACTTCAAAGCAACTCCCCTTATCTAAAACAAATGAAGAAGAAGTCATTGTATAGTAAGAGAAAAATGGCACTAATAGTATACAACTAGTAAAAGGGTCTTTACTTTGCAAAATTTTGGCTCCAACAGCAGCTCGTAATATATTGTTGAAATCTTGGGGTGAACCCAAAGATTTCCAAGTTATTGATCCGGGTACTAATACTTTCTTATTATCCTTTCATGAGGCTAAAGTAGCAAAAATTGTGCTTCAAACGGGACAATGGTTCGTGATGGCTTCATAGTAAGCCTACAATGTTGAGTCCCGGAAGCTTCCCTGTATGAGATTGAGTATTATAGAACCTCATTTTAGCTATGAATCCATGGTCTGCCTCTTGATGTCTTAAACATGTCAAATGCTGCCAAGATAGCTCGGAGAGGTGCTAGAGGTAGAAAATCCAATGGTTGAAGGTAAATTGCTTAGAACCTTTATCAGGGTAAGCATGTTTATTGACGTCCAAAAACCTCTTCCCACTGGATGTTGGATTCCCCTAAAAGGATTACCAAAGGTGTGGGTTTCTTCTAGTATGAGAAGCTACAAGGCTTTTTGTTTTAACTATGGTGTTATATGACATGAATAGAAGAATTGCAAAAATAATAGAGCCATGGCTTCCTTTAATCCAGCTCTTCATAAATATGGCTCTAAACTAAAAGTCCCGCCTACGAAACCAGTCTTCACTCTCATGGATGAACAAAAACAATGATCTAGATGGCATAATAGAACCATGGATGATGGCCCAAATTTTTCGGTGAAGGAGGTGGTGGTCCTTGGGCAGAGGAGATGAATCCCAAAGGCCTTTTCCCAGAAAAAGACAAAAAAGATAGGACAACTAATTAGATAGGAAGGACGAACCTCATATGTGTCTCACATTGCAGCAGAGGGGGACAACAAGGCTGATCATATCTGCACAGAGAGCGGCCAAGAAAGTATATTCTAACAAAATGGTGGCCATACGACCTGGAGTGGGACCCTCATGGTCAGGGAAAACTTCTAGCCCCACCAATTAAAAAGTTGATGCAATGGGAAGCAACAATGTGGAAAGTCTACACAGTAGCATACAGACCCAGGTTGGGCCAACTTGCCAAAAAATCATCAACACTTATAGGGGTCCGAAAAGAAAATAAACAAGGAACTAAGTTGGGCCCATTTAATACTACAATTGATCTAAAAGAAAATAAACAGAGAACGGGGTTGGGTAAAATTTCCTTAGATAACTTGAATATACAAACAACATTTATTGGGGTAAAAAAGGATGTGGTGATTATTAATTGCCTAAGCCTGGAGAATGGAAGATATGAAGGTGTCAACCTCACAAAAGAGGAAGTTAAATGATGCAAGGTAGGGTGCAGTTACCTAGGGACATTAACAAAAGACATAATTATCACCAATATCTGTTCAAGGGATAACAATAACAACAGGACTTTAAACCCAACAGAGTATAATCCTATACAAGAAACAACCCCTTATTTTGTTAAATTCCTCCCTGAGGATAATCAGGGGAAACTGATAAGGGTCAAGAGGGGATTCAAATCTAGTGGTAAGAGGAAAAACAACTAATCCTATGATGGAATAAGACTTTTTCCCTTAAGAGAAGCAAATGACGGAATGATACAACTAAGGAACATTCTAAGGTGGAAATGACTTCTATTAACAAGAAGAAGAAGAAAATGTAGAAAATGTTGCCAGAACTATCACAGAGGAGTGATTGTGAGATAGTTTTTTCAGGTAACTTGGACATCATTCCCATGGAAACTAACCTAACTATGGATGAGGTGTCGGGCCTTATCTTGCCCCACCCTCAGCCATAAGTTGGATCTATAGGAATTGTCGAGGGATGAGGGCTGCCTCGACAATCTGTGAACTGAAGGACTTGTGTGAAGTCTATAGACCATCCCTCCTCTTCCTATCTGAAACCAGGTCCTCTAGAACTCAGGTGGAAGAGCTCAGATGCAAGCTTCATTTTCAAAATTCATTCACAATTAATTCTATAGGCCTATCTGGAGGTCTCTGTCTACTATTGAACAATCTTGTGGAGATTGAAGTACCAAAATTATATCCACACTTACATTACTCAGAAGAAGGACTCAAAGCTCTGGGTTACTGCATTTGGGTATTGAAATCCTAGAGTTAGAGAAAGATGGGATTTCAGGAGTGCCCTGCTATAGTTATAGACAAATAGGGATACACTTTGGTCCTTCCTGGGTGATTTTAGTGAGGTGTTATCCCAAACAGAAAGGATGGACTACAACCAATTAATCTAGTAACCTCCAATTGTTTTAGGCAATTCTTGGATGATACAAGCCTTAAGGACTTGGACCTAAAGGGCTGCAAATTCACTTGGTACAAAAACCCGAGGAATGGATTTATCACCAGAGAAAAATTAGACAAAATCCTAGTTAATTGGCCTTGGAGAGTGGAATTTTCCCATTTTATGGCCCTGGCTCTTCCCCTAATAATTAGCTCAGATCATTCTCCCCTTATATTTTGTTCTGAATCGGATCTCATAAGTGGTAAATCTTTTAAGTATGAGGCATTTTGGAATGAACATGAGGAATGTGGTCATGTGGTTAAAGAAGGATGGAAAGGAGAAGCTGAAGACAATGAATCGTGGAAGAAATACCTGAATCGGGCTAAGAGATCCACTAAAACACTTAAAAATTGGCACAACAGGACCTTCAAAAGGTCTTATATGGAAATTAATCTGCTCAAAAAGCACCTGGAAGAACTCCAAAACTATACAACAGGCAATCTAGATTGAGGGGAAATTCAGGAAATTAAGAAGAAGGTTGATCAACAGTGGGAAAAAGAGATGTTTTGGGGTCAAGGATCAAGACTAAAATGGCTAAAGTATGTGATAAGTGCAAAATATATGATAAATTATTGTATAATTACTGCACTTATCAAGGGTAAAATAGTAAATTTATTCCCCAAATTACCTTTTTTAATAATAATTGCATATTTTGTGATTATTTAATTCAAATTTGAATTTGATGTTATTTTAATAGAAAATTTGTTGATTTTGCAGATAAAAGGGAAAGTTTTAAATGGAGAAACAAGATAGCATCTATTTGAAAAGAAAATCTGCAGAAGAGATTATAAATGGCAGCTGATCAAGATAAAATCCGCAGTCATTTAAACAAGGATTCTGAAGATAAAATTCTCAATTTGAATTTGAATATCAAATGAAAACAAGATCAAGCTAAAAAGAGGGAAATAAGGAAAGCAAAGCAAACAAGGATAAGATCAGGAAGAGATCAAGTTGAAAAAGAGGAAATTAGGAAAAGCTGGAACGAGAACTACGCTCCACCTGCACTGAGTGCAAGTGGAGCGCAACAATTAAATAGCTCTCTGTTTCCTGCGCTTCATCTGCGCTGAGCGTAGGTTGAAGCGCAGGAACACAGAAATAGTTTTTAAGTGGATTTCAAACAAGATTCCTTCCAGATTTCAGATGGCTTTCCAACTTCTATAAATAAAACCTTTTGCAAAGATCATAGGGAGCGACGAGAGACGGCAGAGCAGAGCTAGGACTGGAGAAAAGCGTGACAGTTTCTCCGTTGGTTTGTAATGGCTACCATGCGTAGCTAAACTCTCCGATAGGATTGAATGTAGTCGATTCAATCTCCAATTGTATGTGAATTCTCTTTAATATCTATGAATCCCTGTTTTTATGATATCGGTATTTTTATTTTGTGCTTAATGCTTAACTTCTGCCTGTGTGTCTGAGTTATAGGTTGGTTTTATGGGGCGCATTCGAAAGGTGGTTCTCTAAAATCAATAACGAGTTTGGGGGAGCCTAGACATAGGAAACTTGAACTCAGATTGGTAAAAATACTCATAGTAGTCACTGTGGACACTAGGACGAATTGATAGCGTAAACAAATCAATCTTTAATTCGTGGTAATTTGTCACTGGGAGAACCCGTATCAATTATTTCTGAGTATTTTATCACTGTAGAGACCAGGGTAAAATAACATTAATTTGTGCTAAGATATCATAATTACATATTCATAAATATTATTGGGGTTCATATATGAAAGGGGTGCGATAGATGAAGTTCAATCCAAGTCCAAGTAACTGTCTCTACCCATCTCAATCAATATCAACATACTATTCAATATACTATATATAAAACAGTTTACAACCTTCCACATGTCATGCTCTGGAAAAAAATTTCCCGCCTAAAAATTTGGCCATTAAAACACCAATCAATCCAAACATTCAATCAATCCAAACCTATACATACCATTTCCAAGCATAACAATCAGTAAAGGAAGGGAGTAGAGAAGAGGGATCATGCAAGGATACACATACTCAAACATTAAGTGAAGGGAAACCCCACTCACCTCCAAAAGCACCCAAGATCAAGGTTGATAGGGGAGAAACAAAGGTAGGAGGCCAAGATGATGGTGTTCCCCCTTCTTCCTCACGAGCTAAGGCCCTCAAATCTCCTTCCTCTCTTTAGAAAACAACTCTCTCTCACTCTAGGGTCGAAGGGGAAAATGAAAAATGAAAGAATAACTCAGTTTTGATGTTTTAAAGTAACAGACGCGTCCCTGTACTTAGGCTGCGCTCAGCGCAACTGAAGCGCAAGAAATAAATTGGAATTCCTTTGTGCCTTGACAGCTTTCTCGCCTGAGCAAGAATGCGCCTATTTGGGGTGCAAACGAGCCCGAAATATTATCGTATAAAATATCAAACTGAAGCCCCGGATTTTAGCTCTCTAATACAAGTGGAATCACCTAAAATGGACACCTACAATGCTAGATATTTGCAAATTAGTGCACCAAGGTCATAGGCTTGAAACCCGAAATTAAGCAACAACCTAGGTTTTTGCCCTTCTTTGATTCCAACTCAAAACTCTCTTTCTCAAACCTAGTTCCTCTCCATGATAACCTTCTTCTAACTTAGTTCTTCTCATCCAAAACCCTTCCCCACTCTAATTCTTGATAAATCATTTCCCTTGACCACAAAGCCTATTCTACCACACTTAATGGCTAAGATCTCGGTGTAGCTCTTCTTCTTAACTCTTCCTTTCAACTTAATTCTTCTATACCCAATCTCATTTCTTTACCCTTAACCCCTATATTCCATCTGACTGTGAGTGTGATTCCTTCTAGGTTCGACCTATAGTTGATTGGCTTAACTCTTGGTCCCTCTTTTACACTCTTAACCTTCGGTTTCTTAACCTACTTTTAACTCCCCTCAACGCTTGGCTCACCACCTAAGGTTTTCTTTTATACTTCCTAGGTCTAAAATTTCCGGGATGTTACATGTTGGCTGACGAGGCTATGAAAAAGTAATCCATAATACAGAGAAAAATTAACACTTCAAGGTTTGTGCACACGAAAATGATTTCAAACAATGGTAAGAAAAAATAAAGCAGGAAATCAATTAATTTTTTGGTTTTAAACCACACGTATCCTCCATGGTAGGCAATCTTGTTCAAGCCGGGAACATCCACATCATGGTGGGGGCTAGCTCTCCCGAGACCTTGCTTAAGGGGAATCAAGCATGTACCACTTGAACCAACACCTGTTGGTCAGGAAATTGATTTTTGAAAAACATAAATTGATTAAAAACATTTGTGTGACATATATTAATGAAAAAAAAAACAATTTCTTCCCTATCACTTATACCAAACCAAACAACCAAATCTCCTATTTATATATAACTTATAAATTATCTCTATCTACTCACTATATTTCACTTCCTTATTTCTCTTTTCTCTATTTCCTTCTTTCCACCAAACAATACCATAAGGTGATGGCAAAAATTTAATGTCAAAACTATTGCACGTTGCTCATAAACATGAAATATATTTTAAGTTAACAATTTTAAATATAATTATGATATTGTGCTTTGAATCGAGTTGGAATATGAAATGTGGATATAATTTAATTGAAGGTACATGATAAATCCATTAATATAATGATAAGTCATATGATGTATTAACACTATCATCAATTTTTTCTCCAATAAGAGTTTTTAATCCTGTTAATAAAGCATTTTGATCTATTATGTATGAATTACTAATTATTTATTATTTATGGTTTACAAAGCTTTAGACTCCTAAATTATAACATTTAAAAGGAAATGATAAGCAAACCCTGATCCTATTTAGTTGTCTATTTAGATAAAAAAAACACATCGATTAAGAAATGTAATTATTACTCTTGCTTTTATGGAAATAAATTTTAAACTTTTTATTTTACCATTTTATCTCTTTTAGTACTATTGGGTCTCATTAATTTTTAATAATGGGTCATTTATTAACATAAGAGTAAAATGGAGAAAAATGTAATTAATATTGCATTGATTTTGTAAGTGGACAATTAAATAGGAACAAATTTTTTCTTCAAAAGCGGACAGTTAAATATGAACAGAGATAGTAGTACGGAACTCTGCTATGTTCATGACTTGTTTTCATATTTTATATTAATTTAAATAAAAATCATAATTAAAAATGTTTTAACATGAATTAAGTTGTTGTTAGATATTTTAAATAACATAAAAAATTGCTTGGGTGCATCTTGAGTATTTCTGGATACAGATTGGGAATGTAGGATAATTTTAGAATAAATTCTTTAAGTTTAGGTCTACTATAGATCCCACACTTCATTATTATAAAAAGTAAATTTAAATTAATAAAAAATTTTATTGTTTAGGATTGGTTAAAAGCCACCTACACGGGCCAGCTAAAGCAAACATTATAGTTAATATGCGAAGGAGACAAAGTTGCCCAAAGACAAAAGCGACAGTGAGCTCTGAGCAGAAAAAGACGTTGTTACGCTAAAAGGGAAAGATACTTCTTCTTCCTCTGTGACTTACTGATTAAGGAGTGCTAAAATAGGAAAATAGTCGTTGACTGCTACAACGATAATATCAACATAGGATTTTAATTAGTTTTAGATTCTTCTAAGTGTCTTGTAGGTTGTAGCGTAGCATTGGATGTTGTATGAGACTTGGTCCCCAAGCATAGGCAAGAGGGCAAGCAAATTAAAAGTGGGACAATCTTTGAGGAAGGGATATTTTGATCAATAAAATCCATCATCTGCAATATGTCTCACCAAGTTTACGAACCTATTCAGGCCCAATCTCCATTTTCATTTTTATCTCGAAACAATTATTAAATTTATACTTTTTGTAATAAAAATTTATCATAAATCTAAAATAAAGGGTTACATCCTAAATTTATCCGGAATGTAATATTTGAGTGAGGGATTCACCTTTTGTTTCAACTCTTATTTTATTTTTTTCGGAGATGGTGCTTGGGGTAGTGTGTTTACAACTAATTTATTAATTTTTTTTTAAAATAATCTCTATCTTCTCACTATTTCTCTCTTCCTTATTTTTCTCTTCTCAATTTCCCTACTTCCACCAAACAATACCATAAAGTTGCTAAGATGGCAAACATTAATGTCAAAACTATTGTACGTTGCTCATAAAACATGAAATATATTTTAACAGTTTTAAATACAATTATGATATTGTGCTTTGATTTCAGTTTGGAATATGAAATGTGGATATAATTTAATGGAAGGTGCATGATAAATCCTTTAATATAATGATAAGTGATATGATATACTAACACTATCATCAATCTTTTTCTCTAATAAGAATTTTTAATGCTATTAATAAAGCATTTTGATCTATTGTCAATGAATTACTTATTATTTATTATTCAAGGTTTACAAAGCTTAAGACTCCTAAATTATAAGATTTAAAAGGAAATGATAAGCAACACATGTTTCTATTTAATTGTCCATTTAAACAAAAAAAAATACACAGATTAAAAAATGTAATCATTATTCTTGTTTTCATGGATATAAATTTTAAACTTTTTATTTTTTAGTACTATTAGGTATCATTAATTTTTAATAACGTGTCATTTATTAACATAAAGGTAAAATGAAAAAAAAGCGTAATTATTATTGCATTGAGTTTGTAAGTGGACAATTAAATAGAAACAATTTTTTTCTTCAAAAGTAGATAATTAAATAGGAGCAGAGGTAGTAGTCCAAAGCTCTATTATGTTCATGACTTGTTTTTGTATTTTATATTATTTTAAGTAAAAATCATAATTAAAAATGTTTTAACATGAATTAAGTTGTTGTGAATAACCTAGAAAAATTGCTTGGGTGTATCTTGAGTATTTCTAGATACTGGTTGGGAATGTAGGATAATTTTATGATAGAACCTTTAAGTTTGGGTCTACTGTATGGTGCACTAGGATGAAAGTGGTGCACCGGTGGTCTAGTGGGGTTTAGGGTAAAATAGAACTTTTAAAATTTACATTGTGGTCCTCCTATTACTATGTTATTAGTAGTAGGTCTGTTTCTCTCTCCTCTCTCTGTTTCTCTCTCCGCTCTCTCTCCTCTCCCTCCCTCTGTTTCTCCCTCTGTTTCTCTCTCTCCTCTCTCTCTCATCTCCCTCTCATTTGTTTTCTCTCTCCTCTCTCTCCCTTGATTCTCTCTCCTATTTCTTTCTCATCTCTCTCCCATCTGTTTCTCTCTCCTCTATTTCTCTCATATCTCTTTCTCCTCTCTCCTTTGTTTCTCTCTCCTCTATTTCCTCTCTCCATCGCTCTCTTGTTTCTCTATCCTCTATTTCTCTCCTCTCCTTTCTATTTTTCATTTATTAGGATTCTCTCTCTCTCTCCTCTCCTCTCTCCTCTATTTCTCTCCTATCTCCTTTGTTTCTCTCTCGCCTATCTCCTTTGTTTCTTTCTCTCATATCTCTCTCTTGTTTCTCTATCCTCTGTTTCTTCCTCCTCTCCTTTCTCTATTTTTCATTTATTAAGATTCTCTCTCCTCTCTCTCCCCCCCTCTATTTCTTTGTCCTCTCTCTCCTCTCCTCTCTCTTGTTTCTTCCCTCTCCTTTCTCTCTCCTTCGTTTCTCTCTCCTATCTCTCCTCTATTTCTCTCTTATTTCTCTCTCTTCCCTCCCTCTTTCCACTTTCTCCTTTGTCTCTCTCCTCTCTCTCCTATGTCTCTCTCTCCCCTCTCCTATATTTATTTCCCGTTTCTCTCTCCTCCCTCCCTCTATCCTCTCTCTCCTCAGTTTCTCTCTCCGCTTTCTCTCCTCTGTTTCTATCTTCTCTCTCTCCTCCATTTCTCTTTCCTCTCTCCTCTCTCTGAGTCGTAACTCACCTAAGGGGCTGCATTGGCATCCCATCTTCTCAGTTTCCCAGTTAGATCTCAATAGTGGTCTCAGGTCTCTGCGAGATTGCTCTTGCGCATTTTCATTCTGTGAAACGCCATATGATGTTGAAGAAAATGACGCTTTTGTTCCACCACCACATATATGCTTCCAACCCCCATCGACGGTGCTCTGAATAAAAGAGAGATGAGAGAAATAGAAGGAGAGAGGAGAGAGAAACAAAGGAGAGAGGAGAGAGAGGAGAGAGAAATAGAGGAGAAAGGGAGGAGAGGAAAGATAGGAGAGAGGGATGGAAGAGAGAGAAATAGGAGAGAAACAAAGGAGATAGAAACATGAGAGAAATAGAGGAGAGAGGGAGGAGAGAGAAACATGAGAGAAATAGAAGAGAGAGAGGAGAGAGGGGGAGGAGAGAGAAATATGAGAGAAATAAAGGAGAGGGGAGAGAGGGGAGAGAGAAAGGTAGGAGAGAGTGTTAGGACCACAGGAAACACTAGAAGGGGGGTTGAATAGTGTTTTATAAACCTTTGCGGATTTTCGAAAACCTTTTAAAACAAGCAAGCAATTTGAAAAGATATTCACTCAACCTTCTGAAACTGGAACTTTCAGCAACTTGCTGATGCAACTCAGAAGGTTGAATAAAAGCCTTTATAAACGTTTTCTCGTGAAGAAAAGATTGTTTTTCTGCGTTGATTAATAAAACAACTTTTCTTAAACCCTCATTGGTTAGATATAAACAGATAACAGCGGAAAGTAAAAGAGTTTAGGGTAGAGAGAACTTGACCACAGAAATTTATCCTAGTTCACCCACTAACACAGTGAGCTACGTCCAGTCCCAGGGCAAACCACCACTGAATTTTCCACTAATCTCGCAAGATGACAATGAGTATTATTTGCACACCTGGCCTCTCAAGGCCCAGCGAGTATTATTTGCACACCTAGCCTCTCTAGGCTCAACAAGTATTCTTTGGACACAGCCTCTCCAGGCTAAACAAGTATTCTTTGGCCACAGCCTCTCCAGGATAAACGAGTATTCTTTATTTCTCCAAGCCTCTCCAGGATCTCAGACACTTAAAAGTGTTTACAATGATTGTTAGTTTAAGTTACTGAGAACTTAAACCTTGAGAAACTTGTACAAAGAGATAACTGAGATAATACTCAGGATACAAAGATGAAGATTCTAAGTACAAGGAAAAACAGAGAGATACAAGTATATAACTTGGATGTATTTTCTTCTTCTCTCTTCTCTGTATTTTGCTCAGCAGAAATTGTTACTTCAGAGGGTTGGCTTGATAGATTTTACTCTTGACTTGGCCTTTTCACTCTGTAGCCTGAGAGTCTTTTCTTTTTCTTTTCTAGAGAGCTTCTCTTAGTTTTTCCTCCTTTCTTGATTTTCTCTCTTGGGCGTTTTTCTTTTTCTATATGACGTTCTCGCCCTTTTTGATCAGCAGCTTCAGATTATATCTTTTAAGAATATGGCCGACACCTTCAAAGTCTTGAATGAAGCTATTTATAGAGGCTTGAAATATATTCGTTGAAGGTAGCTTGGTTACCGTTGAGAGATAGCTTGCAACTCTTGATAGCCTTTTGATAAGTGAAAAATATATGATAATTTACTGCATAATTACTGCACTTATCAAGGGTAAAATAGTAAATTTATGCCCCAAATTACCTCTTTATAGTAATAAATACATATTTTGTAATTATTTAATTTGAATTTGAATATGATGCTATTTTGATAGAAAATCTGTTGATTTTGCAGATAAAAGGGCAAGTTTTAAATGAAGAAACAAGATAACATTTATTTGAAAAGAGAATCTGCAAGATAAGGATTTGAATGGCAGTTGATTAGGATAGGATCAACAATTAATTGGATAAGGGCTCTGCAGATTTAATTCTAAATTCAAATTTAAGATCAAATCAGCACAAGATCAAGCTGAAAAGAGGGAAATAACGAAAGCAGATCAAACAAGGATAAGATTAGGAAGAAATCAAGCTGAAAAAGAGGAAATCAAGCAAAGCTAGAATGTGAATCACGCTCCACCTGCGCTAAGCGTAGGTGAAGCGCAGCATTTAAAATTGCATTTTGGATCCTGCGCTTCAAACGTGTTGAGCGCAGGATGAAGCGCAAGAATACGGATCAGTTTTTCAAAGGATTTCAAATCAGATTCCTTCCAGATTTCAGATGGCTTTCCAACCTCTATAAATAGAACCTTTTACAAAGATCATAGAGAGGGAGACGGCGGAGCAGAGCTGGAGCTGGAGAAAAGTGTGACAGTCTCTCCATTGGTTTGTAATGGCTACCATGAGTAGCTAAACTCTCTAATATGATTGAATGTAGTCGATTCAATCCCCAATTGTATGTGAATTCTCTTTATTATTTATGAATCCTTGTTTTTATAATATTGGTGTTTCTTATCTGTTCTTAATACTTAGCTTCCGCCTTTGTGCCAAAGTTATAGATTGGTTTTGTGGGGTGCATTTGAGAGGTGGTTCTATAAATTCAATAGCGAGTTTGGGGGAGTCTAGACATAGGAAACTTGAATTCTGATTGGTAAAAACACTTAATTTGCGACTGTGGAGACCAGGGTGAATTAATAGCGTAAACAAATAGATCTTTAATTCGGGGTAATTTATCACTATGGAGACCAGGGTAGATTATTTCTGAGTATTTTATCACTGTGTAGACCAGGGTAAAATAACTTTAATTTGTGCCTCAATATTATAATTGCATATTCATAAATATTATTGGGATTCAAATACGAAAGGGGTGCGATAGACGAAGTTCAATCCTAATTCAAGTAACCTGCTCAACCTATCTCAATTTACTGTTTTTTATTTATTATTGCAAACTACACTCATATCAAATATATTCTCTCACTTGATAGTTGTGACCACTAGTATTTAAAATTGAACCGTTCCATGTGGATACGATACTCTTACTTACTATTATACTGGTGAGGTTTTGGTACGCTTGCCAGAAACTCAACAAGTTTTTTTGGCGCCGTTGCCGGGGAACGGTGTATCAATTTATTTAAAGACTTTGGAGGTCTATTCTATCAAGTTGTATATATTTTATCTTAGGATTTTTAATTTTTTTAGGATATTTAGGAAAAATTTTAATTTTAGATTTTATTTTTATTTTTATACAAGTATCTTAGGAATTTATTTTTCTTAGATTTTTATTTGTTTTTTTAGGATTTTTAGGAAAATTTTTATTTTTATTTTTAATTTTTTGTTAAAAATTCTCTTCCACACTTACCCCTTTTCCTAGTTTCTTGATTTATGCTTTTGCAAGGACAAGTGTCCCCAAATCAGTTGCAATTTGATCCAGAAATTAGAGGACATCTAGAAAGAACAGAAGCAGAAACAAGAGAAGGAGACAAAGGAGAGGTGAAGAAGAAAACAAAAATATGACTGAGGAACAACCATGGAAGAGAGTCTTAGGAGACTATGTCATGCACCAAGGACCTCGTCATTACTCAAGCATAGCTCTATCAGCTACAACGAAGTCCTTAGAGATAAAGATTGCACATTTAAACCTCATCAGTGCCCATAAATTCACAGGATTGGATCACGAGGATCCACATACACATCTTTATACTTTATATGAATTGATTGGTGTTATGGGATTTGAGGAAGAAGATTTAGTATCAGTCTACTTACGATTGTTTCCCTTTTCTTTAACAGGTAAGGCAAAAGAGTGGCTGAAATTGCATCCTAGCCAGAGTCTGAGCAATTGGAGCGTGGTAGAAGATAAATTTCTGAAAAGATTCTTTCCAATATCACGCTACATTCAAGCAAAGACAAACATCTCCACATTCAGGCAAAGAGAGGACGAACCACTATGTGAAGCCTGGGAGCGATTCAAGTCCTTGCTGCAAAAGTGCCCAAATCATGGTTTTGACAATATTGCATAATTAAACATTTTCTGCAATGGACTCAAACACGATTCAAAGTCATACATAGATGTTGCAGCAGGAGGGACTATTCTGGTGGTGGATGAAGAGCGTGCTCTCACAATAATTGAGAATTTTGCAATGAATAACCAATAAGCTCAATATTGGGGGGAGCCGGTTCAGAAGAACGAGTTGCTAGAGCTAAAAAGCAATGGTGCACTATTAGCAGAAAACAAGCTCATCAAGCAATAGCTAGAAGCACTCACCGAGCAATTAAAAGCACTTCCTCAACAACTGCAAACAGTGCAATCTTAACCTTGTCAAGCCCAACAATTGATTTGTGACTTTTGCGGAGGCGACCACCCCAATGGTCACTGCTCTTATGAGGATATTCAAGTAGAACAGGTCAACTATGTGGGAGCCCAGGGAAGGCAAGATAACTTTTCCAACAACTCTGGGAGAAGCCAAGATAGAGAAGCTGCAATGCATGACATAAATTCAAGAATTGAGGAAAACCTTGATAGAGTTATGCAGGATATGAATGCTAGTAAGAGAATCATAGAGACAATATTTAGAAACCTGGCAACTCAGGTAGAGCAAGTAAGGAAGCAATTCGCTACACAAAAAGAGAATTGCAAGTCAATATCCACCAGAAGTGGTAAGGAGATAGGAAAAGAAATTGGTGATAATATGGTGGTGGAAAGAAAAGTTCTAGAAAAGAAAGAGCAAGAGGATGAAGACAAAATTGAGAAGGGAGAAACAAATGAAGAAGAGGGAGAGCCTAAAAGAAAGGAAGAAGAAGAAGAAGAAAAAGAGAAAGAGAAGGAAATTGAGGTGAAAGAGAAAAAGAAAGAAAAGAAAGACACACAGATGCCTCAAGATAGGGAACTACCATACCCTAAGAATCCCTCCAAAAAAGACATAGACCGACAATTTATCAGATTCATGGACATTATGAAAAGATTGCAAATCAATATTCCACTGATGGAAGTCATGGAACAGATGCCTACATATGCCAAATTCATGAAGGAGCTTCTTACTAAAAGAAGAAAGTTTACAGATGAAACAGTTGAGCTTGAAGCTGGATGCAGTGCCATAATTCAAAAGTCATTGCCGCAAAAGACCAAAGATCCAGGGAGTTTTACCATACCAGTTACAATTGGAGCACTACTATAGTAGGAAAGGCATTACTTGACTTAGGTGCCAACATAAACTTATTGCTTTTATCTATGCTCAAGAGGATTGGAGATCTAGAAGTGAAGCCGACAAAGATGAGACTACAATTGGCTGATAGATCAATGAAATATCCATATGGGATTGCTGAAGATGTACTGGTCAAGATAGACAAATTCGTGTTTCCAGTTGACTTTGTAATCATGGATATTGAGGAAGACGCTGAAGTACCCCTTATCCTTAGGAGGCCCTTTATGAAGACTGCTAAGGTCATCATTGATGTTGATGATGGTAACTTAAAGGTAAGAGTATAAGATGATGAGGTGAGATTCAACGTGTTTGAAGCAATGCAACACCCTAAAGTGAAGCAACAGTGTCTTCAATTAGATGTGGTAGAGGAAACATCTCTAGCTGTTCAGGAGCTATTAACAAAGGCAGACCCTTTAGAAAAAGCTCTAACAGGTATGGACAATGACTTTGATGAAGAGGAAAGGAATGAAGTTGAAGAATATTCAAGGCAATTGGATTTGGCTAATACAGTACCACCAGATGAAAAAGATGCTGAGATTTTACAACAGGACAAGAAAACAGAGAGTCAGAAGCTGGAATTAAAGGTATTACCATCTCATCTTAAATATTCTTTTCTTGATGATGATAAAAATAAACCTGTTGTTATAAGCAAAGCTTTAACCCCATCCGAGGAAGAAAAGTTACTCTCTGTTTTGAAGGAAAATGAAGGAGCAATAGGTTGGTCTTTATCAGATCTCAAGGGTATCAGTCCATCGTATTGTATGCATAAGATCCACATGGAGGAGGACTACTGTCGCGACCGGGGCCACGACGGGGTCGGCGAGCCCGTGAGAAAATAATATTGAGAAATGATAATTTTTGGGGAGTCGCCACCAATTTATTTGGTTTGTGAAAATTGGAAAACCCGCAAATGATTTAAAATTGAAAACCGGTCTACGAACAAGAGATCCGAATTCGGGAGTCGATTATGTGTAGGGGAGGTGTTAGCACCCTACAACATCCGTTAAAAACGGTTACCTTTAATTAATTGTGCAAAATTTATTAACTCTTGAAAATGTTTATTTTACCCCTCAAAAAGAAAATTTATTTACATTCTTTAAATTAAAGAATGATGAAAAAAATTAATTTGAAATCAATGGGACAAAAATTTGAAAGTTTTATTTTGGCTCGACGGGGAAATCTCGCTCCTACGTATCCCCAGGTGCAATGGAGAAATCAAAGCCACATAGTTCTAAAATGTGTTTAAAAAAGGATTGATTTTAATTTTGAAAAGAAATTGATTTTTCCATAATTCTTGAAAAAAGAGAAGAAAAGTGGAGAAAGAGAATTTGGGTTCAAGTTAGCAAATGGCTATACGATGAACCCTAAAAAATGTTATTGATAGAAATGCTATTCAATAAACTTTATCAATTATTGTACAAATTTGATTTAAATTTGAAAACAATTTTGCAATTGCATGCCTTATTGAGTTAACAAAAGACTATACTCAATGACGTTAAACGATAGAAATGCTATTCGATTAACGTAATGGATTGGTGAACAAATTTATTTTAAAAGAATTTTTCTTATTTTCAAAAAGCGCAGGCTATCGAGTTAGCAAATGACTATACTCAATAGTTGTTTTTAACTTGAATGACGTTAAAGGATAGAAACGCTATTCCATTAACGTAATTGATTTGATAAACAAGTTTATTTTTCAAAGAATATTTTCTTATTTACAAAATGAGCATAATATCGAGTTAGTAAATGACTATACTCAATAATTTTTTTTAATTTGAATGATGTTAAAGGATAGAAATGCTATTCTGTCAACGTAATGGATTTGATAAACCGATTTATTTTAAGAAAATGCTTTTTATTTACAAACGAGCAAACTATTGAGCTAGTAAATGACTATGCTCAAATTTTTATTTGAATGACGTTAAAAGATAGAAATGTTATTCTATTAACGTCAAAGATAAAAAAGGATAAATTAAATTAATCAATATTTACAAGAACACATAATCAAAATTACATATAATCAATTATTTACAAGGGAATGAAATTAAACAAATATTTACACTTATAAATAATTCTAAACATTTAAAAGAAAATCAAAATGGTGGATCTAAAAGAATTTACAAAAAGAAATAAATGATCACAAAATAAATTTACAACAATTAACACATTAGAGTAAAAAAGGGGTTGGGCCTCAGCTAACATCATTGGCCAAATTTACCAAAAAATAGGGAAAGGGGGCATGTAGTAGCAACTCAAATTTAATCCCAAAAATTAAATTACATCAACAAAGAAAGTAAATCAAATAAAATAAAAAGAAAAAAGAAAGAAAAAGAAAGGGTAAATGATGGACGGTTCAAGGCACAGAACATTCTAGTCCTTTTCATTTTCTCATTCTCACTCAAACCCTTCTCACTTTTCCTATTCACTCTCTCACCGTTCCAGCAACTCATTCACTCACCTTCTCTCTTTTTCAATTTCAATCTCTTACTCCTCATTCTCGTCTCCTCTGTGCTCTCATCTCCCGTTTCTCAATCTCTCCATTCTCCCTAACCTCACTCTCACACACACTCATCTCACCCATTCTTTCATCCAAGGTTGGTTCACTGTTGTGAAAAAAGGGAGAGGGAGTGGTAAGGAAAGGGGGCGGCCATGGCTACAGCAGCGGCGGAGCTGCCGCACGCAGGAGAGCACGCGACCGTGCGCGACGGCCCTAGGGGAGGAGTCGCGCGGCACTGCAGCGGCCGTGCGCAGGTGGAGGGAGTGACGGCGGCGCTCGGCCGCAAGATGGTGGTGGGACAACGGCTGTTTGTGCCGCGAGCGCGGCGGGGATGCACGGCGGCCGCCGAGGTGAAGGGGTTTCCTTTCTCCTCCTCTCTTTTATTTCTCCTATATGTATTTTCACCTCCCTTTCACTGTTTATGGACTGGTTATGGTAGAGAGGGCTGTATAATTTGATGGAGATTTTTTATACTGATGAAATAATTTTTTTATACTAATTGAGGAAGTATTATTGCATTAGAAAAATTGCAAATTGATATTCAAGAGAAGAAAAAGGGATACCAAATTGTAGACTTTATCCGTGTAGGAATTCTTATCTATGGCTCCTTGGTTCTGCTCCCTGAATTTGCTATTTCAAGCTTCCTCCCAGTTATGAATGTACATCTATCTGCAAGTTTCCTTGAAATTTATCTGTTATGTGATTTGGTTCTCTCTGGTAAAAGGGTTATGTAATATCCCCTCAAACTCTTTGTTTTTTTAAAGGGCTTCTATGTATTTGATTCTGAGAACAAGTTTCAATGCCTCTGTATTTTCTATGAACTCCCCGAGCTTGATTCTAAAAAATCCCCACTCCTCTTTATGATTCCGCCCCTATTTATATCAACTTACATTCATTGCATCAATGCCATTTGCCTTATTTTATTAATTTTCTTATGCTGTCACCGCCCAAAGCATGAAGTGCCCTGCCATTGCCCATGCTCAACCGCCCAGGACAGGGCAAGTTGCGCAACTTGCAACTTGCTCTTTTCAGCTTTTCTTCAATTTTCTTTTTTCTTTTTTTTCTTAATTAAGTAATGAAAATGGGCTGTTAGCCCAGAAGATTTTTTTTATAAACAATGGGCCAAAACCGGCCCAATTGCATTTTTTACAGAAAACTCAACACCCCTTTTTTGTCAAATGTTTAATCAATCCATTAATTAATTAACAATCAATAATTAATTAACCAACAAATCAATTAATCCATTTTAGTTTTTTTTAAATAATTAATTTTTTTGGATTTTTAATGTGAGAACGAAAAGCTTAAAGACAGGAATATATACATGAAAATAAGATGTATGTGGGATGATCCTTATCTTTTTAAGATGGGAGCTGACAATCTGCTAAGAAGATGTATTTCAGGAAAAGAAGCTCAAAGCATCTTATGGCACTGTCATAGTTCACCCTATGGAGGGCATTTCAACAAAGACAGAACTGCTGCAAAGGTACTTCAATCTGGATTCTTTTGGCCAACTCTATTCAGGGATGCCTATCAGTATGTTCAGCAATGTGATAGCTTCCAAAGAACAGGAGGAATTTCTAAGAGAAATGAGATGTCACTAAATAACATTCTGGAAATTGAGGTATTTGACTGTTGGGGAATAGATTTTGTGGGACCTTTACCCTCTTCTAATGGAAAAGAATACATTCTGGTAGCTGTCGAATATGTCTCAAAGTAGGTGGAAGCCGCTGCAACAATAAAAGCTGATGCAAAGATAGTAGTGCAGTTCTTAAAGAAAAATATCTTTTCCAGGTTTGGTTCACCAAGAGTTCTAATTAGTGATGGGGGTTATCACTTCTGCAATGAACAACTATAGAAGGTTTTAGAGCACTATGGGGTAAGGCACAAAGTAGCATCACCTTACCACCCCCAAACAAATGGACAAGTTGAAGTATCAAATAGAGAAATCAAGAGAATTCTTGAGAAAACAGTAAGTTCATCCAGAAAGGATTGGTCGAACAAACTTGATGATGTACTCTGGGCATACAGAACAACTTACAAAACTGCCACAGGCCTTTCACCTTTCCAATTGATTTATGGAAAAGCTTGCCACTTGCCAGTTGAATTAGAGAATAAAGCATACTGGGCTCTAAAGGTCTTGAACATGGATACAAAAGTAGCAGGGCAAAAGAGAATTCTGCAGTTGCATGAACTAGAAGAAATGTTGTTAAATGCTTATGAATCTTCCAGGATTTACAAGGAAAAGACCAAAGCATATCATGATAAGAAGCTTATCAAGCGAAGGTTCTACCCAAGTCAATCAGTTCTATTATATCAACTCCAGGCTGAAATTTTTCCTGGTAAGTTAAAATCAAAATGGTATGGTCCATTCATCATTAAGGAAGTCAGACCATATGGAGCTGTAGAATTAGAAGATCCTGATTTAAAGGAGCATTGGGTTGTGAATGGACAAAGATTGAAGCCCTATTTGGGAGACGAAATTGACAGATCTTACTCTGTCATTCATCTTCAAGAACCTCCTTGAAGGAACATGCGTCAAAGCTATATGACATTAAACGAGCGCTTTCTGGGAGGCAACCCAGTGTTTTATTTATCGTTTTTGCATTTTTTGTGTGTTTTTAGTTTAGGAATTATTAGGAATTGGTTGAGTGATTGTGAGGGAAAGAAAAGTGGTAATATTGATCATTGGAGACAGCAAAAAATTTGACTAAGTTTGGTAGAAATTCAATTCTATTTTTTGTGCTTCACCTGCGCTCAGCGCAGGTAAAGCGCGGTAGCACACTAACTATGTTTCTATTTGACTTTTTCTGCAGTTCCCAACATATCTACATTGGCCTAGGGACAATCCTATTTTCCCAAGGGGGAGTGGAGCTGAACCAGCTCATGATTCTGCAGCTGCAACCAACCATTGTTTTACACGATGTTTTTCTTTCTTTTACTCTCTGATATTTTATTTTCTTTGACAATTTTATATCTTATGCAACTTAGGAATAATAAAAAAAATTTAGGGATCTAAGGAATTAATTGTAAATCTCAAAGTTAGGCAGTCTAACTAACTGAATTAGGAAAGAAATAGGAATTTGGTGATTAAATCCATAATCAGTTAGGATTAGGATATTGTGCAGGAAAATATATCAGGATAGTCAATTAATTTTAGTAAGTACTTCATCAAGGAAGTTAGCCAAAAAGCCGGTGAGTTGTGAGAAACCAAACACTGATATGAGAGTTTTCACCGCTGCTTGTCAACTGTTATTGCTTGAGTTTTTGAATTTTATTCTGCACATGAAAAATATGGAAGTGATAAAGGCAAAATTTGTGATTAAATTGTTTGCTCAGTGCCAAAAAGCCAACCCTTGAAAAATTTTTCCAATTTTTTTGGTAACCCATTTGAGCTTTAATGTTTCTTCTTATGCACCCCAGCTAAAATCAATGTCTATATCATGTCCCTTACACACTTGGGATAGAGAGCAAAGGTGCAATTTGATAAAATGGGAGGAAGTGGTTGGTTACTTAAAGCTAAAAGAAATACAAAGAGCAGACACAAGAAAGCAGAAGAAGATCACTCCTTCAAAAATCAAAAGAAAAGGTGAATAAAAATGAATAAAAAGGGGGAGTGAATGATGGGATTTAGGCAAGCGTACCAAAATTCCAGCAGTATAATAGTAAGTAAAGAATATCGTATCCACAGGGAACAATTCACTTCGTATTTATTAGTGATCAGACTATCAAGTAAGAAACTATTTTTGATGATTGTTGTGCAGAAAGTAAATTGCATAAAATAAATGAGATAGTAGAGATAGAGTAAGATAGCGTTACTTGGATCAGGATTGAATTTCGTATCATCGCACCCCTTACATATGTGAATTCCACTATTAATTAAGAATATATTTCTATGATACCTTAGCCAAACTATATTGTTTTACCCCGAGTCACCAGCAGTAAAACACTCGAAGATAATCCATGCGGGTTCTCCCGGGCGACAAATTACCCCGGTTTGATTGCTCTACTTTTCCATTCGTTAACACTATCAATTCGCCCTATATTCCTATAGTGACTACTATGAAGAGACTGTCACACTTCTTCTTCAATCATTGATTCTCACTATATTCCTATAGTAACTACTATGAGTACTTTTATGAATCAGAATTCAAGTTTCCTATTCCTAGGCTCCCCCAAACTCGTTGTTGAATTTACAAAACCATTTACCAATCTATTTTACAAAAACAACCTATAACTCCGGCACACAGGCGGAAGCTACACATTAAGTAAAGTATAAAAGTACCGATATCATAGAATAGGGATTCATAATTAATAAAGAGAATTTACATGCATTTGGGGATTGAATCAACTTCATTCAATCCTATTGGAGAGTTTAGCTACGCATGGTAGCCATTACTGACCAATGAAGAAACTGTCACACTTTTCTTCAATCCTAGCGTTGCTATCTCGGCAGCCCTTCGGGGTCTCCTCTGAACTTTGAGCCCTAAACTCTCACTCTACTAAGCTCCCTTTGATCTTTACAAAAGGTCTTATTTATAGGCCAATGAATGCTATATGAAATCTGGAAGGAATCTGTTTTGAAAACAAATCTGAAAACAAATCCATGTAGCTGCGCTTCACTTGCGCTTAGCGCACGTGAAGCGTGGATTACATAATGATGCGCTCCACCCTGCGCTCAGCGCAGGTGGAACGTGGAGCGCGTAACGGCTTCTTCTGTTTCCTCTTTTAACAACTTGATTTCTTCCTGATTTTATCCTTATTTGCTTGGCTTCCCTTGTTTCCCTCTTTTTGAATTGATTATGTGTTTATCTTGCCTTTGAATTTAAATTGGGGAAGTTATCCACAGAATCCTTGTTTAAATGGCTGCTGATCTTATCTTTATTTGCTCTCATTCAAACTTCAAATCTGCAGATTCTATACTTGAATAATGCTATCTTCTTTTCTCATTTAAATCTCTCTCATAAATATGCAAAATCAACAGATTTTATATTAAAATAGCATCAAATTCAAATTCAAATTAAATAAACACAATTATTGCAATTATTAATAAAAGAGATTATTTTGGGGCATAAATTACCATTTTACCCTTGATAAGTGCAGTAAAAATACAAGAATATATCATATAATTGGCACTTATCAGTGAATCATCAAACAAGGAAAGAGGCCAGCTGAATGATACAAATCAAGAATGAAATGGAAGAATGGAGAGAAATTTCAAGTCCAAGAAAGAATCAAAGATGCTCTCTATTCCAGTGTTCTCTTTGCATATCCTGAAAAATCATAATTTCTTGATAGCCCAGTCTCATTACAACCAAGAAAAGACCTTTTGATCCATGTTAACCATGTGCATGTCTAGAAACCAGAAACGACTATCAATTCTAGTTGTTCAACTCCTGTGAAAAATTGAGGGAAACACTTACCCGTGAGCATGAGAGAATTCCTTGATTTATCACTTATTGTTTTGGTTGCTATTTCTGAAAAAGTTTGATTGTATTTTTATCCTGTTCTGATTGTGTCTAGGTAATATCACTTTATTCTGATTTTCAATCTGACATTTGGGATGTGACAGCTGCCTAGCAAGAGGTGATGAAATTATTTCCTTATTCTTTTTGAGAATCTTAATAAGGGGGATTGAGTCCATTTTTTATTTCAAAAGGTTTTCTTGCTTGAGGACAAGCAAGAAGCGAAGTTGGGGGGAATTTGATAAGTGAAAAATATATGATAATTTACTGCATAATTACTGCACTTATCAAGGGTAAAATAGTAAATTTATGCCCCAAATTGCCTTTTTTTAATAATAAATACATATTTTATAATTATTTTATTTGAATTTGAATATGATGTTATTTTGATAGAAAATCTGTTAATTTTGCAGATAAAAGGGCAAGTTTTAAATGAAGAAACAAGATAGCATTTATTTGAAAAGAGAATCTGCAAGATAAGGATTTAAATGGCAGCTGATTATGATAGGATCAGCAATTAATTGGATAAGGATTCTGCAGATTTAATTCTAAATTCAAATTTAAGATCAAATCAGCACAAGATCAAGCTGAAAAGAGGGAAATAAGGAAAGCAGATCAAACAAGGATAAGATCAGGAAGAAATCAAGTTGAAAAAGAGGAAATCAAGGAAAGCTGGAACATGACTCACGCTCCACCTGCACTAAGCGTAGGTGGAGCACAACATTTAAAATTGCATTATGGATCCCGCGCTTCAAACGCCCTGAGCGCAGGATGAAGCGCAGGAATACAGATTAGTTTTTCAAAGGATTTCAAATCAGATTCCTTCCAGCTTTCAGATGGCTTTCCAACCTCTATAAATAGAACCTTTTGCAAAGATCATAGAGAGGGAGACGGTGGAGCAGAGCTGGAGCTGGAGAAAAGTGTGACAGTCTCTCCATTGGTTTGTAATGGCTACCATGAGTAGCTAAATTCTCTAATAGGATTGAATGTAGTCGATTCAATCCCCAATTGTATGTGAATTCTCTTTATTATTTATGAATCCTTGTGTTTATAATATTGATGTTTCTTATCTGTTCTTAATGCTTAGCTTCCGCTTTTGTGCCGGAGTTATAGATTGATTTTGTGGGGCGCATTCGAGAGGTGGTTCTATAAAATCAATAGCGAGTTTGAGGGAGCCTAGACATAGGAAACTTGAATTCTGATTGGTAAAAACACTTAATTTGCGTCTGTGGAGACCAGGGTGAATTAATAGCGTAAACAAATAGATCTTTAATCCGGGGTAATTTATCACTGTGGAGACCAGGGTAGATTATTTCTGAGTATTTTATCACTGTGGAGACTAGGGTAAAATAACTTTAATTTGTGCTTCAATATTATAATTGCATATTCATAAATATTATTGGGATTCAAATACGAAAGGGGTGCGATAGACTAAGTTCAATCCTAGTTCAAGTAACCTGCTCAACCTATCTCAATTTACTGTTTTTTTATTTATTATTGAAAACTACACTCATATCAAATATATTCTCTCATTTGATAGTGTTGACCACTAGTATTTAAAATTGAACTGTTCCTTGTGGATACGATACTCTTACTTACTATTATACTGCTGAGGTTTTGGTACCCTTGCCAGAAACTCAACACCTTTGACTTGAGCAGAATAGGTGTGCAGAGACAGTATGGTTCTGACACACAGCAGATATAAAAAGTTCTTTATCATGTACTATGTTTCAGGGAACATCGCAAAAAGAACTTTGTAGACTTCCTTGTTGTGGACGCTTTTGAAAAGACGTTTAGAGACCTTTAATTCTTTTGTGAAGAGTGTCTTCTGACTTTGGCAGATTTTACGTTGAACGTCTCCAGTAAGTCTTCTTCTCATAGATGATGCAACACTTCAGCAGGTTGGATAGATCTTTAGTAAATTCAAACACTTCAGAGAGTCTTCCATTTCAGCAGACTTAGGTTGCCACGTTATCATGATAATTCAGAGAGTATGTGTTCATCATGTACAGATTTTGGTACACACATACTTTCAGCAGGTTCCTAGCTTTCAGAAAGTTGCATAACTTCAGCATGTTGGTCTAGATCAGCAGATTTAAAGATGCTCCCTTCAAAAGGTTGCTTCAAGCTTGTTTCAGCAGATTCAGTGTAAGCTATCTTCAGATCGTTTGGCACAAACAGTTTTAGTATGTTTATGATAGTATTTTCCTGCATCACATAGAATAAGTACCATTGAGCAGAATCTGTTTCTCATTCAGATAATGTGATCAACAAATTTAATAATCATTAAAACCAAGGGTAATGAGTCTTTAAGTTAATTTTGAATACTTAGATTATTCTTAGACTCAACATTCTCCCCCTTTTTAATGATGACATATTTGTATATCACTGACAAATATCATAAGGAAAATTTCAGAATGCTAAGTTAAGTGAATACTCTCCCCTTATTTTAGATATTTGAACAGAATGAAGTGCTCCCCCTGAACTTGTTCTTTCTGATATTGATGAGGCTTTTTCTGAATCAATAATTTCCTTTTTCTGAAACACTTTTTGTTAGTGATATTACTCCCCATTTTGTCATTATTCAAAAGGACGAGTGAAGTGTAGCAGCGTTCAGAAAGATAAACGTGTAAAGTAATACGATTTGGATTAAGAGGATATTACTTCACTTTTAAGGATTTTCTAAGAAAACTTTCAGAGCAGGAAGCATAAATCGCACACGATATACCAAGGCAAATAAAGATGCATAGAATAATTTTAAGACAGATAGAGATGCCTCCAGAAAATCTCTTATATTAAAATAAAGATTTTGAAACATATATAAAAAGAAAAGAAATTGTAATCATTTTTTACAAGGATTATTTAAAAGACTAGTTATCACTGTTCTCATCTTCTTCTTCAATTCCCATATCCTCCTGCAGCTTCAGTAATGTCGTCTTTATCCTCTCCATGTCCTTGCGAAGGCTGGTGTTCTCCATCCTCAGCCTCTTAACTTCAGCATGCTCTAAGGTTGGTCTTCTTTCAATTGCATCATATAATGCTGTATTTTGACCATCAACCTTGAAGATGCTAGGACACCTGTGGTCATACAGGTGTTCAATGTGAACATTGTGATGCTGGAGAAGCTTCATGATTATGGTGTTGTGGGGTAGGATTTTAGCATGGTCCATCTCCCTTCTTATCATGCCGAACAGAATGATCCAAGGAAGATTAATCTTCTTCTTTTGCAGCAAGTTGATAACACAGAGCCTCTCCATTTTGGAGGTGTGATTATCTCCCACACTTGGAATCACACAACACTTCAAGATTTCAAAAAGAACTTTGGGAATATCCTTCAACCCATTCGCATTGAAGATCAGCTTGTTGAACTTTCCTGCACCATCATTATGAGCTTCCCAGATGGAAGAGAACATGGCACCTTCAACCTTGACGCCCAACACCTTCTCCAGAATGGCTGTGTTGACAATGATTTCTTGACCCTTCACCTGGGCCCTCAGAAAAATTCTTTTGTTTTCCTCCTCTGTCTTCATGGAGTTCCAGAATTCCCGAACACTGGCTTCATGCCATTTGCAATCGATGGCTTCGAAGAAGGATAGCCACCCGACACTTTCGAAAAGTTCAGCAATGTCCTAGCCTTCCTCAGCAAGGCTTTTGAAGTCCACAACTTGCGTTTGAAAGATGATAGCAGAGGATGCCATTATAATGGGAAGGAGAGATGAGTATTTTCAGTTTAGGTTTGTAGAGGGATATGACGACTCGGAGAAAGCAGAGGTATACAGAGAACAAAAGTCACTTTTGAACAGTTTCCCACATCTTCTATAAATAGACTCAGATAGTCTTTAATGATAGCAGTTACAGGCGGCGTCGACTTGGGAATACGTGCGTCGTGTGGCAGACAGGTGAAAAGCCATCTCTTTTAAACATCCATGACATCAATGCTTACAGTTTTCAAAACTTTTGAAATTATGACTTTTCAAATCTCCAATTTATAAAGTATTATTTTTAGCAAAAAAAAATATAATTACTACGTCAAAGAAAAATAAATGCATATAATATATCACACAAAAACAAATATTATTTACGAAAGCATGAATTAATGCTGAAATATTAAACAATGTTACCAACAAAGATATTTAAAGATTTCAGAGGATGTCTATCTGCTGAGTCTCAACATTGCTTCATTGATGATATAGTTTGCTTCAGTAGCTTAGGACAAAGGCTCTTGAAGAATGAACCTTTCTTCTTATTGAGAGTTCCTTCCATCCATTTCTTATGTTGCCTTCCTTGGATTTTTCTTTAAAATATCTCAGGATTAGAATCTTCTGATTGATTTGCCATTAAGCATAGATTCTCCTCTTTTGAGATATATACACCATAGCTTGTTGAGGTTTCCATCTGGATCTTCTTCAGCATTTGTTAGATGCTCAACCCGAAGTTGAGCTTTGATACCAACTGTTAAGACCATAGGAAACACTAGAAGGGGGGTTGAATAGTGTTTTATAAACCTTTGTGGATTTTCGAAAACCTTTTAAAACAAGCAAGCAATTTTAAACGATATTCACTCAACCTCCCGAAACTAGAACTTTCAGCAACTTGCTGATGCAACTCAGAAGGTTGAATAAAAGCCTTTATAAATGTTTTCTCATGAAGAAAAGATTGTTTTTATGTGTTGATTAATAAAACAACTTTTCTTAAACACTCCTTGGTTAGATATAAACAGATAACAACGGAAAGTAAAAGAGTTGAGGGTAGAGAGAACTTGACCACAGAAATTTATCCTGGTTCACCCATTAACACAGTGAGCTACGTCCAGTCGCAGGGCAAACCACCACTGGATTTTTCACTAATCTCGCAAGATTACCATGAGTATTATTTGCACACCTGGCCTCTCCAGGCCCAACGAGTATTATTTGCACACCTAGCCTCTCCAGGCTAAACAAGTATTCTTTGGACACAGCCTCTCCAGGCTAAACAAGTATTCTTTATTTCTCCAAGCCTCTCCAGGCTCTTAGACACTTAAAAGTGTTTACAATGATTGTTAGTTTAAGCTACTGAGAACTTAAACCTTGAGAAACTTGTACAAAGAGATAACTGAGATAATACTCAGGATACAAAGATGAAGATTATAAGTACAAAGAAAAACAGAGAGATACAAGTATATAACTTGGATGTATTTTCTTCTTCTCTCTTCTCTGTATTTTGCTCAGTAGAAATTGTTACTCCAGAGGGTTGGATTGATAGATTTTACTCTTGACTTGGCCTTTTCACTCTGTTGGCTGAGACTCTTTTCTTTTTCTTTTCTGGAGAGCTTCTCTTAGTTTTTCCTCCTTTCTTGATTTTCTCTCTTGGGCGTTCTTGTTTTTCTATATGATGTTCTCGCCCTTTTTGATCAGCAACTTCAGACTATATCTTTTAAGAATATGGCCGACACCTTCAAAGTCTTGAATGAAGCTATTTATAGAGTCTTGAAATGTATTCGTTGAAGGTAGCTTGCAGTTCTTGATAGCCTTTGACTTGAGCAGAATAGGTATGCAGAGACAGTAAGGTTCTGACACACAGCAGACATAAAAGTTCTTTATCATGTACTATGTTTCATAGAACAACGCAGAAAGAACTTTGTAGACTTCCTTGTTGTAGACGCTTTGCAGAAGACGTTTAGAGACCTTTAATTCTTTTGTGCAGAGTGTCTTCTAACTCTGGCAGATTTTACGTTGAATGTATTCATTAAGTCTTCTTTTCCTAGATGATGCAACACTTCAGCAGGTTGGATAGATCTTTAGTAAATTCAAACACTTCAGAGAGTCTTCCATTTCAGCAGACTTAGGTTGCCACGTCATCATGATAATTCAGAGAGTATGTGTTCATCATGTACAAATTTTGGTACACACATACTTTCAGCAGGTTCCTAGCTTTCAGAAAGTTGCATAACTTCAGCATGTTGCTCTAGATCAGCAGATTTAAAGTATGCTTCCTTCAAAAGGTTGCTTCAAGCTTGTTTCAGCAGATTCAATGTAAGCTATCTTCAAATCGTTTGTCACAAACAGTTTTAGTATGTTTATGATAGTATTTTCCTGCATCACATAGAACAAATACCTTTTAGCAGAATCTGTTTCTCATTCAGATAATGTGATCAACAAATTTGATAATCATTAAAACCAAGGGTAATGAGTCTTTAAGTTAATTTTGAATACTTAGATTATTCTGAGACTCAACAGAGAGGAGAGAGGAGAGAGGAGAGACGAGAGGAGAGAAAAATAGAGAGAGGGGAAAAATGGAGGAGAGTGATAGGAGAGAGAAACAGAGGAGAGACATGGACTTGTCTGAAATTTTTAAAATTTGGTTTACTGTTATTAATTGACCGGTTACCTTTTCATCTCACACATCCTATAAACAGTTATTTGATTAAACGATTGAGATCATTGGTGCACTGATGGACGACATTCAAAGTAATGCACCATATAATAGAGGAGAGAGCAGAGAGGAGAGAGAAATGGAGGAGAGAGAGAAGATAGAAATAGAGGAGAGAAAGCGGAGAGAGAAATGGAGGAGATAGAGGAGAGAGAAATGGGAGTGAAATAGAGGAGAGGGGAGAGAGAAACAGAGAAGAGAAAAAAGGAGGAGAGAGGAAAGAGAAACAGAGGAGAGAGAAGAGAGAGAAACAGAGGAGAGAGGGGGTAGAGAAAAATAGGAGAGAGAAATAGAGGAGAGAGAGGAGAGAGAGAATCTTAATAAATGAAAAATAGAGAGAGGAGAGGAGAGAGAAACAGAGGATAAAGAAACAAGAGAGAGATAGGAGAGAGAAACAGAGGAGAGAGAAATAGAGGAGAGAGAAACAAAGGAGAGAGGAGAAAGAGATAGGAGAGAAATAGAGGAGAGAGAGAGGAGAGAGAAATAGGAGAGAGGAGAGGAGAGATAAATAGAGGAGAAGAGAGAGAAATAGAGGATAGAGAAACAAGAGAGAGATGGAGGAGAGAGAGAGAAATAGAGGAGAGAGAAAACAATAGAGAGAGGAGAAACAGATGGGAGAGAGAGGAGAAAGAAATAGGAGAGAGAATCAGGGGAGAGAGAGGAGAGAGAAACAAAGGAGAGAGGAGAAAGAGATAAGAGAGAAATAGAAAGAGAGAGAAATAGAAGAGAAAGAGAGAGAGAGGAGAGAGAAATAGGAGAGAGAGAGAGGAGAGAGAAACAGACCTACTACTAATAACATAATAATAGGAGGACCGCAATGTAAATTTTAAAAGTTCTATTTTTACCCTAAACCCCACTAGACCACCGGTGCACCACTTTCAAAGTAGTGCACCATATAATTTCCCCTCTTATAGATCCCACGCTTCATTATTATAAAAATTAAATTTAAATTAATAAAATATTTTATTGTTTTAAGATTGGGTAAAATCCAGCTACACAAGCAAACTAAAGTAGACATAATAGTTCATATACAAAGGAGACAAAGTTGTCCAAGGACGATCTAAGCAGAAAAAGACGTGGTTATGCTAAAAGAGAAATATACTTCTTCTTCATTCGTGACTCGCTGATTAAGGAATACTAAAATAGGAAAATAGTCGTTAACTGCTACAACAATAATACCTACTTAGGATTTTAATCAATTTTAGATTCTTCTAAGTGTCTTGTAGGCTATAGCGTAGCATTGAATGTTGTATGAGACTTGGCCCCCAAGCATAACAACAGGATAAATAGGCAAGGGGACAAGTGAATTAAAGTGGGACAATCTTTGAAGAACAAACATTTTGATCAATAAAATCCATCATCTACAATATGTCTCACCAAGTTTATGAACCGATTTTGGCTCAATCTCCATTTTCATTTCTATCGTGAAACAATTATTAAATTTTTTAATATTAAATTTATACTATTTGTAATAAAATCTTACTATAATTCTAAAGGATTCTAAAGGATAATGCTTCGCGTACATAAACAGTACGCATAACCTTTTTATCACAACATTTTTTTCTTTTTGTACCCCCTTCCTCGATTTTTTAGGTGTTTTCTTTTGTTTTTTTTCTTTTTCCCCCTCCTTATTTTTAGATGTTTTTTCTAGTCTCATACCCTTTTTTACCCTTTTTTATTTTTTTTTAAAAATAGTTTTTATTTTTTTATTATACTTATTTTTATTTATTTATCTAATTAAATAAAAATATAGATCAAGAAATACAATAAATGATTACATAAAATTTGTGTTAATCATTTATGTTAACACGAAGTTGATTATGTGTCCCGAAACGGTGAACATATTAAAAAATGAGGTTAATGGTATTTCCGTTTGTGGTTAATAGAAAGGATTTTTGGTTAATTAATTTTGTGAGGTTAATTGCAATCCCTGTTAACACGAGGTTAATCATGTGACCAAAAACGGTGAACATATTTAAAAATGAGGTTAATGGTGTTTCCTTTTGTGGTTAATAGAAAATGATTTTTTATTAATTGATTTTATGAGGTTAATTGCAATCCCTGTTAACACGGGGGTTAATCATGTGACCAGAAACGGTGAACATATTTAAAAATGAGGTTAACGGTATATCCATTTGTGGTTAACAGAATATGATTTTTGGTTAATTGAATTTGTGCGGTTAATTGCAACTCTTGTTAACACGAGGTTAATTATGTGTTCAGAAACGGTGAACATATTAAAAAATGAGGTTAATGGTGTATCAATTTGTGGTTAACAGAGTGAGATTTTTGGTTAATTGAATTTGTGAGGTTAATTTCAACTCCTGTTAACATTGGGTTAATTATGTGTCCAGAAACGGTGAACATATTTAAAAATGAGGTTAATGGTTTATCCATTTGTGGTTAACAGAATATGATTTTTGGTTAATTGATTTTGTGAGGTTAATTGCAACTCCCGTTAACACGAGGTTAATTATGTGTCCAGAAACGGTGAACATATTTAAAATGAGGTTAATGGTTTATCCATTTGTGGTTAACAGAATATGATTTTTGGTTAATTGATTTTGTGAGGTTAATTGCAACTCCCGTTAACACGAGGTTAATTATGTGTCCAGAAATGGTGAACATTTTTAAAATGAGGTTAATAGTGTATCCATTTGTGGTTAACAGAGTGAGATTTTTGGTTAATTGAATTTGTGAAGTCAATTGCAACTCTTGTTAACACGGGGTTAGTTCTGTGTCCAGAAACGGTGATCATATTTTTAAATGAGGTTAATGGTGTAAGATTGATGGTTAACAGAGTGAGATATTTGATTAATTGATTTTGTGCGGTTAATTGTGTGCACAGAAACAGTGAATGAAGTAGTACATTTAGTTAATAACATCAAAATAGAATAATCATGATAAAAAAAACTCATGTTAACCCTTTAAAAACACACATTTACTATACTTTTTGATCTATATTATTATTTATTAAAATAAATAAATAAATAAATAATATATTAATAAATTAAAAAAATAAAAAACTAATTAAAAAATTGAAAAAGAAAAAAATAGAAGAACAAAAACGGTGAATGAAGTAGTACATTTGGTTAATAATATCAAAATAGAATAATCATGATAAAATACTTATGTTAACCCTTTAAAAAACACACATTTATTGTATTTTTTTATCTATATTATTATTTATTAAAATAAATAATAAATATATTAATAAATTAAAAAAACAAAAAAACTAATTAAAAAAATGAAAAAGAAAAAATAGAAGAAAAAGAAAAAAAAAAGGATTGTAGAATTGTGGTAGCACTGTATTATATATATATATATATATATATATCGGGATTGAATTCTAAAATAAAGGGTTTAGGATTCAATTCTTATTTTATTTTCGGTGAATTTGTTTCAACTCTTATTATTATAGGCTTGACGGCATCGGCATGGTAGTAAGTAGGTGAAGCAACAACTTACAACACTTCGCAACGACACCGTTGCAATCGCAGCTTCTTCTCCTTTTCTCTCTTATTAGAAACGTTTGCAGAAGAAAACAAATTCAGTGTTCAACTTCACGCGTTGAAGAACCCGCCGACATTTGTTGCTTTTCATTGTCGTTTGTTTGTTGGGATTAGATTGCCAAACTTATACTACTACATTCATTTCAGACCCTTTTCATAGGCCTTGTGCCATTTCTTCAAATTGCATCTGAGAGTTCTCGTAGCTCCTCAATTGTAAAACCATTCTTTGTTTTTCTGCTGTGATGTGATTGGTGTGGTTCATTGTATTTATTACTTTGAATTTGATTGATGTTTGTGCTTGTTTGGGTGCCAAATTTTCCTTGTAAAGGTTGAAGCTTGGATGAGATTTTCAAGATCTTTACTTGATAATCCCAAGCATTTCTACTTGGCTTCATTTGGATCAAAGATGGTTGGAACCGGTGAAGCTGTGGTCCACGATGCATATTCAAATGGTTCTCTCCAAAATGTAAATGGTAATTTAGAAGAGAAGCTTGATGAGCTTCGTAAGCTAATAGGGAAAGTGGATGGTGATCCATTGAGAATAGTTGGTGTTGGTGCTGGTGCTTGGGGTAGTGTGTTTACAGCTATGTTGCAAGAGGCTTATGGTAATTTAAGAGAAAAGGTTCTAATTAGGATATGGAGAAGACCTGGAAGAACGGTTGATAGGAGCACAGCTAAGCACTTATTTGAGGTAATCAATTCAAGGGAAGATGTACTGAGGAGGCTTATTAGAAGGTGTGCATATTTGAAATATGTTGAGGGAAGATTGGGTGATAGGGTCCTTTATGCTGATGAGATTTTGAAAGATGGGTTTTGCTTGAATATGATTGATACCCCTTTGTGCCCTCTCAAGGTTGTGACAAACTTGCAAGAGGCTGTGTGGGATGCTGACATTGTCATTAATGGCTTGCCATCAACAGAGACCCGCGAGGTATTTGAAGAAATAGCAAGTACTGGAAAGAGAGAATCACAGTTCCTGTCATTATTTCCTTGGCAAAGGGTGTGGAGGCTGAATTAGGCCCTGAGCCACGAATAATAACTCCCACCCTAATGATCAATCGAGCAAGTAAGATACATTTATGCTTATGCTTTCTTCATTACATGCTTTATGTAGTAGTAGTCTATGTTGCTTGCTTGAGTTCTCTGCACTCTGAAGTTGTCTGTCTTTCTATCTGCATATTCCCTGAAGCATTTGAATGCATCTTTAGTGCTGAGTCAGAAACATTTTTAATTTCATGATATGGTTCTGACTGAGCTAAATTTCTCACCTTTTGTTTTTGTTCCTTTAGCCTGTAACTTGAATCTTTAATTCAGTTCAATTTCAGTGGGATCTTTATACCAACTGAATGGTTTTAGTTTTCCATTCTCTTCATTGTCTAATATGAGTAATATCATGTTTTGCAGCTAGAGTCCCCATTGAGAACATCCTTTATCTTGGAGGTCCTAACATTGCCTCAGAGATTTACAACAAGGAATATGCAAATGCTCGGATATGTGGAGCGGAGAAATGGAGGAAACCATTGGCAAAGTTTTTGAGGCAGCCCCACTTTATAGTGTGGGATAATGGTGACCTTGTTACTCATGAAGTTATGGGTGGATTAAAGAATGTATATGCTATTGGAGCAGGTAAAATCTAGTTTACTTTATTACATTGTTGAGAACAGCTTAGTAGAAGCCAGTAGGAGCATACTGTTTTTAGTAACAGAGAGAAAGTGTATCTTTTTGCGTTCTTGTTGGAATGTGATTGACATATATAGACGTCCTTCTTATTAGATATGATTGCAGTGGAAATTTCATCTTAGGGGATCCCCACTTTCCAGGCTTGTTTATCAACATACAAATTTTTTTTAAGTAAATTAAAAGAATCTAGTTTATTGTATTTCCTTTTGCCAAATATTATTTGGGAGGTGTTGAACATTAGGGATAAAGTATTTTGAGAATTTATACTTGCCAAGCTCCTTTCTATTCTCATAATCTCTTCTTTTTTTCTTAAAGGAATGAACTTTACTTTTATTTGCTTTTGTGAAATACTATTGGTGAGCTGTTAGAGATTAGGGATGAGTCTTATCTATAGCCTACACTACAAATGTCGCCTTGTAGGAACTTACTGGTTTAATGAATCTCCACTTTTCAGGCACGTTAACCTTTTTATAATTTCTTATATTCTCGCTGAAGCGGCTTGTTTATTTTATTTTCTTCTGGCAAATATACAGCAAGGAATTCTCTGTCTCATGCAAAGTCTTTTTGTAAATATTGAACACTAATTTCTGCACAAGATCTGTTTCTTCATTAATTACACCAACTTAATCCCAAATTTTCAATATTAACTGTTAGAAAGGAGCTCCATAATCCTCGTGTTAGACTGATTAAAATTTTTCATATGATTTCTCATTTCTCCATTGAGAAAATGTATTAAAAAATATATTAATGATCACCCGACCGATGAGAACAAGTTTTTCTTTAGAAACATTCAGAAGATGTAATACTGTTTTGTTGATTCTGTTTTTCTAACTTCTATGATTGATTCCAACAGTCTTGACTTTATCAGATACCCACATTTTGTGAATAAGTTTTCAATTTTCAAATATGATTTTGCATCGGATAGAATGGACTTAACGTCAGTTGAGAGTTTGACATATACTTGCATGTCGGGGTTGGACTGTGTCTCTCGATGTTATTCATGTATTGTGCTTAGATGTTCTGTTTTTTGAATTCCATTTCTGTTACACCAAAGTAAAATGCACTCTTAATATTTTCAAATCTTGTAACCTTTATTCATGACGATCAATTTAACAGGAATGGTAGCTGCTTTAACAAATGAAAGTGCCACCAGCAAATCAGTGTACTTTGCTCACTGTACATCAGAGATGATTTTTATCACTCATTTATTAGCAGAAGAACCAGAGAAACTTGCAGGGCCTCTCTTGGCTGATACTTATGTAACCTTGCTGAAAGGTCGTAATGCATGGTATGGGCAAAAGTTGGCTAAAGGGGAATTGAGCCTTGAAATGGGTGACAGCATCAAGGGCAAGGGGATGATTCAGGTATGGATTTTAATCATTCAAAATACCTGTAGCCCTTGCTCTCTGATTAGAAAGAACTCAAGATAGTAGAATTCATTCAAGTTTCTCCGTTCCTGCATACCAATGATGTATATTTTGTGATGCATTTTACAGGGAGTATCTGCAGTTAAAGCATTCTATGAGCTACTTAGTCAGTCCAGCTTAAACGTCCTAAATCCTGAAGAAAACAAGCTTGTGGCCCCAGTGGAGCTTTGCCCCATCATGAAGATGTTACATAAAATACTAATAACTAGGTAATAAATTTTGCTTCTCTACTGTTCTGTCTCACTCTACTCTCTTTGAATGAAAAAACAGATGGACCTGGGGTGTAGTAGGTTAAGAGTAAATTTACACCCTCCATGAATCCTTTCTCGAACTTAATACATGAGGCCCTTCAAGGAGGCTTCTATAATATATATCCTTCCTAACTATTGGTTGCCTACGCAATTGGAAATATGATTGAAATCAATGGATTATACTCTCAGCATCATCTAACATAAAATGATATCACTAAAAATAATACTGTTAGTGTTACTTGTGCAGAGTTATTAATAATAGGGGTTCTCTCCTGCAGTATAAAAACTAAATCCAGTTATGAAACTAACTTATTCTGTGGTTTTTCTGACCTCTAATCTTCAGGGAATCTCCAGTAGAGGCCATTCTTCAAGCATTGCGAGATGAGACCATGAATGATCCTCGTGATCGAATTGAGATTGCTCAAAGCCATGTGTTTTACAGGCCATCTCTTATTGGTCAGCAGCCTTAGGATCCTAGTCTCGTATGGGTTTGCCAGTAAATTTTGACATTTGGTGAATGTAAATCTCAGTGTCTTTGTGCTGCATCATTTTTCATTCCCCCAAAGAAAATCTAGAGTTAGAAAATTGTTTTGGGATTTGAATGTTGAAGTGTGTTGTGCTAGTAAAAATTTCTTTAGTGTTGGCAATCCACAAAAGATTTCATCATAAAAAACCATTATTATAGCTGTAAGAGCTGGTGAATTTTTAGTTGAGGTTACATTTCTAGTGTTTAAGTACTTATAATAGATTCACCTAGGAATTACTAACAGAATTATTCAGGTTCACATATCAAGGAACTAAAAAGGCTAAAGGGTCATTAACTTAATTATGTGGGAACTAATTGTAGCTCATGAACATCTTCTTTATCTGTCTTTATTTTGAATGTAAACCTCACAGCCCTTGCACTTTTTCCTACGTATTTTTACCCTTTCTTAAGTTCTGCATGTTTGAAGAAGTTTGGATGCTATTATGGCCTAGTTTGTCTCCTCGATGTTCTAACTCATCGAGTTCTTTTTCTCTTTACATTCCTTTTTGATTTTGTCCCCTCTTGATGTATGTGGCTCAAATTGTATTGGAAGAGCATGCTACTATACTAAGCAACGTTCCTCTGTTTCACTGTTGCACATGCTTGACTTGCTTTAGGCTAGTGTCTGTCTTGGACTTACATGTGTTGAATTTCCTTTCTGTTTTTGCTGTTTTTGGTTTGAAAGAGAAATATGGAAGAAAAAAAAAGTATGGAAGAGAGAAAATAATGACAAATCGAGTAAATTTATAGATGTTTGATATGAGAAAAATATAAGAGAAATATGATAGAAAGTAATGTGTAATACTCTCACTTTTTTTGGTTAGGTAGAATAGGGAAGAGAGAAAGCAATAATTATGCAAATAAAAAAAAACTTGTTGCAAAATTAGAAATGATATATAATTGCTAGTTTGAGAATATATTAAGAGATTTTATCTCACACCTTATTCTCTCTCGCACATTTCTCCTCCTCTTTGGGAAGATTGAGTTTTGGTGGAACTCATCTTTTTTTTTTCTCCACTCTATCTTTCTCCACAACCAAACGAGTTTCATATATATTTTCTCTTTTATTTCTCTCTTCTCTCTTCCCTAATCACCCTCAACAAAATAAAGGCCCATGCAGATTGTTGGAAAACTTGGGCTTATGTAGGAACAAGTATGTGGGAACAATTCTATTGCCTCGACACATTTTCCTGAATTAATCAACAATTTCGACCAAAGAAAAAAATAATAATCAACAATTGCTAGATGCTCTAGATATAGAAGCAACATATGCCATATAGACAGTTTCACTCCTCATACATTTTAAATGATAAATTATAAATACAATCACTCATTGAAATATCTGTTATATATAATTTGAAATAGAAATAACTAGAATCACTCTTGAATTCTCTAAGGAAAATCTAGAAAGAAAAGTGAAGAAAACTCTATAGTGGATTTTTTAATTAGAGAAGTTCCTAGAAGAAAGTCTAGATCTCTCCATTGTACCTATAAATACCCCATTGTACATGGCATTTTCAAGCAATCAAAATTGAGTTCTCTCTTAGTATAATCAGAAGAGGAAGAAATCATTCTTCTTCATATTTTATTCAAATGATTGAGCCAGTACATAAATAGGTAAAACAGGGAGGTAAAAAGGGAAACAAATAATAGGCAAATCCTATAATTAACTAGGAATCCCTAGAAATCAGTAACAACAACAAAAATAAATAGTTGACCACAATCCCTGAAATTTGGTTGGCACATAATATCCCATAAATTTCGGGATTCCTATCCAACACTCCCCCTCAAGCTGGTGAATAGATACTAGTCATTCCCAGCTTGCTAACATTAGACTCAAAATCTGACTTCAACAGAGCCTTTGTCAGCAGGTCTGCTTCTTGTAATTTGCTTGGGACATAATGTAGAGAAAATGTACCATTTTCCATTTCTGACTTGATGAAGTTTTTGTCAATTCTTACATGCTTCATCCTGTCATGTTGCACTGGGTTGTGCAGTATGTTGATGGCTGACTTGCTATCACTGTAAAGCTTCACGGGCTCTTGAAGGGGAATAAATAAATCATGCAGCAACCTTTTTATCTAAATCAATTCACAAACTCCTTAAGCAATTGCTCTATATTCAGCCTCTGCACTACTTCTTGCAACAACTGATTGTTTTTTAATTCTCCATGTCACTAAGTTTCCCCATACTTTTGTACAGTATCCTGTGGTGGACTTTGAATCTTCAACTGAACCTGCCCAATCAACATCTGCAAAACACTCTACACTTCTGTGTGTCATGTTTTCTGAATAGTAATCCCTTTCCAGGAGTACCTTTGAGATAACGAAGAATCCGATTTACAGCATCCAAATGCCTCTTCCTTGGAGAGTGCATAAATTGACTGACCACACTAACACTGTAGGCAATATCTGGTCTAGTGAGAGATAGGTAGATTAGTTTTCCTACAAGGCGTTGATATCTCTCCATCTCAACTAGAGGATCATCTTCAATAATCTTGTGCTTCCAATTTCTGTCTAGGGGAGTTGTTGCAGGTCTACACCCAAGTTTCCCTGTTTCTCGAAGCAAATCAAGAGTGTATTTCCTTTGTGAGATGAAAATACCTTTCTTGCTTCTAGCTATTTCCATCCCGAGAAAGTATTGAAGCTGTCCAAGATCTTTCACCTTGAATTCTGCTTGCAAACAACTTTTGAGGTTGTCAATTTCTTGAATGTCATCACCTGTGATTACCATGTCATCTACATAGACGATAAGAATAACTCTTCTTCCGTCTTTGGATCCTTTTACAAAAAAGGTGTGGTCTGCCTGGCTTTGAGCATAGCCAAGTTGTTTCATAGTGGTGCTGAATCTTGTGAACCAGGCCCTTGGGGACTGTTTCAGCCCATACAGGGACTTATTTAACCTGCACACAACATCATTCTTCTCTCCTTCAAATCCAGGGGGCAATTTCATATAAACTTCCTCCTCCAACTACCCATTCAAGAAAGCATTCTTCACATCTAATTGGTGTAGTTTCCAATCCAGATTTGCTGCAAGAGAAATGAGAATTCTAATATAATTAAGTTTTGCAACCGGTGCAAATGTTTCTTCATAATCTATACCATGGGTTTGGGTATAGCCTTGGGCCACTAGCCTCGCCTTATATCCATCTGTAGCCCACAACTTTCTTATCCTTGGGAAGAGTGACAATATCCCAAGTCGTATTTTCTTCTAGTGCAGTCATTTCCTCTAGAACAACAGCTCTCCATTTTTCATCCTTTAGAGCATCAAAGACAGTGTTTGGGATCTGAACTCTATCCAATTCTATAACAAAAGCTCTATATCTCAGAGACAGGTTAGAATATGTGAGAAAATTTGATATAGAATGCTTTATACAAGATCTAACTCGTTTTCTTAAGGCAATAGGCAAGTCAAGTTCATCAATAGTATCATTTTCAACATTAAGATTTTCAACTGTACAATTACCTTCAGTGTTACATTCTACTGCTTCCACATGATTTGGCTCTAGGTCTGAAGATTGACCTTGCAAAGGAACATTATGTCTCCTAGTGAAGAATTTTGGGAAAAAATTGAATTCACTTTGAGCCCTCTTTTCTAATTCTCCTCCTTGACTGGTTATTTGTGTAGATCCTGTTTTGGATTGGGTAGAGATTTCATGGGATTCTTTTTGTATAGGTTCAGGTAGAGGAAGAGAAATTGGAAGAGAGATGGAAGGATCCCAATGATGAGGTTCAATCATATTCTCCTCCTGAAACGAATCATTGTGAAAGAAAGGTTGATTTTCAAGAAAAGTGGTATCACATGATATGTATAACCTTTTGGATCTTGGGCAATAACATTTGTACCCTTTTTGTGTGGGAGAATAGCCAAGGAATATGCATTTATGAGATTTTGGATCTAGTTTTCCTCTTGTAGGACTTGAGTTATGAACAAAGACTGTACAACCAAATATTTTTGGTTGAAGAGACTCCAACATTCGAACTAAAGGAAAAGAACCTTTTAGACAATTAAGAGGGGTTAAAAATTGGAGGGGTTTGGAGGGAAGATAGGTAACAGTTAACACAGCTTTTCCCCAAAAATGATTGGGAACATTTGTGGTGAACATGAGAGAACGAGCAATCTCCAAAATGTGCCGATTTTTTCTTCCAGCAATACCATTTTGTTGCGGGGTATGATTGCAAGAACTTTGGTGGAATATGCCATGCTCCTGTAGGTAACCATTAAGATCATTAGAGAAGTACTCCCGTCCATTATCAATACGAAGGATGTGGATTGATGAGCCAAAAATATTGGTGACAAGTTTATGGAAGTGTTTAAAGATTGTGTTAGCTTCAGATTTTTCTTTCAAGAGGTACACCCAACAAACACGAGTATGGTCATCTATAAAGGTGATAAACCATCGGGCTCCATTTATGTTAGGAACTCGAGAAGGCCCCCATATGTCACTATGAATGAGGTGGAAGGGTTATAATGGTTGATAGGAATGAGGGGGATAATTAGTTCGAGATTGTTTAGCAAGAATGCAGTGTTCACAACTGAAAGAGGAAATATTTTTATTGATGAATAAATATGGATACAAGTATTTCAAATAATTGAAATTAGGATGACCAAGTCGGTTGTGCCATAGAAAAACATTTGAATCTGACACAGTTGACAGGGAGATGGTTTGAGCAGAATCCAGCTTTGAAGGTGAATTAGAAACAAAGTAAAGACCATTGTGTTCCTTAGCACTGCCAATCATCATCCCCGAAGAAAAATCCTGAAAAATACAGTGAGAAGGGTAAAAAATGATTGCACAGTTTAGATCTTTAGTCAATTTACTGGCAGATATGAGACTATATTTTAATTCAGGAACATGAAGGACGGATTTTAGATCTAGTCCTGACAGGTTTAAGTCACCAGTACCAGCTACCAATGATGAATTATCGTCAGCTACTGTGATAGTGACACTTTTATCAGCTTTCTTGTATGACGTAAAGTCAGCAAATGACCCCGTCATATGGTCAGTAGCACTGAAATCTGGTATCCATTCTCCTGTATTTTCCTGTCTAGACAAGAAAGAAAACTGACCATTACCTTTGTGAGCAATGTTTGCTGTAGAGTTTGAAGGTGCAGAAGCTTCAGGTTTGAGTTGAGAGAGTAGATTCTCTAGTATATCCATTTGCTCATCAGAAAAAATAGCAGAACTTTGCTTCCTTGAATCAGCAGAAGATTCAGCAACATTAACAGAGGCAGCAGCTTTGCGCTGACTTCTAGGTTTCCAATCTGCAGGTTTTCCATGAATTAGCCAGCATGTCTCCTTGGTGTGATAAGGTTTTTAGCAATGATCACACCAGGTCTTTGCCTCTTTAGGACGAATAGTCTTCGGGTCATTTTTTGAGATACAAGAGCTAAGTTTAGGTGAGGATCCTCAATTGTAGAATTGTTTTGCAACATCACTTTCCTCCTACTTTCTTCTCTTCTAACCATGGCAAAGGCTTCCTTGAGTGATGGTAGTCGTTTGAGGCCAAGCATCCGTCCCCTAACCTCATCTAATTCTTTTGTAAGGCCCTGAAGTAAATCAAATACCCTCTCTTTTTCCAGCATTTGGTCATATAACAATTTATCAGAACATTTCCATGAAACAGTATAAAATAAGTCTATTTCTTGCCATAACTCGACCAACATATTAAAATACTCAGTTACAGATTTGTTACCTTGTCGAGTATTACGCAAAGCTGACCTTATTTCAAAGCATTGGGCAGAGTTTTGGAGGTCTGAGTACATCTCCTGAACAGTGGTCCATATTTCATGGGCAGTTTTGCAGAAAAGGTAAGTTCTGCCAATTTTAGGTTCCATTGAGTTGATCAACCAAGCCATGACAATGGAGTTCTCTGCATCCCAGTTATTGTAGGAAGGTTCAGTTATTGGTGGAGCTGCAGAAGTCCCCGTAAGATAGCCCATTTTTCCTTTCCCTTTGATGACAAGAATGACAGACTGGTACCATTCTCTGAAGTTTAACCCATTTAATTTGTGTTGGGTTATTTGAATTGAGGGGTTTAGGTCGATAGGTTGGAGGGATGAAGCCATATGGGCTGGGTTGTTTAGGTTTCTGTTGGAAGGTCAAACATTTTCTGGTGTGGATGGCGCATCAGCCTCGAGGCTGTATTGAGTTTTCATCTAAGATAGAAGAGTAGGCTCTGATACCATATAATCAGAAGAGGAAGAAATCATTCTTCTTCATATTTTATTCAAATGATTGAGCCGGTACATAAATAGGTAAAACAAGGAGGTAAAAAGGAAACAAATAATAGGCAAATCCTATAATTTACTAGGAATCCCTAGAAATCAGTAACAGCAACAAAAATAAATAGTTGACCACAATCCCTGAAATTTGGTTGGGACATAATATCCCATAAATTTTGGGATTCCTAACCAACACTTAGAAATCACATCTCTTCCTCTAACAAAGTGGTGTCAAGAGCTTGGTTTGATCTAGAGAGTTGAGAGAAACATTGAGAGTTGAAAAAAAATTATTGAGAGTTAAAAAAATAAAGTTGAGAGATGGCAAGCAATGGGTATACTGCTTTTCAATTTCCTCGTCTTACAAAAGAAAATTATGAAAAATGGCGTCTTCGCATGAAAGCATTGCTTGGCTTTCAAGGTGTATGGGAGATTGTAGAGAAAGGCTATGAGGAGCCACATGATGAAGAAAGGTTATCTCAAAATGAGAAGGAGGCATTGTTAAAGACAAGGAAGAAGGATTAACAAGCCCTTACTCTCATCCATCAATGTTTGGATGACCTCATGTTCGAGAAGGTCGCCTACGTTACTACATCAAAGGAATTTTGGGAGATTTTGGAAAAATCCCTCCAAGGCATTGACAGAGTGAAGAAGATAAGGCTTCAATCACTAAAGAGTGACTTTAAAGCTTTGAAGATGAAGGAATCCGAATCAATTTCGGATTATTGCTCAAGAGTAAAGGTGATTGTTAATCAATTGAAGAAATATGGAGATAAAATAGAAGATGTTTGTGTGTTAGAGAAGATCCTTTGTTCTTTGACTCCTAAGTTCGATTATGTGGTATGCGTGATTGAAGAGTCAAAAGATCTTGACTCCATGACCATTGAAGAATTAGAAGGTTCTTTACAAGTCTATGAAGAAAGAATGAAGATAAGACAAGAAGAGCCATTGGAGCAAGCTCTCAAAGCTCAAGCTTCTTTGAAGAAAGATGGAGGATTCAAGAGTCAAAGAGGACGTGGACGAGGAAGAGGATATGATCGTGGACAAGGAGGAAGAGGACATTGTCATTCACAAGGAGGAAGAAGAAATGGTAGCGGTGAATCAAACAATGAAGAAATGAGCTATTTATCATCAAGAGGTCGTGGAAGAGCAAGAGGACAAGGCCGTGGATATTTTCAAAATGAAATGAGGTATGGCAAATCCAAAGTTGAATGTTATAATTGCCATAAGTTTGGCCATTTATCTTGGGAATGTCATAGTTCTCTCAACGACATGGAGGAAAAGGCTAATCTTGTTAATGAAGAAAAAGAGCCAACTTTGTTACTAACACTAAAAGGCGAAGAAAAGGATGCCAATTGTTCATGGTATTTGGACAATGGTGCTAGCAATCACATGTGTGGATAAAAGGAGAAATTTGTGAAGCTTAATGAGAATGTGAGTGGAAATGTGTCTTTTGGAGACTCATTGAAAGTCCGTATTGAAGGAAAAGGTACAATTTTAATCTCCTCTAAAGATGGAAGCCATAAGTTGATTAGTGATGTTTATTATGTGCCTAAACTAAAAAGCAATATATTGAGTTTGGGCCAACTTCTTGAAAAAGGATATGAGATTCTCATGAAAGATAAATATCTTTGGCTTAAAGATCAAAATGATAATTTAATTGCTAAGGTGCTCATGTCAAGAAACAAAATGTTTATCCTGAATCTACAAACTATTGAAGCAAAGTGCTTGAAGGTGAATGTGCAAGATGAAGCATGGTGATGGCATATGAGGTTTGGACATTTAAACTTTGGAGCCCTTAAAACTTTCGGAGAAAAGGAGATGGTGAAAGGGATGCCTGCAATTAATCACCCTAATCAATTATGTTAAGCACGTCTTCTTGGAAAGCATATGTGAGAAGAAATTTTCCAAAAGTAGTTTCTTCAAGAGCAATCAAGCCACTTCAGCTTGTACATACCGATGTGTGTGGTCCGATCAATCCACCTTCATTCAGCAAGAGTAAATATTTCATACTCTTCATTGATGATTTCAGTAAAAAAAACACGAGGTTACTTTCTTAAACAAAAGTCAGAAGCTTTTGCTGCTTTCAAGATTTTCAAGGTTTATGTAGAAAAAGAGAGTGGCTTTGAAATCAAAGCTTTGAGATCCGATCAAGGAGGCGAATTCACTTCAAGGGAGTTCAATGACTTCTGTGCGACTCATGGAATTCGTCATCCATTGACGGCTCCTAGATCGCCACAACATAATGGAGTAGCTGAGAGGAAGAATATAACTATTCTCAACATGGCTAGATGCATGTTAAAATCTAAAAATATGCCTAAGGAGTTTTGGGTTGAAGCTGTTTCTTGTGTTGTCTATTTGTCTAATCGCTCTCCAACGTCAAATCTCAAAAATCAAACTTCACAAGAAGCATGGAGTGGAAAGAAGCCTAGTGTCAATCATTTGCGTATCTTTGGGAGCATAGCATAATAGCATATGCTCATTTACCGCCACAAGAAATATCCAAGCTTGATGACCGAAGCGCCAAACATGTCTTCGTTGGCTATGATACACATTCAAAAGTCTACAAATTATACAATCCGTGCAATGGCAAAATGGTGGTAAGTCGTGTGACACCCTTCTACCCCAAACTCTTATACATTAAATAAGTCGAAATATATTAAGGTAACGTTCCACAACGGGTAAAAAGGTTCACAATTCTCATCGTATAAAACGTCATTTATTTCAAAAGTAAACTCATTTAAAATAGAAATAGCAGTCAAATGTTTCAAAATATTTTAAGCAGCGGAATCAACATCAAAATAACCTACTGGCCATGTAAGGCACTCCAACAGTTTACAAAATCTCTTCCTAACAAAAAAAAACATAAAGTAAAAACCCCAATGGCATGCCCTGATATCACACGTATCAGAGCGACATTCCCTTCAATTACTACTCGACACCAGTCGTGTCATCATCAACACCTGCAAAATTAACTACAGTGTAACGGTGAGGAAAAGAATACCAACTCATTACATACACATAGGAGATTACCCTATCCTCACCCACATATTTTCATCATACTCATCAAGTAATAATATACACAGAAAATCTTACACCTTTATTATCAAACATCATATCTCATCACAATTATATGAATCACACTTTATAAATCATCAAGCACATCATCAATACTTAATACTCATCTCATCAATAATTCTCATAACATCATAATATAATTCAACAACATCATTAATCATATTGCATGTTCATCAATCATCATGCACACCCAAACATCATCATGAAATACATTGCATGTTCACCTATCATCATGCACACCAAAACATCATCAACATCATCATTAAATACATTGCATGTTCATCTATCATCATGCACGCCAAAACATCATCATTAAATACATTGCATGTTCATCTATCATCATGCACATCCAAAACAGTTCACCTCCCTGAGTTGCACTTCACCCCTCTCTAGGCTTGTGCATCTCGAGTACAATCACCTCCCTGAGTTACACTCCACCCCTCACTGGGCTTGTGTCTCTCAAGTACACTCACCTCCCTAAGCTACACTCCACCCCTCACTGGGCTTGTGTATCTCAAGTACAATCACCTCCTTGAGTTACACTCCACCCCTCACTGGGCTTGTGTGTCTCAAGTACAATCACCTCCCTGAGCTACACCCCACCCCTCACTGGGCTTGTGCATCTCAAGTACAATCACCTCCCTGAGTTACACTCCACCCCTCACTGGGCTTGTGTCTCTCAAGTACAATCACCTCCCTGAGTTACACTCCACCCCTCACTGGGCTTGTGTATCTCAAGTACAATCACCTCCCTGAGGTACACCCCACCCCTCACTGGGCTTGTGTATCTCAAGTACAACAACTCATATGCTCAATGCATAATCAACATCATAATAACAAGTACATCATCATCATCAGTCATCCTCATCATAAATCATCATAAACATCATTAATCACCATCATCATGATCATAACACTCATCGCATGCTCAATGCATCATTATATCATCATTATCACAACACACATCATATGCCAAATGCATCAATATATAATCATTATACACCCCATACCTTATACACTCAATACATCAATATATCATCATCACACATCTCATACCTCATCATCATAAACTCAATACCTCAATACATCATCATCATGAACTCAATACATCAATACATCATCATAAACTCAATACATCAATACATCATCATCATACATCTCAATATTATAAACATCTAACATCACATGGGATATTCATATCATCAACTCATCCACAATCAATACTCTATAAACAGCCACTTAACTCTCTTAATTCCACAAACAAATTATATAATTAACACCAAATAATTAAAGGATCACAATGATTACAAAAACAACACTCTCATACTCATTTTTAACCTGGTAATCGATTACCAGAGGCGATTCCTCAATTTTGGAGTCTTCAAGTTTTAAGCTTAATGACCTTGGTGCACTAATTTGGAAATATCTAGAGTTCTAGGTGTCCAATTAAGATAATTCCACTTCTATTAGAAAGTTAAGATCCCGAGCTTCAGTTTGATATGCTATATGATAGGGTTCTGAGCTCGTTTTCACCCTTAACAAACGCATTCTTTCTCAGGCGAGAAAGCTGTCAAAACTCTGGTAATCGATTACACACCCTCTGTAATCGATTACCAGCAAACAAATTCTCTGGTAATCGATTACAGAACCCTGTAATCGATTACCAGCAAGCCAAAATCACTCCCTTGCTGCCCAGAACACTCTGTAATCGATTACAGACCTCTGTAATCGATTACCCACGACACGAGGATGACAGTTCTTGCGATTTTTACCCTTCTTAAACCCTCTTATTCAACCTCTAATCAATCCTTAAGGTTAATACATCAATCATGCATGTTTATATCAAACAAACTCAGCAAAAACACCAATCTTTACACATGTTTGCACAGTTATTCCATCAAAATCCCAAATCATCAAACCCTTATTTACCCTTTTTCGCTATTATCGCTACCCTCTTCTATTTCAATCAAGGTTCACCAAGATTCACAGAATTAATCATCAATCAACATGTTTTCATCATACAATACTCAATATATATATATATATATATCAATTCGAATTTAGAGTCTTAGAGGGTCTTATGGTTGCCTTCACTACCCAAGCATTCCCACATGCACATACAAGCAACACCCTTTCCCCCATCGTACCTTGAAGTGAAGATCGAATAGCAGGGAAGACTCTTTCTTGATTCTTGATGATCACTCTGCAGCAACCTCCTCTTGAAACTTGGTTTCTCCCCTCCTTAGCGTTTCGCTCTCTGACGATTTGAAGAATAAGGATTAGGGTGAACGGATAACCCCTACTTACTAAAATGCCTATATGGGCTTGGGCCCATCCTCAACCCCCTTATCTTCTTTTTAAGTTTTGAACTAGCTTTATGGATAAAACTACTCATAATATTAATTCTATTATTATTTATTTATTTCTTCTACTTTATTAATTTAATTTAATTTTACTTAATAAAATTTAGGATGTTACAAGCCGTGATGTTGAATTTGATGAAGAAGCTACATGGAACTGGGAGGCACAAGAAGAAAGCACTTATGATTTCCTTCCATATCTCAAAGAAGAAGAAGAAGACCAAGAGACTACATTCAAGATGCAACTCCACCTCCTCCATCACCTACATCTCATGCCCAAGAAGAAAGTACAAGTGAAAGGCTAAGAAGGACATGAGATATGTGTGACATCTATGAAAGGTCTAATGAAGTCACTCTTGATGTTGAAGAATTATATTGCCTTCTAATAGATAGTGAGCCATTGAATTTTAAGGAAGTTGTGAAAGATAAAAGGTGGAGACATGCCATGGAAGAGGAGATCAAGTCAATCTAGAAGAACAACACTTGGGAATTAACAACACTTCCCAAGGGTCATGAAGCAATTGGAGTAAAATGGGTGTACAAGACTAAGAAAAGTGCTAACAGAGAGGTGGAAAGATACAAAGCATGACTTGTTGTAAAAGGCTATAAGCAAAAGCTTGGAGTTGACTATGAAGAAGTTTATGCATCGGTCGCTCGCATGGACACGAATCGATTGTTAATTTCTCTGGCGGCTCAAATGAAGTGGAAGATTTATCAACTTGATGTGAAGTTTGCATTCTTAAATGGATATCTAGAAGAAGAGGTCTACATTGAGCAACCTTTGGGCTTTGTAGTTAAAGAACATGAAGATAAGGTTCTAAAATTGAAGAGAGCTTTGTATGGGTTAAATCAAGCACCAAGGGCATGGAACAACTGCATCGACAAGTACTTCCAAGATAATGGGTTTGCTCGATGCCTTAACGAGTAAGCTCTTTATGTTAAAACTCATGGTAATGGAGATATTTTGATTGTTTGCCTCTACGTGGATGATCTTATATTCACTGGAAACAATCCAAGTTTGTTTGAAGAATTCAAGAAGGCGATGTCATATGAGTTTGAGATGACAGACATAGGGTTCATGCCATATTATTTAGGCCTAGAGGTAAAGCAATTGGAGGAAGGTATCTTCATTTCTCAACAAAGCTATGCAAAAGAAGTTCTGAAGAAATTTAAAATGTTTGATTGTAATCCAGTGAGCACACCCATGGAGAGCGAGATAAAATTGTCAAAGTTTGAAGATGGTGAAAAAGAGGATCATACTCTATTCAAAAGCCTCGTGGGAAGTCTGAGATACTTAACATGTACAAGGCCCGATATCCTGTATGCGGTTGGAGTAGTGAGTAGATTCATGGAGAATCCCACTTCTTCTCATATGAAAGTTGCTAAGAGGATACTCTGTTATCTAAAAGGTACACTTGATTAGGGGCTATTTTATTCTTCTTCTAATGATTTCAAACTCCTTGGATTTTGTGATAGTGATTTTGCGGGAGATATCGATGATAGAAAGAGCACCACTTGCTTTATATTTTTCATGGGTAGTTGTGCATTTTCATGGAGTTCAAAGAAACAACAAATTGTCAGACTTTCAACAAGTGAATCGAAATATGTGGCGGTAACTTCTTGTACTTGTCATGCCATTTGGATAATGAGATTATTGAAAGAACTTCATTTTCCACAAGAGGAAGCTACAGAGATTTGCATAGATAACAAGTCTGCACAAGCACTGGCAAAGAATCCAGTATTTCATGATCGAAGCAAACATATAGACACAAGATACCATTTCATAAGAGAATGCATTGCTAGAGAGGAAGTGGAGCTTAAGTATGTCAAGACTCAGGATCAGGTTGCAGATATCTTAATGAAGCCACTAAAATTTGAAGAGTTTCAAAGGTTGAGAGCAAATCTTGGTGTGAAGAAGAAAATTTCAAATTAAGGGGGAGAAATGTTATATATAATTTGAAATAGAAATAACTAGAATCACTCTTGAATTCTCTAAGTAAAATCTAGAAAGAAAAGTGTAGAAAACTCTATAGTGGGTTTTTAATTAGAGAAGTTCCTAAAAGAAAGTCTAGATATCTCCATTGTACCTATAAACACCACATTGTACATGGCATTTTCAAGCAAGCAAAATTTGAGTTCTCTCTTAGAAATCACATCTCTTCCTCTAACAATATCAACGGATGAAATGGTGATATGTACACATGTATAACAAATTATGGAATTTCTAAATCTTTAATGTTCGGTTTTTTCAATTAAAGGTTATCATTTTATACTTTATTAGTTTGTATTTTGCTGATTTGAAGTGAACAAGTATACTATATAGAGACTACATTATGTTTAAAAGTGAAAAAAAGGAGAGGAAAGAAAATGAGAAGAAAGAAAATAGAGAGACAATTGATAGATTATACATAGGGCACTCCTCTAGCACCCCTCCTTGCAAAGGGGTTTGTGCACTCTCTTAATGCGACCCATTTAAACTCTGACACGTTGATTAGTACTCCACGTGAATCTCTCTCTTGTATGGATTAATAATCATTTTCATTTTTGAAATTTTATGTCTTTTCTTTTACAAATTAATTTGTTCACCTATTCTATCAGTTACTCCTTCTGTAGCACTCAATATCTAATGTTTTTCTCAATCTCTATTACACAAACTCTCATCCCCATCCCTATCTTCCAAACCCTAACGTTCTTGTGAGCCTTTATCCATGGGTAGCCTTATCATCGAAGCCCCCACCTCTATTTTGAACCTTACCTGTGAAGTTCCTTTTCCCTTCCCATCCCTAACGTTCATATCCACCACCTAGTTCTTCTCCATCATTGCAACATGATGGTAAGCTCTATAGGATGCAACAATACCACTACTCTTCTTCTTATTACCAATCTCTGACTTATGCCAATGGGTCATTTGCTACTAATAAAGCCAATGTTCAACAAGAGAAAATATCAAGTGTTGTTATTGTTGAATATATCCCTTCATCAGTTGTTATTAATAAAGGAGACATCATTAGTATGGTTAATGAAGATTCTACCAATAACAATGGGTCAAAGGAATTGTTACCAAGTTCCCAACACCCAGCTTTGAATTCAAATGATTTTTATCAAACATATGACTTTCTTGCACATGTGTCTTTGTTAGGATATCAAGATCCAAGAATAGTCACTTATGGGACTCAACCAGAAAACCCTACAGTCCCCTTATTATTTTTTGATAAGTAGTCCACACATGGAGCAAACATTTGTTTTTCTTCACCAATTATGCCTGGAAAAGATTTTTCCTCTCAAAGGAATACAACCATTCCTCAACCATTTAGACAATTCATAGTATGTTTTTCCTGTCATCCCATTTTTCGTTTCTAACTTCAAACTTAAGGATCTAAGTATTTAAATGCATTTGTTTTTTCATGTACAATCTATGTACCTAAGCAACATGATCTACAATCAATTTGGAAACACATACAAAGCTAGTTCTCATTTTGGATTTGCTACATATGGATCTAGAGAAGGATATGTCGATAACAAGCTTAAATCGATAAGTGATGGTCATGTTGTTGATCACATCAAAAAAATATGGATGGCTTTGGTAAGCTAAATAAGGGACCAAGAGCTGCCAATAGTTTTGATGATTAAAATGTCAAAGATCTTGAACCTGCCACATTATTTCTCAAGGGAAAAAAAATTCCTATAAAGAGAGATAATAAAGAAGTGCATCCAGTTCCCAATATTCAAGAATACAATGGAGAAGATTTTTCTTAGAATTGTTCTGATGTGAAGTACTTTTTCATCAAATCTTATAGTGAGGGTGATATTCATAAAAGCATAAAATATAGTGTTCGGACAAGCACCTTTAATGGCAACAAGAAGCTAGATGCAACATATTAGGAAGCCAAGGAGAAGCCTAGTGACTGTCTTGTGTTTCTACTATTCTCTGTATAGTCACTTGACTTGGTGCAGTATTTTGTTGGATAGTTCTTAAGCTTTCTTGGTTTCACTAAGCCTCGCTTTTCCCCTCGTATACTTTTTTGTTCAGGTCAAGACTAGTGACATATCATAAAGGACCTCCCAAATAGTGTGTTGAGACAAATAACACTTGAAAACAATGAAAAAACTTGTTATAATAGTAGGGACACTCATGAGGTATTTTTAACACCCTAATTCCGTAAACCTAGAAAAAAAATTCTCGTTGGAGCATATTTCTAGATTTACCGAATTATTTTTTGTGACATTACCGATATCATCAACAATACCATCAATGTTTCATATAATTCCAACGTTTACATAAGCGGAAACCTAACTTACATAATTCATAAGTCATCATTTAAATGCCAACCAGTGGCGTAAAATACAACGCTATTAATTCAAATTAAATTCAACCTACAACTATACATATACAAATCCGAAAGCCTCCTAATAGAGCATCCCAAGAAGCTAGGTGGGCTAATACACCAATGAGCTCCCAAGCCATCCGACCATACTTCCGATTGAGAATCCTACACATCTAAAATGAAATCCACAACATATGGTGAGACTTATGTTTCACTGAATGTGATCATGCATACAGTGTCGGACAACAAGCAAATGAAAATGCATCATTAAACACATGTATACATATATTTGTGCATATCACAATTATTCCATGTAATTAAGCATGTTCACGGCAACCTCTGGTGGAAAACCACCAATGCATTCATGCAAGCATAGGGCAACCTTTGGTGTTAAACCCACACCCAGGGTTTTTTCACTGTACTCATAAGAACTGAGCGCTCGGAACCTGAAACCAAGAACCATCGTCCCTGGGGCCATAAAGACCTGAAAGTTGTTTTATTATAAATCAAGGATGCAATGCATTTTACTTTTCTTTGAGAACCTCATGTTCCTCTTGGCCAAAGGCCCATGAAATTCCTCTTTCCTCTTTGGTCCGAAGACCCATGAAAATTCCCTTTTTCCTCTTTGGTCCGAAGACCCCTAAATTTCCTTTTCATAAATACATGAAATTTGTGGCATGTGTGATGTCATGATGGATGCATAATTAAAATTAAACTACTATATTCAATCTGGAAGATTAACACATAATCATGCATTTGCTACAATTAACACATACCAAACCCTAGGTTGGGGCATGTTTTCAATACATACAAATCAATCCACACATAATCCTAAGGAAAACATGTAAACTTCATTGATCAAGTAAAGCACAAGAAAAAGGGAGAAGGGAAGAGAGGATAGGGATCATTTAGGGTTCCACACGAAAATAAAAGTAAGTGGGTGAACAACACTCATCTCAAGAGTAGAAAATGGAGATCTTGAGGGGATGAGTTAAGCTTCCATGATCTTCTTCTTCCTTGATTCCTCACTCCCAAGCTCTCCCTTCTCCTCTTCCCCTTTATCCTCTAAGGCTCCAAAGGGGTTTGAGGGGAATGTTTTGATTTGGGGCTAAATGACCCAAAATCTATTTTTAAAACTGAATCTGGACGTTCTCTCTCAAGCGAGACCTTTTTCGCTTGAGCGAGAATTAGATAGTAGCTCTCTGTGGCGTTCTCACTTGAGCGAAGGGCTGATTTTCGCTTAAGCGAGCCTCTCCTCGCTTGAGTGAAAATAATCCCAAGAGCACCTTTTCTCTGGACCATTTTCACTTAAGCGAGAGGTCTCTAGCTTAAGCGAAAATATCAGCAAGGTCATCGCTTGAGCGAAAATGCTCCAGAGTTTCCCCTTAAAATTCATTTTTAAACCCTTTTTTTTACCTACATCCTTTTGTGAGAACCTTTTATACTCCTAATTTCACTTATGAAAATGATTTCCTTAGGTTTTAAATGCTCATTAACCCAATTCCCTTAATCAAAATCCCCTTCCTCTTATTTCCCTCATCTCTATAAGCTTAAATTCTCATATCTTAACTTAACTTCCCTTAAGTTTCATCAAAATTGGTATTTTGAGTTTAACACTTGATTCCTCCCTTAGATTCCCTCTAAAACTATAAACTCTCATTCAATTCCAGACTTCCTTTCTTACCGAGCCCTCCACTTATGACATCTCTTACACTCCCTAAAGTTCTAAATTTTGGGATGTTACAGTATTCACCCGATGACCTGTTTCATCTCTATGAACCACTCCCCCTTTCAGCTAACAATGCTTATCTTTATCCTTTTGAAGTTTGAGGTATTCAAATTCTCAAAATTTGTGTAGTGGAAGTATAATGTAAATGACACCATCAATCATAAGGAGGTTTACATTTACTAAAATGAACGTTAGAAATGGTTACAAGGACAATATTATTCAAATTTGGAGAAGAAGGCTTCAGGGACTAAATTGAAAGGTTTTTAGGGGGGTCTAATTAGCTAAATTACCATGTAAGATCCCAAGAATGAGCCTATGTGTGAGAAAATGTGCCAATTAGGCACTTAACGTCCCACAAACGGAGCCTAGTAACGACAAGTATTAACGTAAAGGATGGCATGAAACTTCAGGGACGTTTTAATCAACTTATTTACTCTAGTAATGAAGTAGGAGAGAAATGGCAACTTCAGGGACAAATTTGAGGGTTTATTCTATTTTATATGATGACCTCTTTATCCTTTATTTTTGTTGTTTAAATCTTAAAACACAAATTTTTTTAGTATTATTCTATATTTTGAGTGGCCTTTTCATTTTATTTTAACTTAAAATATAATAAAGGCTTAAATGCACTTTTGGTCCCCTAGTATATTTTTCCCCTATTTTGTCGATTTCACGATTTTGGTCCCCTCAAATTTTCAATTATGCAAATTTGATCCTACCGTTAATTTTCCATTCAATAATTAATGATTTTTGCTAATGTTGTTTTATATGATGATAATAATGGATGAAAACTCCTTCCGATTCAAGGTCACCATAAAAATACTTCTAAATTCTTATCGCTAAGAATGATGAATAAAACTCCTTACATTAATTCATACACATGATTCCGTTCGCTTTATTTTTATTATTTTTATTATTAACAGTGACGTGACAACATTAAATGTCAACATTTTTTTATCCATTGTCATCAATCGACACTATATAAAGAAAGTATAGTGGGGATTCTTCCTATTTCAATTTGGGGTTTATTATCCTTATCACTTTTCACTTATTTATCCCTTTGAACATCCAATAGTTCCCAAATTTAGTAAAAATTTCATCAGTTTATAAGATAATTTGCTACTTTATAAGATTTTTATTACTGGTACCTTTTTAGATGTTTTTTATTCTCACATTGTCATGAGGTTATTCATTTGATTAATTAAAATATTTTTTTGAAATGAATTAATTAAAATATTCAAAATTAATTTAGATAAAACATAAAAAATTCATATCACTTATTAACTAAAAGCCTTACTAAAAAAGGAGTTATATTAGCAAAATCCATTAATTATTTGATTAAATTAACAATGGGATTAATTTTTCATAATTGAAGAAATGGGGGACCAAAATTACAAAAAAAAAAATTAAGGACCACAATAATGAAATCAACAATATAGGGGGACCAAAATCTCAAAATCAACAAAACAAGTGACCAAAAATACATTTAAATCTATAATAAAATAACCAATTAATAAATTAAAATATTTATTATTATTATAAATTGAATTTCTTATCATATAGATCTTTTCATTATTCTTTTTTGAATTATCTTTATAGTATTAACGAAATGAAAATTGCCCTACCATATTTATGTGATGCTATTAAAATGCTACTCTGTATAATTTGTTGCATTGTTGCAGTCTTTTATCTCTCTCATCTCTCTCTTATTGTAAACAAACACGCTTAGTGGTAGTTGTTTCTTTGTCTCTCTTTCTTGTTCCCGCAATATTCGGTGATGTTTGAAAGTTTCTTCTTCTCTGTCTTTTTATTATTTTATTTTATACTAATAATAATAAAAAAAGAGAGAGTGATTGTGAAGCTGAGTGAGTGAAGAGCAATGGAGAAGTATCTGAGAGAAAACTTTCACGTCCAGCCTAAGCGTCCCTCAGAGGCCGCCCTTCGCCGATGGAGATCCGCCGTTGCCGTCGTCAAAAACCCCCGCCGCCGCTTCCGCATGGTTGCCAATCTTGCCCAACGCGCCGAAGCCGAAAAAAAGCGCACGAAGCTCCAGGTCTTGATTTCTTCCACAAAATCTCTCTCATCTTTCTTTCGATTCTCACTGTTCACTGCTGGATCCGATAATAACTGATTCCACACTCCAAACCTGTTTAACTACTGAGAGATAAAAAATCTGACTCGCTTTATTTCATTAAGAATTTCCTTTTTATTTTAATTGACTTATTGATGAAATGCACACGTAGCTCAGAAAAATTTCTAGCGTGTTATGGAAGCTAGCTTTCCTAAGTCGTTATGACAATAACAGAGTGATAGGAACGTGACGCACCGGTTATAATCAGAAATTGTGAAATAATTTGATTCGATCAAATCCAAATGGTTGCCAATTAGATCATCGTACAAGTTATGCACCAACTTTTCTAAATTACTTCATACAATTAGAAGCTTCTGATCTTTATCTTTTTATCTTGTGTTGAATTGTAGTTTTTCTACATAAAGCATATCTCCTTTATGTGTTTCCTAGCTAGTTCGACATATATTTTATTTGTTCCCTCATATTAAGATATCATGGCCATACATACAGGCATATGTTTAAGTTACCATGCAGCCATACGCATGACCACATGTCATGTTCCATTATATTCCATACGATTGTAAAGCAGCAAAGATTCGCGGTGCTACATAATTTTGAGTCATTTTCTTCTTTGTCCTCAGTCCCTTATTCTTTAGTCTTTACTAGTGTTTCTCTCAATTCCAGCTAATTCTGAAGCAATTTCACTGGGACGCGTAAATATATTTATAAAAAAATTATAATAGTTATATTACTATTTACTATATACTATAAAGTTTGGAAAATAAGATGTCAGAAATTGTAGGCTTTAACATCTAATAGGACTAGGAGTCCTAGGAATTTTAGTACATGCCCGACTCAAGTAGAATAATACTATACCATCCTGGTTAATTTGATGACAGTCAATTAACTTTTGTACATGTTAGATGTTTTGAGTGTTTTTACAACATAATATACAACCAAGAAAGAGATGAGAATGGTAGAGAGAGGAGTGTAAGATGATGGAAAAGGGATAGAGATAAAAAAATGTTATATAAGTTATTGTGTAAAAAATATTCCTATATCAATTTGGGGTTTATTATCCTTATCACTTGTCACTTATTTATCCCTTTGAACATCCAACAGTCATAACTTTATAAGATGATTTGCTACTTTATAAGATTTTTGTTACTAGTACCTTTTTAGATGTTTTTTTATTCTCACATTCTTACAAGGTTATTCATTTAATTAATTAAAATATTTTTTTGAAATGAATTAATTAAAATATTCAAAAATTAATTTAGATAAAACATAAAAATTCATATCACTTATTAACCAAAGGCCTTGCTACAAAAAGGAGTTACATTAGCAAATCCATTAATTATTTGATTGAGAATTAACAATGGGATTAAATTTTCATAATTGAAGAAATGGGGGACCAAAATCGGGAAAAAAAAGTTTAAGGACCACAATCGCGAAATCAACAATATAGGGGGACTAAAATCTCAAAATCAACAAAACAAGGGCACCGAAAGTACATATAAATCTATAATAAAATAACCAATTAATAAATTAAAATATTCATTATTATTATTATTATAATAAAAAATTGAATTTCTTATCATTTATATCTTTTCATTATATTTTCTTGAAATATTTTTATAGTATTAACAAAATGAAAATTGCCATACCGTATCATATGTATGTGATGCTATTAAAATACTACTTTGTATAATTGGTTGTATTGTTGTAGTCTTTTATCTCTCTCGTATTGGAAACAAACACGCTTAGTGGCAGTTGTTTCTTTGTCTCTCTTTCTTGTTCCCGCAATATTCGGCTACGTTTGAAAGTTTCTTCTTCTCTCTCTTTTTATTATTTTATTTATACTAATAATAATAAAAAAAAGAGAGAGAGAGTGATTGTGAAGCTGAGTGAGTGAAGAGCAATGGAGAAGTATCTGAGAGAAAACTTTCACGTCCAGCCTAAGCGTCCCTCAGAGGCCGCCCTTCGTCGATGGAGATCCACCGTTGCCGTCGTCAAAACCCCCCGTCGCCGCTTTCGCATGGTCGCCAATCTCGCCCAACGTGCCGAAGCCGAAAAAAAGCGCATGAAGCTCCAGGTCTTGATTTCTTCCACAAAATCTCTCTCTCAGAAAAATTTTCTAGCGTGTTATGGAAGCTAGCTTTCCTAAGTCGTTATGACAATAACAGAGCGATAGAAACGTGATGCACCGGTTATAATCAGAAACTGTGAAATAATTTGATTCGGTCAAATCCAAATGGTTGCCTGTTAGATCATCGTACAAGTTATGCACTAACTTTTCAAAATTACTTCATAAAATTAGAAGCTTCTGATCTTTATCCTTTTTCTTGTGTTGAATTGTAGTTTTTCTACATAAGCTTATCTCCTTTATGTGTTTCCTAGTTCGGTATATATTTTATTTGTTTTCTCATATTAAGATATCATCGTCATGCATACACGTTTATGTTTAAAGTTAAACCATGAAGCCATACGCATGACCACATGTCATGTTCCATTATATTCCATACAATGTAAAGCAGCAAAGATTCGCGGTGCTACACAACTTTGAGTCATTTTCTTCTTGTCCTTGGTCCCTTATTCTTTAGTCTTTAGTCTTTAGTCTTTACTAGTGTTTCTCTCAATTCCAACTAAATTTGAAGCAGTTTCACTGGGACGCGTACAATATTTATAAATATATATATATATAATAGTTATATTCAGTTTTTCTAACATCTGCAAACAATCTTGCACAAGATAATAAATCAAAAGTGGAAAAGTTTTATTGGAAATTATGACTTTTAACATTATCAATGCATTGATTGTTGTGATAGTTGTAATTTCCAATAAAACCTTTTCATTTTGATTTCTTATCATATGCAAGGTTGCACATGTTAAAAAAAACCGTAGTTATATTACTATTTGCTACTATGTACTATAAAGTTTGGAAAATAAGATGTTAGAAATTGTAGGCTTTAACATCTAATAGGAGTCCTAGGAATTTTAATACATGGCTCAGTCAAGTAGAACAATATTATACCATCCTGGGTAATTTGATGACAGTCAATTAACTTTTGTGCATGTTAGATGTTTTGAGAAATGTTATTTGTACAACAATGTTTGTACAACATAGTATACAACCAAGAAAGAAATAGGAATAGTAGAGAGAGAAGTGTAAGATGTGATGGAAAAGGGATAGAGATAAAAAAATATGTTATATGAGTTATTGTATATAAGAGCATCAGCACCGTGGGTGCTAAATTCAAATGCTTAAAGTTTAGCACCGGTGCTTAACAATTTTGGGCGATGGGGCACATTTTTTTGGGGTTCTTATTTAGCATATGCTTAACAATTTTTTTAAATAATTATTGTGTGGTGTGCGATTGATTGATAGGTAAGTTGTGGGACTTATTTAAGAAATCTTTAAGAGTTGCTGGGATGAAGATAAAAAAGTGATTGATTTGCTTAAAGTAGTAAAAATAATATAGTAGTATAAGAAAATATGAAAAATTGTAAAATAGTGATTTAAAAAACTTTTGAGGGATGTTGGGATAAAGATCACCTAAGTTTATTGAATAAATACTATAACTTAGATGTTTTAGTACATAAAATTTGAAACATCCTACCTCACTTCACCCGATCAATTCTTTGAGATTTTGGTATATGTTATATTAAATATGCAGTAAAAAATTACCAATACAATTTTACTATCTTACTGTTTACTAATTTTAAAGCTGGAAATTCTATATCTGATACTTTGAATGTCGTTAACTTCTTTACTTCATTTGGCAATTGGCACATGTTCATAACTGACCATAAATTGAAATTAATGTAGGATGGAACTGCCATGTTATCATTTAATGTTTCATTAAAAAGTGCGTTTTTTTTTCTTCTTTGTTGCATGATGTTAATGGTAATATCAATCTGTCGTCTGATCTAAACCACATGGTGCTTTATTAATTAGCTGGAGTGAAGACACTAAAAACTTGCATAAACTGATGTTATAGGCATTACATACATAAAAAAATATTCTCTTATATTAACTCAAACAGTCTTAGTTTTTGGGTCTATTTATTTAATAAATTGTTATCATAACCTTTATGGATAAACCACTTAGATCATATGATGCTTACTGAGACATTCGCTATTAAATTTGTTGTCCCTCACATTCAAATGATACTTTCACAAGAAGGAATTTGTTATAGTATATAGACTATCTCATCAACCATGTCTTTAGCCATTGAAATGTTTAGACTTTAGACAAATAACCTTCCTTATAGCAAAATTGATCTTTTCTAAACGTTGCATGACATGCATTTATCATCGCTTTGACACACTTTGTATATGCTCTAACTATCTTGACCAGGAAAAGATACGGGTGGCTCTCTATGTGCAAAAGCAGCGTTGCATTTTATAAACGGTAATTTACATTTAGAGCATGTTTGGTTTAGCGTTGAAACGCGTTAACTCAAGTTTTCAATGCTAGAAATAGTTTGAAGAATCCAAACTTGAGTTTGGCTAGTTCAAATGCTAAACCAAACACACACTTAATCGCTTTCATTCATTCACCTTTTCTCTTTTCAGCTAGCACTTGTTGTGTTCTGTTCTGTTACATTTCTCTTTTGTTTCTCATACAGCTGGGAGCCGAGGTAGTTACATGCTCTCCAAAGAGATTCAGGAAGCAGGTTTCGGAATTGAACCCGATGAATTAGCATCCATTGCTCGATCCCATGACACCAAATGTTTAGAACGTCACGATAAAGTTGAAGGATTAGCAAGAGCTGTCCGTGTGTCTTTGCAAGATGGCATTAGTTCACACGATGTACAACATAGACAAAATATCTATGGTTGTAACCGCCTTGCAGAGAAGCCCTCTAGAAGTTTCTGGATGTTCGTTTGGGATGCAATGCAAGACTTAACTCTAATTATCCTTATGGCATGTTCTGTGGTTTCAGTAGGTGTTGGAATCTCAACTGAAGGTTTTCCAAAAGGTATGTATGATGGAGTGGGAATCATACTATGTATTATTTAGTGGTCTTTGTCACTTCAATCAGTGACTATAAACAGTCTTTGCAATTTAAGGCTTTGGATAGAGAAAAGAAAAATGTCAGCATTCAAGTACAAGAGATTGTAGAAGACAAAAGGTTTCAATTTATGATCTTGTGGTAGGAGATATAGTCTATCTGTCTATTGGAGATGTAGTTCCTGCAGATGGGTTATTCATATCAGGTTTTAGCTTATTAATTGATGAATCAAGTCTATCTGGTGAGAGTGAGGCTGTGAATGTTGACCAACAGAAGCCTTTTCTTCTAGCTGGGACCACAGTGCAAGATGGGTCTGCTAAGATGCTAGTGACTGCTGTTGGTATGAGGACTGAATGGGGAAGATTGATGGAAACTCTGAATGAAGGGGGAGATGATGAGACACCTCTTCAGGTCAAATTAATGGGGTTGCAACCATTATTGGAAAGATAGGATTGGGTTTTGCCCTTCTTACATTCCTTGTTCTTACTGGCAGGTTTTTGTTGGAGAAAATAGCCCACCATGAGATCACAAAATGGTCTCTAAATGATGCATCTAAGCTTCTAAATTTCTTTGCTACTGCTGTCATTATAATAGTTGTGGCAGTTCCTGAGGGGTTGCCTTTGGCAGTGACACTAAGCCTTGCATTTGCAATGAAGAAATTAATGAATGATAAGGCACTAGTCAGGCACCTCTCTGCATGTGAGACAATGGGTTCTGCTGGTTGCATTTGCACAGATAAAACAGGGACTTTGACCACAATCCATGGTTGTAGACAAAATATGGATTTGTGAACAAACTAAGGCAATTAAAAGTGATGCTGTGTTGAAACAATCAATTTCTGAAGAGATATTTGATCTCCTTTTGCAGTCCATATTCCAGAATACTGGCTCAGAGATAGTCAAAGGGAGAGATGGAAAGAACAAGGTCATGGGTACTCCAACAGAGTCAGCATTGCTGGAATTTGGTTTGCTTTTGGGAGGTTATTCTGATTCCAAGTTCTATAATGACAAGTATAAGGTAATAAAGGTTGAACCTTTCAATTCAGTCAGAAAAAAGATGTCAGTGCTTGTGGCTCTTCCTGATAACAAGTCTCGAGCATTTTGTAAAGGAGCATCAGAAATAGTTTTGAAAATGTGTGACAAAGTTGTTAATGCAGATGGCAAAGTAGTCCTTTTGAACGAACAGCAAAGAAATAGCATCACAGAAGTTATCAATGGTTTTGCTTCTGAGGCTCTGAGAACACTCTGCTTAGCCTTCAAGGATATTGAAGGATCCTCTGATGGTACTACTATTCCTGAGGAGAAGTACACGTTAATAGCTATTATTGGAATCAAGGATCCAGTGAGACCTGGAGTTAAAGAAGCTGTTAAGACTTGTTTAGAAGCTGGGATTACCGTTAGAATGGTAACAGGTGACAACATAAATACTGCTAAAGCGATTGCTAGAGAATGTGGCATCTTGACAGATGGATTGGCGATAGAGGGACCAGAATTCCGGAAAAAGACCCAGCGAGAAATGGAAGAGATAATACCAAAAATACAGGTACGGGTGTCATTGATTTACATTTTCATTTCCTGTTATCATTGTGTCCTGTTTTTTAAAATTTTACAAAGGAAAAACAAGAAACAGGGTCTATTTGGATTACATTTTCATTTTCTGTCTTCATATCCTGTTTTCATTCTGTTTCCTGTTTTCATTTTGTTTCTAGCATTTCCAGTTTTTTCTTTGTAAAATATCAGAAAACAAGAAACAGAAAATGGAAACAGGAAATGAAAATGCAAATCAAACAGACCCTAAATTTTTGTTTCTAACATTTCCAGTTTTTCCTTTGTTAAATTCCAGAAAACAGGAAACAGAAAATGAAATAGGAAAATAAAAATACAGACCAAACAAGTCACTCTGGTAAACTCCTTTTGACGTTTAGTAAAGATGGTAAATTTATAAATGAATTGCTTAATGTGTGTAGGTAATGGCTCGATCCTTGCCTCTTGACAAGCACACCTTAGTGACCCATTTGAGGAATGACTTTAATGAAGTTGTGGCAGTAACTGGTGATGGGACCAATGATGCCCCAGCGTTGCATGAGGCTGATATTGGACTTGCTATGGGTATTGCTGGGACTGAGGTTGGTTTGTCACATATGCATCATTTATCATTCCATCTAAGAATATGTACCATTATCTTCTTGCTTTGTATCGATCTCCAATTGATATATTAGGCAACAACACTAATTAATTATATACTTCTATGTGCATACTTAATATGTTTCCTATTCAATTAATTGATTTTAATATTTATGTAGCAATATTGTTAACCCCCATCCATCATCTCCAGGTTGCAAAGGAGAATGCGGATGTGATTGTAATGGATGATAACTTCACCACCATAGTGAATGTTACCAGATGGGGCCGTTCAGTTTATATTAATATACAGAAATTTGTCCAGTTCCAATTAACAGTTAATGTTGTAGCTCTCATGCTGAATTTTGTTTCAGCTTGCGTGTCAGGTAGCACCTATACATTACAGATAACTTTTTTAGGTCATACATACCTAAGTTTTGTTCAATTTAACTGAAATCCATCTTGATCAGGCTCTGCTCCTCTTACTGCTGTTCAAATGCTTTGGGTAAACATGATCATGGACACTCTTGGCGCATTGGCATTGGCTACAGAACCTCCCCATGATGGACTGATGAAGAGGCCACCTATTGGAAGGAATGCCAAATTCATCACCAGGGTCATGTGGAGGAACATAATTGGTCAGAGTATCTATCAAATTTTTATCCTTTTAGTCCTCAAATTTCGCGGGAAACAGATTCTCAAGCTCAATGGACCTGATGCCACCTCTGTTCTGAATACTGTCATATTCAACACCTTTGGTTTTGCCAGGTACTACATCAGTTGACTTCCAGTTTTGCGTTTCTTTTTTCTCCCATGTTGTAGACCATGGACCTATTTTTCTTAAAACCTATTAATTCCTCACTAGGAAATTGTTTTTGATCTTCATACTCGATCTACTTCATCTTAGTCTCATCAATTTAAGTAGTAAATGGGTGTTAACTTCAATTCTTGTTAAGCTTGTATAAAAAATTAAAAACCATTTATGTAGTATTGTCACTTTATATGCTACGCCTTGTTACTTAATATTGTTTTGTTGTTGTGTTTATTCATCTTGAGCCACCACAAACCCAGATTTGGTGCAGTTGAAATTTGGTGTATTTGGTGTTGTCATGAAACCTGGGTGTCGAGATGTTTTTTTAATACTGATTTAGCATCTCGACATTTGAGCCGTCCGATGAATTAGACCCAGATTTCATGACAGCAACAAATGCACCAAAAATCATCTGCACACATCCGAATTCGGCACACCACAATTGTATAAACTTCTATCATTTAATACATTTTTTTTTTTTCATATTGTAAATCAATTAATAGGTATTCAATGAGGTAAACAGCCGTGACATGGAGAAGATTAATGTATTCCAAGGCATGTTCAAGAGCTGGGTTTTCCTAATGGTAATGTTCTCAACGGTATGCTTTCAAGTGATAATAGTAGATATTTGGGTGCTTTTGCTCAAACAGTGCCACTGAGCCGGGAGTTGTGGTTAGCCAGCGTCATGATTGGTGCGGTAAGTTTACTCGTAGCTGTTGTCTTGAAGTGCATTCCAGTTCCTACGAGTCATTACGTAGCAACCCATCATGATGGTTACGAGCAGCTCCCCACTGGACCTGACCTGGCATGAATATGAATATGATAGATTACATAATTAATGAGGTTCACTATAAGCTTTTTCAAATAATTTTCATACATTATTTTCTCCCTTTTTCTCCTTTCAGAAATTCTCTTTTTGCTTGTAGTAAAAACATTAGTTTGGTAGCAAACATAGACTGGACCGAAATTAGGTGGTTAAGCATATCTTCAACTTATTATATGCTCAGGATTACTTATCAAACTGTGTAGTTTATTAATTTAATGAGTGAATGACCTTGAATCTTGCATCAAGATCAAATTTGTTTGGTTGAGTTGAGCTGGAGAATTTAATAATACTTACGTCGTTCTCAATCTGTCACTTTTTCTGTCTTGCCTGCCCATCATTATTTATTGAGCATTATTGTGATATTGGTTTTTTTAATTAGTTATTTAAATAGAATCTTTTACTTTTTATAATTAATATACTTCAAATACTTTAATCAATATTAAACATAATGAGATATATATGAATTATCATTCAAATTTTTATATCAATTAGTTTTTTAAATACTTCTTCCCATGAAATTTTGCATTAATGGTATTGTAAGAAAAGCACTACAAATCTTTCTTGAATCTGATCTATCAATTAATCTACCAACATGGCACATTCCTTTTTATCTTCAAACTGAATCGTGTGAAGGTGCTCAGGTGTTTATGTCGAGTGCATGTGCAATTTAAAACTTGTCTACCCCTTTATAACATGTAGAACCAATATTCTTGCAAAACAATATGCCAATATGGTCATGTTGTGCACATTGTACAGAAGCAATGACCTTCCAAAATTCCACATAATTTCAGCACTTCCTTTGTCCTTTCAAAAAAATTGCACCTTCCGTTTGGTGTCTACTCTATTACAAAATCTTCTCGCTTCCCTGTTTTTCAGTTTAAGATTTGTGATTTCAATTATTGGATGCATGTGATCCGCATTTCTGATTTAAATACAACAAGTAAAGCTTATATAGGCAATGTGAATCCTATCAGATTCTTGCATATGAACATTTATATGAGAGCTCTTTCCTGTTTTATTGTTTTGACTTTAAAAGTTGTGAACCAAAAGAATGCAATTAGATCAGAGAGGAGGAGACCCAGGGGGCAGCGTTTTTGTATAATCAATAGCAAAATATGTTTGTTATCTGGATAGGATAAAAGCAAATCCCACATTCCCACCCATATGACACTTTTCTTTATTTAAATAACTATAAAGAGGGGACTTTTATAATGGCCACAACCCTGGGAACAGAAAGAGACGGTGATGTAACTACTTTAATGCAAATTGTAATTGTATAACTTTAAATATCATTCTTTGTTAATGTTAGGCTTGTAATTCCATTTATTCTTTGATTTCAACATTTCCAAGTCTTTTTTTTTTTTCTTTTCATTCTTTTCATTTTGTGTAAGAATTCATTGAGGTTATAGACATGGGTCAATTTAGATACACTTCATAACTCTTAGGAGAAGAAAATACAATGAATGAATAAGGTAAAATGAATTCATTTTTTTTCATGAGTTGAAATTAGTCTCTACACTTAACTTTTCTAAAAATTCTCTCATTTAACTTCTCCATAAATAACTAATTTGAACTTATGGAAGAAGAAGTTAAATTCATTTTACATTTTTTATATATTCTATTTTTTCTCCTAAAAGTATTTCTACACAAATTTTATCCAAACTAACTCTACTTGTAACTTGTTCACGTTTTTATCTTTGGTAAAGTAAAACCACGGCTCTAAACCCAAAATGAGAGGAAATAACTACGAAGCAACATCTCAAGAGGAGAAACACCCATACATACATATATTATATATATTCTTAATATTCTTATTAATGTTGAAAATAGATTCAACGGCTAGTCTTTAAAATTAAATATATTTAGGAAGAAAAGGAGTCTAGAAACTACAAACTATTAAATTGTATCCCCCACATCTTGACATAAAATCTCATATATATTTTTTTTTTATCAAGTAGTATTTTAACAAGATGCCTCAGCTCAGCTCAACTGGGCCCTGCAATTTATAACAGATAAAAATATCCTCTTTAACATTAATTGATAGATCACCAACATTTTTATCATAATCGTGCCGTGCTACTTTTCTTGCAAAACAGTCCGAGTCCAAATTTAAAGACTTGGCGAAGTTAACCAAAATTTGTCTACTTGTATCATAATACCGCGCATGATATTTTGAAAAATTTGCCAAAAGCAAGATTGTCACTCTTTTGAAATAGCTTTCCGGTAAGAAGAGGGATGCAATTCCAAACACCAAACACTGCACTTGAAATTACTATCAGGCACGAGGTACCATCTCTTTCACTATTGACCAAGCTTCAAACTACTATATAGGTATGCCACTACCATATGGCACATTAAAGGCCATGACACATGCAAATATGTCCTAATCAAATATAAACATGATTATTTTTAATTTTATTATACACATATGAATCCCCAAAACAAAAACATCTACTTTGTGAAGCTTCCAAACCCATCGGGGATGTTACAGTCACTAGTCATTAGTCACCGGTCACCACCATGAGAAAATGTTTTTTTATGTGTCTAGTCTTCAATTGATTGTATGTTTGATTACAGTTTGTGATGTCAGATATACGTTATTTATAAATGTAAAATACTTTTTTTTGAGTATATTTGGATTTTAGTTAGAAATTGTTTGATTTGATATTGAAACTGGTCAAACTCAAATTTTTCAACGTAATAATTTCTAGCATTAGAAACATGAGGTTACCATGTTTCAACACTAAATCAAATATGTTCTACGTTTGAACGCTTGAATAAAATTTTCATCTTGAATCCACATTTAGATCAATGTTAAACTTAAATTTGTAAACTTTAAACCAGACTCATGGAATCAATTAAGAAAAAGCAACTAATTTGTCAAACCCAACCAACCAATAAGACGGCTTGTGCTTATCCATGAGGTGCCACTCTGATTTTCAACCTCACACTTTCAACTTGGAGCTTGGCAATTTAGTTTTTAGTTTCACAAACACCTAGGGTTCCTTGAAACTAGAAAGAAAAAAAAAAAAAAAAACTAGCACAGTAACTCACACGGAGTGTGTCATAAGGCCACAGAGCCCAAAATATTCGAGTAACTGGCCACTTTTATCATACGTGTGGGCATCTACCCCTACTTTTAGATCTATGCATGTCCTTTCCGAGATTGGATCTTACGTTGTTACTAAAAATTTCCGATAGGAAAGATATACACTCACACTTATGTGTATGTTCTCGGAAAGATGGGAGGGAGAAGAGAGCGGAAAAGATGAGTAAAATACTTTGTAAAATACTAAACTAAAAAAAGGAAAAGACAACTCTTACTCTCTCTATCTTCCACTCCAAAATTTAACTCATAACCTTCCCCTAAATCAAATTTAGTGACCGAATTATCTGTCCCTAATTCACGTCGCTAAATCGATTAGCGCCTGAAATTTTTCGGTTGCTATATCAATCACTAATGACCTATATTCTACTAGTGAACCTGGCATTTTATAAATGTAATATGGCCCACTTGCAGTGTCAGCAACCCCATGTGATGGTGTGCTTTGTGGACCCCTCTTCTTTCCTCTCCAATAATGGCAAAAATTAGACAAACCCCACCATTTTACAATTTGGAACGGCAAAAATAATTGCAGGAACAAAAAGACAAATTCTCCTTTAAAATCAAAAAGCTCACAAGAGGACTTATAGGAGAGGCAAATAGACCAATTTTAGTCTAAAAAAACTCACTTTTGATTCTTCTTTCTAAATCTTTTCTCTTTTCTGTCTGGTAATATAAGGGTGGTTTGGGTTGGGTTGATAACTGTGTATTACAATTAAGTAGTAGTACAAGCATAATTGCAACATAACAGACAATTAACATCCAAGGTAAAAAAAAATCTCCACTTTTTAACTTTAACCTCAGCTAAGATTAACAATTATACATTCCCCTCCTCCCTCCTGCCCCTACCCCTCAAACTCAAATAAATCCATTATGAGGGGCACTTGAATCAGCCTTGTAGTTATACATCTCTGCTTTTACCACTTCATCTGTGCATAAGCTTTCTCTCTAGATAATGCTCCAGCTGTACAAAGACTTGAAATTATACCTGTGTAACAACATAGGACTAACAATCTACACTAAAGGGAAGGAGAAGAAGATATTCTTTGTGTGTTATTTTCTTCTCTTTTTTTTTTTTTTCTTAACCTGTGGTTCAGCTACTACAGATATGAGAAGGTAAAGGTAGAAAATGGTACAATAATAATGCTAACAAAAGAAAGAAAGGAATGCCTGCCCCACTTTCTTTTACTGAAACTGCTTTTTATGTATGCATTTCTGTATGGTAGTAAGTAGTATAGTATTGATCATTGATGGTGATGGCTGCCTTGGTGGTGGTGATTCTCTACAGATTTGTTGGAAGTCCAGGTTTGTTTGGTCATCTTCATTTTTTTCTACATAAAGACCAAACCGACATGTAAATTTAATAAAACTAAACAACAAACTAATGCACCTTCAAAGACAATTTGCAATATAAGACTAATTATAACATAAAATCCAAACTTGCTTTACCTGAACCTCAGGAAACTAAATGCCAATCGGTCCACCAGTGCCAGCAAACATCCCAATAGTTCCATGTCCAGAAGAGAACCTACATCATCAAAATTCAAAAGTTCAAAACTTTATGGGATGCTGATGCTGAAATTCATGGGATGGAAGAATGTGACGTTAGTAGTACCTGGGCATTTGGCAGTTAAAGGATTTGAAAGACCCTATGTCTAGAGCAGATGCTGCTGCTGGTGGTGGTGGTGGTGGAAGTAATGTGTTGCTGCTGTTAGTACCAAATTTAGAGTTGGCAGATGCAGCTGAGGCATCTGAATCAATGACCTCATTAGGTCCATTAGAGAATGGAGCCACGTGATCTACACCACCAGCTTTTGTGGGAGAAGCAAAAGGGCTATCAGGAAGATTATGCTCCAAACTGCATTTATTCATAAAACCATTTAAATACAAAAGAAAAAAAAACACACTTTAAATGACAATCAAAGTTAGGATAATTAGTAAACCTGAATAAATGCAGAATTTTTTTCTGCATGGACTAAAAGAGGGAATTTGATGCTAAAAGGTGTTTACTATTCTAGTACCCTTTTAGTTATTCTAAATGAGAACAAGTTTTATACCATTCTTGCAAATCCCCATCTTCATGACTGGAACTCAGCTTGCCATTGCCATTGCTATTGCGTTCACTATATCCATTATTCTCCCCATTGACCACCACTTCCTTGCCAACAGAAATGTTGTTGACTGGCTGCTGACCAACAGAAACTGGTGCAGTACTAGTTGGAGCAGAACCTAAACCACTCTCTGCAATCAAAACAATAAAAAAAACTCAACCAATTCATTCCATTTCTCAGAAATAACCAAGTTCAGTTAATCAATTGAATTTAAAATGGAAGAGAAAGATATATGCATACCCTCTAAAGCCTCTGAGCTTCTATGAAATGAAGGAAGAACAAGATTCTGATTGAACATATTAGGAGAGTGTGTAGGGGAAGGAATTGGACTTCCTGTGGAAAGAGCACGGTGGTGTTGCTTCTTGATGTCAAGAAGTTGCAGACCCATCAACCTCCTACTTTGAAGCTCAAGAGCTTGCTGCAGATCAGCTTGCTCCTCCAACTTCCTCCTCCACAGCATGTCTTGAGTATTGTAGAACATTCTGCCTCCTAAGAACATACAAGACATGCCACATATGTTAAGGGGGAGTAGAGGGTAGGTTTGACTAGCACACAAACTGAAAAGACAATAAAATGAAGAATGGAACCTACCAAGTTGAAGATCATATTGGTCTCTAGCATCTTGTCCAGTGGGAGTACCACAAGGTGAAAAATCTCCCCTTTCTACCTGTTGTTGCTGTTTCCTGCAAACCACAAGAAACATGGGGCATGCACAGTTCAAAGCATGTGTGAGACAATAACAAAGAAAAGATGATAACAAAAGACTAGAAAAGAAAGGGTGCCTGTACTTGTCTGGAACTTTGCCTTTCTCCTTGTAAGGCTTAACAAGAACTCGAGCATCACACACAAAATGAGGGTTTCCTTTAGATAGGATGAGCTTCACAGTCTCTGGATAAACAAAGGTGACAAAGCCAAACATACGCTTCTGCTGGTATGGGATCCTCACATCTTGAACAGGACCATAAATACTTCAACAACAAGAACAAAACAAAAACTTTAAGTCAATATTTTCTGCCATTGCCAAACTAAGTTAAAAGGCTAAAAGCTAAACAACAATAACCTGAAGTAATTTGAAACATCTTCCTCTCTGAAAGTGCTATCTGCTGGGAAGGTCAAGTAGATCTGCCTGGAAGCTGGGTTGACCATTCCAAGACTATTCAAAGAAAAATCACTCCTTTCAAGCCTGGATCTTCCATATTTGTGCAAATCCTCACTCATCATAAGAGCTGCAGTTGCCGCTCTGTAATAATTATCAATCATGATTAAATTTTTGCAGCTTAACCACTATAGTATATATATACCACAGAAATCAAAGCACATGATTGAGCAGCATAGTACTGTGTTGTGTACCTTTGAGTATCATTTTGTTGCTGCTGTAAGAGGAAATTCATGCACTTTGGTGAGTATGGAAAGAGGAAGAGGCCATGAGCTGAGAAGCAGCAGCCAATCTTTGTTGTTGTTGTTGTTGAGCAGACTTAGATCTGAAGAGCTCATGGCACTGATCCATCATCTCAATCTTGTTTGGAGACCCAACAATTGCAATACCATCACCATCTCCAAGTCCTCCATGAAGGAACCTACAACTAGTCCCATTTTTACAGTACCCTCTAGCAAAGTAAAGACAAGGCTTCCACCCCAACCCAGAATTTGGGTCCTCAGAACCCAAACAAGCATCATTGACAGAGCAACTTCTCCTGTGAAGAGACCCTCCCCAACCATAGGAAGGAAAGAGAGATGGGTCAGCACCAGCAGTGGGACTTGAAGACAAGTCAGAGTGAGGAGGAGGGTAAAACAAATCAAGGTTCTTGTTGTGGCCAAGTGTAGGAGAACCATCATTCAAGAAAGAAAGCTGGTCTTGAATCTGGAAATCATCTATTGGATCTGATGCCCCATTTGCATAGAAGGGCAAGGAAGATGAAGTAGAAGAACCAACAACCAAGTTGTTGGGGCTCATCAAATCATCAGGGTTTTGAAGGTCAGACATAGTAGCCCAAGAAGCTGAAGTAGAGAAGGGTTTGGGATAGTAAGAGCATGAGGAAGGTTGATTCCACTAAGCCTTGAAGAAGAAGTGGAATTTTGCCTTGAAAGGAAAGGGGATGGAGATGGAGGAGTAGAAGGTGTTGGCGGAGAGTTCGAGGGTAATCCTAACTCCTTGCGAGCTTTGAGAATCACAGAGTGAACTAAGGCTTCAGGACCAAATGCTAATCTAATCATTTCCTTCTCACCATGGTCCTGAATTAGAAGCACACTCATGATTTTGGAAGCATTTTCAGGGTCCAAGTTTTGGATCCTTGAAAACACAATCCTTGTTGCTTCATAACCATCCATGGCTCAAAAGATTGCTACTTTGTTCCACAACAAACAGGCCTATCTATCCCCTAAAAATCCAATTTTTGTTGTGAGCTGAGTCTTTCTCTCTCTTTCTTTCTCTATTCTCCACTGGCCATCTTTCTCACTCCTATTACAAGTAAAGTTTCTTTCTTTCTTTCTCAACCACACACAAGCCCGTACTACCTACCAAGTTGAGATGAGTGGCATGGTATGTTTCTTTCTCATATTCCTGCAAAGCATAACAAAAGAAAAGCAAGTTAAAGAAGAAAAGGAGAAGGGGAAGTAGTGAGAAAGTGAAGTGTTAAAAGTAGTATTCCCGTGTGGTTGATTATAGGAGTGAGTTACCTTTGATAAAAGGAAAAGAAGAGAAAGAGAGACATAAGATGGTGGTTGAATTTCTCTATAAAGAAGCAGGTGAGTGCAATAGTTTGCAGAAACACAACAAATATTGTGAAATATATATCTCTTTATATTTTCCTTTTAATTTCTCTTCATACTTTAAGCTCCTTTTTTCTAAACTAAATCCCTATCCTTCTTTACCAAATTAAATTTGAAATCCAAGTCTGAGCAGAAGAGTACGGTCTTACCTATGAATGGATAAACTCTTTCTCTCTTTCTCTTTGTTACTATCTTTGAAGAGAGTAGTTTTTCTTCCCTTCACTTCACACACAAATGGCAGTCAACTTACTAGAAAAGCCAAACCATCCAGAAGCAGAGGGAAGAACAGAACCATCAAATGCCTCATTCACTCACTGCCCCTGCTGTGTTTTATGGGGTTCTGGGCAGTGAAGTTGAGAGCTTTGAGTTGTTTCTCCCTTACCCCTTTATTTATTATTATCACTCTCAAGCCTCAATCCAAGCCAAACAAAGATTTTCTTCTCTCTCTCTCCCACTCACTTCACGTTATTATTATGTAGACCCCTTTCTCTCTTTATCACTGTCCTTGGAAACCATGGTAATATAACATTAACAAGCGCGAGAGAGAGAGCGTGTGTGTCTCTGTGTTGTGGTGTTGGGAGGGTACTTTACTTTACTTCCTTGTTTGAGCGGATGGATCCAGATCCGTGCTTCTTCAAATACAAAATAGTGGCACGTTCCTTCACAAACTTCACTTGCGCTTTGCCTTCTTTGCCCCTAACCTCTGACACACTCTCTATTTACTTTCATTTTCTCTGCCTTTCTATCTTTCCCGAGCATATCACAGCATAACACTATACCTTTGTCTATCTTTGTTTTTTTCATAGTCACGTTAAATATTTGGGTTTGGTTTATATTGTAATCACGTTAGAAATATAATTTCAAGTAAAATATATATAAATGTAAATTCTGACCAATGCTACTCATTAACTCGGGTTTATGTTTAAATGTGGTTATTTTATAAACCAAATTAGGAATGTTGGGACGACACGGATAGATAGTATACTATCCGCATTCATATGCAATAATATTAATAGGTATTCATGGTAGTGAGTATCCATGATATCCATTAATATTTAAAACTTTAAAATTTATAAAAAGAAAAAAATGTCAATATATCATAATATCTATAATTAATATTATATAATATAGAATAACATTATATATTATTATTATATTTCTCTCTTCCCCTCTGCTTCTCCCCTCTCCCCCTCCTTTTTCTCCTCTATCCTACCCCCTTATTTTTTCCTCTCTTTCATAGCCACCTCTATTTTAATGAATATGCGAGTACCCCGGGACGGGTCGTATATATCCGTCCCCCGCTCATTTAATAAATATCTGGTACTCAATTACTCATTACGGTATATCCATAGGTATCCACATCTGCGAGTTTTTTTGTTATCCCTAAACCAAACACACTATAAGTGTATGTTTAGATTGCATTTTGCAATCCCGGATGTAAATTGCAAAAGCAGAATGCATTTTTTAGTATGTTTGGATTGATTGGAAATTGCGTTTAAGTACCATTTCATCTTGAATCCATGTTTAAACAAAGGTAATTTCATGTTATTTTGATAAACTTAAATTTGCAATGTAAGTTATATTTAGTGTTTGTTTGGTTTACAGTTGAGTAAAATTGATTTTAGAAATCAATGGTTAAGATGAGTGATATACGTTTTACGAAATACATTAGACGGAAGTAATTTAAAATCAATTCCGTGAAATCATGGTTTTGCACTGTGTTACCGCTAATCCAAACAAATACTTAAACTTACATTTACAAACTTTAATCCAAATACATATTAAATTTGAATCTCTTAATATAACTATTTATAACGCTAAAAAAGGCTTAATTGCACTTTTGGTCCCCATATTATCATCAATCCGCGATTTTGGTCCCCCTACTTTTTTTCGCGATTTTGGTCCCCTATTATTCCGAAACCGCGATTTTGTTTAAAATCTTGGTCCCCTATTTTCAAAATCTATGTGTTAAAAGAACCAAAATCGCGAATTTAAAATAATATGGGGACCAAAATCGTGAAAAAAAGTAAGGGACCAAAATTGCGGATTAATGATAATTGGACAACCAAAAATACAATTAAACCAAATATAAATTTATCATATTTTAACGTACCCATGGAATAACGATTTTAGAGTAAATCAAAGACACTGTTTACTTATACTACTTTCAGTCCCTTCCTTAGAGTTTGGTCCTCACGCTCCAGCCCTCACGCTGCAACGGAATCTCTCATAGGCTCTCTGGGACCCTCTCACCATATCATCAAATAGCATTCATTGGAGAGTGAGCAACACGCGATCTCAAGTTTTGCCTTGATTGGGTCATCATGTGTTTTTGTTTGGATGAGTCAATGCCACCCCAATCAAACACTCTCTTCATATTAAACAAACCCATCGTTTGCTATTTGAATGATGCCCCACTAGTGGTTTTGCTCCTTTTCCTCCCTCTTTTGCTCTCCTAGGGGTCTCTTCACAATTTTTGCAAGTATGTGTAATTTATTTGTAATTGTTGTTATGATGTTACGTGATAATATAATGTGTTATTATGTAAGAGAAAGAGAGAGGTTGTTCTTTTGATAGTAGAAAATCATAGAAGATATAGGGATTTGTATAGGGATAAGAGGGTATGGTTGCTACATTTTGCTTTCTCACTTGTCGTTTTGAGATGCCCCACAAACAAATAAAATGATGACTCAATGCCTCTCACTCTACCTGCTTTTTTTCCCTCTCCGAATCCAAACGCCCAACTCATATCTCAATAATATATTTTTAAATAATGGTGTACGTCATACTTAATAATTAAAAGCACATTTTATATTTTTAAAACTTCATATCAACATCTTCTCATAATTACTTAGATAATTTATATGTAAATATATAATCTCACAAATTATATTGTTTATTGTTGACCATACTTAGTTTGAAGGAAAAAGAAAAGAAGAAAGAAGATAATAAAAAGAGAGATTTATAAATTATATGCTTTTGAAAGAAATTAAATAGAAATAAAGGAGAGTATCTCTCTCATATTATTTGATTCATTAGAAAATAAGAAAATAGAAAATCAAAAGAATTGTAAGTTGACAAAAATATCCCTGTTGACCAAAACTAAAAATTTTAACATGTGGCAAGAAATACAATTATTATGATGAAGTGAGAATTAATTATTATCATTGGCAAAATATGGAAAACTAGTGGTATCTTTTTGTTAAAGGAGATCTTATACTACACTGATTGAGACACTTATGAAATATTTTCCCCAATTATGCTACATAATAATAAAAAAAAGCAAAATCACAAAATAAGGTTGGTCTACTTTCTCTCCCTTATTTCTCTTCACCTCACTCTTTCTCTGCATGATCAAATGAGCATTATTTTTTTAGATGGATATTTATAAATTTAATTTGAATAATTTTAATTTTATAAAATTAAATTTATTTAAAATTTTAAAATAAATATTTCATTAGATATTATTTAAAAAATATATTTATGATATCAATAACAAATTGTTTATTTTTAATTATAAAAATATCACCTATTTTTGTTTTTTTAAATATTGTATTAAAAAATAAAAAAACTATAGTTTCTATTTTCTATACAAATATTAAAAATAGGAAATAAAGTGAAATGAAATTATGTTTTTTTTTTTTACTTCTTTCATTCTTTTCTAAGTGTTATTTTAGAATATTTTTTCTATTTACTCCCCCGGACTCATTTATAAGCAAAAATAATCATATTCACACTTATTAAGAAAGTTAGTTAAACTCATTTAATTTTCTTGATTTCATCTAAAAAGTAATTGTATTTCCTAAATTACCCTACATTCAACTTTATTGAAACTTGTTTCAAGTGGACATGCTCTCTTTCTATTGGCACATGATGCAGTAAATAGAGTGGTTGGAAAATAAAATATGAATTAAATAAAGGATAATTTGGGATGATATCATTTAATAGGGTGAAATTAGTTCACTTTTGTTTATATTTTAGTCCACCATAGGAGAGTGTTTTTTGCTTATAATTGAGTTCGGAGGGAGTATCTATTTATTTTTTTGTTTGAGATCACATGTATCCTCCAAACAAGACAATTTATTCAAACCATGTAGGATCATTATGGACAACAAACATTTCTCTTTGAATATTTAAGGAAGTTACATAACAAGATTTTTTTTTTTGTGTGTAAATCAAGAGTACGTATCCCAACCAATAGTGAGAGGCTAATCTCTGACGTGTATAGAGATTACCGAAGTGAGTTTTATCTTTCATAACAAACCCCTATCAAGATGTTTAAGGGACCTAACTATCTACCAATTATAATTAGCTTTGTTGGTACATACCACGACTTTATTCCACTATTACTTTAGAAATCCAAAATAATAAAATTGTTATTCTTTTGTCAATATACTTTTAACTTAACTCAATCAATTACTAAGAAAGAGAATTATTAGAAGATAACAACATATTAAATAAGTAGAAGAGATACATTAAGAAAATAAATAATAATTTTAATATAAATGAGATTATTAAATTTATTTTGTTAAATTATTTATAATTAGTTTAGATGACATTTAATAAAAAATAATTAAAATTAAACATAAGAAATAAAAAATACAATAATTTAAAATAAAATTATCAAAATGACATTTAATATCTCGAACGCAAATCTAATTGGTGCAAAAGTATTTTCAAACACAATAATAATCCATATTATGAATCTAGTAATCTACTTGTAAAAAAAAATCTAGTAATTAATCTACTATCTTATATATTTTAAGATACAACTTGTCCCCTGTATTTTTAGGGAGGGGGCTGGATCACATTTTTGTCTCTCTTTTTGATTTAAATAAAACTGAGTGACGTGTACTATAGAGAAAAGGGAATGAGCAGTTCCCCACTTGGTGGTGAGTGACAAACTTGAAAAAGTGGATACTTTCATGAGGAAAATATAGAAAGGGGAGTAGAGAAACCCACATCACATGGGGTGTTTGCTCTCATTATTTTCCCTTGAAGAAATGTTCAATCATAACAAGGCCAAGGCAAACTGATCATGAATATGCATGCAACAAGTACAGCTGAGCCAATATACAAAATCTATCACCGCTCATTCAGATTTAAGACCCTAGCTTGGATGAATATATATGTTAGACCCTCTTGTAACTTATTGGTGTTTTTTAATTTGCAGACGTTTTAAACGTGGATCCAGTAGAAGCTACTCTTTATCTAGATCCATGTTATTTAAAATATGGTTTTAGGGTAAAACAAACACACATCGTATATGTGTGTTACGGAACATCTTTTCTTGAAAGTTATAAACATTTTTTTCATTTCATACCTTAATAATTGATTAAAGTCAATTACACACCATCCGTTAAACTACTAATTAAAATTGAACTAATGAATGAAAATTTTGTTTAATTATACTCACTTCATTTCTTTTTATCTGTCGTTTAAAGTTTTTGCATATAGATTAAGAAATGTAATAAATGTGTCTTTTTAGCTCCATTGTTTACAAATATATCATTTTTCTCTCTCATTAAAGCATTTAAAGTTCTCTACCATTTTTAGTCATATGCAATAAATACTCCACTATTTAATAAATTTTGAAGGGTATATAAAAATGACAATTATTAGAAATAAATTTTATACTCTAAAATGACTATTGAAAAAACGGAGGGAGTATTAGACTATGGATTGATACCTTATTGTCACATATTATTCATTCATTTTCTTTAATACTCTAATTTCGATATCTTGTGTTGTAAATCTTTTACAGATTCTTTTAACCAAGTTTTAAAAGAAAAGGACACGTAAGAGGCACGTGTATATATAAAACAACATCAAATTCACGCCGACAGCGTGAAAGCCTCAAAAGGACATAATTATACTGCACATGTTTATTAAGTGTATTTTCTGCTTAAAATGGATAAAATTACAAAAGTATAAAAGTTATCAAAACCGATATAAAAATAAAAAATTAGGAACAAAATGACAAAATTCAAACATAAGATGGTAGTACATTACATTAAATCGGATCAAACATATGATGCGAAATTCAAGTTAATTAATATGACACAAAATTGAATTTAACCAATAAAATAGGCCCGTGTTTGCTTGCATCAAAATCTAAGTCCTGTAATTTCTCCTTTTTATTATGATTATATGTATGTCCATATCAATTTATATATATATATATTTATTGTTGAAGATTATCCACATAAATTAAGAAAATCTGATTTATTATATATTTATTTATATTTATTTCATTTATTACAGTTATTGAGTAGATGTATCTTATTACAGTGGGTCATTTACAAAATTTATAGGGTTATTTATTAAATAAATAAATATATAAAAATTATTATTGAGATGTTGTGTCACTTAATTCATTTTTGTTTTAACTCACCCATAAGGGGTTAATTCATTAATTAATTTGTTGAGACATGTTAATTTTGGGATGAGCAAGACAGTAGAATCCTTTTGCATGTGCTGGTATTTTGTAATTGTTGTTTTGTATAATATATTTTCCACCCACATGGGAGTTTATAGTATATGTATTATGTCCCTTAATTATTAATTTATATTTTAAGTTTTTTTTTTATTATTACTATAGATTGCCCATATCATATTTCTAACTCCATTGCGATGTAATCCGAAATTTGATATTTTACTTTCAAGAATCTCTCCAAGAAAGTAGCAAGTAACAGAGAGTTATTGACATGGAAGAGCATAAACTTTCTGCATAAGAAGAAGATCTAGTTCTTCGTAGTACTAAGAAAGTGAAAATATCCACAGAGGAGAAGAGCCAACCATGGAGATCCCACCAACAAGGACTACTGCATTTCCTACAAGGAATCCCTGCTTCATCAAATAGGTATGCTAACCCACCCTTTATTTGACGTGGATGATGTGATCCTTCCTTGTGAAGAGTCAAGTGATGAGGAAAAGAATGAAATGGGAGAAGACTATGTTGCAAGACAAGATCAGAATTCTCTCAGGCCATTGACTCCAATTTCGGAAGAAGAATATAATGAATGGTGCTCACCTTGGAGAAACTTACTTGTAGTTAAAGTGCTGGGTAAAAGACTCTCAATGTCGTTTCTTGAAAATCGCCTTCGCCGGAAATGGGCCTGTAAGAATCCTATAACATTCATAGATATGACACAAGATTATTCTTGTTTATTTTACATATAAAGAAGATTACCTACATGTACTTTTTGATGGACCTTGGATGCTAGCGAATCACTATCTTAATATTCAAAGATGGAGACCGTTTTTCTTAGAGGAGGCAAGAAAGATCAAGAAAATAGCGATTTTGATACGTATTCCCAATTTTCAATAGAACTTTACAATATCGGCTTCCTGGATCGAGTTGGTAATACTTTGGGAACTTTGCTTAAAGTAGACAGGTTGACATCAATCCACTCTAGAGGTCTTTTTTGCAAGAATTGCGTAGAGATTGATCTTTCAAAGAAATTAATTCCAGAAATTGAGGCTTTTGGTATTACTCTTCGCATCGAGTATGAAGGTTTACACCAAATCTATTTTCGTTATGGAAAGTATGGTCATAGAGTCAAAGTTTTTCTTGAACCTGCCTTGGAAGGCATCGAACGTGTAGATTTCACAAATAATGAGGTTGAGGTTTCATCCTCAATGCAATAGGAAACTGCCCAAATTTCACAAGAGAATCCTAATCAACATGAGCTAAATAAGGTAATTTTACCTATCACTGAGGTAATTCAACCTACAAATACGAGTGACCAACAGGAGGGCCATATGGGCCGTGGATGATTGTCAAGAAAACATCAAGAAGAAGGACTGAGATCCAAAAAAGCAAAAAGGAGACCTCATCTGGCTCTCGTTTCTCTCTTTTACAAATGAAGAACATGAAAATGATGCACCAGATCCTACTGATATAGAGAACCTCCTCAACAAGGTAAGGTCATCAAAGTTTGTGATCCATTGCGGGGAAAAATAAACAAAACCAGAATCCTCAAGACAAAAGGATCATGAGCAAGAAATAAATCACAACAGTTGTAAATAGCTCTACTCCAACTGTACCAGTAAATTCAGGTTCTGTCCAGAATAACACAACAATTTAATTGCAAATCCCAAATTGATGATTAATGAGCCAATTACAGACCAAAGCAGTAGAGGATCAAAAGAAGAACAATTACAGAAGGAACGAGATCATTCACTATCGATGAAAATTATACAGAAAAGGAAGTAGAGAAAGAGGTGCTCCTAAATTATCAACAGGCCTGCCTATCTTTTAAGAATACTTCAAGTATTGAACCAAAACCTCCAGATAAGGCTAACTTAGTATCTTTGGCTACAAAGCAAGTTATCCAAGATTCTGAGATGAAAGACAACAATGATATGTAAGAGAAAGACAACAATTATATGCAAGATACTTCTGAGCCAAGAGCTCCACATGTTAAAAAAGTTTTCCAATGAATTTTATCACTTGGAATTGTAGAGGAATCCTCTCTAAGGGTTTTGTTAGCTTAATTAAGGATATAAGATTCATGTATAATGTGCATCTGATCATGAATGGAGATTTATATGCCAGTGGAGACAAAGCAAATAAGGTAGTTAAAAGAATGAGATTTGATTCTTTTCAAGGCTTTGATTCCAATGGCCATGCTGGAGGTTTTGCGATCCGTTGGGACAGTTCTTACTGGTCAATTAATACTATTGCTGACTCTAGATAGTATGTTCACTTGAGGGTTCAATATGAGGCATTTTCCCCAACCCATGGTTTCTAACTTCTATATATTCTAGCCCCCAGTTAATTAACAGATTTGCTTTTTGGGATGATTTGCGAAATATTGCAAGTATAATGGTGGGTGAATGGTGTCTGGTTGGAGACTTTAATTCTATTTGTAACCCTTTAAAGAGAAAAGGTGGTCCAGCCTCTCCATCACTAAGAGGTATGATTCCTTTTCAAAATATGATAACATATTGTAACATTTTGTATGCAGGTTTTATTGGCAGCCCTTTCACTTAGAGGAGGGGAAATTTATTTGAAAGACTAGATAGAGCTTTAGTGATATGGATTGGAGAATTAGATTCCCTAATGCTACTGTGATTCATATGCATTTCTTAAAATCTAATCATTGCTCTATACTTGTGTGTTTTGATAAATCTAAACAACCTAATCAAAATAGAAGGCCTTTTAGGTTTATGGATGCATGGCTCACTCACCCATCTTTTAAGGATTTGTCACTAATAACTGGGTAGGTAATAGGGGATGGTGTTTTAACATAAATGAATTTAGGAAGCAAGCTCAGATTTGGAATAAGGATGTATTTGGACATATTGGTCAGAAAAAAAAAGAATCCTTTGAGAAGAATGAAGGGCATAACTAGAAAATTATGTCAAATAGCGATTCAAGTTTGGAAAATTTACATTATAAATAATGGAAATAATATGAGGAGATTGCTTTTCGTGAGGAACTGTATGGTTCCAAAAAGCTAGGTGTAAATAGATCTCTTTTGGAGACAAAAACGCAACATATTTCCTTGGCTCTACCATTGCTAGGAGAAAAGAAATAAGATAGAATGCTTGGAGAATGATAGTGGGAGGATGGTTACGGAACTAGCTGATTTAGAATCCATGGCCATTAAATTTTATAAGGATATCTTTCATGATCAAGGATATTGTACACCTTTTTGCCTATAAAATTGTTTCCTCATGTAGAAACCACAGGAAACACTAAAAGGGGGGGTTAAATAGTGTTTTAAATGTTCAAACAGATTTTTCAGAAACCTTTTAACAAGAAAAGCTTTTTACAAATGTTTTTAGCAACTTGCTGAAACTGGAGTTATGGTACTTGCTGAAATTATTTCAGCAGGTCCAATAAAATTGTTTTTCAAATTGTTTCTTAAAACGTATTTTGTTAAGATTATATTTCAACAGTATAAATCACTATATTCCAAACCCTTCTTGTTAGTAAAATAACAGATATAGAGAGATAAGAGTAGAGAAGACTTAGCCAAATGATTTATCCTGGTTCACTCACATCCACCGTGAGTTACGTCCAGTCTCAATGCCAAACCAGTAGAGGAGTTTTCACTAACTAATCAGTTACAAGTATTCTTTTACAGTCAAGCCTCATCAGACTCTTTACAGCAAGTATTCTTTTACAAACAAGCCTCTCCAGGCTCAAACCAAGTATTTTTCTTCCACCAAGCCTCTCCACGCTCTCAGACTCTTGAAAGTGTTTACAAATGAATTTTTTTTAAATTGCTGAACTTAGACAAGTTCCAAACTTAAACTGAAACAAACTTGTACAATATAACTGAGTAAGACTCAGGATAATGAAAGTTGTCGTACAATGAATTGAGAGAATAACGAAGTATATCTTGGCAGCATTTTGGCTTGATAAAATCTTCTCTCACACCCATTTGAAGTCCTTTACAAAGCTTTATATAGAATCAAAGTTGAATCCGTTGAAAATTGCTTGATATCACCTTTGTGAGATAGCATTAAATGTTGTTTGAACCATTGTGAAACAATCTTCAGAAAGCTTCTGACTTCGTGCAGTGTAGGTGTGCAAAGCTTGATACAGTTCTGACACATTGCAGGTACTATGTTACAGCAGTTTCCTTTTCTGGTAAGTTGATTTGAAAAGCTCAAAAGGTCTCTGTAAACTTCCTTAAATGAAACAAACTTGCATAAGACGTTGAGGATGCATTTAAGTCTTGTTCAGAAAGTATTCTGATTAGAGACAAATGCCACATAGACAGTCTTCAGCAGGTCTTTTTAATTCACACAGTATATCTCTTCAGAGGGTTGAGAATCTTTAGCAGATTCTTCTTCTTCAAAGGTTGCACCACTTCAGAGGGTTGCTCCTTTAGAGAGTTGCTGAAACATATGAAATACCCTTAAGAGAATTTGTACTATTTATAGCATACTTTAACCAAATTTGTTACTCATTAAAAGTTAGGGTTGTGAGACTTAAACATTATTAATCACTTAATAATATTTTGAGACTCAACATTCTCCCCCTTTTTAATGATGACAAATTTGCTTAAAATATCAAATATCTGAAGGGAAATAAAGTTTAAAGAAATGAAATCTCCCCCTTTATCAGATACTTGATTACATTGCATTGCTCCCCCTGAATATAGGATCCTCTCTTTGAAAACACTTAAAAACTTCAAATATTGTTAGTTTATATTACTCCCCCTTTTGTCATCAATCAAAAGGGTATCCAGAGCTTGCTGAAGTATTAAATGCGTAGCAGAGTAATAAATGTGGGGTAATCAAGCAGCAATTAATTCGGACACTTGAATTTCTGAATCAGGTGAAAACATAATAATTATTTTTATGCAATCAATCAGAGATATTTCAAATTTTCATGGAGTAAATACGCACAAGTATTACGTAGTCACACCAGCAAGTATGAAAATTAAACACACATGTGAGTCAAAACATCTCATCTATTAAGATAATTCAGAAAGTTGAATAACAGTAAAAACATAGAACACATAGACTCTCTGAAAAGCACTACAGACTACTGCTCCTTTTATGCTTAGGCCTTGATACTTGAGTAGGAGTAGTTTTCAGTTGTTTCATCAAGTTCTGAAATCTCTGATTCTTGTTTCTCAACCTTCTGATTTCTCTCTCTCTAATCTAAAGTGCCTCAAAAAGATCAGCTTATCTGAAGATAACTAATACATGCCTCTTGGTGAACACAATCTCCCCAAAGCCATTGGGTAAGCCAAAGTCAGCAGGCTTTACCACAAGATAAGTGTAAATGGCAGGAGTCCATTTTTGCACAATCCAATCTTCATGTAGCTCATGCTTGGATCCAAGAAATGTACCAGGGAACCATGTTCTAAATTCTTGAACAGAAAGGGTGCTCTTGGTAATTGAATCAGCAAATCATACTTCATTCTAGAGCATGAACCTTCCTTCTCCCTCTCATGCCAATAGGAATCCCACAATCTGTCTCTGTAGGTGTGGTCAAAACCCCCCATAAGCTTCTAAGTCTTTAGGGAGTCTTTCCCATTCATCTTTGGTCATAGGCTCAGGTTCATCCATGTAGGCAGAGTAGAACTTAGGTTCCTTCTTCTTGTCTTTAGGACCTTTAGCAAACGGTAATCTTGGCACTATTCTGTCAGGTTTCCAGTAGATAGTGGTGGAAGGCTTCCAAGTAAGTGGCTTCGGAGGCTTGAAACTTCTACGTCCAACATAGGCAGCTATGTACCTTTCATACAACTCAGTTTTCCAGATTCAGATGCCTGATGAAAATCCAGTCTTCAGCAGGTATCCTCACATGGTCTGAGGAGGTTATGTTAATCTTCTTCCAAAAATGCTTGGGAGGTAGCACTTCTTGCCTTATCCTTTCAAGTTGAGCAGCCAACACATCACCACCAGAATCTTTCTGAGTAGCACACTTTTTTCTCTAGCAGCATCCATGGAACCAACATGCAAACCAGGATACTTGAGAGAAAGAGGAAGATGTTCTATGAAATACAACAGTTCTTCATAGAGATTCGGGAACTTGGGCACTCTGACCCTTTGATTGTAAGGGGTGGTGTAGAACTTCTGTGGAAATTCTGAAGATTTCAGCAAGTCCTTGAAGGTTATGATTCGAGCCATATTTTCAATGGATGGCTTTCTTGAAAGATCTCTGGACTTGGGCTTCAGCAGAACCTCCCTTGGAGTTAAGTCACCTTCCCAAACAAATTTGCCTTCACCTTTGCTTACATATCTTCCCTTAGTTCCCCAGTCAATAGAACTGGATAAGACAAGAATAAGGGCAAGTTCAGTAGACATCCTGTCATCATCAAGGTTCATTTCAAAAGGTGATGGTGGTGGAAGGGTAGGTGAAGATGGATCAACACATCAACTGGTTCAGAACTTATTGGAATAGCAGAAACAAGTTCCACAGCAGCAACAACTTGTTCTACAACCATAGGATCAACAACAACAACAGGTTCTGCAACCTTCTCAACATCAACAGGTGCAGCAACCTTATCAGCAGGTGGATTTTCAGCAGGTCCACACACAGTAATTTCAGTATCAGCAACCTTTTTAACAGCAGCAGGTTGACTGATTTCTTCAGAAGTGTGTTGTTCTGAGGACTTATCAGCAAGCACAGGCGCCTCAAGAACCTTGACTGGAACCTTGGAAGGACTCACATCCTCCACCAAATCAATGGGATCAAGGTTCCCAAAATTGACCTTGATCTTCTTGTAAGGTTCAACTTCAGGGATTGGTAATCTGTTGATCTCTTGCATCTTCCTTTTATATTTGACAATTTCAGTAAGAGGATTTTTCAATGGATCATAGGGCATATAGTTTGCAGTGGGTTTGGCAGATATCCTCTTGAATTGCATCTTTTTCAGCTCCTCCAGCTTCTTGGATCTTGCCTGTAGAGCAGCTTACCTATATGTTACAGGTTCTTCTATTGATTGAGACTTGCTCCTGGTGATGATTGGAGCAGTGGGTACTTCTACTACAGGTGACAATAGATTTCTCCTCTTCATCCTACTTGATTTTGAAGCTCTCTTCCTCTTAGGCACAACTGATTTTTCTAGTTTCTCATCTTCAATCATGGCCTTCTGAGCAGCTTCAGCCAGAGCCCTATCATTTCTTCTTGCTCCTTGACCTTTCTCAATTCTTCTTCTTCCAATGCATTGGCCAAAGCAGCAATTTCTCTCAGCTCCGGATCAGGATGGCTTGTGGTAAGTGGCATCACCAACAAGGGTTTTTCAGATGAGGTTGGGGCATCAACCATCATGTCCTGGCCCAGTATGGTAGGCTCAGTGACTTCAGTCTCAACCACTTTAGGATTCTGACCCACAATTTCAGTAGGTTCATTCAGAACCTTCTGAACAGGTTCAAAAGCTTTTAGTGGTTCAACCTCTGTCACCTTTTCAGATGATGTTGCCCTCTGAAAAGATGCTTCTACCTCTCTTACCCTTTCCAAGTCAGCAGGTGAGAGGGTCTTCTAAGAGACCTTGGTCCTCTTCTTTTTCACCAATTTCTTTTCTAGGGTGACATCAGCAGGTTGGAATTCCTCCTTCCTTGCATCCCCTTGTAGTTCCTCCTCCAAGATTTCCAGCACAGATCTTTGGAATTCAACAACAAGCTTCTTCTTGGAAGCAGGTTTCTTTACATCAATCCCCATTTGCTTGATGGTTGTAGCAGTAAAGTAACTGGGGGGTTTCTGATTGTACAACTTCTCTACTAGAAGCTTGAAGTGCAGCATTATCTTCATGATGAGAGTGTTGTGAGGGAGGTTAGCAGCAGTGTCCCTTGACCTTCTGATCATGTGATATAAAATCATCCATGGAAGGCTGATTTTCTTTTTCAGCATCAGGTGAATAAGGCAGAACCGTTCCAGTTTTGAGATGTGATCCTTGCCTCCTCTTTTAGGAAGAATGCAACATCCCAGTATATCAAACAGAATCCTGGGTGTAGGCAGCAACCCAGTTCCCTTAAGGTTGGTTGGATTTTCTGAACCGAACAGTTACTTGTTATATACCCTAGTCAGGGATGAACTAAACGCCTTTAGCTTTGACGTTAGTGACTACTTCCGGCACTGAAGTATCAACAAAAATTCCTTACCCAACACAGTGGCCTTCAGAAAAATCTTTCTATTTCCTTCCACTTCCTTTGCAGTCCTCCAAAACTCATAGACACTAGCTTCGTGCCATGAGCAGAAAATGTGGTCGAAAAACGGAGTCCACCCAGCAGCATTGAAGTAATCCCTTAGATCATGACCACTTTAAGCAAGGTCATTAAGCTTTACGCATCTGGTTGGGACAATTTTCCCTCCAGCCTTAGTAGCAGCAACACTTTTCTTGGAAGCCATTGAAGTTTCAGAGAAAACTTAGGAGAAGGTAGGGTTTGAGAGAAGATGGAGAGCTTGAGTGCACAGAGAGTTTCTGGAAGATGAGAGGGTCTAAGCAATGAAAGTGTAACCTTGAGAGACTTCCCACGCGCTCTATAAATAGACACAGACATAGCATTGATGATGGCAGTTACAGGATGCGCAGACATAGGGAGTCGTGCGTCGTGCATATTTCAGAGAGTAGGTGAAAGATCAACCGTTTCTCAGTGCCACGTCACCAAGTGACATTTCAAAAAGTATATGTATTCAGCAGGTTCAATAGATTCAGCAAGTACATAAATTTCAGCAGTCACATATATTTCAGGAAGTTCAAGTATTTCAGAAAGTCAATCACACATATTTTCACAGATTTTCATATGAGTCAAACAATCTCAAATATTTCAATTGTAGTAATAAACAATGTTACCAATAAGAGTACTTAAGAGTTTGAATGAACAATCTTTAATTGCTGAGACTGAACATTGCTTTCTAAGATGAATTGTGAGTGAATGTTTTCAGTAGTTTATGTTGAATGCTCTTAGTACATAAACCTTCCTTTCATCAAGAGTTCCTTTCATCCATTCTTCATGAGTAATTCTGGGAGTTTTCTTTGATTTCTCGAGAACATCTACAAGAGAAACAATTAAGGTTTTTGGTACCCATATTTTTTTGGGTCCACCTGGGTCTGTTTCTGGTAAGGGTTTCTCTTTGTTTACACTCAGACTTAAAGAGTCTATGTTTGTCATACTGAGGACACCCATCAACCTTTTTCTTATCCTTTTAGGCAACTTAGAATCTGATGATTTAAATGATGGTTTTCTAGAGAAACATAAGCCTCTTTTATCTTTTAACTTTTTCTGAGTTTCCAATAATCTGTTAAGATTATTAGTTCCTTCAGCAAAGTTGGCTAAGTCTTTAGTAAGTTCCTTAATCTTTCCTTGAAGTTTTTGTTTTTCTTCAAGTAGACTTTTGGAATTACTATTCTCTTTCTCCTGAAACTCTTCTTTAAGTATAAGATCTCCTTTTTCAAGATTCTTGTTTTTGTTGCATATAGTATATGCATTTGAGAGTTTTTTATACTTTCTGAAAAGTTCCTTGGAGCTGTCTACCAAATCATCATATTCATCTAGAAGAGTTAAAGATGTTACCTCAGACTCAGAGTTTTCTGAAGATGTTTGATTGGCCATTAAGCACGGATTTTCTTCATCAGATGAATCTTCTTCTGTTTCTGAAGTAGAATCTACTGAGATGGATTCATCATCTTCAATTTCTTTAGAGATTGATGAAGCAAGAATGTCCCAAATTTCCTTTGCAGAGATGCATCCTTGAACCTTTTCATATTCAGTTTTGTTCAGAGACCATACCGGATAGAGTTTGGCTTGAGCATTTAGTTGAACTTTTAATTTTTGCTCACTTGACCATTCAGCTTTTGGGATGGGCTCTCCATCTCCCATAGGAATGTAGTCTCCATCAACAACTATTTCCCAGAGATCCAGATTGTTGCTTTCTATAAACAACTTCATATGCTCTCTCCAGTAGAAATATTCATTTCTGTTGAATCCATGTGGCCTGGTGACAGATACTCCTTCAGAGATGTACTGATCATAGCTTGTTGAGGTTTCCATCTTGGATCTTTTTCCTCAGCACTGTTAGATGCTTAACCCGAGGTTGAGCTCTGATACCAACTGTAGAAACCACAGGAAACACTAGAAGGGGGGTTGAATAGTATTTTAAATGTTCAAACATATTTTTCAGAAACCTTTTAACAAGAAAAGCTTTTCACAAATGTTTTTGGCAACTTGCTGAAACTGGAGTTATGGTACTTGCTGAAATTATTTCAGCAGGTCCAATAAAATTGTTTTTCAAACTGTTTCCTAAAACATATTTTGTTAAGATTATATTTCAACAGTATAAATCACTATATTCCGAACCCTTATTGTTAGTAAAATAACTGAAATAGAGAGATAAGGGTAGAGAAGACTTAGCCAAGAGATTTATCCTGGTTCACTCACATCCACCGTGAGCTACGTCCAGTCCCAATGCCAAACCAGTAGAGGATTTTTCACTAACTGATCAGTTACAAGTATTCTTTTACAGTCAAGCCTTTTCAGGCTCTTTACAGCAAGTATTCTTTTACAGACAAGCCTCTCCAGACTCAAACCAAGTATTATTTTACAGACAAGCCTCTCTAGGCTCAAACCAAGTATTCTTTCTTCCACCAAGCCTCTCCAGACTCTCAGACACTTGAAAGTGTTTACAAATGAATTTTTGTTTAAGTTGCTGAACTTAGACAAGTTCCAAACTTAAACTGAAACAAACTTGTACAATATAACTGAGTAAGACTCAGGATAAATGAAAGTTGTCGTACAATGAATTGAGAGAATAACAGAGTATATCTTGGCAGCGTTTTGGCTTGAGAAAATCTTTTCTCACACCCATTGAAGTCCTTTACGAAGCTTTATATAGAACCAAAGTTGAGTCCGTTGAAAATTGCTTGATATCACCATTGTGAGATAGCATTAAATGTTGTTGGAACCGTTGTGAAACAATCTTCAGAAAGCTTCTGACTTCGTGCAGTGTAGGTGTGCAAAGCTTGATACAGTTTTGACACGTTGCAGGTACTGTGTTACAACAGTTTTTCTTTTCTGGTAAGTTGATTTGAAAAGCTCAAAAGGGTCTCTGTAAACTTCCTTAAATGAAACAAACTTGTAGAAGACTTTGAGGATGCATTTAAGTCTTGTTCATAAAGTCTTCTGATTAGAGACAAATGCCACGTAGAGAGTCTTCAGCAGGTCTTCTTAATTTACACAGTATATCTCTTCAGAGGGTTGAGAATCTTTAGCAGGTTCTTCTTCTTCAGAAGGTTGCACACTTAAGAGAGTTGCTCCTTCAGAGAGTTGCTGAAACATATGAAATACCCTTAAGAGAATTTGTACTATTTATCAACATACTTTAACCAAATTTCTTACTCATTAAAACTTAGGGTTGTGAGACATAAACATTATTAATCACTTAATAATATTTTGAGACTCAACACCCCCCGCTCCCACCTGATTGTATTAATTATTTGCAAGCCCTAATTTCTGATGAGGATATTAGGAGAACCATTTTTGCCATGGGTGACCTAAAAGCCCCTGGTTTTGATGGCATCCATACTATTTTCTATCAAGCTCATTGGAATAGTGGGTAAGGACATTTGTAGATTAGTAGAAAGTGTTTTTGATGAACCTCATACTGTGGAAAAACTCAATGACACTCTAATTACTTTAATCCCTAAGGTTGAGGGTGCATCTAATCTAAGACAGTTGAGACCTATAAGCTTTTATAATGTCTCCTATAAGATTATTACAAAAGTACTATCTCAAAGACTTACGGGAATTTTAAATTAAGTGGTAGGTCCTAATCAAGGTATTTTTATCTAGGGGAGACAAAGTAAAGATAATATAATCATTACAGAAGAAATAATACACTCTATGAGAAGGAAAAAGGGTAAAAAGGGTTGGATGGCTATTAAAATTGATAGAGAAAAAGCCCATGATAGGCTTAATTGGAATTTTATTTGTGATAACCTTAAGGAAGTTGGTCTTCCGGATCATATAACTGAAATTATAAAATTCTGCATTACTACCCCTAAAATGAGGGTACTTTTTAATGGTGAGGTTCTGGATCCTTTCTCCCCATCTTGTGGAATTTGGCAAGGTGGCCCTATTTCTCCCTATATTTTTGAATTGTGTATTGAACACCTTTTTCATCTAATTAATCTAGTTGTTGAGCATAACTTTTGGAGACCCTTTAAAATTGGTAGGTCTGACCCATAAATTTGTCACCTAGCTTTTGCGGATGATCTAATTCTATTTTCTGAAGCTAAGCTTGATCAGGTTGAAATTATTACAATTCTGGGTCATTTTGTGCCAGTTCAGAACAAAAGGTTAGTCATGAAAATACACGTGTTTTCTTTTCTAGAAATGTTTGTCAACAAATTAGGGAGGAGATCTCAGATGCTTTGGGATTCCAAAGAATTGAGGATCTTGGAAAATATTTAGGTGTCCCAATATTAAATGGAAGAGTAACAAGGGCAACTTTCGATTCTACTATTATGAAGACTAAACAACGTCTGTCTAATTGGAAGGCTAAAACATTATCATTTGTTGGCCGCTTAACTTTATCTAAATCTATCATAAATGCTATCCCTTTACATTATGCAATCAACTTTCTTAACTAAGTATACTTGTGATGATTAGCTTTGTAGGGTTTTTTTTTATGAGGTGATACAGAGAATAAGAGGAAAATTCATCTTGTGGGTTGAGACAAGATTTGTAACCCTAAATTATTTGGTGGGCTAGGTCTTAGGAAAAACTGTGAATTAATAAAGTTTTCATGATGAAATTATGTTGGGGTTTAACCAATCAATCTCAAGACCTATGGGTAAGAGTCTTAAAAGCAAAAATATAATTGTGGGAATGAAACAATTCCTACTATTAAGAAAAAACCAAATTCATCCAATATTTGGTAGGGAATATGTAATGTTTGGAATGATTTCATTCCTAACTGTACCTAGAGGTTGCAAGGTGGCTTAGATTGTAAATTCTGGATGGATAACTGGATCCCTATTATAACCCCCTTGCTCAACTGACTATTCAACCAATTCCTGAAGAAGATTTACAGCTCCCGGTTTTGAGCTTTACAACAGTAGATGGACAATGGGATTTAAACAAATTCGTGGACTTCATTCTTAGAGATATTTGCAGGAAGATTCAAGGATTAGTACTGCCTTATCAGGATGCAGTAAATGATCATATTGCTTGGAAAGGAACAAATGATGGTTGGTTCTCTATTAGCTCTGCTTGTGAAGCAGTTACATTAACTAGGCTATGTGCTCCTAACAGATTATTGAAGAAAATTTGGCAATGTCAAGGACTCCAAGATTGTGGATGCTGATATCAAAAATTACAAGCAATATACTACTCACCAATGTCCAAAGGAGGAACAGGAACCTTACTGATGATGAGCGTTGCCCCCTGTGCACATCAAAACCAGAAACATTAATGCATCTTTTTAGAGACTACTCAGAATCAACTCAATTGTGGAATAAATTCTTTAAACCAGAGTTCTTAAGGAAATTTTACACACCTCAATCGATAAATGCTTGGATATTATCAGGATTCAATTATCATCCACCTGATGGTGACACTTTACGGAGGGATCTCTGCTTTGGATATACACTGGAAGCAATTTGGTGCCTTAGGAATGACCTAATCTTTAATCAAATGTGTTCATCAATTGAAACAGTGAGCTAAAAATTTTGTGCTTAAGTGCAAAGTGTTATGGAATCTTTTCAAAGTGGAGGGAATAATACCTTAGGGCTTAACCAAGCCAACTCGAACTTCATTCGATGGATCCCTCCGTCGTGCGACTAGGTTAAGGTGAACTTCGATGGGGCTTTCTTTGACGATCGTGAAGTTGAAACTTGCGGGGCAATCATCAAAGACTTTAGGAGAAAATTCATTTAAGGGTTTTCTTGTAATTTAGGGCTTTGTTTGATCCTAAATGCAGAGCTCTGGTGAATCCTAAAAGGACTTCAGATGGCTCATTAACATGGCTTCACCCGAGTAATACTAGAAGCAGACTCTTCAGTTGCTATACAATTGTAGAAGCAGGATGCCCAAGAACACACACAACTTTCAATCTGGTTCAACGCATCAGAGAACTAGCAAGGAATTTCAACAGAGTGATTTAGACCCATATACTTAAAGATGATAATGGTCATGCAAATATTTTGGCCAAACATAGGTTGGGTATGAACGGAGAGTATGTTAGATTTAGTTCTGTTCCTCACTTTGTGGTGGTGCCATTCATCTTGAATGCCTCTGATATTGTTTCCAAAGAGGTGATTAAGGTTTGTTTTAGTGGGTTGTATGTTTTCGCTATCTGGCCTTGTAGGCCAATCTTCTCATAAAAAAATAGATTGCCCATATTGTTAATATTTTCTTGATATTTTTTTAGCTTCTGATTTTTCATGAATACATTGTGAATCACATTGAGTTTTTGACGAGAAACAATTACAAGAGATAGAAAGATGATATCTATTTGTCCCTTAGCTTGTTGGATATTGACATGGCTATTAGGTAAGATAAGCCCGTCATAACTGATGAAAGTACGAATGATCAAAATGCATATCACAAGGAATGGACAAAGGCTAATTGTAAGCACATGGTGCTAATTAAGCGATCCATTGATGAGTCACTGGTGAAGGCAATCCCATAATCTGAGAATGCCAAAACTATTCTTGCTTCCATTTGGGAAAGGTATGCAGTTTCTGCGAAAGCCGAAGTGGGACAATTGATGAAAAATTTCATCAATATGAAGTATGATGGGATTGGTGGTGTTAGGCAATACATAATGAAAATGGTGACCCCTTGCCAATAAACTCAAATACCCTGATTGCCCCGTAGTTTACAAATTCCTTATTTGTCATGCCTTCTACTCTTTACCCATTAGTTTGATGCCCTGAAAACTTCTTGTAATACGTAACTGAAAGAGGAGTGGAACCTGGACACCCTTATTTCAATTTGTACCTAAGAAGAGGATAGCATAAGCCATGTGATATCTAGGAGTGCAAATCTGGTTTCTTAGCCTCACCATAAGAAGTTCCCTAACAAAAAAGAGAACAAGTTCCAAAGAAAAAATTCTCCTGATAAAAAGCCCGGTCCATCTCATAAGCCCCTTGGTCCTAAACCTGACATTCAAAAGAAAGAAATAAAGTGTTGGTTTTGCAAATCAGCAGGACACATAAAATCAAATTGTCAAGACTTTAAATCTTTCTTAAAAAATAAGGGTAAAGGTGAGTGACTTACTTTCGTTTGTTATGGACCAAGTTTGATAGATGTTCCACTAAATTCATGGTGGATTGATTCTGGAGCATCTATTCATGTTGCTAATTATTTGCAGGGGTTCAACAAAAAGCGAAAACCAAGTGAAGCTTAAGTCAATCTATGTGTATGGAATGGAAATAAAGTTGACGTCCTATCTATGGGATTGGTCGAACTAAAATTGGAGTTTGGTTTTGTTTTGCATTTGAAAGACTTTGTTTATGTAACTGTCCATGAGGTGAAATTTGATTTCTTTGTCAAAACTTGATGATTGCGGTTTTGCTTTTATTTCAATAATGAATTTTGTCATTTGTCTTTCAATTACCAAGTTGTTGGTAAAGCTGTTAAATCTGATGGTTTATATTGCTTGAGCCTTGATTCCAATGTTTTCAATTCCTTTCATGTTCAAACAGTTGGATCTAAAAGAGATTTTATTAAAGAAAATTCTTTTTCTTTATAGCATAAGCGTCTTGATAAAAGATAAGTTTCTTCCTCTTCTTAATTATAAATATCTTGAAGAATGTCTAGATAGTATAGAGGAAAATTGACCAAAACAAATAGGAAAAAGTCTACACATAATCAAGATATTTTGGAAATCATTCATACTGATACCTATGGTCCTTTAAAACCAACCTTTTGTGAAAATAAATATTTTATAACTTTCATTGATGACTTTTCCTATTTTTTTATGTCTACCTGATAAATGATAGATATTTATATTTAGAAAATTTTTAAGACTGAGGTAGAAAACCAATGTGGTAAAAGGATTAAAATTGTGAGGTCGGACCGAGGTGGTGAGTTTTATGGTAGGCATAACGAGACTAGACAGTTAATGGGACTTTTTTCTAAATATCTTGAAAACTGTGGAATTGTTTCCCAATTTACTATGACAGGGGACTCCTAAGTAAAATGAGGTAGTTGAGAGAAGAAATCGCACTTTGATGGAGATGGTGAGTTCTATGATGAGTCCGACTAGATTACCTGAATCCCTTTGGGGAGAAGCCTTTAAAACAACCATGTATATCCTAAATAGATTACCTTCCAAATATGTTCCTAAAACACCTTTTAAAACTTTTTAAGGGGTGGAAACCAAGCATTAACCATTTCGTGTGTGGGGTAATGTTGCTGAGGTAAAAATTTACGACCCTACTACCTCAAAATTAAGTCCTAAAACCACCAGATGTTACTTCATTGGTTATCCCATTAATGCTAAAGGCTACCGGTTCTACTATCCTGCCCGTGGAACAAAACTAGTTGAGGCAATCTCTGCCAAGTTCTTGGAAAATGATATGGGTGGTTTTGACATCTTTGTTGACAAGGTAACAAATTCTAATAAAGAGCAGCTTATTGTTTCAATTCCTATTGTTCAAGAAAGATTTGTGTATCAACCAAATGAAAGAGCGGGTGAAGTCCCACGACAAGAAGTTACGGAAGATGTGCCACCATCAGCTCCTAAAGAGCCGATTGAAAATCCTCCTTTTAGGTGGTCACATAGAGAAAGAAGACATGTTAATCTTGATGATTATTATTATACTTTTCTTGGAGAGTCAGATTTCAATATTGGCTGCATGCTAGGTCTGGAAAATTACAAGGAAGCTATTTGCAGTGTTTTGTCTGATAAATGGATTGATGCCATGAATGATGAGCTACTCTCTATGAATCATAATGGTGTGTGGGAGCTTGTAGAAGCTCTTGATGGTTCTAAGCCCATTATATGTAAGTAGATTTTCATGACTAAATAGGATTCTAAGGTAAATGCGGAGTGTTTTAATGTTGTGACAAAGGGGTACACTAAAGAAGAGGGTATGGATTATAAAGAAACTTTTCTCCAGTTTCCTCTAAAGATTCCTTTAGGCTCATTATGGCTTTAGTGGCACGTTATGATCTAGAATTGCATCAGATGGTTGTGAAAACAACTTTTCAGAATGGGGATCTTTATGAGGAGGTTATATGGAGTAACATGAAGGTTTTGTAAAGAGTGGCAAAGATCATTAGGTATGTAAACTGAAGAAATCAATTTATGATTTGAAACAGGTTGCCAAGCAGTGGTATCTTAATTTTGATGAGATCATCACCTCCATGGGCTTTGTGGAAAACAAGATAGATCAATGCATATATCTCAAAGTAAGTGGGAGTAAGTTTATTATTCTTGTTCTCTATGTAGATGACATCTTACTTGCTAAAAATGATTATGATATACTTGTTGAGACCAAGAACATGTTATCAGTGTTTTTTGACATGAAGGACCTTGGGGGGCTTCTTTTGTTTTGGGGATAGAGATCCATAGAGACAGGTTTTGTAAACTTTTGGGTTTATCTCAAAAGGCTTATATTGATCGTGTTTTGAAGCAGATCAATATGCAACATTGTAAACCTAATAATGTCCTTATTGCCAAATGGGATAAGTTGTCTAAGGATCAATGTCCCAAGAATGATATTGAAAAGCGCTCCATGGAAAATATTCCTTATGCCAGTGCAGTTGGTAGCTTGATGTATGCTCAGGTGTGCACTAGACTTGATTTGTCTTTCATTGTTAATGTTTTGGGTAGGTTCCTATCAAACCCAAGACATGTTCATTGGGTTGCTGCTAAAAAGGTTATAAGGTACTTGCAAAAGACAAAGGAATACATGGTTGTTTATAGGAGAGTTGATGACTTGGATGTTACTGGCTACTCTAACTTAGACTTTTCTGGTTGTCCAAATGATGAGAAATCTACTTTTGGATATGTTTTCATGTTGGCTGGAGGAGCTATATCTTGGAAAAGTGTAAAACAGACTTTGACAACTTCTACTACGCAAGCTGAGTTTGTGGCTTGTTAAGGTGTTGCATCTCATGCTATATGGTTAAAAAACTTTGTTTTTGCTCTTGGAATTGTAGACTCCATTTCTAAGCCATTGAATTTTTTTTTGTGACAATAGTTCTACTGTTTTCTTTACCGAGAACAACAGAACCACTACAGCTTCTAAGCATATAAGGATTAAGTTCCTGGTTATCAGAGAGATGATGGAGAATGGAGAGATTCTTGTTAAGCATACTCTCATTGAGAGGATACTTGCTGACCCCCTAACTAAAAGACTTAGACCCATGGTATTTATGAACCATGTTGAGAATATGGGTGTCGTAAGGTCTTTTGATGTATTTAGTTAGTGAGAGAATATGGTGTCGTAGGGTCTTTTGATGTATTTGGTTAGTGAGAGTTATCATTATTTTATGTTTTATTTTATTTTATTGCATTGGACTTATGTACATTTGTTTTGGTGATATTATGTATTTGCTGACATTCTATATCATTAATACAATAATGAAATTTTATACTTTGTCTTGAGATGTTTTATTTCCTTTCAGGGAATGATGTTTCATGGGATACATGTTAATGATCTTCGTGGGAGATTGGTTGTGTTTTCTTGGGAGGACACAATGTAGCATTCATACATAGTAGCACGTAAAAGGATCATATAATGTTATGATGTGTACCTACACTTGCACATTTTTGTTATGATCTTACTAATGAAGTTAGTTATGTGGTCATTGGTGAACAAAACTCTAAATAGTTTTTTTTTTCTTTTTTTATTTATGGCTCTTGGCTAATGATTTGTTACTTGTATTGGTCATGTTTTGTGGTGATTATATTCAAGTTGTTTATGTGGCCATAGTTGTTCAACCTGAGAGTCATTTTCAAAATGAATTTGAATATTCGTAAAACCCGATCAATATTGCCCTAGTGGGAGAATGTTAGAATATTCTTCGTTTAGGATACTATGGATTGGTGTGATTTCATTTTATTAAAAACAGGTTGAATGTATAACCTGATATATTTTTCCCTGTGAGCCCATATTATTCTATGATCCTATTTTGGGTTTTAGGAATCACCATGTGAGCATATAATTATTGGGATGAGTCTAGTATGCGAGTGTGCTGAGCAATACGTGTTGGGCCTAATATCTATGACGAATGGAAATTAGGTAACCCATGTTTTTATTAAAAGGAGGTAGGATCCCAATTTGACTCTTGATATACATATGCTATCTGACTGCTCATGGTTCCATCAAGGAGACAGTTTGTGAAAGAGGGGGAGATCAAGTGGAAGAGTTTGTTCTTGACGTATACATGTGTGTACGTTTTGTGACACCAAGGGAGAGTTATAGACAATGTCTTCAAGTGGTACGCAATTTACCTTTTATAGAAATTAATTTTAGGTGTTCTAAATTTAGGTATTGATCCTAATAATTTTAACATTAACTTGTAGTTTTCTATTTCTTAAGCATTACACCTTTTCTATTTAGCTTACTGCACAACACTAATGTTTAAGATTTAGCTTACTACATAACATCCATAAATACACATTTAGCAATCTTTAAAAGAAATATATTATTATTATTTTGCATAATAAGATTTTATTTTATATTAAGATATATATTTTAATAAATTTAAACTTGTTTCATTATCCGATTCTTAAGAAATTAATACTAATAAATAATTCTTAATTTGTCTTATTAGTATTTATGTTATTTAATTCTTATTATATTTATATCACAATAATTTAGAAAATAGGAGAGAATTTATGTATGTTTTAGAAATTAAGAAGGTTTTGTGTAAGAAATAAATGAGGTATTTGATGAAATTCTGGTAAGCGTACCAAAATTTCAGCAGTATATTAGTAAGTATGAGTTATCGTATCCACAGGGAACAGTTCAATTTTAAATACTAGTGGTCACATCTGTCAAGTGAGAGACTATATTTGATATGAGTGTAATTTGCAATAGTAAATAAAGAAAACAATAAATTGAAATGGTTGAGCAGGTTACTTGAACTAGGATTGAACTTCGTTTATTGCACCCCTTTCGTATGTGAAACCCAATAATATTTATGAATATGCAATTATAACATCTTGGCACAAATTAAAGTTATTTCACAAGGTTCCAACAAATATGAAATACTCAGAAATAATCTACCCTGGTTCCCACAGTGATAAATTACCCTGGATTAAAGACTTATTTGTTTACGCTATCAATTCACCCCGGTTCCCACAATGACTACTATGAGCGTTTTTACCCAATTAGAATTCAAGTTTCCTATTCCTAGGTTCCCCCAAACTCGCTATTGATTTTATAGAACCACCTTCCGAATGCACCCCATAAAACCAACCTATAACTCTGGCACACAGGCGGAAGCTAAGCATTAAGCACAGAATAAAAACACTGATATTATAAAAACAAGGATTCATAAATATCAAAGAGAATTCACATACAATTGGGGATTGAATCGACTACATTTAATCCTATGGGAGAGTTTAGCTACTCATGGTAGCCATTACAAACCAATAGAGAAATTGTCACACTTTTTTCTAGCTCCAGCTTTGCTCCGCCCTCTCTCTCTAAGCTCATTTGATCTTTGCAAAAGGTCCTATTTATAGATGAAGGAAAGCTATATGAAATCTGGAAGGAATCTGTTTTGAAATCAGATTAGAAAACAAATCCGTGTTCCTGCGCTTCACCTGCGCTCAGCGCATCTGAAGCGCAGGATCCAGAGAGGAACCCTGATAGTTACGCTTCACCAGCGCTGAGCGCAGGTGGAGCGTATTTCTCGATCAGCTTCTCTTGATTCTCTCCCTTTTTTAGCTTAATCTTTTCCTGATCTTATCTTTGTTTGCTTGGATTTCCTCATTTCCCTCTTTTTGATCTGATTTTGTGTTTATCTTGACTTTGAATTTAAATTGGGAAGCTTATCCGCAGAATCCTTGTTTAAATGGTTGCTGATCTTATCTTTATTTGCTCTCATTTAAACTTCAAATCTGCAGATCCTATCCTCGAATAATGCTATCTTCTTTTCTCATTCAAATCTCTCTCATAAATCTGCAAAATCAACATTTTTTATATTAAAATAGCATCAAATTCAAATTAAATATTTACAAAATAAACATTTATTACTAAAAAGAGATAATTCGGGGCATAAATTTACTATTTTACCCTTGATAAGTGCAGTAATTAATCACTAATTTATCATATATTTTGAACTTATCAGTATTTTAATAAGAAATAACAAGTCACTAACCATAATAAATTATATTTTTGTTTAATCTATTTTAAATTTTTTAGAAATAAATATTTTATTCACTTTATTTTAATATATTTAATTTAATCTTATTTCGGTTAAAAATGTTTTATATTAAATAAAGATGTTTTTTACTTATATTTCAGTTAATTTATACTTATTTCATATATCTCTTTCATTTGACATGATAGTTGCGTACACGTGGTCGACTTGGTACCAAGATCCCACCAATCAGAGGTTGTGGGAGGTTCATCCCTCTAGGTGAGCTTGTAACACAGGCAACTTGTGTACATCGCGATAGGACAACTAAGGTACAACCTACCCCTACACCTCAAGACCAGCCTACCACTCCACCACTAGTCCAACCTATCCCCACACCATAAGACCAACCTACTCTTCCACCATTGGTCCAAGATGAGATGCGAGATGAGGTTCCGCTCGAGGTGCAAGACGAGGAGGGAGATCACATGCAAAGGTAGAAGGAGTATGAGGATGAGTATGAGCAAGAGCATGAGCTTGAGAATGTCCAACCTCAGAGTCCCAGGACCAGTGCTGGTCATGAGAGGAACTCTCAAGGCAGGTTGTTATCCGATCTTATGGAAAAGGGTGAGTTTGTACTATTGCTTTTACTTATTTTGTTTAAATAAACAAATGCTTTTACTTTTATAATTGATTTTTAAAATTGAATTTCTTTGTTTTATAGTTGAGTGTCTAACAATCCTCCTGTTGCGGCCATGTCATGCCATACGATCTTAGTTTCAAGGTCCCCATTATCTATATGAGGTCACCTCGAAGGAGGTGAAAGACAAGTGGTGGGAGAAGTTTACGGTATGCTATGTTAACTTAATGGTATTAAGGTTATGAGATAAAGATCCCTACATTTGTAAACACTAACCATAATTATTATTTCCTTTTGTAGAGAAAAATTACATGGGTGCCTTCTAATGACGCCCAAATTAAAAAGGTGTATGAGTACATGATTGTCAGACGCCTTCAAGATATGCTCACCAAGGCTCGATCGAGTGGGACTAGGCCTTGTTTGATTGGTTAGGATGCATGAGTCGGTCTTTTAGCCTATTGGGCTACTAATGACTTCAAGGAGAAATCAACTCGTAATAAGACTAACTTGGCTTCCCATCAAGGTGAAACAGTCCACACAGCGACCCACAAGACTTACATAGAGGCAACTCTTGAAAATGGTATGTATTTATAACCAAGTTTTCCATAATTCATTAGGTGTTGTGTGTTGTAAAAATTTGTGATATGTGCAATATCTTTTTCAAGGCTTGACATCTTGAGAGGTCTATTGATCCTGATGAGCTTTTTGTTGCAACCCATACTAAGAAAGATTGTGGTTGGGTAGATGAGAGCCCTCGCTCCACATATGTAAGAATTCAGTGTTTGTAGTAACAATATTTATATGAGGTAGTTTTGTAATATAAAAGTAATTAATTATAATACTTTCTCTATAATTAACAAGACATATTATCATGATTGTTTGAGGGAGGCCGAGACACAAATTTCCATTAGAGGGCAACATGGTGTAGTTGGGTCCACTGTAATGTCTTGATTTCTTAATTAAAGAACAATGATCGTTGGAAGCAATATTCCTTGATTTAGAGAATTATTTTCGTGACATTATCGATATCGAATCAATCATACATCACATAAATCGCTTAAATAATCCAACGTTTATATAAGCATCAATCACCAAAATAACAATGTAAATTAATAAATACAGTGTTATGCCAACCATTGGCTAAAATCACTCTAAACAATTGATTCATTTAACTTATATACATCAATATCATAGAGGTCCTAATGAAAGCAAAATAACATGGAGGAATTAGCCCCCGACCTTCCAAATATCCATGATCATAATTCAAGCTAAGGGTCCTGAACTTCTAAAAATAGTTCATAAAACGTGTGCCAATACTAACGTCCCAATGAGTATAAATGTATAATCATGCAGGAAGTGTTGGATAAGCATGTAAATGTAAATGCAACAAGACAACACATATAGCCTTTCACATTATATACATATACATGGTTTAGTCAGTCAATGCATAAGTCATCCTCAATGCTTAACTCAGCATCATGGGTCTTTTCACTTATCCTCTTGGCAGACTTGAGCTCGGAATCCTAGCAAGAAACATCTCCCTTGTAGTCATAAAGACCTCGCCATTTACACGTGCTGTCATATTAGCAAACAATCATGAGTTGATTTTGTCTTTCATTTTCCTCTTTCCTCTTTGGTCAAAGACCCATGAAAAACCCTCTTAGATACTTGAATGTCCTGAAACATGAATTTAAATATGAAACATGTGAACATTTTCCATACTATAAATAGAATCATTCATGAAAGTTAATAATAATAACCATATACCTGTCTTAGATCCCATAAATCAAAACCCTAGAGGTTGGGTATCCTAAAGCAATACAACATCAAATCATGAACATAAATCCTAGGTCAAGAATCAATCATTACCAACCAAGCATTCATAATCAAATCAAGGAGATTCAAGAGGTGGGGTCATTTAGGGTTTTCAAGCACAATGACAATGAATGAGTGGATTGCACTCACCTCCAAGTGATGCAAAAACGTTCTTGAAGGGGTATTAGCTTCCTTCTCATTCTCCTTTTCCTTTTCTTAGAGAATTAACCTCTTTGGCACTATCTCCTTCTCCTATATTCTCTAGGGCAAGATAGGGTTTGGGGAAAATTAGAAAAGTGGGTCTTAAATGACCCTTACAGTCTTTTATAAAAATCTGACTCATGAATTTTCGCTCAAGCGAATGATTTTTGCATGAGTGAAAATTAGACAGAGGCTAATTGCCTGAAATATTGCTTGAGCGAAAATCTTTCATTCAAGTGAAAACCAGGAAGAAACCTTTTCGTGCTCTCTGCCTTAAATTCGCTTGAGCGAAAATCCTTAACTCAAGCAAATTTATCAGACAGTTCTCTACCAAGTTCTGTCTGATATTTTCGCTTAAGCGAGGAATCCTTCGCTTGAGCAAAAATGAGGCAATGTTGCTCCCCTGAATTCATCTTCCCTTCACTCAAGTGAACCAACTCTCGCTTGAGTGAAAATGAGGCAATGTTGCCTCCATTTAAACAGGTTTTCACCCTTCCAACCTATTCCATTTTAAGAAAAACTCTTTTTATCATAAATTTACTTAGGAAAATTGGTTGCAAAATTTGGGGTGTTACATCCACCAAGTTACAGCTATGGAGGGATGTTGCTATTGGTAAGACAAGGGGCCGATGTTATGGCACCGGGGATATGGTATCCGACATTCGACCCAGTGTGATATGCCTCACTCAAGAGTCCTGATCCCCAACCACCACTAGTGACGGGTCTCAGCATTCTGCTGAGGCTGAGGCATTGCGTCAAGAGGTCATTATATTTAGTCAGCGAGTCGATCAAACTAATGAGAGAGCTGAATAAGCAATTGAGAGGTTGACATGCTTTGAGGAGGAGATGCGCTTGCTTCGACAGCAACTACGATTGGTTTTGGATCAACACAGCGTAGATTCTTCCACTAGTATGAGTCACATGCATCCTCGCTATGACAAGGACATGGATGACCAGCCTGTAAGTAATGGTCCTTCCCCCACATCATTAGTGTCGTCATAATTGTTGATCTTATTTCTTTTATGTACTATGACATTAGTTTATTACTGTGCTTTATGTGTATATTTATATTTGTTAGAACCACAGGAAACACTAGAAGGGGGTTGAATAGTGTTTTATAATTCTTTACAGATTTTATGAAAACCTTTTGAAACAAGTAAAGAGTTTATGAAGAGATTTGAGCAACCTTCCGAAACAGAAGTTTTCAGCAACTTGTTGATGTGACTCAACAGGTTAAGTAAAATGCTTTTGAAATATTTTATGTGTGAAAAACAAGATTGTTTCGCTGCGTGGATTTATAAAATCACTTTTCAGAACCCTCCTTAGTTAGTGAAAACAGAAAATAAAGAGATAAGGGTTGAGAAAACTTAGCCAAAGAATTTATCCTGGTTCACCCACTAACACAGTGAGCTACGTGAAGGGAATCAAGCATGTGGTCAGGGTGCAGCGGAAATAAATGGATTCCCTCCCTTGTTATAATCATTTTGCGAAAACACGAATCAAGGCATAAAAGGTATTAAAACGAAAGGTCGTACCTTATTAGGATTACAAACGAGGCAAGAGTAGCCACGTCTCTATTGGTATCCACGCCAACAGCCGGACTAGGAAGAAGTGATTGCTCATGTGTGTCTGGGGTAGTGCATCTTATGCTCTATTTATAGAGTGGTGGCTAGGGTTTTACTCCTAACTCACTTAACCCTCACACTTATGGGCCTGGACCATTATGTTATAATTCTAATTAAATTAAATTAGAATTATTATCCTTTCCTAGTGGCTTGTTGTATGCGTGTGACCCAATAGGCTTTTAATATTTGGTTATAATATTAAAATAAAACCCTTTTATATTTAATATCATAAATAGTGAGTGGTATCTAGCAACACATCACTATCCAAATATTGAGATTATCAATAACTTTGATAAATCCTATTTTATGATAATAATTTATCTGATCTGTCCCATTGTCCAAATATCTATTTGAACACAAGGGCATGGATTGTGTCAACCTTGTATAGTTCAATTTATATTTTCTTGATCCCCAAGTAGACTGTACAGAAAATAAATATCTCATATTTATCCTCCTGAGCATGGCCATGCATTTTGCAGTCTCACTTTATCAAGAGGCCTATAGATATAACTCCTGTTACATAGGAGGGACAAATCCCATCTAGGGCACTCACATTCCACTACACAATTTATTACATGTCCAAAAACCAACTTTATGATTACCCTGTTACAGGTAACATTTGATGATAATTAAAACATATAATGCCTTATGTAGGAATCGTAGTGATTTCAGGTCGAAGGACTTCATATAACATCTATCAATTTAAGAAACTTTCATGAAACTTATGTAACAATCCATGCAACGTTCTTAAGGTGGGTTTGTCCAGTACACCATTACTCTTAATGTGTACCTATGTGAGAACATGATATCTCATATCCATTATTTGTGAGATGTGATCATCAATGAACTCACATACTAGTCTAAATGCATCTTTGTCCTAAGATGATACTTGACTAGGGACTATTTAAGAATAGTTCTTCATAAGATCTCACGATCAAGTCATCTACTTGATTTCTTATGAAGTTTAAGTTTACCATTCTAAGGACAATAATTATATTCTAAAAGAATAAGTTTGCCTTTATAAAATAACATGATACAAGTGATGGATGTTCATAAATATATAAGTCTCTAGTGCATATTCCTAACAATCTCCCACTTGCACTAGAGACATTCAGACATAACTCTTATGCCTAATGATCTAGTGTGCCCTTCATGCTTCTGCTGCACAAGGGGTTTAATGGGTTTGTAACAACGAATGTTTCATGCTTCGAACATTTCTAGCTCACAACGCCACCATTCAAACAAAACACATAACATGATTGCGATCTTCAATCATCTTTGTCGGTTTGGAAGCTAGCATCAGTGTAACCTTTTACAAGTAGCTCTTCCTCACCTCCATATATCAAGAATGAATCCTCAGTTCTTCTCAAGTACTTAAGGATGTTCTTGACTGTTGTCTAGTGATCTTCATCAAGATCAGACTGGTATCTGCTAGTCATGCTTAAAGCATATGATATTTCTGGTCGAGTACATAACATGGTAAACATGATAGACCCTATAGCGGATGCATAAGGAATCTTACTCATGCGACCTCTCTCTTCTTCACTGGAAGGAGAATGAGCCTTAGATAGGCTTATACCATGTGACATAGGTAAATATCCTTTTATTAGAATCTTGCGTGTTAAAACTATTTTAACACCTTGTCTATGCATGTACTTCGATTTAGGCCAAGTAATATTTCAGATCTATCTCTATAGATCTTGATACCTAACACATAGGTTGCTTCGCCCAAATCTTTCATAGAAAAACAATTTCCTAACCAAGTCTTTTCAAACTGAAGGGTAGGAATGTCATTTCTTATGAGGAGTATGTCATCTACATACAAAACCAGAAAAATCACAAATGCTGTCACTAACCATTTTGTAGACACAAGGTTCATCTTCATTTTAATGAAACCAAATTGCTTTGCAGCTTCATCAAAAATGAAGATTCCAGCTTCTAGAGGCTTGCTTTAATCCATAAATGGATCGTTGCAACTTACATACCTTTAGGTATAACAAAAACCTTCAGGTTGTATCACACACACATCTTCAAGAAGGCTTCCATTCAGGAAGGCTGTCTTGACATCTACCTGCCATATTTCATAATCATGGTAAGTTGCAAATAGCAAGCAAGATCCGAACAGATTTGAGCATGGCAATTGGGGGAAAGATTTCATCATAGTCTACACCATGAATTTGCGTGAAACCCTTAGCCACCAACCGTGCTTTAAAGGTACTTACATTACAATCCATGTCAGTTTCCTTTCGAAAACCCACTTGCACCCTATGGGTTTTATCCCTTCGGGTGGCTCAATCAAGGTCCATACCTTGTTAGTGTACATGGAATCCATTTCAGTTCTCATGGCATCAAGCCATTTCTCAGATTCTGGATTCAAAAGAGTTTCTTGGTAAGTCACTGGGTCATCTTGATCCATTAGCAATACATCGCCTTCCTGAGACACATGGAACCCATATCTCTCGGGTTGGTGACGTACCCTGTCTGACCTACGCAAGTCTTGCGCTACTTGAGCAGGTGGCTCCACAACACTTTGTGGTATCTGCTCTTGTTCCATTATTGGCTCATTGCTACTCTGTGGTACTTGAATTTCTTCAAGTTTTACTTTCCTCCCACTCATTTTCTTAGAGACAGATTCCTTCTCTAAGAATACATCTGTCCTAGCGACAAACATTTTGCCTTCGCTAGGATTATAGAAGTAGTAACCCTTAGTTTCTTTTGGGTATCCCACAAAATAAGCACTTATCTTATTTGAGTCCTAGCTTATCTGAGACTTGGCGTTTCACATAAGCTTCAAAACCCTAAATCTTTCATAAAAGACATACTAGGTCTTTTCCCAGTCCATATCTCATATGGTGTCTTTATGACAGCCTTAGATGGAACACAATTTAGTGTGAAGGCTATTGTTAACAAAGCATGACCCCAAAAAGGAGTCGGGGAGATCAGTGTGACTCATCATAGAACGAACCATATCTAATAGAGTTTAATTTCTCCTTTCTGAAACTCCATTCCATTGAGCTGTTCCAGGAGGAGTGAATTGAGACGTTATCCCACACTCTCTTAGATAGTCATCATATGTTGGCTTAAGTATTCTCCACCTCGATCTTATCGAAGTGTTTTAATAGTCTTGCCAAGTTGGTTTTATACTCAATTCTTAAATTCCTTGAACTCTTCAAAGGACTCAGATATGTGTTTCACCAGATACACAAATCCATATCTACTGAAATCATCAGTAAAAGTGATGAAGTATTGAAAACCTCCTCTAGCCATTGTGCCCATGGGCCCACATACATCACTATGTATGAGACCAAGAAGATCACCGACCCTTTCACCCTTTTTTCTGATGAATGGGTTTTTTTTTGTCATCTTCCCAATAAACAAGATTCACATATCTCAATTGATTCTAAATCAAATGAGTCCAAATAACCATCTTGGTGGAGTTTGGATATGTATTTCTCATTTATGTGGCCTAAGCAACAATGCCAAAGATAAGTTAGGTTCAAATCATTTGTTTGGACCCTCTTAGCACTTATGTTATAGATAGACACTTCATATTGTTCAACTTTGCACAACCATAAAATACATCATTCAAATAAATTGAACAACTTTTGTTCTTTATTATGAATGAAAAACCACTCTTGCCTAAACAAGAAACGGAAATAATATTCCCACTAATGGCAGGCACATAATAACAATTATTTAGTCCAATAACTAGTCCAATTGGCAAAATTAAATAATATGTTCCAACGGCTAAGGCAGCAACTCTTGCTCCATTTCCCACACGTAGGTCGACTTCTCCTTTAGCCAATGACCTACTCCTTTTAGATCTTACACATTCACACAAATGTGAGATCCACATCCGGTATCCAATACCTAAGGTGCAGTAGTAGGTAAATTGACTTCTATAACATAGATACTTGAAGTGGAAGTCTCACTTCCCTTCTTGATCTCCTCCAGGTACTTTGCACAGTTTCTCTTCCAATGTCCTGATTGGCCACGATGGAACAACTTTCCTTCCTTAGCTATCCCGCCCATAGGTTTCAAGAATTTCTTCTTGCCCTTGCCCTTTCCAGGTCGGACCATCAATATGGCCTTCCCTTTACCTTTATTAATGCTTTGCTCAGCTGTTCTTAACATGCTTAGCAATTCTGGCTGTGGTTTGTCAAATTCATTCATGTTGTAGTTCATAACGAATTGACTATAGCTGTCCGACAACGATTGCGGGACAAGATCAGTGGCCAACTCTTGGCCTAATAGGAATCCAAGCCTTTCTAGGTTTTCAATGTACCTAATCATCTTGAGTACATGAGCACCTACAAGGATTCCCTCTGCCAGTCTACATTTATAAAGTGCCTATGAGACTTCAAATCGTTCATGCCTAGCTTGGCCTTAATAAGGTCTCCTTAAATGTACGATCATATCGTACGCCTCCATGTTCTTATGTTGTTTTCAGCATTCATGGTAGCAAGCACAAAGCAACCTACATCGAAAGCAACATCCAGATGCTTTCTAAAAACATCCTTGTCAGCTTTCGAAGCATTTGCGACGGGTGTTTTAGGAATAGGCCCTTCCAGGACATAAATCCTTTTCTCATGCCTAAGGACAATCCTTAGGTCTCTATACCAGTCTAGAAAGTTAATTCAGACAGTTTGTCCTTCTCAAGGACAGATCGCAATAAAAGATTATTTTGTTGTGTTCAAAAATTATGCACGTAAGTATCATATAACAAACATATTTAACAAGGTATTTAATTAAATATGCCTCCCACTATTTTGATTCAAAATAAGTACCCTCAATATAAAGAATCAAAAAATCCCATCACTAGATTTTTCCAGTGGGCCAAGATCCATATTTCACCTAATTTTAAGTCAGCTTTAGCTGATCGCTTAAGAAAAGGTTATTTAGGTAGGAACACACTTCCAATTGCATCTCATACAACTCTTGGATAGTTAGGTGAATAACTCTTATTCTAATTCATCTTATGAATTAATGCCTAACTTAATGCCTCTAGGTTTTTCAATCCTATTGAATACTCCTAGTTAAGTCAAAACCCAACGTATAACAGTTGGATAGTACTTTTTATCCCATCGCGCCTCACTAAAATAGATAAAGGTACCCTGCTTTAGCAGACCCACACTTTAATCGATTCTAGCCTTGACGAGTGCAATACATTGGAAGACAAATCATGACTTAATATTAGTGCCTCTAGGCTTTTCAATCCTATAGAATATACCCAGTCAAAACCCAATGGTTGACAATTGGATATCACTTTTATCCTATCACGCCTCACTAAAATGGATAAAGGTACCCTGCTTTAGCAAACCCACTCTTCATCGATTCTAGCCTTGATGAGTGTCATTCATTGGAAGGCACACAAGTATTGAGGGATTTAATCGCTTTAATTTTATTCGTTGTTAAACCATTTAACATACAAGCATGCATCTCATACAAATACATGATATGGTTATGTCCTTCTAAAATTCCAATACAAAATTACATCACATATAATCTTGAAGTCTCCATCCACATGTCTCCACATGTTCCTTTGACTCCATGCTCTTCCCGGTTACATTACATAACAAGAAGAAACCTCGTTTTAACATACGAGGGGATAGAGATGAGAAGAGAATTACAAGAGGAATGTTTAGAGGTAAGGCACGACACACAGGTCGTATTTAAATTAAAACAACTAAGGCCATAACCAATCATCATACAAATTCAACATCCATTGATTGTAAAACAAGTGATATAATAAGATGTATATATTAAGCGAGGTTTGAATATTCGCATACGAAATAACCCACTACGTAGTGTAGCACGTGGTTTAAAGGGGAGGCCGCCTCTTGCGGGGTGCGGGGCAGCGCCCCGACACAAAAATTAGATTTGATAAACATTCAACCAATCATCAATAAGTGTCTCGCATCAAACGAATACTTCACGAACCGATAGACGAGTAAGTCCCTCGTATCATTTGAATACGTTCTTGTCAGCAAATTGATAAGTGGCATGTTTATCACAGCCAACATTTGAGTCGAGACAAGGTTTCAACAATTAAACCCTTTGACTCCCAAGACATGAACTTTTCATGTTCCATGGGACCCTCCAACATTAGAACATATATACATCACACATGAAACAATCAATAAAGGGAACAAAATAAACTGATTCTGAAAGTTGCACTTCGCTTTCACTTCACCTGCGCTTTACCTGCGCTACAGCGTAGGTGAAGCGCAAGCATCAGAATCAAAATACATAAACTGCGCTTCAGTCTGCGCTGCAGCCTAGCCTGTAGCGCAGATCTGCGCTTCATTCTGCGCTGCAGCACAGGTTGCAGCCCAGATATCAGCGCTACGTTTTTCAGCAGAAAAACAACAAAAAAATCATAATCTTCACAAGATTAAAAGCCTAAAACGTGTTTATCACAAACCAAAGCTCTGATACCAATTGAAGGGAATCAAGCATGTGGCCAGGGTGCAGTGAAAATAAATGGATTCCCTCCCTTGTTATAATCATTTTGCGAAAACACGAATAAAGGCATAAAAGGTATTAAAACGAAAAGTCGTACCTTATTAGGATTACAAACGAGGCAAGAGTAGCCACGTCTCTATTGGTATCAACGCCAACAGCCGGACTAGGAAACCCTCCTCAGCTTGCTAGTAGCTTTAGAAAGTAAGAAGTGATTGCTCATGTGTGTCTGGAGTAGTGCATCTTATGCTCTATTTATAGAGTGGTGGCTAGGGTTTTACCCCTCACTCACTTAACCCTCACACTTATGGGCCTGGCCCATTATGTTATAATTCTAATTAAATTAAATTAGAATTATTATCTTTTACTAGTGGCTTGTTGTATGTGTGTGACCCAATAGGCTTTTAATATTTGGTTATAATATTAAAATAAAACCCTTTTATATTTAATATCATAAATAGTGAGCGGTATCTAGCAACACATCACTATCCAAATATTGAGATTATCAATAACTTTGATAAATCCTATTTTATGATAATAATTTATGTGATCTGTCCCTTTGTCCCTTCATGGTGAGGTGTGTTGGAGGCTTGAATCCTCTGTAGCCAGCCTTTTCAACAACATACTTAGAATAAAATTCATCTTCTGTGTGCAGCTTTCTGATAAGAAGCCAATCCTCAGCAGGTATAGCCATAGCCTCTGGTGATTCTACATTAATTTTCTTCCAGAAGTGCTTGGGAGGCTCCACACCTAGTCTGATTTTCTATATCTAATCAGAAGCTCCCCCTGAGGCCTTACCCATCCTCCTTAGCCTTGCATCATCAGCAGAATCTACATGCAAGCTTATCTTATTGGGAGGCTACAAAGGAAAATGATTCTTGAAAAACAGAAGCTCCTCATAGAGGTTTGGATATTTGGGCAATCTGCTTCTCTGAGCCTGATCACTTTAGTAGAATCGATGAGGAAATTCAGCAGCTTTCAAGATATCTTCAAAGCAAAGAATGGGTGCAACTCTGTCATAAGAGGGCCTCCTGGAAATATCCCTAGTTTGTGGTTTCCACATCTTCTCTTTCAGAGACAAGTCACCTTCAAAGACAAAGATACCTTTCTCCTTCAACACATAACTTCCTTTTGAATGCCAACCAATGGATTCAGAAAGAATGGGTCCTTCATATAAGATCATGGCAAGAGGATTTTCAGTTTCCTCAACACTTCCACCAACAACAATTCTTATGGGATCAACAAGTATGGGACTCATTTCATCAGTAGTTGGTTCAGTCTCCATAGGGTCAACAGCAGGTTCCACAACCTCTTCCCTTTCAGTAGCTGCAACAACCTTGTTAATACTTGACTCTTCATTGGCAAAAACCATAGTAGGTTCTTCCAGGTTGTTGTCAGCAGGTGTATCTTCATTATCAATACATGGAACAACAAAAGTCTTTGCAGGTTCACCTTTGTTGTTATCAGTAGGTGCAACCTCATTAGCAACAGTCTCCTTAGCAGGTTCACTAATTGGTGTAACCTCTTCAACCTTATCATCAGCAACATGTTGGTTTATTTTTTTGAGAATGGTAGTAGATTCTACCATTTTGATGGGAACAATGATAGGATCCTCCATATCTTTTAAGTCTTCTTCATCAAGGTTGTCAAAGAGCACCTTGGTCTTCTTGTATGGTTTCTCAGTAGGTGCAGGCTTCAAAGCAGCTTCTTGAAGCTTGCTCTAGTACAACTTTGTTTTTGTCAAATCATAAAGAACAAAGGGAGTAGGAGGTTTTACTTTCCTCTTCACAATCCTTTCTTTCTTTAGATCCAAAACTGATCGTGTCTTGACTTCCTTCAATGCTTCTTGAAATATCCCAGCATCATCCTTTGGGATAGACTTGCTTCTTGTGATTATAGGGATAGGAGCAGGAGCAACTTCCTTGACTGGTGACAACAACATTTTTTCTTAGACCTTGTTGCTTTGGAAGGTCTCTTTCTTTTTCTTCCAGCTCCTTTTTCATACACTCCATCCTCCAACATAGCCTTCTGAGCAGCTTCAGCAAGTGCTCTATCATTATCTTCTTGCTCTTTTCTTTTTCTTTCTTCTTCCTTATCAATGGCAGCAACAGTCTCTACTACCTTTTGGATTTCTGGGTCTGGATGCAAAGAAGTGAGAGGATTAATGATAAGTGGTTCTGAAGAACTTCCACCCTCAGCTTCATCCATCTGAGCCTATCCCTCGGGAGTTAAGGTAGGCTTAGCAACTTTAGCAGGCATTCTAGTTGCCTGACCCACAATTTCAGAGGATTCATTGTGAATCTTCTGAATAGGTTCAGGTTCCTATTGAATGAAAGCTTCAACTACTTTCTCAAATGAAGTAGCCTTTTGGTAGGATGCCTCTACTTTTCTCACCCTTCCAGATCAGCATGAGAGAGGATCTTCTGATAGTGGCCTCTTTATCATCCTCTTCTCAGGAGTAACCTCAGCAGGCTTGAACTCCTCTTTGTGAACATCACCTTATAGCTCCTCTTCCAGAATTTGCAACATCTCCTTCTGGAAAGCAGCAACTTGAGCTTTTTTTCTTGGCTCAATCTCACCTTCAGTAGGTTTTCTCAGGAGACCCATCTGCTTTAGGGTTGTTACATTGAAGTAACCAGGAGGCCTGTGGTCAAACTTGTCTTCCACAGGAATGCAGTGATGCTTCAGAATCTTCATAATAAGAGTGTTGTGAGGGATATTTGCTGCAGAGTCCTTGTACCTCTTGGACATGCTGTAGAGGAAGATCCAAGGGTGGTTTATTTTCTTCTTCAACATCAGCTGAATCACACAGAACCTTTCAAGTTCAGAAAAATGATCTTTTCCACCACCTTTTGGAATTATGCAGCACCCAAGGATAGCCAACATAACACTAGGTATCGGTAGAAACGCAGTTCCCTTAGGGTTCCTAGTCTGGGCCAAAAAAAGCTCCTTCAGCCTTGACTCCTGTAGCTTCAGCAATAGTGGATGTTTTCACAGTGAAATCTATACTCATCACCGTGCTTGCCAGCCAAGTTTTGTTTTCTTGTTCCACCACTTTGAGATTCTTCCAGTACTCAAGAACACTTTCCTCATGCCATCCACAGTCAATGGCTTCAAAGAAGGGAAGCCAGCCAGCACACTTGAAATGGGCGATGAGATCGAACCCATTTTCAGCTAAACTTTTGAAGTTCACACATCTGGATGGGACAATCTTCCCTCTAGTTCTGGAAGCCGCACTCACATTCTTCTTGGTTGCCATTTCTGATTAGAAGAAGATGGAGAAAAGTTTCTGAAAGATTGGGAATTCTGAGAGTTTTTTAAAGCATTGAGACAGCAGGGGATCACAAGACAGTAGTAAGAAGCAAGAGAGAGGGTAACCGTACTATCTTCTCTCAACCCCTATAAATAGCCCCAAGAATAGCATTAATGATGACAGTTACTGGATTCGCAGACTTGGGGAGACGTGCAATCATGCAGTTTCAGAGAGTAGGTGAAAGATCAACTGTCTCAAAGTGCCACGTCATTAAGTTCTAATTTCAGAAAATATGTGTTTCAGCAAGTTCATAAATTTCAGCAAGTAGAAACTTTAGATGACACACATATCAGAGAATTCATGCAATTTAGAGAATTATATAAATTTTCACACATTTTCAAATGATTTCAGATAGTCACAGATATTAAAATTGTAATATTAAACAATGTTACCAGCAGAAATACTTATGGATTTGTGTAACTCCATGAATAGCTTCATATGCTTTTTCCAGTAGAAATAATCTTTTCTGTTGAACATTGGTGGTCTGGTTACAGATGCTTCTTCAGAGATATAGACACCATAGCTTGTTGAGGTTTCCATCCGGACCTTCTTCCTCAGCACTTGTTAGATGCTCAACCCGAGGTTGAGCTCTGATACCAACTGTTAGAACCACAAGAAACACTAGAAGGGGCGTTAAATAGTGTTTTATAATTCTTTACAGATTTTATGAAAACCTTTTGAAACAAGCAGAGTTTATGAAGAGATTTGAGCAACCTTCAGAAACAGGAGTTTTCAGCAACTTGCTGATGTGACTCAGCAGGTTGAGTAAAATGCTTTTGAAATATTTTATGCGTGAAAAACAAGATTGTTTCGCTGCGTGGATTTATAAAATCATTTTTTAGAACCTTCCTTAGTTAGTTAAAATAGAAAGTAAAGAGATAAGGGTTGAGAAAACTTAGCCAAAAAATTTATCCTGGTTCACCCACTAACACAGTGAGCTACGTCCAATCCCAGGGCAAGCACACCACTGAATTTTCCACTATCTAATCAGAAAAAGTATTGTTTACACCCAGCCTCTTCAGGCTAAACACCAAGTATTCTTTGGACACAGCCTCTCCAGGCTAAAACACCAGTATTCTTTGGACACAACCTCTTTAGGCTAACAGCAACAAGTATTCTTTGTTTCTCTAAGCCTCTTCAGGCTCTCAGACACTTTACAGTGTTTACAAGGAAATTCAGAGAAATTTCAGCAGAGTGTTGGCTTGATAAATTTTCATGTATGAGCTTGGCCGACATCTCTCTTGGGCTTCGCCACCTTCAAAGTTTTTTGAGAAGCTATATATATAGTCTTGAAATGAATCCTTTGAAGAGTGCTTCATCTACCGTTGAGAGATAGCATTAAATGCTCTTTGAGACGTTGTGAAACAATCTTCTTTAAAGCTTCTGACTTTTGAGATTTGCAGGTGTTGCAGTCTGCAACACTGCTCTGATGTGTATAGCAGGTTCCTTTTAAGGTAAGATAACTTTGACAGCAAAAAGGAATTCTGAAAATATTCCTTAAATGAATCAAACTTGCTTCAGAATTTAATGATGTATGAAGACTTGAGCAGGCAACTTTAAGGCTTCAGTCAACATCTTGTAACGAGGTCTTCAGCAGTTCTTCTACAATAAATGATTCTTTTAACACTTCAGAAGGTAGAGATGAGTTCAGCAGGTCTTGGCTCTTCAGAAGGTTCCTCACATCAGCAGGTTCAACTCGAGGCTTGTTCTTTATAATACTTGCTGAAACAGTAAAGCAACATACCTTCAAGTGATACTGTTCTCATAATAAATAATTAATTCCTTTATAAGTCAACTTTGTTGTCCATTAAAACTTAGGACTTGTGAGTTCTTGAAACATTATTAATTTCTTTAATAATATTTTGAGACTCAACAATATTGTATCGTATTCATGTGGGTGTTTATAATGTAAGCTATGTTAATTTTTCCGTTATATACTATGATTTATGTTAACTTATATCTTTAGAGATTTCATAGTTATATATGTTTATATCATGTTACATTAGTTATTATTTTTTAAATATGCTATAAAAAATACAAAGTTAGTATGCAAAAAGCAAACGTTAAATCTATATGATTGATTGTTGTGTTGGCAAGGACCTACGCTATCCTTGCGACGACAAAAGCAAACACTAATAACTAATTAGTGTCGCCTTGCAATGGCTTTAATGAAAATTTAATTTGTGACGATCGTTTGCTTAGTGTAAGCTTTAGCGCCAACCTAGACGACGCTACGTAGCATCAGCCATTTTTGCTCAACGGAGTTGCATTAACGTCGATTGTTCTAGCATTGTCCTTCACGCTAACGCTAAATTAGCTAATTGTGTCGGTTTTACTACGTTAACGTCACTAATAATAGTAATTATTGTAGTGAATATTGATAGTGTAGTTGAGTTGGTAAAGCTAAGGTCTTGATTATGGATAAAGGCTTAATTTGTTTTTCTTTTTATGAGTGAATGATCTATTCTATCTTGTGTGTATTGATCTATGTATCTTTTAGTATGATATGTTAATGGGTTAGAGAGTACCCAGACCCGAATTCTCTGCATCCTCTGTAGCAAACTCTAGCTACAGAATAGCTACAATATCACTAGGTAAATAAAATCCGTTGTTGATCCCTATCTATGTTGTAACTATTATTTACTGCAGAGTCTGTTGCGTTGCATAGTGTAACGTCCTAATTTCTTAATTAAAAAATAATACCTGTTGGAAGCATTATTTTTAAATTCGTGAAATTATTTCGCGCATTATTGATATCGACATACACATACAAACAACGCTTAGGTAATCCAACAGTTACTTAAGTAGTAATCAAGTACATTAATACAAGATACAACTGTTGCCAACAAGAGCTTAGAATACAAATATCAATCTAATAGGCATAATGGGATATGGCTATACATGTATCCTGGAATTATACAAGGTGTCCCTGATGCCCCACATGTACTATCATATCCCATCACACAATAGAATCATATGCCGGTACAAAATAATGTCAAACAAAGGTGAGTTGGGCCTTAATAAGGCTCAACCAACAACTCCAGCCTCTTGATCAAGCATCTGGATGGGAAACCTGCACATCTAAATATATATCCCATATCGTGGAGTGAGACTAGCGTCCTTATGAGCATGGTAAAAACATGCAGTGTAGGAAATCATGCGCATGAGATGCAACAGTCAAACATATTCCACAATTCCAACATATACATAAATAGTATGAAATCACGCAAACATGGTTGTGACGTATTTTTACCTAACACCCGAGGTCTTTTCGCTATTTGTGACTGTGATTGAGCGCTCGACCATGTGACCAAGGACCGTCGTCCAGGGCCACCTATGATTAAGTTTTATTATTAATTAATGAACAATGCATGTTGGCATGTTTAGCTTGAGGACCCCCAACCTCCCTCTTGGCCGAGAGGTCGATGTGGTTACCTCGCTCTTCTTATAACTGATTTCCCAAAGGCCTATGATGGTCTGGAGACCCTGTGATGGTCCGAAGACCCTGTGATAAATCCTCTTGGCCAAAGGCCCATGAAAACATTTTGTGCATGAGTAGGGTTTTCAAAACGTGAGAACATAGTTCATGGAATGTATACATGTTACATATGTTAAATGATGATTCCATGACATTCAAAACTTCATAATCAACATTATCATGAAAACCCTAACCTCTACAACCTTGGGTTAAGCCAATACTCAAGCAATCCAAACCAATACACACATAAACCCTAGATTAACCTCAATCAAGCACAAGCAAGTAGATTAGGAAGGGGAAAGGAGAATAGGGATTATTAGGGAACTTCACACATGATGGAAAGTGAGTGGATAAATCACGCTCACCTCAAAGAGCAAGAATGGAGATGATGGAGAGTGATAATCCCAAGCTTCTCTAGTGATTTAAGGCTTCAACCAAGCTCCTTGCTCTTCTTCCTCTTCCTTCTCTAAGATCCCAAAAGCTCCTTCCTCTCTCTAAGTTTCTCTCTCTAGAAGTGAAAGAATGGAAGAAAATGAGAAAAAGGAGCTCAAATTGTGTTTCTATGAAGTCCAGCTTGCGTGCTCTCGCTCAGGCTCGCTCGAGCAAGCTGAGCGAGATTTCCACTTTAGGGAGCCCCATTCTGGCTCTGTTTTCTCGCTCATTCTCGCTCGAGCGAGCCTGGGCAAGAAAACCAGAGGAAATTTCCCCGTTTCTGTTGATATTCTTGCTCGGGCGAGGGATTTCTCGCTTGAGCGAGAATGAGTCTGTTTGAAGGTGAAAATAAGACCGGAATACTATCGCGTAGCATATCAAACTGAAGCCCCGAATCTTATCTTTCTAATGCAACTTAAATCACCTATATGGAACACCCGTAATTCTAGATATCATCAAATTAGTGCACATTAGGCTTAAAATTCAAAATTGAACAACAACTCTAATTGAAGCCCAATGAGGTACCTAACATGTGAACAATGATATAAATCATCAATTCACCCTAATTTCCTTAATCAAAGTCTATCCCTCTTCTTTCCTTCACCTTTATAGTGTATATTTTCGAATCTTAACTTGGTTTCCCTTAAGTCTCTTCAAAATAGGTATTCGGAGTTTAACTCTTGATTCCTCCTTTAAATTCCCTCTAACACTCTAACTCTAAATAAATTCCCGATCTTCCCTCTTATCTTTCTCTTGAACTCCTAAACTCTCCTTCTATACCTAATTTCCTTCTCTTAGTGGGATTCACAACCTAAAGCTTCCACTAAATTTTATAGGTCCTAATTTTTGGGATGTTACACAGAGAATCCTTACATGGGACTACGACAGTACCCTCGTGCTTCCTAAATAATAGATTTCTCTTACCTTAAAAAAAAGTTGGAGTTAATGACTTTAATCTCTATAAAATGAAAATTATCATTTTTTAATATCAAATTGATAACCTTTTTATGTTTTAAGGAAAACAATGATTTTTCCATTTGTAAAGAACTAAATTGATGGATTAGGAGCAAAAATATATTTCACTAGGATATGCAACTTCTCCTGATCTTAATTTTATTATTATTCTTTCTTGCATGATAGCTTATATTGGATTAATTTAACAAAGTAAAGATCTTTAGTTGAATAATTAATTTAATTTAGTTTATCAGTTGATCTTATATGTATATGTATAATAAAGATACGTGACTTCACTAAAATTTTGACATAATTTAGTACGAGACTATATATTAGAATTATTCTAACATTAAAGTAATGTGTGTATTTGGATTAGAGTTTATATAATTAATTTTAGGTGATCTTAATTTTAAAAAAATTAATTTTAATTTTAAAGTGTATTTTAAAATGAATTGATTTATATTGAAATCATATAAATGATGAGTCATTTAAACATATATAATGAATGTTATTTCACAATATTAATAAAAATTACTTTTAATTATGTAATGACAAACATGGATATATAAATTTTGTTAAACTAATAATATATGTGATATTACATTATAAGGATATTTATTCAATATTTAATATTCATCTCCGACTAGATTTTTCCATCATGAAAAAAGCAATAAAATATTATTTTTATAATTTTTAGCCCTAGACTTTCACTATCCAAAAGGTTATATTGGACTCCATCTAGCTAGTTCAAGATGTAAGGTGGATTCACTTAAAAAGAAAACTATAAGAGATATTACTTTTAAAATTAAGCAATAAAATCATGATTTTTATGCAAAATTAATTTTACTATATTAAAATATATATATATATATAAAACTTGTTCACATAATTTCAATTCACATTTACATAATTAAATATGATTTTATATCTTTTAAGTGTCTATCCAAGCATATTATTAATTGAATTTTTCTATAAAAGATTTATTTAATATGTTGTTCAAATAGGCCCATCTAAATATTGAATAGTTTCATATTTTTTTTTTTTGCTAAGCAAAATAAATTATATTAATAGAGAGTACAGGGAGTATTCCAACCCATATAAAATAGAGTGAACCAACAACTTACTTAGAACAAAATTAAAGGACAAGACCACCTAAAAATCAATCCAAAAAGAGATGAAACCCTTTACATGAAATAACTCAATTAAAAGACATCCCAAAACACCACTACTGTGAGCAGAACCAAAAGTAGGAACAAGTCAACTTAATTGACCCAAAAATTGGCAACTACAAATGAACCAAAAGGAGGGAAAATGGTCCACGGTTTAAACTTCTTCATGTAGAAAGAATAACCAAGTTGCTACTACAAGTGATTGACAATAGCATTCCAAATGCTCCAATGAAGAACCAAGACAACAAGCAATATAGTCCAAAAAATGTCGCCCCAAAATATAACAGCAACACACTAAATGTGATGGAATAAAACAGCAACGAGCAACAACAGTAGGTATATGTAAAACCCAAACAACATCAACGAATGAATCAAAACAAGATTAGAATCCACCAATAAGAGGCAGACCATCATGTTGATATAAAAAACCACACCACCATCAAGCAACACCAAATAGATAGGAAATGAAATACTCAGGTTGTACTCCTCATGTTGTAGAAAAATTTAAATAGTGAGAAGGATTCAAGTACCACAATGTGAAAGGAAATGAGAATAAAGAATCCTTTGCCTTGATCCACTCCCAAGACCTTAATTTAATTGCTTCTAATATATACATCCTTAGAAGCCACAGAAATATTAGAAAAAAATAGACTCATTCCTTGCTTATAACCAAAGAGACCATAATGTTACCAACCAAATAGATGACCATCTTAACCTATTCTTTTCAGAACAGTTAGGCAACACCACAAAAAGAGAGAAATTAATCAAACAATTGCTATGTATAGAAGAAGAAAACCCAAACCACTCCAAGCATAACATCCAGACCCTAAATGCATAATAGCAGTAAAAAAATAGATGAGATGTTGATTCCACAGATTGACTACACCAAGTACAAGCAACAACATCATGTTGGAGCACCTTTCTTTTAATTAAATTGTGCTTTGTCGGAATTCTATCTAAAATAACTTTCCAAGCAAAACCATAAATTTTAGACAGAACTAACTTGGAACAAAGGAACTTATACATAGGAAATTCAACATAAATTGACTCATTCATAATGATCTTATATGTTGATTTTACTAAATAAACACCTAAAGAATCATGTTTCCACCTCCAGCTGTCAAAACAATCATCAAATAATCTCATTGATTGCAATTCCACTAAAAATTCCAATAATTGAAGATTCTCCCAATGAAAGAACTCCCTACACCAACTCCAATTCCAAAACAAGCCCCCATCAATCCTTACCAACATGTCAGCTAAAGTTACATATCTATTATTGGAAATAGAAAAAAGCCTAACATACCAGTTACATAAGGCAATTGAACCACACCACACATCCCTCCAGAAAAGTGTATCTTTCCCATCCCCCACTTCCTTAACACACCCTATTGAAAACCAATCCATAGAAACAGAACAACAATTTTCAATCGACCACACATCAGACCACCACCTAGACCCCTGAGGACTCACACTACTCACAACATAAACTGATCTCTCACCATAAATAGAAGTTAAGACCCTATGCCATAACCTCCCATTTTCAACTAAAAACCGCCATCGCCACTTCCCGAGAAGAGAAGGTTAAAAGCACCCAAATCACGAATACCCAAACCCCCATACCTCTTCTCCCTACACACATCCTCCTACTCCACCCAAGCTATTTTTTCCCTCCGCACTCCCACCCCAAAGGAAAGAAATAAAAAGAGAATGAAGTTGAGAAATGATACTTTTCGGAGCCTTGAAGAAGGAAAGATAATAAATCGGGATGGAATGGAGGACTAATTGGAGAAGGACACAAGAACCACCAAAAGAGAGCATCGTGGACCCCAATAGGAAGGCCCAGGTAGTGAAAAGGATTAGAACCCACCTTACAATTCAAGAAATTTGCTGCCAAATGCAACCATTCATCATCAACATTAACACCAATAAGGCTGCTCTTGTGAAAGTTAACCTTCAAGCCTGAAACTAACTCGAAAATATGAAAAAATTGCCTTTATAGTCGACAAATTTGGAAGAGTAGCATCACCCATAAAATAGTGTCATCCGCATATTGGAGATGAGATATCATCAGCTCATGAAGACCCACATTATAACCATGGAAAACATGAGATTGAACCGCTTTACACATCAAGGAATTGAGACTCTTTATAGCAATAAGGAAAAGAAAAGGAGCTAAAGGGTCTCCTTGTCTTAACCCTCGAGCAATTCCAAACTCACTAGAAGGATTACCATTAACTAAAACTGAGCTTCTAGAAGTACTCAGGTATTCTAGAATCCAGTTTCTCCACATAACAGGAAACCTCATTCTCCTCATAACATACTATAGAAATTCCCAATTAATAGAGTCATAAGCCTTCTCGGAGTCTACTTTAAAAAAGAGACAATGTCTACCTTTCCTTTTCACCTCCTAAAAAACATCATTGGTAATGAGAATGCTGTCTAGAATAGAATGACCTCTTACAAAAGTTGACTGAGATTCTGATACAACACTCCCAATCGCCCTTCTCAATCTATTGGCCAACACCTTAGCCAAAACTTTATATATGACCCTAATTAGTGATATAGGATGAAATTACTCTACCCTTTGGGGATTAATTGTCTTTGGCACCAGAACAATAAAGGAACTGTACTTTAAACCTTTAACAAGTTTTCCATTAGAGTGAAATGCATTCATAAAACACATAAAGTCAGATTTCAAAACATGTCAAAAGTCCTTGATAAAATTGAAATTGAAACCATCGATCAGGTCCCGGATTTTTAGAACCTCCACAATTCCAAACAGCAACCCTCACCTTTTCTTCAGAAAATGGCAAAATCAACTCTGAGGCATCCAAATTAGATAACATATTAAAATGCACACCATCAAGAATGAGACGCTTCCAATTTTGTTCCCTGAAATGGTTTTAAAAAAACATTTTACAACATCTTTAATTGTAGCAGGTTCATATTTTTAATAAGAATATGAAACTATTCAATATTTAGATGGACCTATATTTGAACAAAATATTAAATAAATTTCTTATAGGAAAAATGTTGAAAATGTTTGAATTTCATGTTATTTTATATAGTGCATGGAATCCTCATACACTGATATATACCAATGAGTTAATTAAAGATTTGCCAAACGCTTAGCAGGAAAACTATGTTTATTACTTGTGAAAAAGAGGTTAGTTCTACATGCATATATAAGCCAAAAATATATTTGATCTTCAGAGAACTTGAGGGTGACTGGTAGCGTGGAAGAAAGATTCGACAATGCTGACGATGACGATCCGCGGCGGGGCAGGGTGTACCTGCAGGGACTCCGACGCTAAACGTAAGATATCAGTTCAACAGAGTAACAGTAGGTATGAACGGAATGCGTACCTGAGGTGTGTTAATCTGGGGTATATATAGAGTAAATATGGCGGGAAAAGTTGTTATGACCGTAACGGTCTTCCGTAATCGTCGTTATCACGCGCTATCAGGGACGTGTCGATACGCGCGGGACGTCATTGTTATGTCGAGATGTCGGGGTCCAGGAAGTGATGCCGGATAACGTGTCGTCGTATCGCAAGACATGCAAAGTCCTCGTGATGTTGATGTCGACCTGGCGACGTCGGGTCTCTTGGTTAGCTAGGTAATGTCATTATGTCGGCGTGTATAGGTGGAAGGTCATCTCTGGTAGTACCCCAGAACAGTTGCCCCCCAATCGATCATTCCGTGCGAGGATGGTCGAGTTATTAGTCCGACTCATGGTGAACATTCGTGATGTGGCCTTATATGGGTTCTCGCCGTCGTGGTCATCTCGGGTTTCGGGGTGTCTTTTGGTATTACCAAAAAGTAACCGTTGTCACGTGTCTTAATCCGACGATAATGGGCCCGTGGGCCTTACCAGCTGGTATAATCTGAACCGTTCGTTGAAATTTATATATGGAATGGGAGGGAACCGTTTCCCACTTTTCTCTTTACTTCTCCATCGTGCCATACTCCCGGTGACCCTCTGCTGCTCTGTTCCTCTGCTTAGAGCCCCTTTTCCCCGTACAAACCTTCACAAGCTTCCAGCTTTTCTCCACCTAGGGCACGGGTGCAGTGTATGAACTTTGGTGTTGCGGATTTTTAGGCAGGTGCGAGATAGGTAGGCAAAAAGTACATACCTCGCCGACCTCTAACTATCTAGTGCCGAAGGGCTTGGAAGACATGAATTGGGTTGACACGGAGGCTTTAGGGACATCCAGTATTTACGCGACGAGCGTCGACTTGAGGCAAGCGTTCCGTGATGTCGAATGAGTGGAACCAGGCAAGGAGAAAGAATGGGCTCTGAGGTGCCCTAAGGAGGACGACAGAATCTGTAGCCAGGGGGATTTGGATGAGAATTTCTTCATCCCTATGTATAAAACCGTATTTGCCGACCTCGGGGTTTGGATGTCGTTAATGTGGTTCGAGCTCGAGGTATTGGGGCATCTGGAGGTGGCCCCATCGCAGCTACACCCCAATGGATGGGGCTTCATAAGAAGCTTTGAAATCTTGTGCCATGCGCTCGGCTTAGAGCTTAGCAGTGTCGTCTTCTTCTATTTCTTTCGGCCCTTGGCGGTGAAGGAGTCGTCGGATAGGTACTCTTGGCTGCCGCTTCGGGCTGGATCCGGGGGAAAAATCTTTGAAGCCTACTACGAATCATATCGCAACTTTAAAGATAAGTTTGTCTTCGTGATTCCCAAAGCCGCGGGAAGAGAATCCGTGTATCATGAGGATGAAAGGTTGATCATTAACCCCTACTGGAATACCAGTTTTTATGAGAGGGACTCGAGCGCTTACACCGTCGACTTCAAATCTTTGTCGAAGGGGGAGCAGAAGACGGCAACCTCCATTGTTAAGTTTGTTGAAAAACATGGTATCCTAGATTGTATGTCCGTGATAAAAAATGGCGGGTTGGCGACTAGAGATCTCCTGGGTAAATATCTGTCTAGAATAGTCGTTATTACTTTTTTCAACTAACCCCTGTGCTGATGGCGTTTGTCTCTTTATTTTAGCAGTTGAGATGGCATCGTGTCAACAAGAGAAGCTGGCGGAGAGGAAAGCGAAGAAGGCCCTCCGGGATTCTCAGAAGAGGAGTGAGGCCTTTGAGTCAGAGACTGATGCGGCCGACCATAATTCTAAACGGATCAAGGTAACGATTCCTCGTCCACCTCCTCAGCATAAACAACTTGACAATCAGTCAAAGGGCTCATCCTCAGCTTCGCTGATTGGTGATAAGGGTAAGAAGACCCTGACTTTTGGTGTCGGGCTACCTGCTTCTGACATGAGTGTTGAGGAGGTAAACAAGCATTTGGAGGCGCAAGGCCGCGCGATGTTCGAGGGCAAGTCCGCTGAGGAGATTGATAAGATCCTCGGGGCTGCCTCTGAATTGGGAATGAAGTTCGCAATGATGTCGAGGTACTTTATGGGGGCATCTCGGGATCTTGCCGCCTTCGTTCCCATAAAGAAGGATTTAGAGAAGATGACGACCAAGCTGGAGGCCGATGAGGTGGAGATGCAGAAAGCCCTTTCTGCCGTTAAGTCTTTAACGGAGGAGAGAGACAAGTTGATGACAGCCAATGCTGACCTGACGAAGCAGGTGGAGACCTTGACCTCGGCCAGGAAGGTTGCTGAGCTGGCTGCATCGACTTCTCAATCGCTCCTTCAAAAAACTGAGGAATCCCGGGAGGCCCTTGAGGGCGAGGTAGTGGAGTTGAAGGCGAAGCTCGAGGAGACTGAAACCCTTTGGGAGGATGCTGCCGATATGTACTTCTACCTTGCCATCAAACAAATGAAATTCCTGAATCCCGTGGTGGAGCTGAACACCAAGGGAATGTCAACGATGTGCACGGTTGAGGATGGGAAATGGTATGATGTTTTCCCTACGGGAAAGGTGGAAGGCACCCCTGGGGACGAAGAGCCCAAGTCCCCACCGTTGCATGATGAAAAAGATCTGGATGCAAATGCCGAGAGAGGACCTGATGGTGCGTTGACCTCGACTGTTGCCGGCGAGCCAGGCGAGGTGTCTGCCTCGGAAAAGGTGGATCTGAATCCCCAGGGTGACGCTGGTCCGCAAGAGTGAAGGGCCGGAATGCCGGTTTATGTTTGTACTGATTTTTTTATTACACATTTTTATTATTATTTGAACCAGGTGGTCCTTAAACAAGTTGCCTTCTATTATATACTTTTGTTTCATATTGGTTTGACCCCTAAGTTTTCATTACGGTTTTGTTTAAGTCTTTTGCGGTGCGCCTTGTGTACTACTCACTCGTAGCGCGTTCGGTGTTGTATCCGATTCTAACAACGATTTCGGGGCTGTGCCTGACTTGAATCTCGTTCGGGGTTGTACCCGACTTGAAAATTTCGTTTGGGATTATACCCGACTTGCATGGCTCTTTCGGGGCTGTTCCCGACTTGAATCCCGTTCGGGGTTGTACCCGACTCGCATGGCTTTTTCGGGGCTGTGCCCGACTTGAGTCCCGTTCGGGGTTGTACCCGTCTTGTAAATCTCGTTCGGGGTTGTACCCGACTCACATGGCTCTTTCGGAGCTGTGCCCGACTTGAATTCTGTTCGGGGTTGTGCCCGACTCGTAAAATGAATAATATGATGAAATAAGCTCTTTTATTGCTGCGGAACAATATTACATGGTGGTAAATTTACAATTTACGAATCAACTAAAATACCTGCGGAGTTTATCCGCGTTCTAGGTCCGAGGTATGGGTTCTCCGGGTAGCGTTTCAAGACGATAGGCCCCGGTTCCCGTGCTGGCCGTGACTCGGTATGGCCCTTCCTAATTTTCTGCCAGCTTTCCTTGGGCGACATTCTTGTTGCTGACGTCCGCTCTTCGAAATACCAAATCGTCGACGTCGAAGGTTCGTGGAACGACTGTTTTGTCATGTCGTCTAGCTGACCGCGACTTGATTGCCGCTTCACGGATCGAGGCCCTTTCCCGGACTTCCTCGATCAAATCTAACTCCTATCGAAGCCTCTGGTCGTTAGTTTGCAAGTCATACTTTTGGAGCCTGAGGCTTTGCTCGCCGACTTCTACCGGGATGACCGCGTCGACTCCATAGGCTAGACGAAATGGTGTTTCTCCGGTCGTGGAGTGGGGAGTGGTGTGATAGGCCCATAAGACATTGGGTAATTGGTCTGCCCAGAGTCCTTTGGCGGCGTCGAGACGTTTCTTGAGTCCTTTAAGGATCACCTTGTTGGCGGCCTCGGCTTGGCCATTGGTCTGAGGGTGTTCTACGGAGGAGAACCTGTGATTAATGTGGAAATCCGATATAAGCTCTCGGAATCCCTTATCGGTGAACTGTGTGTCGTTGTCTGTCACCACGGTGTTCGGGATCCCGAACCTACAGATCACGAATTGGTAGATAAACTTCGAGAGGTTTTTTCCGGTGATCTTTGCAAGTGGTAAGGCCTCGATCCACTTGGTAAAGTAGTCGACTGCTACTGCGAGATACTTCAACTGCCCCGGAGCCTGGGGGAATGGCCCCAAAATATCTACGCCCCACCAAAAGAATGGGCAAGGGGTTAGAATAGATGTCAACGTCTCGGCAGGAGCCCGGTGGATGTCGGCATGTTTCTGACATTGCGAGCATTTCTTGACATACTCCATCGAGTCTGCCTCCATGGTGGGCCAATAATAGCCGGTGCGAAGGATCTTGCGGGCTAGGGAATGGCCCCCGGGGTGGTGTCCGCATACGCCCTCATGTACTTCCGCCATTACATAGTCCAGCGTATCACCTGAGATGAACTTCATCAATGGTTGTGCCAGGCCTTGCCTATAGAGGCATCCGTCGATTATGCAATACCGTGCCGCTTGCCTTTGTATATGGCGTGCTTGGTCGGGGTCGCTGGGGAGTGTCCCATTTCCCAGGTAGTTCTAGATGTCGGTGTACCAGCATCTATCTATGTTGATGGTTAGCATCACGGTAGGTGTGGTCACGACTTCCTGGATGACGGACCTATTGTTCCCGGATGACCTTGTGCTGGCCAGTTTGGAAAGGATGTCGGCCCTGGCATTTCGTTCCCTAGGAATGTGATGGATCTCGACTTGCGAGAAGCTGGGAATGATGCGCCTTACCACCTCAAGATATTTGAGGAGCAGTGGGTCCTTGACCTGATAGTCGCCATTTACCTGAGATACCACAAGCTGGGAGTGGTTGTAAACCTTGATCCGGGATGCTCCTAATTCGGACGCCATGCGAAGGCCGGCAATTACCGCCTCGTATTCTGCCTGATTGTTCGAAGTAGTGAATGAGAAGCTCAGGGAGTGTTCTAACACGACTCCTTGTGGGTTCTCCAGAAGGATGCCGGTACCACTTCCTCTGGGGTTGGATGAACCATCGACATGCAGTTCCCACCATTCGTCCGAGTTGGGGTGTGTTGGGGTCAATTCGGCGATGAAGTCTGATAGCGCCTAAGCCTTGATTGCCTGTCGCGGCTCGTAGGTCACCCCTAATTCTGAGAGCTCCACTGCCCAAGATACCATTCTGCCGGCTAGATCAGGTCGGTGGAGGACCTGTCGGATTGGTTGATTTTTTTGCACCACAATCTGATGTGCTTAAAAGTATTGCAATAGTCGTCGCGCTGTAACAACGAGGCTTAGGGCGATTTTCTCGACCTTCGGGTATCGGAGCTCGGGGCCTTGCAACGCTTTACTTACAAAGAAGACTGGATGTTGTACCCCTTCGGGCTCGCGGACCAGGACGGAGGCTATTGCTTCGTCCGCGACAGAGAGGTAAAGATATAGTATTTCCCTGGAATTGGGTTTGGACAAGATGGGGGGTGATGCCAATATGCCCTTTATCAGTTGAAACGCATCTTCACAGTCTTGATTCCATTCAAAAAGTCTTCCTTTTTTCAGAAGTCGGAAGAACGGGAGTGCTCGAGATGCGGACCTCGAGATGAATCTCGTTAGGGCGGCCATTCTTCCGGTTAGCTGCTGGACCTCTTTTACAGTGGCTGGGCTCTTCATTTCGAGGATGGCTCGACATTTGTCGGGGTTGGCCTCTACTCCTCGTTCTGTTAACATAAAACCCATGAATTTGTCGGCTCAGACCCCGAAAGTGCACTTCTTCGGATTCAGGCGCATATTGTACTTTCGAAGTTGATCGAAGATCTCGCCAAGGTCGCGGAGATGGTTACCATCAGTGGTGCTTTTTGCGATCATGTCATCAACGTATACTTCCACGATCCTCCCAATCTGATCGCGAAAGACGCTATTCATTATTCGCTGATAGGTGGCACCGGCGTTCTTCAAGCCGAAAGGCATCATTCGATAACAATAGTTCGCTTGGTCGCTCATGAACGCCATTTTTTCCTGGTCGGGGGGATACATTGGAATTTGATTGTAGCCGAAGTAAGCGTCCATAAACGATAAAAGGCGATAACCACAAGATTGGTCGACCAAATGGTCGATGTTAGGCAGCGGATACGAATCTTTGGGACAAGCTTTATTCAGATTGGTGTAATCTACACACATACGCCACTTGCCATTGGGTTTCTTTACAAGTACTACATTAGAAAGCCAAGTAGTGTATTTAACTTCCCTAATAAAGCCAGCGTCCAGCAACTCGGAGACATGTTGCGTAGCTGCTTCAGCTCTGTCAGCTGACATCTTGCGACGTCTTTGTTCTACGGGCTTGATTTTGGGATCTACCGAAAGGCGGTGGCAAATGATGTCGGGGTCAAGGCCTGGCATGTCGGCAACTGTCCATGCGAACAAATCTGAATTCCGACGTATGAGAGCGCAAAGTGCCTCTTCATCTTGGGATGTCATGCCGGAACCCACCATCACGACCTGCTCCGGGGAGGATCCGATCTGCAGGGATTTTGAGTCGCCCTCTGGAACTGGTCACGTTTCAGAGAAGATCTCTCGAACGTCGAGGTCAGCTAACAATACCCCGACCGCTGCTGGGTTGTCATCAGCCTTTTCTGAAATTACACCTTTATCTGGCCTGGCGATCTTCAAAGACTCCTTGTAACATGATCTCTCCATAACCTGGTCACCACGAAGACTGATGACGTCGCCCGCGTCACTCCAAAACTTCATGACCAGATGATTTGTGGAGATTATTGCCCCTATGCCGTTTAATGTCGGCCTGCCGAGGATGGCGTTGTAGGTTGTGGGACAGTCCACCATGAGAAACCGGACCTTTTCTGTCTTGGAGAGGGGAGGCTGGCCGAAGGTGACGAGGAGTTCTACATAACCGTTAGGGAGAATCTTATCCCCCGTAAAAACCAATCAGGTCGGCACCCTTGTATGGAAGGAGGTCGGATTCAGGGATCTGAAGGAGGCAAAACGTTTTAAGGAACAGAACATCAGCGGAGCTTCCCTGGTCAATGAAGATTCTTCTGACCTCATGGTTAGCCATGAACACCGTAATGAGGAGCGGGCATGCCCCGGGATCACGGGGCCATAGTCCTCGTCGGAAAACGTGAGTGGTGGTAGCTTCCTTTTGTGGCCGATACGTCCCCCTCGGGATAAGGATGATGAGGCTGATAACACCTCTTTCATATGCTTCTTGCGGGAGTTATTTGACTCTCCTCCGCCGGTGAAACCTCCTGCAATGACATAAATCACAGGGTGCTTGGGAGATTGAGACTCAGGTTGCGGCGATCGCTGCCTGGAGGAAGAAGGTTGTCTTCGACGATCTTTTCGTGCTGAGGAAGAAGGGGAACGATCACGTGACGACCTGCGAGATGTTGATCTTTCGTGCCGAGGTGACCGTGTCCGTGACCTGCTACGTTCGCGTCGACTAGACTCTCGTCGGGGTTCATCGTTCCGGTAACTCCTTTTACCATCTCCTGTTTGCTGGGATGCGCGCGGCTGTTCCCTTTTGAACCTGTCGAGCTTCCCTCGTCGGATCAACTCTTCAATGGCGTCCTTCAGGCTTATGCAGTGGTCGGTGTCATGGCCCTGGGATTTGTGGTAACGGCAGTACTTGGACTTGTCAGTGTCTGGGCCAGCTTTCATGGGTCGCGGTCTTCTCATGCCGGCCTCAAAAAGCTCGATGTTCAGGATCTCGTTGAGAATTTTCCCAAGCGGCAGGTTGAGCGGAGTATAGGATGTGTAGCGTCCCATGGACTCTTTGTCTCCTTTGTCTTGTCGAGGTCCTTTTCCTTTTGCTCTGGGGTCCTTCTGTGTCTGCCCGGCGTTGGTATCCTTTGTCTTGAGTGCGAGCTCCTCGTCTTCTAGGCGTATGTACTCCTCGGCCCGCTGGAGCAAATCCTCCATGCTGTTTGGTTTTCTTTTGGACAAGTCGATCCAGAAAGGGGAATGAGCTATTAGGCCGTCCTTGGCCAACATGAGTTGTACTCCGGGTTGCAATTCCTGGACCAAAAGGGCCTCTTTGGTGAACCTGCTCATGTAATTACGCAAGGATTCTGCGGTTCCTTGCCGAATCTGCTTCAGCGAAGCTTCTGTTTTCGGCTGGACTTTGCTGGTGGTGAAGCTGGTAATGAATTTGCTCTGCAAGTCGGCCCATGTGTTAATAGAGCGAGGTGGCAAAGACTGGAACCACCTTAGGGCCATTTTCTTGAGGGAAAGCGGAAATACCCTGCACATTATAGGTCCTGAGGCGTTTCGAATTGACATCGCTGACTCATAGATGTCGAGGTGTTCAAGGGGATCTCCCATTCCGTCGTAGAGCTCCGGTACTGGGACCTTCTCAAATCGCTTATCCATGGGAAAAAGCATAATTCGTTCTGAAAACGGCAATACCATTTGTATTACCTCGTCGTCTGTCGCGTTGTGGGATTCTTCTTCCGCCTGGTGAGTTTTCTGCTTGGGGCGAGTGTTTGAGTGCACGAGTTGAGCCGAGGCTTGGGGTGACGTCGGCGTGCGGCGGTTTGAAGGTGATGGTTGATTTTGTTGAGGAGAGGAATGGCCTTCGTTGTTCTGCTGTCCGCCAATGACGCGACGCGGTTCTTGGCGGCGTTCGTCAAGGATCCGTCGGTGCATTGCCTGTGCGTGGTGATCAGTTTCCAAAACTTCAAGACGACACAAATATTCCCCCAGAAGCCCCTCTTGGCGGCGGATGATTTCCAGGAGATGGTCACGCGTTGGTGGCTCTTGCGGAGATGTTGGTGGGGTCGTCCCAGCATGTGGCGTCTGGGCGGTCGTCCTGGGACGAACGGTTCCCGGGTGTGGGGGTGGTATTCCCGCGGTGGCGGAGACGACCCCAGTTGCAGCAGATACGAGTGCAGGGCCCGTTGATGAGGTTACCCCAGGTGCAGAATTGTTAATCGAGACGGAATGGCCGGAGGATGTGCTTCTGGTTCCTACCATGACTGGTCCTTCTGCAAGCGTCAAGGATATGAGTTTCCGGTTTCTGAAGATCCAAGAACGGGAATCTTGTTCAAAATTTCGTTCCCCACAGACGGCGCCAATGATCTTCAGAGAACTTGAGGGTGACTGGTAGCGTGGAAGAAAGATTCGACAATGCTGACGATGACGATCCGCGGCGGGGCAGGGTGTACCTGCAGGGACTCCGACGCTCAACGTAAGATATCAGTTCAACAGAGTAACAATAGGTATGAACGGAATGCGTACCTGAGGTGTGTTAATCCCGGGTATATATAGAGTAAATATGGCGGGAAAAGTTGTTATGACCGTAACGGTCTTCCGTAATCGTCGTGATCACGCGCTATCAGGGACGTGTCGATACGCGTGGGACGTCATTGTTATGTCAAGTTGTCGGGGTCCAGGAAGTGATGCCGGATAACGTGTCGTCGTATCGCAAGACATGCAAAGTCCTCGTGATGTTGATGTCGACCTGGTGACGTCGGGTCTCTTGGTTAGCTAGGTAATGTCATTATGTCGGCGTGTGTAGGTGGAAGGTCATCTCTGGTAGTACCCCAGAACAATATTATAAGATAATTAGGATTAAAATGGTGCTTGATTGATCTTTTTCATTAATTGGGTTATCTCTGTCAAATTTAAATTGAATAGGTTGTCTTGACAATATTGAGTTATTCGTCAAATTGAGGATAATTTGGTTAGTTCAAGGTGCATGTGTTAGAGAGATACCAACTCTTTTATGATATAATTAAAATATTCTATATCCATATATTTAGATTTTTTTTAATTAATACAAAAGTGTTGATGTATTAGATATGTTGTTTTATGCTAAATTGCATGTATATATTTGCATATAGTTTTCTTTGAGAATAAGCAATAAGTCACTTGTAGTCATCTTCATGTCATCATCTTTTTCTCCTTTTAGGTAGGAGTGGATATACATGTAAGACTATATATGGAAGGTCATTCCTTTCCACCTCACCCAATATATGCCTGTGACATATATATCCCTCATGATCATGAATTAATGTTTGTTGCATGCTTATTTGGATTGAGACTTCTGTATGTCCTAATACCCTTTTGCTAGAGAATGAAATTCAACCTAGCAGCGTAGCTAGCTACCTCAATATTACGCGCGCGGAAAGAAAGAATGAAGTGCCTACATATATATATATATATATGTAATGTAATGATGAATCAATGATACTTCATCATCATGACTTCTCAATCTCCGGATAAATTGCCAATCTACCACATATGAGAGACAGAAAGAGAGTACGTGGTAATAATGTAGCTAGCCACCTAATCTATATATTAACTAAATGGAAAAAATATGTTTTTCGTTAACGTAGTTTCAGTTAATTTGGATTTTCGTTTTTATACTTTAAATCTTTGATTTTTTGTCTCTGTACTTTCTAAACCCCTAAACATTAGTCTCTGTCGTTACTTTGGTCCGTTAAACTTGTGACGTGTCACTTACCTAGCATGCCACGTGTCCCTAGCATGCCACGTCACAGGTTTAACAGTCCAAACTAACGGCAGGGACTAATGTTTAGGGGTTTAGAAAGTATAGGGACAAAAAACCAAGGATTTAAATATAGGGACGAAAACCCAAGTTAATCGAAACTACAGGGACGAAAAACATATTTTTCTCAAACTAAAATGTCTTGCTAGAAACTTAAGGAACAATCAATATTTTATTAAATTTTTTTTACTTATTTCAAAAATTAAATATTACAAAATTTTATTTTTAGCTAAATAATCTTTTAATTTTTATTTTTAAATATTTTAAAAATACCTGTTAACATTTTATTAATTGATAAAAACACCCAATATTCTCCCTTTAATTTTCTAAGAAACAAAAGAGTGAAGCAAAACGTACACCTTAATTAGGAGCAAAATGAAGAATTTCCTTCAGTGGTCTTTATTTTATATTATTAAATTTGTACTCTTCAATTGTAGTATTTAAAATAATTAAAATAAGACATAATAACATTTCATAATTGAAGTATATATATGTATATATATATATATTTAATATAACAAAACAAAATAAAAGAAATTTCTTACTCTAAAAAGATCACCCAAGAATTTATGATCGAAATTCCATTTACTAATTTTGTTCGGAATGAATATTCTTTTATATTAAAATTTTACATGACTTTATCATATGTAAAACTTTTATAATAATTCCTATTTTCATAAGAATTAATAAGTTTTAATTTTAATATAATCTCAAATATTTAATATAAAAAGAGAAATAAAGACCACTGAGTGTATGGATGAATTGATAAGGAGTTGTTTTAATTTAACTAGCGGCCTTGGGTTCGAACCTTTGGTATACAGTTGCATTAAATACATAGAGAGAGAGTTTTATCGTCCATATAAGTCTTACCCGACTCGAGTAGAATTGCTTCCTATGGAGGATACATAAGGTTTAAGAAAAAGCAAAGACAAAAACTTTGAATAACTTCAATACTCTGCCATAAAAGAATCCATTAGCAATTCAATTTTCATGAATAAAAATAGTGTCGGTTTAGTTTACGATTAAATAAAATTCTTTTAAAATCAATAGTTGAATATGAATTATACATTAATTACTATGTATGGTTAATGAAAGTTATTTGATTTCAATTTTTCCAAAATTGTTGATTATTAATTCAATGTGTTGCTATGAAAACAAATGAGTACTTTCATTTTGGTTATAAAAAATAAAATCTAATTCTAACCGTATTGATTTTAAATCACTTTCATCCAATATATTTTATAAATTGTATATTATTTATTTTTAACTATTGATTATATGAATCTATCAAAATTAATTATATTGAATTGTAAATCAAATACTAACTTTGTTCTTATGTAACTGTCCATCTTTGAAAAAAAATTATTCTTATTTAATTTTTTCGTTTACAACTCAATATAATAATAATTACATTTTTCTCCATTTTACCCTTATATTACTAAATGACCCAATCTAAAAAATTAATGAGACCCAATAGTATTAAGAGAGATAAAGGGTAAAATAGAAATTTAAAATTTATTTCATGAAAACAAGAATAATGATTGAATTTTTTAATTTGTACTCTTTTTGTCCAAATAGACAATTAAATAAGAACAGAGATAGTAGTACAATTAATGACATAACACCATGAATAAACCCTCAAATTCATCCCCGAAGTAGTAATCTCTTTCCTAATTAGTCATCAAACTAAATTAATTGCATAAATCATTGTTATCTAAACCGGACCAGACCGACCAGTTCAACTGGTCCGATCGGGAACCGGCCTAGTGTCCGGTCCATACAACCCAAAAATTTGGCTGGTTCTAGAACCAGTCAAAAACTGGTGAAAACTAGTAAAGAACCGGTGCCAGAAAACCGGTTGAACCGACAAGTTTTAAAATATTATTTTTTTGTTTTTCTTTTTTATTTAATCTAAAATATTTTTTTAAGATAAAAAAAATAGAGGAGGGTTCAAATTACACCAATGTAAGTTACAGCAAGTATTACACCGCTGATAACCACAAATCGAATGTGTTTTTAGTAATCTAATCGTTGAATTATGTTTATTCATCTTCATGAATATTTGTGTCAAATTTCATAAAATTTTGAGACTAATAACTTGATAATCAAATGGTTGGGTTTTTCATATATTTTAAATGTATATATAATGTTAATCTTGAGATATCTTAATGACATTTCAAATAATTTCGGATTAATATAAAATTTTATATATATGATCTTTACGATAGTAATTTTCAATCCAACGATGGGTTACTTAGTTTAATGATCCATTAAAAAATTATCCAGCGGTGTAATATTTAGTGTAACTTACACTGGTATAATTTGAACCCTCCTCATAAGAATTACTTTTTAAGGATTACACATGACTATTTATTATTTAATCAATTATTATGAATTTTTTATGATATAATGCATATAATAAGGTCTTTTATATTATTTTAGAATCTTATATATCTTGATTTCTTATGATTTTATCTTATTTTATTATTTAAAAAATATTATATAATATTAAAAATATATTTAATTATTACCGGTTCGACCACGGTTCAATCACAGTTGAACCACTAAACCGTGAATCAGTACTTCACCTTTTTAATTAACGGTCCGCTTTTAAAAACATTGACATAAATAGTCCTAAAAAACTTTCAAATATTTTCATTAGTCCTTCAACTTTCACATTATCACATCACATTGGTCCCTATAGAAGGATTAAAATGATAAATATTTAAAATTTGAGGAATAATTTTTTTTATTTTAGGGACTAAGTAAGAGAAAAAAAATTATATACTATTTCGAAAACGAAAACGGTGCTTTATTCTAAAATTATTATTTACTTTTATTGTGTGGTAATTAGCGTTTGTTTCCCGACAGTGCTGCAGGAATTTAGGCTAATTAATTAAAAGCTCAGAACAGTGAACAGAACACAAATAATGACACAGCAAAACGGTCTGAGACTCGTTCGTTCCCTAATACGAAGTGCCTTGTACGCTCCATTGCACGTGAGCTGTCCCCAACTTTTGCAAAAATTTGTTCTTTTGCTCCCAATATCAAATAAAGACACATCTCGTTTCTATTTCTCTTCTCCTAGCTAAATAGCTCCTTTGCTTGGATGCAAAATGGGACCACACCCACAACCCAATCACTCACATTTCACATTTCTATGTGGGGACTTAACTTTATTACTACTAGAAAATTTTCATCCCATTAAAGTGATGCAATCATAGCGCAAAAATCCGTGCACTTTTCTCTGTTTTGTTTTTCTTTAATTAGCCTTCTTTTTTAATCTTAATTTCTTCCTTGGAATAATTACAAAACTTGGTCTAAGCTCATTAATGACTTGCTCAGATTCAAATGTCCCTCTTATTTTATTTCTTTTCCTTTTTTGCAATGTATTTGATTTTGGATTTTGGGACTACCGTATGCTACGTATTATTTCTCTATCTTATATTGTAGAACGAAATGATGATATGTGTAGTGTGTAGAGGATCAATATATATATCCTTACTTTTTCAAATGAGTGGGAATCTAGTAACGACATTATTTACATTTTAGATTCGCAAGAAATGAGTGAGCTCGCCTCATATATAGCAATTGGAGCTATGAAAAGCTATAATTATTATACGCAAGGTGGATTAATTAAATCACAATTCATGACAGAAAACTCTACTCACGCTCCGTTTCATTTTAATAGTCGTTTTAGAGTATAAATTTTGTTTTTAAATAAGTGTTGTTTTTATATACCAAGGCAACAGTAAATACTAATTTTTCATCTTTATCCTCTTCCAAATTTATTAAATGGTGGAGTATTTATTGTATATGACTAGAAATGGTGGAGAACTTTAAATACTTTAATGAGAGAGAGAAAGGATATATTTGTAAACAATGGAGTTAAAAAGACACACTTATTGCATTTCTTAATCTATGTGTAAAAACCTTAAACGACAGATAAAAAAACGGAGGGAGTATTAAACTATTAATAGCTAAAAAATTTTAAAAGCAATTATTTAATTTATTGTCTAAGAGTTATGATTACTAGGAAAATGTTTCATCTACTCTACATTTCTCTTTGTATCTCTATCATGGCCAATTTTAGGATGGACCCAACTATCTTTTGGCCTACCATAGACCCTTTAAGTTTTACCAATGTAAAAATTTGAATTTTTTTAGTAAAATAAAGGGATTATATTTTGAATGCTCTAGAATTATTTTTTTACCAAACTGAACCTCGTATCTTCTTCCACCACAGGGGGATGGAGTTTGATTTCTAGTGGCTAGGTTGCTGTCTCACTTGAATTTTCACCTGAACCCCATAGCAGAGCAGAGACATCAAACAAGTTTTGTATCATATGTTCTTTTGGCAATATGTCTCTTGTAACCTGCACTGACTTGCAACGAATTTTCAAGAATATGGATTTGAATGCCGTGAAGAACTCAATTCTGGATAGGCAATTTCCAATCTCGGTATAGATTAAAAGAGCTAGAATCTCTCATGGAAAAGAATAGCCTCAACTTCGATGAGTTTTTGTTCTTTTCCAACTCCATATTGAAGCAGAACAATGGGGATCAGAGCAGAGGGGGTGAGGAATTGAAGAGCTTGTGAAGACCTTTAATATCTTTGACTTGGATATGGATGGATTCATCACCATGTCTGGACTGGCAGTAGTGCAACTCATGAATGATGGTGGAATAGCGTGAAACATGCTTCCATGGAAATGAACCCATAACCGCAAATATAAAATTGAACTAGGCCAATATAAAAATTTGTCATAACTAGTTTCACCTCTTTGTTACCGCATGAATCAAAGCCATTGAATAAATAAGTAATAAATCTACAGCCCAAAAAATTGGTCTACGGTAGACCCTAAGAAAATGGGTCTATCCTAAACTCCGCCCTCTATCATATTTTAATTTAAAAAAGACAACGAGGAGAAAACTTGTTTGAATTTTCTCCCTATAAAATAACATGTGCAAGAGCGGGATAGATGGAGGAATTTTCAGTATAGAAATAAGATTATTGTTATATAGTAGAGATAAAAAAAAATGGTTTTGAATATATAGATTAACTTACTAACGTTAAAATATAGGTGGTATCCACATTTAACTTCATTATGGAATTGGGGAGACAATTACACAGGTTGAAGACCCATTCAAAATATGATATCTCGATATTAGGACTCTTTTGTTAAGTCTCAGAATTAATTTAAGTATTCAAATTAGATTCAAGACTCATTATCCTTGGTTTTAATGATCAACAAATTAGACTAGATTAAAAAGAAAACAGGTGCTACTAAGAAAGGTATTATTTTGTTGATTGTGTTTTAGGTTGGAATATTCATATGAAGCCCAGAAGACAGCAAAGGAAGAAGAGATCCACAATAAAAATGAAGCAACTAGAAGCAAAGGAAGCTACTGAAAAGAATAGAAAAGGTTCAACTATCTGAAGACATGAAAGACTCAGACCGTCTCAAGACTCATCATCATTTGAAGCATATCCTTCATCTGAAGAAGTGTTTATCATTTGAAGACTCGAAGACAAAAGTGAAGACCTGACCTCGTCTGAAGAAGTAATGTGAAGACTCGAAGACAAACTGAAGACTTGACTCCGTATGAAGCATATCTACCATCTGAAGAATGGAAGATGATCAGAAGCACTCTGTATGACTGAAGGCGTCAGAACCAAGAAATGTTCTCATGAAGATATTGTCAAAGCATGAAGAACACTGTATCCAATGGACTACTTCATTTCGGCACAAAAGTTAGGCATACTTTTCTGCCTCGATCAAAAGACTTGCACAAATAAGGAAATCCTGCAACGACTGCTGCATCTGCAATCAAAAGGGTACTGTATACGCAGACATACTGCACCTGCTACTGTCCAAAAGCAAATCAGAAGTCTGAACAAGAAAATATCGAGAAAGATGTTTGAACTAATATTATTTAATTCAACATCTATCCAAATATCAGAAGAACTAGAAGAGACAAAGATGAATAAATCTAGGATCGTCTGAAGTAAAGAAAGAAGCATTTTGATGAAGTAAAAAAGAAGAAGATTTCTGCTAAAAGGAAGAAGCATCTTGCTTTAATCATCTGAAGAAGAGAAGAATCATATTATCAGAAGAAAGGAGCGAGTTGAAAGCATTTCAATCTGAAGAATTAAAAGAAGCTTGAAGTTATCATCTGAAGGAAGTTTAACAGTCTGGAGAAATGAAACTCTCTGAATGCATGGAACATATTTCAACATAGAAGAAGTCACAAGAGAAGCTGAGACCATATGATTCAACGGCCATAATATCATATGTCTTTATTCAAAGAGGAAATAGCAACAACAATTATTTTCCTTAGGACAAGACACCTCACTCAAAGAAGAAAGAGGAAACTGTGTCAGGAGCAAATGAAAAGGAGTATATACAAATAAGCAAAAGGACAAATCCAATGGATACCTCCTCTAAAGGAAAACTGAGGAAAGCAGAAGAAAATCAAGAGAGAGAAGAAGCATAAAAATATCAAGGAAATCTCTCAAAGGAGCTCATCAATAGAAGTGTCAGAACAAGATCATCTAAACACTTATTTTGCTTAAGAAGAAGCAACCGTTTGAGAAGCTATTACACAACGGCTATATGAGCCACATCATCAACATCTCAACGGTATTATCAATCATCTTCAACGGCTATATTTCATCAGAACATATAAATAGCCTCAAGATTGAATTTGAAGATGTTGGCATTTCCTGCTAACCAGAGGTAGTTGCCATGTCGGGCAATTCCTCATAATGAAAAATAGAAGTACTGTCATGTATTATCATATTCATCCTTAACCCATGGCATATCATTGATTACGCAGAAGAGTTTGGTTCATAGGAAATCAATTATCGTATTCAACCAATCTTCTGAAAATACAGAGTTGAATTAGAGCTTAGAAGAAAATACCTTCTCTGTAAAAACTTGTACTTAGATTTATTCATTGCATTCTGAGTAGTAATCAGTTAACCTCTAGTACAGGAAGAGATTAAGTTTATGTTTCGTGGAAACTTAAACTTAGTTTAGTTTGTAAACACTTTATGTGTCTGAGAGCCTGGAGAGGCTTGGTGGAAGAAAGAATACTTGTTAAGCCTGGAGAGGCTTGTCTGTAAAAGAATACTACACTGAGTTTCCTGGAGAGACAGTTGAAAATAAAAGAATACTTGTGGTAGAGCCTGAAGAGGCTTGATAGAAAAGAATACTTGTATCTGTGGTTTCAGATAGTGGAAAATCCAGTGGTGGTTTGCCCTGGGACTGGATGTAGCTCACTGGGTTGGTGGGTGAACCAGGATAAATTTTGTGGCTAAGTTTTCTATCCTTTAAACTACTTAATTTACAGCTTTATATTTCTAATGGGGATTGAACAGTATTTTTCATAATAAACTTAACACAAAAATTTCAATAAACTAAGTTTTCCAAGATAATAACTCATTCAGTTTATCTTATATCGTTTGGAGTATTACAAAGAATATACTTTGAAGAACGTCTGAAATAACTCTTTGAAGTGGATCGGAAACAATTTCAGTTCAGAAGTTAGAAGTACACTTCAGACGATGATTAATCATCTGAGGTTACTCAGAAACTGTTCTGAAAATATTCTTTGTAATATCTTTCAGAAGGTATCTTGAGATGCATCTGAATATCTAAATCAATTTAATCAAAAGTCCAAACAAGTTTTTGATCTAGTCACCTTTCCTTAGTCTCTATGCTTGTCCTTCTTATATTCCGCAATTTAAGTATTAATTCTGATAATAAGTTTTTCTCATTAATTTGTTTTAATGAATTAATAACTTATGTTAAAGATTTCCAAAAATGGTAAAAATATTCAAAACACTATTCAACCCCCCTTCTAGTGTTTCCTGTGGAACTAACATCTTTAAACTAAACCCAGTAACCGTATCAAACTGTGAAATGTACCGAACTGGAGAAGAAAAAATCATACCAGTATCACATTTTAATGAACTAGTTCTCTAACTGAACAAGGATGCTTCTAACTTTCATCATTCATCAAACCAGATTCCCAAATCAGAGATCAAATTAAAACCCTAAACCCCAAAACACAAACTCTAACCAAATCGCCTCGTTTACAATCTGCTTACTGTTTCGCTCTTCGAGATTACTTTCGATCTTCTCATTTAATCACGTTTTTCTCTACTCACTTTGTTTGATCAAGTTTTGCTTGCTCACTTCGTTTGCTGCTCATTTTGTTCAATTCTCACTTTGTTCGATCAAGTTTTGTTGCTCATTTCGAATCATGATATAGTTTTGCTCTGCTCTTTCGTTGTTCACTTCATTCGATCTCTATTCTCTCTGAACTGATTCCAACTTCAAGTTGCGTCATGCTTACCTTATTCAAATCTACCACTCCTTTATTCTCTTGCCTAAATGGATTTCGACATGCTTTTGTCATCTCCCCCAACTACTATATTTTTTTATCTTTAATATCTTTGAGGTTGGATTTATGATTTACAATGCTGCTAAGTGTTGAACACAGTACGGACTACTGAGTTATATGATTTACAAGTTATTTCTCAAATTTATTTCATATAATTTTAGCAATTATGATAAATAAGGTAAATGGGTATGAATGTGTGATAATTCAGGAAATTATTCTTCTAAGTCTGTTGAATCATTAGTATAAAAACAATTTCAATTCTCAATCCCACAATGGATCTGATGTTGCAGTTTTGTTCAAGAACTTTTGGAAATATTGGCCCCATCATAAGTATTAGCCTTCTTTTGGATAGACATGCTGATAAAATTCTAATATTAGTTGCAATATTTGTCTAAAAAATAATTTCAGTCCAGTAACAATCTCTTTCTGTGTTATGTCATGAAATTCCAAGAGATATCTTCAACCTTATTGTTTTTGGAATTGGATAGCCTTAATGTTACCCTTATAGTTATTAATATTGTTGATTCGTTCTGTTGAGCAAAAGTTTAGGAGTATATATGCTTTTGTCTATTTGTTTGTTCTCTCTATTTGTATTTACATGATCAATGACATAAGTGACTCTTAGCAATTTGTAGATTTTCTCCTTATAAGGTTAAATTTGAGCAAAGCCTTAGTTTCCCGTTTGTGATTTAATATTAATGAGTGTGTACTTTTTTGAGGTGTCGCTCATTAATATTGAATCTTGAATTATCCAAGTCGGACAATTTGGAAAGAAACCTTTTATTGCATTTGTTAATAGTTAGTTTTAAATCTTATATCTTAGACTTGATGAAATTTTGGTTCACACATTTCCCATATTCTCTAGGTGCATGCTTGAACATGGTATATGTCACCATGTTCAAGTTATGCACTTAGAGACCAATGAGAAATGCTACCGAAATTTCATCAAGCATAAGATACGAGATTTAAAACTAACTTTTAAACAAGTGAAAAAAAAAGGTTTCTTCTCGAATGGGTAGGGGACCTTGTAACAGAGTTGAGGAGGGAACTAAGGATGAAACTAACATGTTAGTTTTTTTAAACAGATGTCATCACTTGGTGATCCCATGGACTCTCCTTTGAGGGAGATTGCAGGACATTCAATTTCTAATACGCCAGTTGCCGCTGGCACAACTGCACCGTTACCCCCTCGTAGTAATCGATCAATGACGTGGGATCACTTTACAGTAGAGTCTGGTGATGAGAAAAAGGAGAGGTGCAATTATTGTGGTGGCCTAATTAAGTATAGGGACGTGACAAGTGGTATGAAGAATCATTTAGAGAGATGCAAGCACAATCCATATAAAGATGGAAATAAAAGGCAAAGAACAGATGGTTCCTTGTCACAAACTATAGAGAGGAAAGTACATGGGTGGTGGTGTCGGCTCTTCACCGACTTATTTTAAATTTGACCAAGAGATATGTCGAACAAAACTTGTGAAGATATATGTTTGTGGTTGTTGCGCTCCCATTTCGATTTGTGGAGAATGAAGCGTTTTGCAACTTTCTGGTAGTCTTGCAACCGCGATTCTGTGTCCCATCACGCTATACATTAACATGTGATATTTATACACTCTTCAATGAGCAAAGAGAAAGGTTCAAGAAATTTCTTGGGAAGCACTGCAGAAGAGTTTGTCTTACCACAGACACATGGACGTCGATCCAGAATTTGACGTACATGAGTTTGATTGCACACTTCATTGATAATAATTGGAAATTGCAAAAGAAAATTTTAAATTTTCACCAAATCATGGGACATTCAAGAGAGGCGATGACTAAAAATATTGAGATACTGATTAAATACAAGGTTAAATATTATTTTGCTTTTTGCTAAACCGATTGAGAGTTGTTACTATATTCAACAATTGTTTTTTACATTTTAAACAAAGGGTACTTATACTTTTTTTTAAATATCGATAACTTTTATTAACTTTTAATACTTATGATTATATTCAAAATTATTTAAATACAATCAATAATCTATCTTTACATAACAATTTTAAAATTTCATTCTTGGAAACAAAGTGTCGATTGGTAATTTTTTTTCTTATACAAAGCAAAGTGTTGGTATGTTTTTTTTTTCTTACAATATGTTTTTTTTTTATTTTAGGATATATATTTTTTTAAGTTTTATAAGAAATTAAATTAATACTTTTAATTAGTTATTCTTTCAAATGAAACTCTTATCTTTAAAATTTCTTTAATCAAATTTCAAATATTTTTTAATTAACACTAGATACAGTAAGATATTTATAAATTATTATTAACATAAATATCTATCAAATAAATTAAATTTTAATTTTTTTAAAAAATTAAAAGCTTTAAATGCTTGTATTTTATTATTAATGAGATAGTTTTTATCAACTAAATTAACTTTTCCTAATTTTTTTTAATTATTATTTTTTATATTTAACCTACTTTACAAAGATTAGTATTCAAGAAAAACTTTACAACTACTCCTTCCGGTTTTATTTATAAAATAACGTTTGAAGCTTTTCCATGGTCCTATTTAGGGGTGAGCGTGGGACGAGTTTTGTCCGTCCCGTACCCGACTTGATTTTTTCATCATGTCAAATTTTCAGACCCGAACCCGCACGTCCACAAACCCGAAGAAACCCAAAAATGTACAAGACTAATTAAAACCCGAACCCGTCCACAACCCGAAAAAAACTCATCCACAAACCCTAAATCCTATTTTTTTCTTTATTAACTTTCAAATATTGTTAAGAGGAAAATATCACTATATCATTATACAAATTTATGTATGGAATGTATTTTCAAAGTACATAGAGCATCTATCATAGAGGAAAGTTGAATTAAAAAATCCCCATAAAGTTAAAATGGTGTTAATCCTTAGAGTAATATAAAATTATAAATATTATAAATTATATATGTACATATAGGGGTGTTCACATCCAATCCAATCCAATGTAAACCGCATAAACTGAACCAAAAAAATCGAAAACCGAATCAAACCGAAATCCAAAAAATCGAAAACCGCAAAAACCGAATTTTTTTATTGGATTGGATTGGTTTTCAGATTCTATGTTGAAAACCAATTCAAACCGAACTTATATATACATATATTATTACTTATAAAATAATCATATATTTATACTTGTATATGTATATATTTATAAAAATATTTATACAAATGTATATTTTATGATTTTATTATCTAATATCATGTTAACATTTCTATAAATATATCAATTTAAAACTAGTTTTAAATTAGTTTTCATATATCATGTCCTTCTTTTCATATAATTTTATATTTATTTTAATAAATGTAAGTTCCAATAAAAAATGATTACTATTATTTCATAATTTTATCATTTTTATCTAATATTTATTGTTTCTTTAAAAAACCGAAAACCAATCCAATCCAATCCAATTTAAATCGGATCGGATTGGATCGGATTTGAAAAAAATCAAAACCGATTGGATGATAAAATGAAAAAACCGCAATGATCGGATCGGATGATTTTTTCCTCAAAACCGATCCAAACCAAACCGCGAATACCCCTATGTACATATATGGGACGGGTTAGGTAACCGAAGATTAACCTGAACCCGTCATCAACCCGATACTGGGTTATTGAATTAGACCCGATTCAACCCTAATATATCTTTCATGTGAGACAGCGTCTAACCCGGTCCGAGTAGCTTGGGTTGGGACGGGTTCGTGGGACGGACCAGGTTTTGCTCACCCCAGTCCTATTTATAAGACAAAGTGCACAAATCTAGAAGCATTTATTATTTTTTCTCATATTTGTCCTTGTTGACCATTAAAGGTTTTAAGGTGACACAATTACCATGGTAGTGGAGTTTAATTTTAAATAAGGGTAAATCTACAATCTTATAGAGTAATTTTTTAAAAATCAACACATTAATTATTTTTTTTAATATGTGTGTTTTTGTCTTAATTGTCTAATAAATAGGATGAAAGGGAGTAATACATAGCGAAACACAAGGCCATGTGTAAGAAATTAGTAATCCCAAGCAGAATTTGACCATACATATAGACGCAAATGTAATTAATCAATGAGCAATATATGTGTAGATGAGAGAAAGGTGAATGAGATGCCGTGGGCCGTATATGGTTGAGTGCAGCTCATTTTCAAATGAAAACATGCTTTGTCGTTTGCGCCTACAAATAATATCCATTTCAGACACATCAATAGAAAAACAAAACAAACTATAGACACAACACAACAAAGGAGTCACCAACAAGTTGCAAGTGTTTATTGACCGATTCATAGTATACCAAACATTTGATAGAAACATATTAATTAATTTGAGACTCTCTTCTATTGATGTATTGCACCTTCTTATTCCTTTTTTGGGTGACCATTTTAGGCACTTTTACATTCCTATATAGGCATTGTGTGTGTATAAAGAGATTAAAATCAGTTTATTAATTACAAGTAGGCTCAAAGCAAATGAGATTAAAATAAGCCATTCACAAAGGGAAAAAAGAACGCACTGTGTAATTCATATAATTGTGTATTTTATATTGATAAATAAAGCGGAAGACAAAAGGAAAAAGACATGAACGATGGTAATTAATAAGAGTACGTTAACTATGGAAGAAACTTTACAAAAATACCTATATATAATAACGACTATTGTATATAATTATTGAATCAAAGCCAGATCCATCTAAAAGATCATGGCAATTTTTGTTTCATATTCATTGATCATACTCCGAAACTCATCATTTAGTTTTCTTTTTTCAAAAATAGATAAAGTCTAGATGAAAATCAGGTTAATTTGATACATGTAGAAAAAATCAAAATTGTGAAATAATAAAATTCAATGTAGGAAATAAATCCCACATTATTTCAGCAGCATTAGTGCATCACAAAGGATTTTATATATTCAATAATATAAAATATAAATTGTATAAGTATACGTACGTACGTATCAACCGCATACTATTTATTAATATAAAGTATGCCTATTTTAGATTTAAATGAGCATACTTGATTAGTTAAACAAAGTTATTAAATTGAATAAAACAAAGGTGTTTAATTATCATACTTGGAGCCTCAAAGGCGTGTATCATACTTGTTTGTAGGGGTGTAAGTGGGTCCAACCGCGAATCCGACGGATAAAATCCAATCCGAAGATATTTAACGATTCGGTTCGGACATTTTCTTTCGAACCCGATCTACTTCGGTTCGGGTCTCAGGTTTGCCTATGATGAACCCGATAGACCCAACCTGAACCAAACCAAAACAAGAAGCCATAATCTTATTTCATTTTCCTGCAAGGAAAGAACAAAAATAGGCGCAGCGGCAGCACAAGTAGAGGTGGTTCCCCAAATCCTATTTCATCTGCTCCTCTCAATTTATTTTTCTCTATTTCTTTTCTTTTTTCATTTTATATTTTAATTTCATTTCATTTTCCATATTTGAAAAAATATAAAAAAATACTCATGACCCGATGACCCAACCCAACCGTCGATTTACTCACCCAACAAATACAAAATCTGAATCAACCCAACTCATCATCATTCTATCGGTTCAAACTCGATGTCAGCCCAAATCCGATCCAACCCAATCTGATTACACCCCTACTTGTTTGTATGTATGTAATTTTATTGAGAAAAAATGTTTTTAATTAATAATGTCCAAAAATATTATAATTGAAAAAAATGGAAATAGTGATTTTTGAAAGATGTATTATAAACATTTCTTTAAACAAATTATTTAAACTCTTATTTAAATGCATCACTAAAAATTTGAAATAACCGGAAAGACGCGATTAATTGCACGTACGGAACCTTATTAGAAAGACATTGAATGAGTGTATTTTATAACAACTAATAGTAGCTTCTATTAAGGGTGGTAATTGTAAAGTAGTTGAGATAATTTTATCTTCTTGTAACAACCAATCTTTGTATCATCTATTCATGTTGTATTTAAATTCAAATTATTGTTGTATTTAAGTTTGAATTTTGAAATTCAAACCTATATATATTTGTACTCATGAACATTAATCAATTTAAATCTTTTCCTATTACTTTTATTTTCTCTATATGGTATCAGAGCCTGGTTTGTTGACTGGGTATGCCACATCTAGACGAGTGATGGCTAAATAATGGAGAGAGCCAATGAGTCGTCGAAAAAGTGTGACATTGGAGGTGGGAGCATCAGGCAGCGGTGTGAGACAACACGAAGTTGACATTGGTGTGGCAACCGGCTTTGCATCAACCATGTTTGCAAGCTGTAAGATGTCTCTAATGTAGTAGTGGTGTTGTGACAAAAAGAGACCAGAGCCTGTGGGAATGATTTCAACTCCAAAAAATGAGATGGTTGGCCGAGATCTCTAAAAGAGAATTTCTCGGCAAGAGATGATTGGAAGTGACGAAGAAATTTATCATTGTTCCCAATCAGCAAAAAATCATCTACATACACCAAGAAGTAGGCCAAAACATTGTTAGTGTTATAGATAAAAAGAGTGTATCAGACCTGGGGTTCTTGAATCTATGATTGTAGAAAATCCTTCAACGCATGGTACCAGGCTCGCGGTGCCTGTTTGAGGCCATACAAAGCCTTGTTAAGCTTGCAAACATAAGAGGGAAAAGAAGGATGAATGAATCCCTGAGGTTGAGTCATGTAGACATCTTCAGTGATAGTGCCATGCAGAAAAGCATTGTTGACATCCATTTGACTCACTGGCCATCCATGAGAAAGAGCAATGGACAAGACCAGTTTTATAGTTTGAGGCTTGATGACCAGGCTGAAGGTCTCATGAAAATCGATGCCTGGGCGTTGATGAAAACCTTTAGCTACTAAACGGGCTTTATATCTAGCAATTGAACCATCTGGATTGTGTTTTAGGCGAAAGACCCATTTGTTTCCAATGACATTATAGTGTGGCTGAGGTGGGACAAGATCCCAAGTTCCATTGCCCATTAAGGCATTAAATTCATCACACATGGCATCTTTCCATTGATGGTGCTTCATGGCTTGAGAGACACAGGTAGGAACCATAGACTCTGTGAAAGGATATTTGGTGACTAGATTCAACTGTTTGGGCTTAAATATACCAGCTTTAGCTCGGGTGACCATGGGGTGAGAGGGTATAGGGGCATTTGGAGGAGAGGGAGATGCATGTGATGAGATTGATGAGGATGTGTACAAGTCTTCATTGGGTATAGTGTTTGTGGGATCAGGAGATAAGGGAGGCGATTTCATGGTTTTGGTAACCGAGTTTGGAGGTATTGGTGAGTTAGTTTTGGGTGATGGGATAAGATGTAGAGAGGGCGGGAGAGAGTGGGAAGTTTAGTGGAGCCTATATGAGTGATGGGTAAAGTCTTACCATTGGCCATAGTGAGTGTGTCTTCTCCAAAATAGTCTGATTTCATGGAAAGATTATTGAGATCACCAGTCACATGATGAGAAGTGTCAGAGTCAATTAGCCATGTAAGGTCATTGCTTTGAAATAGGCTAGACCGCTCGTTGGGGGCCTACGACCCAACCTACTTAAGGCCTAGTTTGGCTTGGCTCCTTTAATAAAAAGGTCAGGTCTAGGCCTTTGAAAAAGCCTTTTTAATTAAATTAGCTAGACTTAGGCTTTTTAAAAAGCCTATTAGGCTTGACAGGCTAGCCTATTTATACATAATATTATTTTTAATAAACATATAAATATATTATATATAATAAAATAGTATAATAATATATAATTTTTAAATTTCTTCTGTTGGCCTATTTAGAGATAGGCTTATTGGCCTATTTGAAGGTATATGTCAGTAACACATTTACATTATACAAAAGTAAGTCTATTAGTTTGTAAACACAGTGGCCTATTTAAAGATAGATTTATTGGCTCATTTAAAAGTCATAATATGAAATTGGCTTTTAAACAGACTAACAGACCAAACCAGGCTTTGAAAAAGGCCAGACCAGGCCTAACAAAATGACATGTGACAGGTAACAGGCCAGACTTGGGCCACGAAAATATAATGCATGCAGGCTTGGGCCCCGTAAAACCTAGCTTGACTCAGCCTACTTCCACCCCTAGCTTCTATTGTAATGTGAATTTCCAATGTAAAAAAATGTGAACTCAAACATATTGTAAGTGAAAAAGGAATAAAAGGAAAAATAAGGTTTAAGAGTTTCGAACCTTATTTCTCTTTCTATACCTCTATTTCTTTTCTAATCAAATTACTTCAATTATCACATCTTTATATTTTTTATTTTCATTTTTTTTCTTTCTATCATCTTCTTCTTTATACCTCTCTCATCAAAGTTTTGTTTTCAAGATTTAAATATGAATGAAATGTGAATGATGGGACAAGTTTGAAATTAAGAAAAAGGAATTCATAAAAATTGTTCACACATCTTTGGGCTTTTGTGGTAACACTCAATTTACATTTTTATAATTTTGAGTGTGATCTGAATAATGATTTTTAAAATTGGACCAGGAATTGAACTTATGAAACCATCGATTAGTTTATTAATTGAATTGTGGTTGAACTTATAATTATAATTAACTATATATTTTTAATATTATATAATATTTTTAAACAATAAAATTAAAAGAAATCAAGATATACATATAAAATATTATAACTTAATATAAAAAATTTTAGGGTTAAATATGTTTTTGTCCCTAAAGTTTCATCGAATTTGGTTTTGGTCCCTAATCTTTTTTTTCATTGGTTTTAGTCCTTAACGTTTTCAAATCATTGAAACTAGTCCCTGTCGTCAACTCTATTAAATATAGGGGTGACAGCAGGGACTAATTTCAATGATTTGAAAACTTTAGAGACCAAAACCAAATTCGGGTGAAAATTTAGGGACCAAACCAGAATCTGGGTTTGGTCCCTAATCTTTATTTTTCGTTGTTTTTGGTCCCTAATATTTTCAAATCATTGAAATTAGTCCATGTCGTTATCTCTGTTAAATATAAGGGTGACGACAGGGACTAATTTCAATGATTTGAAAACGTTAGGGACCAAAACCAACGAAAAAAAAAGATTAGGGACCAAAACTAAATTTGGGTGAAAGTTTAGGGACCAAAAACATATTTAACCCAAAATTTTATTATATGTTTTATAAGATTAAAAAATTAATAATGATCGACTAATAATTAGATATTATGTGATTTTTCCTAAAGATATGAATAGATATATTATCTGTAAATTCTTAAAAATTTATCTTTATTTATTTTATAAATATTTTAAATTCAATAAAAAAAAGTGATTTTAAAAGATTATCCGTTCAAATCGATTTTCTAACATTGTATTTTTTTACCACCTCAACCGGTTATAAAAATTAGCCAATTTTTTTAGTTATATGAGCCGAACTCCAAAATTCCCAATTAGAACGATCAATTCAATTTTTATCACCATGGATCTAAATAAAATGAAGAAGTATGATTGTACGTACTTATAATGAGGGAAAAAAAAAGAGAAAAATAAAAATATAGATAAAAAACTACTTTAACAAAATATATAAGAAATATAAAAAAAATAGTACTAAAAAAAGGGAAAAAAGAAACTGAAACCCATGTGCCCCTCGGTTCAATGCATGAATGTGCAGTGTTCACTACAGTTCTTATATGGCCCTTATGGGGTCCTAATCCATGCACGCCAATGTCTCCTTAAAGTCTAGTGCCTTTCTTGAATGTGACTGTGAATTGTCGCATTTGTCTTAAATAGTCTCCTTCATATTTGTTCCTATTCATTCATTTTTTATTTCCCTTTCTATTATTATAAACAGTGTCCAACTCCAATACAATGCTAAATATTTTCGACTTGTAACATCCAACTTCAAACTATCCTCCTCTCTTTTTGATGTTATTTGTAGTAGAATAGTTTAATTGAGACCACTCATGATGTTGAGAAAATTTGTCTTCTTTTCCTTTCCTTTATTCTTCGTTTATTTATAACTTTTACAGAGTAATTGATAATTCGGTTCTCTTATATTTTGTTAATAGTTAATTTTATATATCCTTTTCTCATTGATATAATTTTTAATACTTAAAAAGAAAAAATTCAAATCATTTTCACTTTTTTTTTTAAAAAAAAAAATTAGCTGATGCATGAAATTATCACGACCTGGCAACTTAGGGTAAGATTATATGCTTCTTTAAAAAGAAAAAGAAAAGATGTACACAAACATATTGTTATAGGAGCACGAAGCAAATTGGAGTATCATCCAAACTTTTGAGCTGCAGGAAATGTTGTCTCCTTATATGGAATCAGCTGGGTTGATTCATGCTGATCTTTCAAAGAGGTACTTTTGTTTGTTTTGGTTGCCACATTTATTTAAAAAAAAAATCAAATTTGGTTTTGCGATTAAAAACATTACTTCTTCAGGTCCTATTCATGAGATCAAAATTTAGACCAAATCACATAAATTAAGAAAATAGTTTTTCTAACATGTGCAACATCGCGCATGATATGAATTTGGAGAAATCTGAATTTTCATAAGATGATAGCATTTTTTTTTCAGGAGCTCTGATAATGAGGTGGCAGTTATTCTTTACATTTTTGAGCTATATCAAACAACTTATGGACAATTGATAAATTTGGAGAAATCTGAATTGTCATTCAGCCGAAATGTTCCTCATGATAGACGGATTCTACTCCAAAGATGGATCAAGGTTAAGGCAGTTGACAACCACTCCAAATACTTGGGTCTGCCTACTTTTATGGGTAGATCTAAGTCCCAGATTTTTTATTTTGTCCGAGACGACCGCGTTTGGAAAATATTCAAAGGTTGGAAAAAATCATTTCTCTCATCAGCAGAGCGGGAAGTGCTAATTAAGTCAGTAGTGCAATCAATCCCATGTTACATTATGGGTTTTTTTAATTACCACTGAAACTATGTGAAACAATAGAGAACATGATTAATAAGTTTTGGTGGGGAAGTAGAGAAGGACAAAAGAAGTTGCATTGGATGGTGTGGGAGAGACTATGTGCACCCAAGGAGGTAGGAGGAATGGGGTTTCGGAACTCCCATGCCTTCAACTTAGCTCTTTTAGCAAAGCAGGGATGAAGACTTCAAACCAATAAACATTAATAGCTCAATGCATCCAATCCCGCTACTTCCAGAGAATTACAGACTTCCTAAATGTTGGACTAAGCTATAGTCTGAGCTTCAGTTGGAGGAGCATTCACCCTGCTCAATGGATTTTACATAGAGGCAGCTTCTGAACTATAGGGGATGGCAATTCTGTCAACATTTGGAGGGATGGTTGGTTTCCTAACCAACCTGGTCATCACATTTGGACTCATCGTCCTATGCATCTTGATAATGAATTAGTAGCTTCATTGATTGACCCAAATACTAGCAACTGGAGGCAGGATTTAATCAGGGACATTTTCCTAGACTTTGAGGTAGATCAAATTCTTTCAATTCCACTTCCAAGAACCAGTATGGAGGACAAACTATGTTGGGAAGGTACGAAAAATGGGATCTATCAAGTAAGATCTGGCTATCATTTTGTTATGGACCACCTTAGCCCCTCTGGCCCATCCTCTAGTGATGTTCCATTGGAAGAACAACATACTTGGAAGAAGCTTCAGAAGGTGAACACAATTCCCAGGAATAGGAATCTCATTTGGAGAATCCTTCGTGGTTGTCTCCCGATTCAAGCTCAACTAGTTAAAATAGGATTACAAATAGATCCAATCTGTCCAAGGTGTTTTGATGTTGTTGAGAGTATTGACCATACATTCTTTGAATGCAAGTGGACCAAAGAATTCTGGTTCCTATCCCCTTGATCTGAGATTGAATGTTTCATCTCCACATCATGCAGAGGAATGGATCAGGAAATTCCTGAAAGATAACAACTAGGAAGCCACCAACACTTTTGCCTCTCTTCTCTATGTAATATGGTTCAACAGAAATAAGTTAATATTTAAAACCAAGAGATCCCTATACAAAAAGTAATATCAAATTCCATGACACAAGCCACCCAACTACTTGAAATGCAAAGAATCAGGGCAGATGGTTTACCTCCTCCTAGGATCCTAGCCCCTCAATCATGGCTACCTCCCCACCCGGGTTCTTACAAACTTAATACAGATGCTGCAAAGATAGATGGTCGAACTTGGGGGGGGGGGCTGCTGCTGTAGTCCGGGATGCAGAAGGAGTTGTATTGGGAGCGACTACATGGCACGTGCGATGTGGTTCTGATGTTAAGCTAGCCGAAGCTTTGAGTATGAGATGTGGACTACAACTCTCAAAGGACATGGATTTCTTACAACTTAAAGCCGAATTTGATTGTCAACTTCTTACCTCTGCACTTCAATTAGTAACACTTGGTGTATCAGATTTTTATTTGGTTGTAACTGATTGTTTCAACTTTAGGACCTCTTTTCTTTCATTGTCTTTTAATCATGCTGTAAGAGCTTGCAACAATGCAGCTCGTTTGTTAGCCAAGTTTGCCTGTCTTCATCCCAATTGCATTTTGGTGGAAGAAACTCCTCCTTGTATTGATTTAGTTGTTTCTTTGGATTTCCCTCAGAGACCAACGGTTGAATGATAATCTTGGCTTTCTCGTAAAAAAAACACATCGCACATGATATAATAAATCAAAAGTGGAAAGTTTTTATTGAAAAATGTAACATTTAATATTACCAATGCATTATTGAATATTGTGATAGTTGTAATTTCAAATAAAAAACTTCATTACCATGGTTAGAAAAATCATTAAGAAAAATAATTAATGCATTGATTTTAAAAAATTTACCCCATAACATTCCAAGTTTACTCCTATTTAAAATTAAACTTCACTATTATGGTAATTGTGTCACTTTAAAACCTTTAGTGAATAATAAGGATAAATATGAGAAAAATTATTAAATACTTCTAAATTTGTGTGTTTTATCTTATAAATAGGACCATAAAAACGTTGTCTTATAAATAGGTTCAGAGGGAGTAAAATATAAACTAACACTTACACACTAATTAACGAATTTTAAGATGATACAATCTTTTTTCTAGACTACATGTATCCTCTATGAGACACAATCATGCTCGAGTCAGGAATATCCACATTATGGTGGGGCTAGTTCTCCCAGTTGAGTTTTTTTATTATATACACACCTTGTGTAGGGGAAATCAAACATATACTACTTGAACCAATCACTTATTGATCATAATGATACAATTTAGCTCAATACAAATGCATCATAAGAGGACTAGAGGAGTATATATAATAAAATTAAAAAAATTCATAACTGAAAAATGAAATACCAAGCTGTTATAAACTTCCTCCAGTCCTTTTTATAAGGCACATTTTACAAATTTTAGTGTTCCTTTTTATAAGACACTTTACAATTTCAAGGAAGCATTTATTACTATTTTCCTTATTTACCCTTATTAACTTTAATGTCTTTCCAACTATCAAATGGTAGTGGAGTTAGTTAATGATACTAAATAAGGATAAAACTAGAAAGTTAAACTATTTTTTAAAACTCCAATAAAATTAATCAACTTTAATCACTTTTATTGATATATGTAATTCGATTAAGTGTTTCTTATAAAAAGAATCGAAGGGAGTGTTTACTATTATGAAATAATAATGAGTAATGAGTCATGCCATTATGGCAAACAATAAACACGTTATTGAACCATCCGTATATATTGTCTTCTATATGAGTTTGGATTCTCATTTGAAATCTCAAAATCATAGTTTAGATGAGTATTTTGGTAAATTATATTTTGAAGGGTCCCTCTAATAAATTCTTGTGCACTCGTACACAAGTTATATATTTTGACTTGGTATAGCAAGTAACGACGAATCTTGAACAAAATTTTTTTAGGGTCAAAATAAGTTTTTAATATGTGTGTGTGTGGGAAAATTAGAAGGGAGCGTGACTCCCCCTTGCTCCTTAGAAGCTCCGCCACCATACCGGGATTACTCGATTGTGGCGTTTTTTTTTCTACACTATTGATAATTTTGTTTTGACCATTCTAAAATATGAATTTACAATGGGATCAAGGGCATTGCTACGGTACCCGGTTAAAATAGAGGGTTTTGAAACCCTCTCTGACTTGATCAATAGATGATTGAGTCTCATTTAATGCAGTCAGACTTGGTTTAAATAAGTCAAGTTATTTAATTTGTAAGTTAGTCCTCCAGAATTAATTAATTTATTTTTTCTTTTTAATTAAAAAGTGCTTTTTATTTAATTAATTTTCTAAATCTTTAAAATTGTGATTTTTAAAAATCTTATTTTCAATTTATTCCTCGTCCAATCACTGTTACTTCACCACTAGAAAACTGTATTCCCTATCTCACCAACAAATAGAAATAAGATCAGAGAAATGGGGAGAGAGCTGAAGAGAGGAAAACCACCTCAGCACACACCGCCATCTACTGCCATAGTCTGGGTGCCCATGCTCGGAGTCGTAATGGTCGTTCTTCATCCACAATAAACTTCTTCCACTGGGGCAATTAGTGGTAATGTTAGTATTTTTAATCTGACTGTTTGAGTTTTTATTTGAAATCGTTGCAGATCCCCTGTACCAATTTCTTCATTTGCGGCGCGGTGTTCTTGTGCAGGTTGTGCTTCATGTCCGAGACTTTTAAATCTAACGAATACTGTATTTATATATCCAAATGCAAGAAGATGAACAAATGTGAGCTTGTCATTGTGGTACCATCGCCTGTCATCAACTTTCAGGGTGGGGGTTCGACTCTCATCATACCCCATCCTATGACATTTTATTATTTCAATTCTATTCATATAAAATTATGTTTTTTTTTTTCTTAAATGAAATTAAAACATAAAAATTTAATTAAGAAGTAAATAAATAAAATAATTAAAATATCATATCATATCAAATGATATTAATATAAATAAATATTATAATTTATTAATGTAAAAATAAATATTTATACTGAATGAGTTAAATAAATTCTTTACTAATATTTTATTACATTGAATTATATTAATTACAATTTATATATATGTATTTTTTAAATGAAATTAAAATGAAAATTTTTAATTAATAAGTAGTTAAAGAAAATAATTAAAATATCTCAAGATATCATATTAGATGATTTTAAAATAGATACATATTATAATTTTTCAATGTAAAAGAAGATATTTATATTTAATTATATTTGATGACATTAAAATATATTAATTAAAATTTATATATAGATTATTTTTAAATGAAATTAAAATACAAAATTTCAATTAATAACTAGTTGAAATAAATAATTAAAATATCTCATGATACAATATAAAATGATTTTATTGAACTCTTAAAACCAAATAGGCATTAGTGGTTTCACGTGCATGAATTAACTTAAACAGAAGTGTTATATGCAATGTTTTTTTAGTTACGTACTCCTATGCAATGTTTAAATACTATTTTAAGTGATTTTTCTACACCATGTATCTTCCTACACCAAGTGTTAGAATTCCTACCCTAACATTTGTGCATCCAACCACTAAAGCGATTGCCATGACACCAACACTCAAGATTCAATCAAAACTTATAAAATGGAGTGTTAGGAATTATGTGAAGTGCCTAAAAAACAAATTTGGTGAATTTTCTTTTAAAACACAATTTTGAATATTAAGTAGTAAAAATAGAGATAAATCAATAAAAAATATCTCTGAGCCTAAAAAAAATTTAAAAAAAATCATTCTAAGGTACTATTGAAAGGTTATAACATTGTATGTGAAAAACATGCCATTTTTTTAAGGTAAGCCAATGAGCCATGTATTCTTCCTACACCAAGTGTTGGAATTCTCACTTTAGCATCTGTGCATTCAGCCAAGGAAGCGACAACCATAACACTAACATTCAAGAATTAAAATCTTGAGTAATAAAAGTGTTAGGGACCATATGAAGTGCCTAAAAACCAATTTTGGTAAATTTTCTAACTCAAACATAATTTTGAATAATAATTAGTAAAAAAATAGAGATAAATCAGTAAAAAGATATATGGGTCATGGAAAAAATTAAAAATCATTTTGAGGTACTATTGTGCAGGTATGTCATTCCTTGTGAATGACATGTCATTTCTTAAAGTTGGGGCAATGGGCCATGAATTCTTGTTACACCAAGTGTTAAGATTCCTACTCAAGCATGTATGCATCCAACCAAGGAAGCGACAACCATAACACTAACATTCAAGAATTGAAAACTTGAGTCACCAAAGTGTTAAAGATCATGGGAAGTGTTTGGTACTTTTTCTAATTAAAACATTTTTTTCTTCTTAGTTAGTGAGAAAAATAAAAATAAATTAATAAAAATACTTATGGAAGATGAAAGTTTAAAAAAATCAATTTAAGGTGTCATTATTACTGATATTTGTGCTTATATTGGTATACATATGATTGGGTTCGATTCTTTGAAGTCCTGACCCCATGTACATTTAACTTTACTTTTAAATCAACTAATGTGTTTTTAATTTTTTTAAGGTAATAAATATTTTTTTAATAGATGAAATTAAATTAAATTAAAAATAAATTAATCAACGAGTGGCTAAAGTAAACATTTAAAAAAAATGATACCATTTTTGAAATGAAAGAAAATATAGTTATATATTAATCAATAAAAACATTACTCAATAATTTATATTAATTAACCAGAATATATAAATTAATCAAAATATATTTGTTAACCAAATTATATATATTAAGTTTTTTTCTCTACCGCATCCAATGATACCTTAGGATGATTTTTAGAACTTTTTTCGTGACCAATATGTACTTTTTATTGATTTATATCAATGTTTCACTAATTAATAAGCGAAAAACAAATTTAAATTAGAAAACTGATTTAAATTGGTCTTTAGAGCACCACAAGCTCCCTAATATTATTGTGACTCAAATCTTGAAATTTTGTATATTTATTTTTTGTGGTCGCTTCTTTGATTGAATGCATAAAGACTAAGATAAGAATCCTAGCACTTGGTGTAGGAAGAATGCATGATCCCAACATCACCCATTGGCTCAACTTCAAGAAATGACACATCCTTTACAAAGAATGTCATGCCCACCCAATGGTACTCTAGAACGATTAAAAAAAAATGTGACCTATAAGTATTTTTATATATTTATCTTTATTTTTCATTAATTATAACATTTAAAATTATGTATTAGTTAGAAATTTCACCAAAATTGGTTTTTAGGCACTTCACATGGTCCCTAACACTTTGGTGACTCAGGTATTGAATCCTCGATTGTCGGTGTTATGACGGTCGCTTCCTTAACATCTATATGAACCGATTCATTCATCTTCAAGAAATAACACGTCATTCACATATTCTAACCCACCTAACGAATCCTTAAAGAATACATTTTTTTAATTAAAAATCATGAGTCACATGTATTTAATTATTTATCTTTATTTTCAATAGCTAGTTCTCCAAAAATTAAGTTTCAATTAGAAAAATCACTGGAGTTAGTATTTAAGCATTGCACAAGTTCCTTAACACTTAATGTTTAAGTGAGTTCATACACGTGAAGCCACCGATGCCTATTTGGTTTTAAGAGTTCAATAAAATCATTTTATTTGGTATCATGAGATATTTAAATTATTTGCTTTAGCTAGTTATTAATTGAAAATTTGTATATTAATTTCATTTAGAAAATGTCCCATAAATGAATTGTAATTGATATATTTTAATGTTATAAAATATTTTATTTAATGTAAATTTTTTCTTTTTCATTGAAAATTTATAATATTTATTTGGCTTAAATATGTTTTTAGTCCCTCAAAAATTAGTGAATTTTGTGTTTAGTCCCTATAAAATTTTTCTCCTAAGTTTAGTCCCTCATTAATTTTTTCATTTCCAAGTTTAATCCTTGCTTTTAATTTGCACTATTAAGTGATGATTGACACTGTTACAGTACACTGACGTGTCTATTTAGGCTGACGTGGTTGCCACGGTGGATTTTTCTAAATTTTTTCCCAATTTTTAATTATTAATTCAAATATTAATTACTTTAATATTTACATGGTTTCAAAATTAAAAGTTGTAGGATACGAACAAAGAACCCTAATATGAGAAGTTGAGAGGGAGCCAGCATTCCGTCGAATACAACAAGGGAGAAGAAGAGTCAAGAGTGAAAAGCCACGTTTTCAAATTAAAAGCCATGCATATAGAGTTAGTTAATAGTAATTAATATTGGAATTAAGAATTAAAAAAAATTGGGGGAAAATAATTTCAGAAAAATCCACCGTGGCAACCATGTCAGCCTAAATAGACATGCCAACGTACTGTAATAGTGACAGGTCATCACTTAACAGTGCAAATTAACGGCAAAGATTAAACTTGGAAACAGAAAATTAATGAGGGACTAAACTTAGGTGAAATATTTTTAGGGACTAAACACAAAATTCACTAATTTTCGAGGGACTAAAAACATATTTAAGCCAATTTATTTATATTAAAATCATCTTATATGGTATTATTAGATATTTTAATTAATTTCTTTAACTATTTGTTAATTAATTTTTTATTTTAATTCCATCTAAAAAAATACACATATATAAATTGTAATTAATACAATTCAATGTAATAAAATATAAGTTAATAATTTATTTAATTCATTTAATATAATATTTGTTTTTACATTAAAAGGTTATAATATTTATTTATATTAATATCATTTGATATGGTATATTTTAATTATTTTATATATTTACTTCTTAATTAAATTTTTATGTTTGATTTTCATTTAAGAAAAAAGGGTAATAATATTTTATATATTTACTTCTTAATTAAATTTTTATGTTTGATTTTCATTTAAGAAAAAAGGGTAATAATATTTTATATATTTACTTCTTAATTAAATTTTTATGTTTGATTTTCATTTAAGAAAAAAGGGCAATTTTATATGAATAAAATTGAAATAATAAAAAAATTATAGGGTTGGGTACGATGAGAATCGAAATCGAACCCTCAAGGTTGATTATGACCATTGGCACCACAATGGCAAACCGACTTTAGTTAATCTATGTGCATTTTAATTTATAAATACAATGTTTGTTAGATTATTTTAAAAAAGACCAGCTTCTCGGGGGCATGAAGCACAACCTGCATAAGAACACCGCCCCGCAGATGAAGAATTTGGTACAGGGGATCTGCAGCGATTTCAAATAAAAATTCAAACAGAGCCTCACAGATTGAAAATGCAAGCCTACCATTAACATTGATTGCGTCATTGGAAGAAATTTGTTGTGGATCAAGAACGGCCGTTACGACTCCGAGTATAGGCACCCAAACGATGGCAGCAGATGACAGTGTAATTTGCTGCAGTGGTTTTCCTCTCTTCAACTCTCTCCCCATTTCTCTGATCTTATTTCTATTTGTTGGTGAGATAGGGAATACAGTTTTCTGGTGTGAATGGTGGTGAAGTAACAGTGATTGGATGAGGAATAAAATAAAAATAAGATTTTAAAAAAACACAAATTTAAAGATTTAGAAAATTAATAAAATAAAAAGCATTTTTTAACTAAAAAAAAATAATTTAATTAATTCTGACTGGAGAACTAACTTACAAATTAAATAATTTGGCTCATTTAAATCAAGTCTGACTACATTAAATGAGACTCAATCTTCTATTGGTCAAGTCAGAGAGGATTTCAAAACCCTCTATTTTAACTGGGTACCGTAGAAATTTCCTGGGATCAATTGCTCCACCACGACTCCCTTTTCAACTACTTCAAGTTTTCTATATATATCTATTAACTTCATAATGAATTATGCAAACTCTAATTCCCATGCACCTTCACAAGCCTTCTACAAATTCATTTCAGATAACGCTACATCCAATTGAATTTCCTTTTCTTTTTCAAGTTCTACCAAAAATGAATGACAAAATGTAAGCCCTAGCAACCCCCACGCTCTCCGCCACCACGATGGGTAAGTTGTTGGCGCCATCGACGATACACACCATCATCTACTACCTCTCAGAGAAATTTTCCGTTGTGGGGAGTTTTGTTGGAGGCATGCCAACTCATAGAGATCCACGTGGTATTATCCTTCCTTTTCACCGCCTATTTCTCTCTCCCCTTTTCCCATCATCCTCCCCCATCGTCAACCCATCCCTCTTGGTCCTGTCCCCATAATCCATAGCCTCTCCATGTTCATCATCTCTGTCACCATCTTCGCAGCTGGCACTCTCATACCGCTGCCGAGATCCGTGACATGCGATGGTTCTTGCACCGCTCAGAAACCCCAATTCCAGTGATGGAAGGCGGTGAACGGCAGCCATGGGTAAAGGTGGTGACAAACCATGGGTGTTGTCTTGGAGTCTTCGGTTTTTTCAATGATGGTTGGGTTTGAAATGCACTAGAGACTGGTTGAGGCATGGAGCCATGGGTTGTAATATAGTGAGTTTCAAAATGGATGATGCAAAGGTTGTTTTCATTAGGACTAAATTGCAACAAAAAACTTTTTATAAAGAGAGGATGGGATACTAGTTTTCAATTTTTAATTAGAACCATAATATATATATATATATATTATTGAATGGTTATAATTCACTTGTAAAATGTTACACCACTTTTCTGCTTGTATATATTAGATAACAGCTATGCAGTTAGTTATCAAAAGTTGAATGGGCATTATTGTAAACTAGGAATGACACATATACAAGGTAGAAGAGTACCCTCCTTTATAAAACTTGGAATGACTCAGTTAAGACAATGAGTTTGGTTATTGGTCGAAATCAATGAGGTAGTATTTGAACGGGTTAAACCAATAAATATAAGAAATCATACAATGTAGTGGTTTAGGCATTAAGCTTTTACTGTATTTTATGTCATGAGTTCGAAACCCAATGTTGTTAAAACTTGAAAATTTGGTCACATGCTACTAGTAGACTTGTAACATTTATATATAAATTAAAATTGACACATATAATACTAACAAAGCACATAAGGCAGTGGCAAGCTACTTTCTCACTTCCTACTAGAGATGGAAATCTGGGCTACATGGCCTAGTCTGATGCGGGTAGAGGGCTTTTATCGGGATATGCTAAAAAATCCTAAAGTTATTCAGGCTTCTAAAATAAGTGCCTGATCCCTACATTTTTATGGGTTTTTTCCAAGCTACCGGGATTTTTTGCAGGTATCGAGATTTATCAGGTTGGGCTAAAAAGCACGTTAGTTATTTGGGCTTCTAAAATAAGTGTTTGAGCCATACGTTTTTGCCGGCTAGCTCGGTCGGACTAGTCTATTTTATTGGCTCTACTTCCTACCATGTCCCAAGTTTGAATTCTATGGATTTTTATCAACGTCATTCAAAAACATCCGGTTAATGTCGGTTCTCACCAATCCAATATTGATTTTGTTACAAAACGGTATGATATATCTGACAGAAACTACTTGTCCAACTTTGATAGCATGGACTCCATTGATCTCTACCTCTCCATTATTTATTCACCCGATCTCTATTCTCCATTTAGGGTCATTTTTTCCATCCCTATTCCTCATATCTCCATATATTCATGTGGAAATTTCCACAAATTAAGAATTTATAGAATAATTTAAAATCAAATTTCTAAATTAAGATAAGAGAAGAAACTAAATAAAAATTAGGAATAGAGACAAATAATTTCAAGTTTTTAATTTTTAAGTTTAATGTATTTAATTACTAATCATTAAAGAAAGTATAAAACTTATTCATATATTTTTTGGTGTAAAATCACAGGTATTTACGGGGTAGTTCATGGGTTGGTTTGGTTCGGTTCTGTAAGAAAAATAAATCCGAACCAAATAAAACTATTCAATTTGATTCGAATTGAATTTCAACATTTTTCTGTGAGTGACCTGAACCAAACCAAATTGAACAAGAATGAGTTGGTTCGATTCAATTTACTCAGATAAAAAAAAGAGTGAAAAGGATAAAAAAACTCATAACTAAGCAAATAATGTCAACAGACAAAACAAGTGAAAAGAAAACAAATGAGAGACATAGAACACAGTTTACTAGCAGGTGCCTAAATAAATTTTCTTCCGTCTTGTTTCTATATAAAATTGACAATTTGATATTTTTATTCTAACCCTAAACTCTGTAATTGTAAACCCACTACCATTCCTTAAAACCTTTCATGCAAGCAACATTTGCCATTTTGCTACATATACACATTGGATAGAATTGAGCACATGCAAATAGGATAATGAAACACGAACCACCCATTAGTAAGAACTATAGCTTCAGAAATTAAATTGCAACACAATAAAAAGAATTGAATGTTGGAGGCATTTTTGTTGCAATTTAAAAGCCTTATTCAAAAAGACAACAAAGGAAAGGGGGAATAGGTACGATCTGGGTCTGCACTCGTGGTGGCTACGTCTACGCTCATGGTGGTTGGCTTCGGCCTCTGCCTACACAAGCGGTAACTTCTACAGATTTCTAGCCTTTTGCTCGCGATGAAGACAAGGGGTGGCTTCTGCAACTTTCTAGCCTTCATCTCCTGGCTCATGTCGAAGACAAGAAGGGGTCGCAGAACGACCGGTATGCGGTGGTGATTACGACAGAATCCGACAGTAGGATAGGGGAGGCTGGGAGGAGGGCCAAAAAGGGAAGAAGTTTAGTGTTCAGACTTCAAATAACCCTAGGAAAAATGTTCTGAGTTCTGATGAGTGAGCCAGATGTTTAGTCTATTTAGTACAATTTTCTTTTAATTAAATGGGGTTCGGGTCGGTTCGGGTAACAAGTTTAGAGTCTCCAACCCGTTACCCGAACCAATCATATACGAATCTCTTTGGTTCGGTTTAGGTCCAATCTGATTGACTTAAAAAGTCCAATCTAATTAGATTGGTTCGGTTCAGTTCATTGTTCGGGTTGAACTGAAACCAATGAACACCCCTAGATACCCTTCAAAGGAGGAAATTATGCTCGAGCGGGGTACGTAGGACCTCCATGAGCGACAGAGTTTTCCCTCCAAGTATTTAACACAACTGTATATCTAGGATTCGTACTCGAGACCACTGATTAAGCTGAAATGACCATTTATATATGTGTATATATGTATTATTTATTATGATTTAATCATTTTAATTATGCATGATTTTGTGGGGTAGTAGTGTGGATGGTTTTTTTTTTAATCTTGATGCCTATTCCTTTATATGAAAAATCTTTAAACTCCAACCAACTGGGGGATCAAATCATATTCAAATTGAGGAAACAAAACAAAATAGACGCATTCAATGATTTAAAAAGGATTGTGCTAATGAATACTTAAAGCATTTGTTATGAAATCTATTAATAGAAATTTTTTATTGAAAATCAAGATATTAATTACATTTATAACATTAAATGTATTCAATTTTAAAAAAAACTTTCTATTTTTGTATCCTTAACCAGTGTTCTTAAAATACTCATTAATATTTCCTATTTAGTAAAACATTTTGGTTTTCTCTGCCCAAAGAGAGGAAAACCCCACCCCACCAAAACCATCGGAGGGAGAAGGAGGGAGTAAGGATTCATCGACTACCATGGGAGAACGTATCTCTTTTCATGACAAGGTGTTGAGATCTTGGCAAGCGTACCAATATCGCAATAGTATAATAGTTTTAAAGTAGGGGTTGTCGTACCCACGAGGAACGGTACAACTTAAATCCTTAGGAATCAAACTTAATGAGTAAAAATGGTTGCAAAAGATTGAATTTATTTTGTGAAAAGTAAATTTAAAAGATATAGTAAAAAGAATCTGAGACAAAGAGAAACGTGGATAAAATTATGCAGTTGAGAAACTAGGATTGAACTTCATCTATCGCACCCCTCTTGTATTTTTGGAAATCAATGATATCTAGGAATTTATAATTATCAATATTGAAGCACAAATAAATTTCATTCACATTGATCCCTCAAGTATGAAATTCTTAGAACAATCTTTTAAACATTGATCCCTCAGATATTTAACAAATTGCCTAGCATTAAGAACGGTTGTTAAAAGCTATCAATAAATTGAACCCTATCCCTAGTGATTCAACCTATTGAGTGTTTTTACCCAAATCGGATTTAAAGAAATGCTTCCCAGCTAATTCAAGAAATCAAAATCATAATTCCATTGGATGAATAGAATTAAGAATTAAGTAAAGAATAAAAACACCAATATTGGTAAAACAGGGATTCCTAAATATCAAAGATCCAAAATACAGTTAGGGTTTGAATCGACTACATTCAATCCCACAGAGAAGTTTAGCTACTCATGGTAGCCATTACAACCCATAAGAATCAAGAAGGAAGATTGCAGCGAAGCCTTCCAGCTCTATTGTAATCTCTACCTTGCTCCAGAATGGTCTCTGTTCTTCCCAAAAGCTTCGTTTCTCCAAACTCTCTCCGTATGTCTGAAAAATTGTCTGACGGATCATTAAAACGCAAAGTTTACAAGTCCTGCGCTCAGCGCAGGAAACAGAAGCAAAATGCGCTCAGCCTGCGCTCAGCGCAGGAGACAGTGACTAATTCCCCTGATTTGTTATCCTTTAAATCTTACTCTACACTGCTTTTGTCTCTCTCACTGCTCACTTAATGCTTTCCCTATACAGTATTTCATCTTCTGCAAAAATTCACACAATTCTAATCAAAATAGCATCAAATTCAGATTCAATTTCAATAAACACAAGAGCCACCAATTAAGCAAAGAAGGGTGAAATTGGATTATAAATTCAATAATTCATTACCAATAAATGTTGTAATTACATAGAAATTTACACAAATCTAACAATTATCAACTCCCCCCAACTTAGCTTCTTGCTTGCCCTCAAGCAAGAAAATCAAGTATAGACAGTTATTTACAATTCCTAACTATGAATTTGATAGACAGGAATACAATTTCAACATCTCTTGCTAGACAACTATCACCTTCTAAATTTCAGATTAAAAATTAGAACCAAATGGTGACTCCAATCATCAATTAAAATAAGATAAAAGTGCATTCAATCTCTCAAGAACAACAATTATAACAACAAATGATAAAATCAAGGAAATTCTCTCAATTCTCACAGGTGAGTGTTTCTCTCATTTTTTCTACTGCAATTGAACAATTAAAATTGCTAGTTATTTTCAGTTAACATAAAACACATAATTAGTATGGATCATAAGGTCTCTCTTGGGTTGTAATGAGGCCTGACTACCAAGAAATCATGGTTTTTCAGGATATATCAATAAGCACAACTTTCGAGAAAAGAGAGCATAACTACAATTTAAACAATTTTCTCAAATGACTCTTAATTCACCATCTCATTCTTGGATTCAAACATTTTTTTGCACATATTCTTGCCTATTTTTTTTTGGTAATTAACTCCCCTATACATGCAGTTTATATATATATATATATATATAGAGGGAGTGAATCACATTACTCAATGCCCTTTTTCAATTACAATCAATCAACCAATACCCATTCTTATTGAATAAAATGCACCTATGCTCTCTATCCCTAAGTGTGAAAAGGAAAAGGATTATAATTAATAACAAGGCTATGGTGCAAAATCCAAGAAAAATTCAGGCTCAAATGGGCTATCAAAAACAGGAAATATTATTCACAGGTTGGTTATTTGGCACTGAGTAATCTGCACTTTTTACAAGTTGCCTTAGTCACTTCCATGCTTTTCATGTGCAGTAACAAAACTAAAAACTCAAGCAATAGCAATTGACAATCAACAGTGAAAACTCTCAAAGTGTTTGGTCACACAAACTCACAGGCTTTATGGCTGTTTTCCTTGAGTAAATCACTTATTTCACAACTAACTACCTTAATTGACTTTCCTGCACAAAATCCTAATCCTAATTGATTATGAATTCAACCACTTAATTCCTTTTTCTCCTTTTAATTCAATTAGTTTGGCTGTACTAGCTTTAAGACATTTAGTTGAACTCCAATCATCAAATTCTTTTTTTTTCTTTTTTTTATTTCCTAAATCCTAACCTAATTGAAATAAAGAAAATAATCCTAACGAGAATTAAAATAAATAAAAGAAATCCTAACTCAATTGAAATAGAGAAATCCTAACGTCCATACTGCATATTACTGATATCACTGACGTGTTAAACACAATACAAAATTATCAAATAAAAGATAAAAAAATGGAAAAAAAAGAAAGAAAAACACCGTAAAAAAAATCAATCATCCTCCGCGTCATGTATCTCCTCATCATGTGCTACTCCAGCTCCAGCAGTTGCTGCTGCTCCATTCCCCCCTGGAAAATAGGACTGTCCCCTGGCCACTGCATATATCTCTGAAACTGCTCTGATGGCATACTTGGGTCTGGTCCTCTCATATTATGGTATAAAAAGTCCTGGAGGTGAAGCATTCCTCTATGAATAGCTATGTTCTGTTGACACAGGTGCTCCATGAAGATGTGGTGTGGTATGTCAATTAGTGGTGGTTGTTGTGGTGGTGGAGAGTGGTGGTCTTCTTGGGGTTCTGAAGTCTGCTCCTGCTCCTTAGGTGGTATACAATAAGTCCCAATATACCTCTTGTTGATAGGTGCCTTGATAGGAGCGGTAGGGTTGACCTCAACCCCCTGGTACTAGCATAAGGCTGTGATGAGGGCTGGGAATGCCAGACTGAATTTGGAGCGTTCACTACGACGCTCCACTGCTGTTCAGATGAATGAAGTTTATGAGATATCACTCTTGTTACGTCGACATCCACAACAGAGAGAATACAATAGAGGAGGTGCACCGTCTCAATAGTGATATCAGAAACATGGTTTGTTGGCCTAACATTGGCCAACAACAGGATTGTCCAAATCTGAGAGATGCTTCGCAAGTCCTTCCTCAAAATTCTAGCTGCCTCCCCATACGGATTAACTTCATACGTTCGCCCAGGCAAACAGAGGTATTAAGCAGTCCTCGTGTCCAACTCTTCATTCCCATGGCTCCCAATCTCTCTCATCAACTGATGGTACTGACATGGTAGGTCTTCCTCATCATCAGGAAATGGGCTGCCCAAAAAGTCATTGATCGTATCACGATCGTAGGATATCCATCTTCCCCTCACATAAGACCTCTTATCCGTTATGCCACCCGGCTCGCTCGCAGCATTGGAGTAAAACTCCTGGACAAGGTCAGGATCATAAAACCGATCTGGTTCAGCTACCCTCCTCCATTTCCTTCATGTAATCTCCTGGTTAAACTCGTCGAACTCCTCAACCCTGAGGTCGACTCTCCTTTCCACAATGAAGTTACAGTTTTTGATATAACTGTACTTTTCCTGAACTTGTGCATCCTTGAACTTTCCTGCATTAGAAGGAGGATCAGAACGTGCCCTTTTCCCTTTATTAGCCCTGGAGCCAGAGCCAAAGGGATTAACGGTAAAGCCTGGGGTGATCTTTGTGCGAACCATCTGCAAAAGTTTAACCCAGAACACCAACCTTACATTAGTATAATTCATAGGCAGGTAAACTGAACAGCCACATTCCAAATATCAATAGTAAATATCATAAACAAACTTGCAATGCATGAACAATCAAAGACAACATATTCCTCATTGAATCCAACAGTACCAAAAATAGAGTGTTCATGTACAATTGTTATCATGATCAGTCAAACAAATTTGTTCAAGCATTCATCAGAAAATAGTCCTAAATTTATTCAGAATGGGCAATGCAAATATTAAAACATAAACAGAGCATCACCGCATTTGACCATATCAAAGTGCAATATCAAAGAGCACACCAACAATCTCAGTTTAAACAAGAAATCACAACCACCTTATCACCCAAAATCTACATTGTTGAACAATCCTAAAAATATGCAACTCTACAATCCTAAGTTCGTTAGCCTAAGGTTCAACAACAGCAATAGCAATTGAAAAACGCACAAACAAGAGTAAATAAACGGTGAAAAGGGAACTAAACAACGAAAACATACCTTATACAGCAGACTGACTAAGAAGGGAAGAGGTTTGTGGGTGAAAAAAGGAAGAAAAAGGGGGCAGGCTGCAGAGCAATGACGCTCCAAGCTCTTAAGAAAAATAGGGGAGAAGGGTTGGAATGACCCTCCCCTGTTTCAGTTTTAAATATTTGCAGCAACGCGTACCTGCGCTCAGCGTAGCTGAAGCGCAGGTAATAGTTACTAGTTTAGCGTGCCGCTGCACTTTGCCTACGCTCAGCGCAGCTAAAGCGCAGGTAATAGTTACCAGTTTAGCGTGCCGCTGCGCTTTGCCTATGCTCAGCGCAGGTGAAACGCATCAAATAGAATGTTTTTGACATTCTTGCGCTTTACTTGCGCTCAGCGTAAGTGAAGCGCAGAAAACAGAAAGGTTTTGTCCTTCCTGCGCTTTACTTGCGCTTAGCGCAGGTGAAGCACAGGAAACAGAACCAAAACTCTACAACACTTAGTCAAATTTCTCTGCTAATTCCCAATAATCAAGACTTCTATTTTTCTCTCCTTCACACTCACTCAACTAGTTCTTAATAATTCCTAAACTAAACAAACACAAAACACCTAATTAACTACACTAATCACACAAACAACGAATAAAACTAAACTAGAATGCAAGATAAACAAACTAAAACACTGGGTTTCCTCCCAGGAAGCACTCGTTTAACGTCATATAGCTTGACGCCTGGTTCCCTCATGGATCTTGGAGATGAATGATGGTGGCGAGCTTGTCAACTTCACCACCCAAGTAGGGCTTCAGTCTTTGCCCATTCACAACCCAGCTTCTCTTAGATGCAGCATCTTCTAATTCCACCACTCCATATGGTCTAACTTCTTTAACAAGGAATGGTCCAGACCATCTTGATCTCAACTTCCTAGGGAAAAGCTTCAACGTGGAGTTGAATAGAAGGACATATTGGCCTGGATAAAACTTCCGTTTGATGAGATTCTTGTCATGATAGGCCTTGGTTTTTTCCTTGTAAATTCTGGAGGACTCATAGGCGTTGAGCCTCAATTCTTCCAACTCATGAAGCTGCAATATTCTTCTTCTCCCAGCTGCTTGCTTGTCCAGGTTCAAAACCTTTAAGGCCTAGTATGCCTTGTGCTCTAGTTCAACAGGCAAATGGCATGCCTTCCCATAAACCAGCTGAAAAGGAGAATGACCTGTGGGGGACTTGTAAGCAATTATGTATGCCCACAATGCGTCATCCAACTTGATGAACCAATCCTTGTTGAGTCTCAGAATAAATTAAGTATTCAATTTAATTAAAGACTCATTACCTTTACTTTTAATGAGTAACAAATTTGGTCATTATATAACTTGATTAAGAAATAGATTCTACTCAAGATGTTATTCTTTGTGTTGTAGTAATCTACTGAATTGTTGAAATCTGCTGAAAAAAGCAACATGCTGAAGAAAGTAACCTGCTGAAGAAAAGCAACCTACTGAAGAAAGAACTTGCTGAAAGCATCTTTCTATTAAAAAGCTAAAGACTTGCTGAAGGATGCCAACTCTCTGAGGGGTTTGGAAAGATCAGAATTTGTTGAAGGAAATAGAACCTTCTGAAGTCTGAGAAGTTGTGCTGCTTTCCGAAGACTTAGTAAGTCAACCTAATAAATGCATTAAAAGACTCAAGTCTCTGCAAAGTCGTGTTGGTTAAGCTGAACCGGGTGTAAGACGAATTAAAAGCCTTCTGGCACAGTTTAATTTCCTAACACAAAAGAGGAAACCTACTGCAAAAAAGTAAACAGAGGTTAGAGTTAGAGTTAGAGTCAGCGTTGTTGCACACCTATCCCTACCCTGTCTCTGTGATACGTTATCAGAAGCATGCACCTCAACGGAAATAAAGCTATTAGACAACGGGACTCTGAAGAATTTCTAACCGGTCTACAGATTCAGTTTCTCTATACAAATGAGACTCTTGCAAAGAAGAAAGTGAGAGAAAAAGAACATCAACCTGCTGAAAGCTAGAAAATCTCTCAAACAAATTCAAGAGCTAAACTGCTGTATGTCAGAACTGAATCATTACTACACACCTACACTGCTCAAGTCGGAAGCTATCAGAAGATTGTCTCACAACGGCTATAATGATATTTTCTCAACAGTAATCAAGCAATCTTCAACGATCATATTTCAAGACCTTATAAATAGCTTCATGGAAGACTTTGAAGAGTGGTGGAGCCATGGAAAAGCCCAAGAGAGAATGGCCATACTTTACAAGAAAATTTATCAAGCCTAAACTCTGTAGAAATTTCCTTGTACTTAGAACTTATCTTCTGTATCCTGAGTTATTCTCAGTAACCCCTTTGTACAAGAGATCCTGTGTTTCTCGGAAACTTAAACCTATCATATTTGTAAACACTGTAAAGTGTCTGAGAGCCTGGAGAGGCTTGGAGGAACAAAGAATACTTGGTTTAGCCTGGAGAGGATGTGTTCAAAGAATACTTGTTTATCCTGGAGAGGCTGTGTTCAAAGAATACTTGTTTAGCCTGGAGAGGCTGTGTCAAAGAATACTTGTTAAGCCTGGAGAGGCTAGGTGTGCAAATAATACTTGTAATCTTGCGGGATTAGTGGAAAATCCAGTGGTGGTTTGCCCTGGGACTGGACGTAGCTCACTGAGTTAGTGGGTGAACCAGGATAAATTTATGTGGCTAAGTTCTCTCTACCCTTAACTCTTTATATTCTGTTTTATCTAACCAAGGAGGGTTTAAGAAAAGTTTTTTTATATATCCACGCAGAAAAACAATCTTTCCTTCACGCGAAAATACTTCAAAATTGTTTATCTCCAACCTTTTGAGTTGCATCAGCAAGTTGTTGAACTTCCAGTTTCGGAAGGTTGCTCAAATATTTTCAAACTCAGTTTGCTTGTTAAAAGGTTTTCAGAAAAATCTGTAAAGATTATAAAACACTATTCAACCCCCATTCTAGTGTTTCCTGTGGTTCCAACAATCCTTCCTAGAAGAACTCACAGTCTTCTCAAGGATTCTCTTGATCTCTCTATTGGAGACTTCAGCTTGGCCATTTGTCTGAGGGTGGTAAGTGAAGTATAAATTCCAATCACAAGAAGGGGGTTGAATTGTGATTGCTTTAAAATTTCCTACAAGTTTTCTTTTAATACTTAATTTTCTCAAGTAGAACTTGGCTTAATATTAAAAGTTGATGCACAAGAAGATAGATTATTGTATATGTATTATGCAGAAGATATAGTTCCTGAATTGGAACTTTGATGAGTATCACTTACTTAGGTATTAATTACTTTTTCAAAATAGTTTTATGCTTATGTAATCAATCATAAATTAAGGAGAGTAGGGAAGAGAAGATTGCACACACAGATTTTATACTGGTTCACCTTTTTCAACCTGAGGCTATGTCCAGTCCCTACACCAAGTAGGATTTTCTCACTCAATTATCAAGTTACAGACTTCTTGGGTACACCTTACCACTGGTATTCTTCTGCAGCCTCTTCAGGCTCTTCTACAAGGCTGTAATCTTACTGCAACTTCTTCTGCAGAAGATACAGTCACAGAAACACTACAGAACACCTTCTACAGTTTTCTTTACACCAATGACTCTATTCACCTCTCAGATTACCTTCTCACAGCACTATCTCAAGAGGTATTAACCACAACAGACCTCTTTCAAGTTCAGCAGAAACTAAGAATGAGCCAGCTCTCTCTCAATCACTTTTAAGACCAGAAACTTAAGAATCTGAAGAGAGAGAAAATATTCCAGAAGATATGAAGTGTAATTCTGAGTGTTTGGACTTCTTCTGGAGAGAGGTGTGTTTTAACTTGAAGGGAATGTTTCCTTTTATAGGGAGTGAGAGAAAATAGTCGTTGGAGACTTGCTTGAACCTTCAGCTAAGTTCCTTGAGCTGTCACTATCAGGCTGCAGCTGTCCCTTGCTGTTTACAACTGTTACAGTTGACTGGTCACATCTTCTGGTGACCCATCTTCTGCAGAATGTGAACTTTGTGAATTCTGTAGCAGTTCCTTCTGTAAGCATGCTGGGGACCTTAGAATAGTTTATACATATTTTCTCAAGTGAATTTCCCCCAGCTGCATCTTTGGAAATGAATAGAACTGGATCTTGATGAGCTTTGTTTCTTATGCAGAATTTCTGACAGTAGTTTCCTTCTGCATAGTCTATTTTGATCTTTCTGCAGATGGATTAAGTTCTTCTTCTTCTAAAAATAAAATCAATCTTCCTTCTAATATGTTCTGTAGGTTTTGCTGCATTTTATTTGTTCTTCTCAACAACTTTTTTTGCTTTCCTTTTTAGCAAAACATACTTTCTGAGATGTTAAAAGCTTCCCTTAGTTTGCAGGGTTGATTTCCTAATTCTGGAAATTCTTTCATGTTTCTTCTTAACAAGCACGCAAGTGAAATAATTAGTTCTTCTTTAAATCAGAATTATGACAAGTGAATTTTGGTGAGTTATCATCATTAAAACCACTTGGGAGAATTCTTGGATCTTACAATCTCCACCTTTTTGATGATGACAAGTTCCCAAAATTTAGCTTGTATGATTCTGATTTTTATAAACAGAGCTCCCCCTGAATTTATACTAGGGTTTCAATCATTAATTATTTGCAAGCTGTTGACAACAGAATAATTCAAGTGCATCTAAAATCTTAATCAAACAGGTAAGTGTTGCAATCAATTTCATTAATCAAAATATCAAAATATCTCGGTAAGATCATTACAGCAACCAGAAATTACATCAACATATCTAATCCCTCTGCCTATGCTAAATTTACTACTTCTCCCCCTTTGTCATCAATCAAAATACAACTCTATGAGCAAGGAGAGGCAGAATCATCATCTTCTATTTGGAAGGAGAAGAGTGATCAGAAGATGATGAGGTGGTAGGATGAAGGATATTCTGGGGAGGCTGAAAAGGTGCAAAATGCATTTGAGGAGCCTGTGGTGCAATTATAGGAAGTACAAAATTGTTAAACCAGAATTGATGTTGAGTGAATCTCTCAATCATCTCTTTTACTGAGTTCTGGAGTGTATTAACATTAGAGAACAATTTCTTTATGTCAGCCTTCATTTTCTTTACATGTTTTTCAATGGAGTTGGAGGAGAAAGGATCATCAGATTGCACATCAGGTTCTTTTACAACAGCAGCAACCTTCTCTGGAGGTTCAGAAGAAGGGATTTGTTGCTTCTCAGAGCTGAGCTGGTGAAGGAAAGTCTCCATTGAAGAGAGGTGAGTTGAGATAGCAGGAATATTGTCTTTAATAGGGGCTACAGCAGGAATGGTGGAATCAAGAATAGGTGATGCAAGGAATTGGTTTACCATATTAATCCCAAAAGTGCCCACAGAAGGAACAGACTGGATGTCTTCCTTCTGCACTTCTTCTTCTTCTTCTTCAGAGATATGCAATTCCTCAGTTTTCTCAGGTTCAATAACTTGTTCTGGAATCTTAGATGATTGCTCTTGCAGAATTGGTAAGGAGGCGTTAAAAGGGGCAAGTTCAGAATAGGTCTGGGCCATCATTTCCAAAGTATTAGCAGCTACTCCTTCTGCAGAAGCACTATCTAAAGGGACATCTTTTGCTTCTTCTGAAGGAATGTCCTTATCTGCTTCTGTCCCCATTTCTATATCCTCATCAGCAATATCAGCATTACCCGCATCAGCAACTCCTTGTAGCTGAGAGGCAACCTCTTCTTCTCCAAAGCTACCAAGTGATTTTTTATCACTGTTTTCAAAATTAAAGGGACTAGGAGGAGCAGGATATGAGGATTCTACTTTATCCTCTACAGAAGAAGCAGTCTTCTGTATTTTACTGGGCCCAGCTGATCCAGAAGAAGTAGGCAAATCCCTTGAAATACTTTTCCTCTTTCTGGAGGAGGTTTGGAGTTCTTGCTTCTTCTTTTTGGTCCTTGGAGCTCTAAGTCCTTCAGCTGGTTCCTCATCATCACTGCTGCTGGAGAAGAATTGTGATGGAATAGGCTTCTCAATGTGCATCTTTCTCACATTACTCCTATCAAAGTAGGTGCAGGTATCTAAACTTTCTTCTCCATCAAGAGATACTTGATGAAATCGAAAAATTCTTGTCAGGATCATGCCATAAGGAAGACTGGCATATGCTCTTTGAGGATTAGCAGATGGCACCATACTCCTCAGAATAAGGTAGGAGAGAGATAAAGGTTTACCACTAAGAAGATGATATATCACCAGAAGATCTTGATCAGTCACTCTTTCTAAAGTTCCAGCTCTTGGAAGGAGTGAGTAGCAGCAAATTTTATGGAATAATCTGCATATTGGAATGAGCTTGCTGGACAACAGAGGAGAGTCAGGTTGACTGAGAACCTTCTTTTTTACTTCTTCCTTGGTAATGCCTGCGAGGCATACCAATTGTCATCATAGAGCTGAGTTTCACAATGAGGAAGTCCTATGGCTTCTTCTATGGTCTCAGGGGTTAGAATCATAGTAGAGCCCTTGATTTCAACAACTAAAGAGTTACCATCATTTCTGTAATTGCTTGTAGAAGCATAGAAGGCTTTGACAAGTCTAGGGTATATGGGTTCCTTGATGAGAAGATAGCTTCCCCAACCTTGCTTCTGGACGAAATGTCCAACATCCCAACCTCCTTTTCTTATTTCCCTGAGCATAAATACTTTCCCTGGAATAATACTTTTCCATTCCCATTTCTCATAAAATTTCTTGAGCATTTCTTCTTCAGGGAAAAGATCCTTGTTAGCATCTTCTGAGTCCTCAGAAGGGTCACTTTCCTCCTCACTATCTTCTTGAGAGTCACTGGACTCTTTTTCTTTGCTGCTTGATGCTTGAGAGCCTTTGCTTGGCTTGGATGGAGGTGAGGGGGGAGGTGAATCAATCCTTATAGGATCATTTGGATCATTTCCAATGGTCTGAAAGCTTGTTTTTAATCTGTCAGACCTTCTTACTCGCACTACTGGAATGGTGGTATCTTGGATATTTGAGGTAGAGGGAGTTGAGGAAGAAGGTGGCATTGTAGAGGGGGCAGGTGCAGGTATAGGTGGAGGCTTTACTGACAGGGGTTGAACCTTAAGAGGTTCAGTGAATGGGATGATTTCTCTGCCAGATACTTCTGTGGCTTCATGGACGCTATGGGAACCTTCTGAAGCTCCATGAGAGGAGGTGCTCTTCTTGGTAGCAATAGATTTGATCCTCATTCTGAATTTTCAAAGAGGAATGTGAAAACAGAGTATGAGATTTTTGGCTTTAAGGAAGATTTTCAAATGCTTTGAGGAGAGTGAGAGAAGGTAAGATGACTTTCCTATTGGGTTAAGAAGCATCGTACATATAGAGCTTAACTAGCCGTTTGAAGGGAGAGAGTTTGAGAGAGAGAGAATGAGGAGGAGAGAAGCGCGTACAGGTTTTGAGGAAGTCAGGTTTTCCTCCAACGGTCAGATTATAATTGTAGTTTTTGTGCAATTACTAATCTCTTTTATGGCAAGAGACAAAAACCCACTTTTCTCATTCTTTTTGTAGCCATCAGCTTGCACCATGATACATTTCTCTAGGTTTGACTTTCCCAATTAAAAAATCATTTTTAATCAAATGATTTAGTTTGGATTATGTGCCATGAAAAGGACTTTTCCTAGTACCTTGGGTGAATACAAATGAGCTGACAGATTGAGTCATGATTACATTTCTGACTTTTGAAAATTTTGTAGCAGATGCATTCTTCTTAACCTAATTGAGTTAAAGTTATAGGTCAGGATAGAGGAGCTTTTTGACAATTTTTAGAAGACATTCTTCTGTGGAAAGTGACATGGCACTGCAGGTTCAGTTTCAGTAGAAGCATTCTTCTGTTCCAGAAGATATGTTCTAATAAATTGCTGTATTTACATAAGATGTGTTCTTCTTCAGGGGAGGACATGAGAGGGATATTCTTCTATCTGCAGAAGATTGAAAGCTGCAGATGCAGTTCTAAAGAATTGTTTTCTCCTATGGCATATCTAATCACTCAATTTGCACATATTCATCAAATTTCTAATAAATGTAAATCTATCTTCTACAAGAGGTTTTGTAAAAATGTCAGCACATTGTAACTTTGTTTCAATGAATTTCAGATCAATTTCATTCTTCTGTACATGATCCCTTATGAAATGATGTTTTATATCAATGTGTTTGGATCTGGAATGTTGTATTGGATTCTTGGACAGATTAATGGCACTAGTATTGTCACTGAAGATAGGAATTTAAGAGTACCTTAAGCAGTAGTCTTCCATTTGATGCTTTATCCATAACATTTGTGAATAGCAGCTTGCAGCAAAAACATATTCAGCTTCTGCAGTAGATAAAGCTATGGTTGGTTGCTTTTTACATGACCAAGATATTAATGATTCTCCAAGAAATTGACATCCTCCACTTGTGCTTTTTCTATCTAATCTATCTCCAGCATAATCAGCATCACAGTATCCTGTAAGATCAAAACCTGAACCTTTCTTGTACCAAAGACCAAGATCAGTTGTTGCAATAAGATATCTAAAAATCCTTTTTACAGCTGCAACATGAGATTCTTTTGGAGAAGATTGAAATCTAGCACAAAGTCCTACAGAAAAATAAGATATCTGGTCTATTGGCAGTTAAATAAAGTAATGAGCCTATCACACCCCTATATTTTTTTTCAGAAACAGATTTGCCATTTTTATCCAAATCCAAAGTTGTAGAAGGATGCATGGGGGTTCCCATGGACTTTGATCCTTCCATTTTTGTATTTTTTGAGAAGATCTTTAGTATGTTTTTCTTGATAAATGAAGATTCCATCATCTTCTTGTTTTATTTGTAATCCAATGAAAAATTTGAGTTCTCCCATAAGACTCATTTCAAATTCTCCTTTCATTAGATTTGAAAGTTCTTGGCACATTTTATCATTGGTAGAACCAAAGATGATGTCATCAACATAAATTTGCACAATTAGTAGATCCTTTTTAAAGGTTCTTCTAAATAATGTAGTATCAATTTTTCCTCTAGTAAAATTATTTTTAAGGAGAAAATTACTTAATCTTTCATACCAAGCTCTAGGGGCTTGTTTTAGTCCATATAAAGCTTTTGTCAATTTGAAAACATGATCAGGATGCTTATGATTTTCAAAACCTGGAGGTTGATGTACATATACTTCCTCATTAATAAAACCATTTAAAAAAGCACTTTTCACATCCATTTGATATAATTTAAAATCTTTGAATGCAGCAAATGCAAGAAGGATTCTAATTGCTTCTAATCTAGCTACTGGAGCAAAGGTTTCATCAAACTCTATACCTTCTTGTTGATTATAGCCTTGGGCAACTAACCTTGCTTTGTTTCTGATCACATTACCTTCTTCATCCATTTTATTTCTGAAAACCCATTTTGTTCCTATTATTGAATGATCTTCTGGAGGAGGAACTAGTGTCTAGACTTTGTTTTTCTCAAACTGATCTAGTTCTTCTTGCATGGCTTTTATCCATGAGTCATCTTCCAAAGCTTCATTGACAGTTTTTGGTTCTATTTGAGATAGAAGAGCTGAGCTGTTTTCATTTTTTCTCAAATGGGATCTGGTCTTTACTCCTTCTGTAGTATTCCCAATGATTTGTTCATGAGGATGAGCAGTAATCATTTTCCCCCTCTTTGGAAGATCTTCTTTATGAGTGCAGATATCTTCTGCAAGATTTTCTTCAGGCTTTTCCTGTTCCGTTATATCTTTTGATGAGTTTTTACTGTCATAAGGTATTTTCTGCAGTTTATCAGATTCATCATCTGATTCATTGTTGTACTTTCCTTGAGAAGAAAGGTTAGTATCATTGAAAATAACATGCATGCTTTCTTCTATAGTCTGATTTTTTACATTATATATTCTATAAGCTTTTGATGTGGTGGAGTATCTAAGAAAAATTCCCTTTTCAGATTTTACATCAAATTTTTCAAGATTTTCTTTATTGTTAAGAATATAACAGTCACATCCAAAAACATGAAAGTATCCAATGTTGGGTTTTCTCCCTTTCCATATCTCATGGAGTTTTGTTGAGTATGCTTCTGATGGAAACTCTGTTAAGTATATAGCAGGATGTAGCAACAGCTTCTGCCCAAAAGTATTTTTGAATCCCACTATCACTTAACATAGTTCTGGCCATTTCTTGGAGAGTTCTATTTTTTCTTTCAACAACTCCATTTTGTTGTGGAGTTCTAGGACATGAAAAGTTATGAGAAATTCCATTTTCATCAAAAAAAATTTTAAAGGATAAATTTTCAAACTCTCCACCATGGTCACTTCTTACAGAAGCTATCAATTGATCACTTTAATTTTGTATTTTCTTGGAGAATATTTTGAAAGCATCAAATGATTCATCTTTAGTAGTGAGAAATAAAACCCATGTGAATCTAGAGTCATCATCTACTATGAGAAGCCCATACTTTTTTCCTCCTAAACTAGGTGTCTTAGTAGGGCCAAATAAGTCAATATGTAATAGTTCCAAAATTCTTTTGGTGGTGATTGTATTTTTTGGATAGAAGCTAGAATTGTTGAGTCTCAGAATTAATTTAAGTATTTAAATTAGATTTAAGACTCATTATCCTTGGTTTTAATGATTAACAAATTAGATTGGGCTGAAAGAAAACAGTTGCTACTAAGAAAGGTATATGTTTTTTATGTGTTTCAGGAACAATATAGATCAACATGACAAAGAAGAAGAAGATCTAGTAGAAGAAACCTGCTAAAGGAAAACAACATACAAAGGAAAAGAAAGAAGCGTTGAAGCAACTCTCTGAAGGTTGACCAACCTTTCGAATCAGAAAAGAAGACATGAAGAACTCAGAGAAGAAGTAACTATCAGAAGACAATCAACATGTTGATCTGGAGAAACAAGCAGAAAGAAAAATGGATGAAGACAAACTATGAAGTGAAGCAATCAACCAGCTGAAAGAAGAATAAGATTGAAGAAGAAACGACACTTCAAGGAAGAAGAAAAGCATTAAAGCAACTGTCTGAAGATCAGAAAAGAAGAGAAGAAGAAATGAATCAGAAATTAGAAATGAAGATCAACCTGAAGCCCAACGATCAAGAAAGCATCAAGCCAAGAAGAAGATCATCACAGAAGACAATCTGGAGGAAAGCAGTGGCAAAATGAAGATAAGAAAAATGCTTAATTGAAGACTACATGAAGCAAACAGAAAAGAACGAAGAAGAATTCTGCTGAGGATGAAATTGAAGAAAAGAAAAAGAAATGAAGCAAAAGCAAAGAAGAATTACTGCTGAAGCTGATTGCTGAGGAAAATCAAAAGAAGAAATTATTGCTGAAAGAATACAACCCTCTGAAAGTATATGCACAACGAAAAATGAACATGCTGAACATATACTTTTCAAAGGAGGTGACGTGGCCATACAAATCTCTGAAGAAGCAGAAGCCAGACACGTCATACAACCTGCTGAAGACTAATGAGTCAATCTGAACGGGCTTACTATTACAAGACTCAAGTTTCAACTAGAATCAAGTGGGAAGCTGAAATGATGAAGAAAAGCAGAGGTCGTATGGCTCTGTTACATTTCCCAAGATGAAAGAGAAAAAGCCTATTGACGTAAAGCGAACAAAGGACAGATAGAGGTCAGCGCTGTTGTACACCTACTTCTGCACATTTACTATAATACGCTATCAGAGGCAAGTACAACAAGAAGAAGTGAAAGCAGAAAGTACAACAGGACAAAATGAAATTTAACGTTGTAATTTCCCATTGATCATCAAGGAAGAAAAGACAAAAGAAAGAAGAAAGCAGAAATTGAGAGAAAGCCAACATTCTGAAGAATTAAAATAAACTCTCAGAAATATATTCTCAAGGCAAAGCCACTGTGTGTGTCAGAATAAAAAAAAAATATCTACACACCTATTCTGCGAAGGACAAAAAGATGCAAGCTCACAATGAAGAAAGAGAATAAGGAGATGTTCAACGGATATATACTTTCTACCTCATTATACTCACAGAAGAGAAATGAAGAGAAATGAAGAGAAATGAAGAAAGAAGAAGAGAGAGAAAGACGAACTCGCTGAAGAAGAAGAAGAACAACTCTCAAGAAAAGAGCTTAACTGCAGTGTGTCAGAACCAAGTCATCTGCACACCTAATCTGCTTAGGAAAGAAGCAATCGGATGAGAAGATATCTCACAATGGCTCTATGAGCACACTCATTCCTTCTCAACGGTATTATCAACAATCTTCAATGGCTATATTTCAGAACATATAAATAGCCTCAACAAAGTCATTGAAGATGTTGGCTATAGAGTTGACCAAAGAGCCCAAGAGAGAAAATTGTGAGAAAGACGCTGGCCACAAGGTGGACCAGAGAGCTGACAAAAGAATTGGCTAGGAAGCCAGTCACCCAAAGAAGAAACAACATAGTTGGTTTGGATCAATAAGCTAAATTGAAGATCAAAGTGATTGGTCGGGTTAGTTGGTCTGTTGATCAAAGTTTCCCATAGTATCATTCACAAGATTCCAACCAATGAAGGGCAGCCATGAATACCCAAATTTCCATCCTTAATCATGGCAATTGTCAAGCCCACAGAAGAGATTGGCCAAGCTCAAACCAGATCATATACAACCAACCTTCTGAGTCGAACAGAGATGAAAATGAGCCTACATTTATTCATCTATATCTCTGTCATTCCTTGTACTTAGATTGTAACCTGTGTATCCTGAGTAGTACTCAGTAAACCCTTAGTACAGGAAATTGTAAGTTTAAGTTTCTAGGAAACTTAAACATGAGCTTAATTGTAAACACTATGAGTGTAGTTAGAGCCTGGAGAGGCTTGGGGAGAAATAATACTTGTTTAGAGCCTGCAGAGGCTTGGTATTAAATAATACTCCAGAGAGCCTGGAGAGGCTTGGCGGAAGAAAGAATACTTGTGCGCCTGGAGAGGCTGCGTGCAAAAGAATACTCACTGAGTTGCCTGGAGAGGCAGTTGAAAAGCAAAGAATACTTGTGTGCCTGGAGAGGCCTTGTGTACTCGGTGTGACTGGAAAGGCCTTGTGTACTCATTGCGCTTGGAGAGGCTGCGTGCAAAAGAATACTCACTGAGTTGCCTGGAGAGGCAGTTGAAAAGCAAAGAATACTTGTGTGCCTGGAGAGGCCTTGTGTACTTATTGCGCCTGGAGAGGCTGCGTGCAAAAGAATACTCACTTAGTTTCCTGGAGAGGCAGTTGATAAGCAAAGAATACTCATTAAGTTGCCTGAAGAGGCAGTTGAAAACAAAGAATACTTGTATCTGTGTTCAGATAGTGGATAAATCCATGGTGGTTTGCCCTGACTGGATGTAGCTCACGGTGTAGTGGGTGAACCAGGATAAATTCTTTGTGTGAATTTTTCTTTTCCCTTAACTCCTTACTTTCTGTCTATATATGTTTATTACTAATCATGGAAGGGGTTTGATTAGCAAACTAATGTTTTAACAAAATAACCTTTCAAGAATTAAACAAATTGTTTTGAAAAGAGTATTTACTAAACCCACTGAAAGTGGTTCAGCAAGTTCCTCAACAACTCGGTTTTCAGCAAGTAACTAGTTAATAGAATAATAAAGAAAAACATTTTTTAACTAACAGTTTTCATTGCAAAACAAGTTTAAACAAAGTTTTAAGAGAAATTTTTCCAAACCTTCTGAAAGTATTCATAGAACGCTTAACTGTTTTATCAAACGCAACAAGTTTCTAAAAAACAAAGGTTCATAGCTTCCGCACAGCTCTGATAATTTCGATCATCTACCAATGAAGTTTTTCATGATAACTTACCAAATCTTATTTGTTGTAGTTTACGAAAAGGTTTTCATAAATTAACTTAAAATTTTAAAACACTATTCAATCCCCCTTCTAGCACATGCATCACATATTTTATCCTTTTCAAACTTGATTTTTGGTAATCCCCTAACTAAATCTAGTTTAGAGAGTTTTGAAATGCTTTTCATATTTAAATGTCCTACTTTTCTATGCCAAATCCATTTGTCATTTTCAAAAGAAGCAAAGCATGTATGATCAGGAAGTTCTTCTACACTTATACTATATAAATTTTTGTCTCTTATTCCTGAGAATAAAACTTGCTTAGTAGATGATTCCCTAATCTCACAAAAATGTTGTTGAAACATAACTTCATAGCCACTGTCACAAAGTTGACTTATGCTAAGAAGGTTATGCTTTAACCCTTTCACATAATAGACATTATTAATTTGGGTAGAATTCCTCATACCTATTTTTCCAATACATTTGATGTGTGCCTTGTTGTTGTCTCCAAAAGTTACTGTTCCTCCTTCTATTTTGTGTAACTGGATGAATTTGTTTTTGTCTCCAGTCATATGTCTTGAGCAGCCACTGTCCAAGAACCATTGCTCTTTCTTCTTGACAGTTCTTGCTTGTTCCTATATCAGAAGATAGTAATGATTTAGGTACCCAAATTTTGTTGGGTCCTGAGTGGTTAGGTACCTTTCTTCTAAAGCTCCCTTTTTTTTGTAACAGTTGTGGGAGGTGTGTCCAATTCTGTTACACCAAGAGCATTTAGGAGGTTGCCTTTTGGCAGGAACTAAAACAGTTTTGAGTATTTTTGGAGATTGATCTTGATTGTATCCTAATCCTCTTTTATTAGAACTTTCCCTACTGTTACCAATCAGTTTATTTAAGTTACTTGTGTTGCTTACAAATTTTCTTAAGTCATTTTGTAGTTCATCAATCCTTTTCTGCAGAAGATTATTTTCCTTCTGTAGTGATACAGATTTTGTATCTTTTGCAGTATCAGATTTAATTTGTCTTATCTATTCTGATAACTTAAAGTGAGATTGTTGAAGACATTGATTGGTTTTAATTAATCTTTCATTAACTTCTCTAAGTTTTTCATTTTCTTCTTTGGTTTTAACAAGTTCTTCTTTAAGAAGTGCACATTTTTGAGCTAGAGTGTGTGAATCAGATAGTAGGTTTTCAAAAGCATCTTCTAATTCTCTATATGCAGTAGGGTTGTAAGTAATTACCTTATCATCTTCATCCCCTTTTCCAGCCATGAGACACAGGTTTGTTGTTTCATCTTCTGTATCTTCTTCTGATGTGCTTTCTGAATCATCCCAGGTTGCCATCATAGCTTTCTATTTATGGAACCCTTTTGAATCTCTTAATTGAGGACATTCTGCTTTGATGTGACCTGGCTTGTTGCATTCATAGCAGATGATTGGTCCTTTGAATCCTTCAATCTTTTGTCCATCCTTTTTTAGATTGAAGAATTTCTTTCCTCTACCCTTTCTTCTGATCAACCTCTGGATTCTTTTAGATATGAAGGCAAGCTCATCATCATTTTCAGAGGATGATTCTTCTTCAGCAGCTTTGTGCTTTGTTGATTCAGAGTTACTTTTCTTTGATGTGCTGGCTTTGAGAGCAATTGTTTTGTCTTTTCTTGGTAACTCATCCATGAGTTCTTGCTCATGAACTTTTAAAGAACCAAGAAGTTCATCTAATTTTAGAACAACAAGATCTTTTGCTTCTTGAATTGCTGTTACTTTTGGTCTCCATATTTTTGGGAGACTTCTAAGAATTTTTCTGACTTGCTCTTGATTAGAGTAGCTTTTTCCAAGAGACTTTAGGTCATTGATGATGATAGTAAACCTGTTGAACATTTCATCAATGGATTCATGTTCAATCATATTGAAAATTTCATACTGATGAATCAAGATATTGATTTTTGATTCTTTTACTTGATCAGTCCCTTCATGAGCAATTTTGAGTGTCCCATATTTCTTTTGCAGTAGAACATCCAGCTACTTTGTCATATTCTCCTCTGCTTAGAGCACATAGAAGAAAGAATTTTGCTTTGGAGTTCAGAAGATATCTCTGCTTATCTTCTTAAGTCCATTCTTCTCTAGGCTTGGGTTTTGGAAGTTCTTCTTGAACTTCAGATTCTCCTTCACTAGGAGGAGCCAAAATTCTTCTTCTTCTAGTCATAGCGATGTAGTTTCCATTTTCTATGATATCCCAAAGATCAATGTCTTGGGATTCTAGAAATAGCTTCATTCTATCTTTCCAATAGTAGTAGTCCTTCCCATTGAATGCATGAGGTCTATTTGTGGATGATCCTTCAGGAATAAACATTGAAGCTCCGTGATTGACCATCTTTCCCTTGATCTTTTCCTCTATCACTGTTAAGTGAGTTCAATCCTAGAGGCAAGCTCTGGTACAAATTGAAGTATAAATTCCAATCACAAGAATGGGGGTTGAATTGTGATTGCTTTAAAATTTCCTGCAAGTTTTCTTTTAATACTTAATTTGCTCAAGTAGAACTTGGCTTAGTATTAAAAGTTGATGCACAAGAAGATAGATTATTGTATATGTATTATGCAGAAGATATAGTTCCTGAATTGGAACTTTGATGAGCATCACTTACTTAAGTATTAATTACTTTTTCAAAATAGTTTTATGTTTATGTAATCAATCATAAATTAAGGAGAGCAGGGAAGAGAAGATTACACACACAGATTTTATACTGGTTCACCTCTTCCAACCTGAGGCTACGTCCAGTCCCTACACCAAGTAGGATTTTCTCACTCAATTATCAAGTTACAGACTTCTTGGGTACACCTTACCACTAGTATTCTTCTGCATCCTCTTCAGGCTCTTCTACAAGGCTGTAATCTTACTGCAGCTTCTTCTGCAGAAGATACAGTCACAGAAACACTGCAGAACACCTACAGTTTTCTTTACACCAATGACTCTATTCACCTCTCAGATTACCTTCTCACAACACTATCTCAAGAGGTATTAACCACAACAGACCTCCTTGAGAATTTACAACAAATAAGAGAAGAATAAAGAAGATACAAGGCTCAAAGGATGAATTTGAAGTGCAGCAGAAGCTAAGAATGAGCCAACTCTCTTTCAATCACTTTTAAGACCAGAAACTTAAGAATCTGAAGAGAGAGAAAATATTCCAGAAGATATGAAGTGTAATTCTGAGTGTTTGGACTTCTTCTGGAGAGAGGTGTGTTTTAACTTGAAGGGAATGTCTCCTTTTATAGGGAGTGAGAGAAAATAGTAGTTGGAGACTTGCTTGAACCTTCAGCTAAGTTCCTTGAGTTGTCACTATCAGGCTGCAGTTGTCCCTTGCTATTTACAGCTGTTACAGTTGACTAGTCACATCTTCTGGTGACCCATCTTCTGCAGAATGTGAACTTTGTGAATTATGCAGCTGTTCCTTCTGTAAGCATGTTGGGGACCTTAGAATAGTTGATACATATTTTCTCAAGTGAATTTCCCTCAGCTGCATCTTTGGAAATGAATAGAACTGGATCTTGATGAGCTTTGTTTCTTCTGCAGAATTTCTGACAGTAGTTTCCTTCTGCACAGTCTGTTTTGATCTTTCTACAGATGAATTAAGTTCTTCTTCTTCCTCAAAAATAAAATGAATCTTCCTTATAATATGTTCTATAGGTTTTGCTGCATTTTATTTGCTTCTTCTTAACAACTTTTTTTGCTTTCCTTTTTAGCAAAACATACTTTCTGAGATGTTAAAAGCTTCCCTCAGTTTGCAAGGTTGATTTCCTACTTCTGCAAATTCTTTCCTGTTTCTTCTTAACAAGCACTCAAGTGAAATAATTAGTTCTTCTTTAAATCAAAATTATGACAAGTGAATTTTGGTGAGTTATCATCATTAAAACCACTTGGGAGGATTCTTGGACCTTACAATAAGGTGATTCAACTTTGTGTCTCACCCCATAGTGCTCTAGTACCTTTTGTAGTTGTGAATTTCAGAAGTGAGATCCTCCATCACTAATCAAGACTCTTGGTGAACCAAACCGAGAAAAGATGTTCCTTTTCAAGAAATTCACCACTGTCTTCGCATCAGCTCTTGCAGTTGCAATGGCCTCCACCCACTCGGACACATACTCCACAGCCACTAGGAGATACTCATTGCCAAAGGAGGGTGGTAGAGGTCCCACAAAATCTATGCCCCAGCAATCAAAAACCTCTATTTCCAGGATGTTATTGAGTGGCATTTCATGCCTTCTGGATATTCCCCCTGTTCTTTGACAACAGTCACATTGTTGAATGTAACAGTGGGCATCCTTGAACAAGGTGGGCCAGTAAAACCAGATTGAAGGACCTTTGCAGCAGTCCTTTCTCCATTGAAGTGTCCTCCATAAGGTGAGCTATGACAATGCCATAAAATACTCTTGGCCTCTTCATCAGATACATATATTCTCAACAGATTATCAGCTCCAATCTTGAAAAGATGGGGATCATCCCACACAAATCGTTGTGCATCCTTTAAGAACTTCTTCTTTTGATGCCAGTTAAGGTCTTCAGGTATCACTCCTGCTGCCTTTAAATTAGTCATGTCAGCAAACCATGGCCTTTCTTGTATCATAATCAGCTTCTCATCAGGGAATTCTTCTTGCACCTTTGTTTGAACATTTGTCACCTCATTATTGACAAGTCTTGAAAGATGATCAGCCACAACATTCTCACTTCCCTTCTTGTCCTTGATCACCAAATCGAATTCCTGCAACAATAGAATCCACCTAATCAATCTAGGTTTAGAATCAGATTTGGTCAACAAATATTTAAGTGCAGCATGATCAGTATATACTATAACAGTTGAGCCAATCAAATAAGGTCTAAACTTTTCTAATGCATACACTATTGCTAACAGCTCTTTATAAGTGGTTGCATAATTAACTTTTGCTTCACTAAGAACTTTACTAGCATAATGTATGGCATGGAAAACTTTAGACTTTCTTTGTTCTAAAACTGCCCCTATAGCATAATCACTAGCATCACACATCAATTCAGAATCCAAATTCCAGTCAGGAGCAATTATTACAGGAGTAGAAATAAATTTTTCTTTCAACAAATTAAAAGCAGTCAAGCATTCAGCATCAAAATTAAAAGGGGTATCCTTGTTAAGAAGATTGTTGAGTGGCTTTGCTATCTTTGAGAAATCTTTGATAAATCTCCTGTAGAAACCAACATGTCCCAAAAAGCTTCTGACTCCTTTCACATTTGTTGGTGGTGGCAGCTTCTCAATGACCTCCACTTTTGTCTTGTCCACCTCAATACCACGAGCAGAAATCTTGTGGCCCGCACCACACCTTCAGTTACCATAAAATGGAACTTCTCCCAATTCAACACAAGGTTAGTTTCAACACACCGCTTCAGTATGGTGTTCAGGTTCTCCAAGCATTCATCAAATGATACTCCAAACACTGAGAAGTCATCCATGAAGACTTCTATCCATTTCTCCACCAAGTCCGAGAATATGGCAAGCATGCATCTTTGAAAGGTTGCTGGTGCATTGCACAATCCAAACGACATCTTCCTGTAAGCAAAAACACCAAAAGGACAAGTAAAAGCAGTTATTTCTTGGTCTTCTGGATTTACAGCTATTTGGTTATAACCTGAGTAACCATCCAGAAAACAATAAGAAGCCTGTCCTGCTAACCTCTCTAACATTTGATCCATAAATGCTAAAGGAAAGTGATCTTTTCTAGTTGCTTGATTTAATTTCCTATAATCTATACACATTCTCCAACCGGTGACTGTCCTAGTAGGAATTAATTCATTTTTATCATTACTAATTACAGTCATACCTCCCTTTTTAGGAACTACCTGCACCGGGCTGACCCAGGCAGTGTCAGAGATAGGATATATCATATCAGCAGCAAGAAGTTTCAGCACCTCTTTCTTCACCACTTCCTTCATGGTTGGATTTAATTGCCTTTGAGGTTGTGCTACTGGTTTATAGTCCTCCTCCATGTGAATCTTGTGCATGCAATAAGATGGACTAATACCCTTAAGGTCAGCTAAAGTCCAACCTATTGCACCCTCATTGGCCTTCAAAACTGAAATTAACTTCTCCTCGGATGAGGTTAAGGCATTACTGATCACAACAGGCTTGTTCCCTCCATCAGCAAGAAAAACATATTTAAGGTGATAAGGTAATACCTTTAACTCCAGCTTCTGACTCTCAATTTTATCCTCCTGTTGAAATTTCTTAGATTTTTCTTCATTTGATGAAACTTCTTTGGCTAGATCCAGATGATTCAAGTACTCTTCAACTTCATTCTCATCTTCCCCTTCAAGCTCATTGTAAGCGTCTATCAAAGCCTTCTCCAGTGGGCTTGCTTTTGTTAATTGCTTCCGAGTTGCCAGAAAAACTTCATCCACTACATCCATCTTGAAACATTGATGCTTGTCCTTGGGGTGTTGCATTGCTTCAAAGACATTAAAATTGACCTCATCGTCATGCACCCTCACCTTCAATTTCCCATCATCAACATCAATGATGACCTTAGCAGTCTTCATGAAGGGTCTTCCCAGTATAAGAGGAACTTCAACATCTTCCTCTATATCCATCACAACAAAATCAACTGGGAACATGAACTTGTCTACCTTGACCAACACATCTTCTGCTACCCCATATGGGTACTTCATTGATCTGTCAGCTAGTTGTAGTGTCATCCGAGTAGGCTTCACTTCTAGATTTCCAATCCTCTTCAGCATGGACAGAGGCATCAAATTAATGTTGGCACCTAAATCAAGTAGTGCCTTCCTAACTGGTAGTGCCCCAATCGTGACTGGTATAGTGAAACTTCCCGGGTCTTTAGATTTCTGAGGCAATGACTTTTGAATTATTGCACTACATCCTGCCTCTAACTCCACTGTCTCATCAGTAAATCTCCTCTTCTTAGTTAGGAGCTCTTTCATGAACTTGGCATATGTTGGCATCTGCTCCATAGCCTCAATAAATGGAATATTGATCTGCAGCCTCTTGAAGATATCCATGAATCTTGCAAATTGCCTTTCTCTATCTTTCTTGGAGGGATTCTGAGGGTATGGTAAACTTTTCAGCTGAGGTACCTGTGTCTCTCCTTTCTCCCTCCTTTTCTCACTCCTTCTATTTTCAATCTCTTTTTCTTTTTCTTTATTTTTCTGTATATTTACAGACTCACTATTTTTGTTCTCCTCTTCTCCCTCACTCTCATTTTTTCTTCAATACTTTCTTTTTCTTTCTCCTCTAGAACTTCCTCCTCTACAGCAAGGTTATCACTAATCCCCCTTCCTACTACCTTACCACTCCTAGTAGAAATTGACTTGCATTGTTCCTTGGGATTAGTCTGTGTATTGGCTGAAAATTGACCTGCTTGTTGCTCGGATAGCTGTTTGGCCAATTGCCCCACTTGAGTCTCCAAGTTCCTGATTGTAGCTTCTGTAGTCTTCTGATTGGAGAGGGAAGTTTGCATGAATTTTTCCAGTGTCTCTTCCATCTTTGATGTTTTGTCATACACTGAATGGTACTGCTGATGTTGCTGCTGATAAGGAGGTTGCCTATTAGAGGATCCTGTGTCTTGCTTCCACCTAAAATTCTGGTTCTGATTATTCCTCCAACCTTATGAGTAATTGTTTGAAAAGTTGTTGTTGTTGGAGAAGTTCCGTTGTCTTCCTTGATTTCCCATGTAATTGACTTGCCTTTCCTGAATGCCTTGATAAGAGCAGTGACCATTAGGATGGTCATCTCCGCAAAAATCACAAGTGAATTGTTGTGTTTGACCAGCATTTGACTGAACTGCATGCAACTGTTGAGGAAGCTTAGACATCTGCTTCATGAGTGCCTCTATTTGTTGGATGAGAATCTTGTTCTAAGCCAAGATTGCATCTGAAGTATTTAGTTCTAGCACTCCTTTCCTTTGCACTGGTTGTCTTCCATGCTGAGCTTGCTGATCAGTTGATGCCAATGCTTTAATCCTAGTAGCTTTCTCTGCATCCACATACATCATTGTGCCACCTGCTGCAACATTCAATATCATCTTGGTATCAGGCCTGAGACCATTGCAGAAGATGTTGAGTTGAGCTATGTCTTCAAATCCATGGTTAGGACACCGCCTCAATAAGGATTTGAATCTCTCCCAAGCTTCATAAAATGGTTCATCAGCCCCCTGTCTGAATGTTGATATGTCTAATTTTGCTTTGATAAACCGGGATGGAGGAAAGAATCTGTTCAGAAATTTTTCTTCAACACTATCCCAACTTGTCAGACTTTGATTCGGGTGACATTTTAGCCATTCTCTTGCTTTACCTGCCAAAGAAAAAGGAAAAGGTCGTAAGTACACCGCATCTAGATCTCCCTCATCAAAACCCATAGTCCCTATCAATTCATAAAAGGTAGAGAGGTGAGTATATGGATCCTCATGATCCAATCCTGTGAATTGATGAGAACTGATGAGGCTCAGAAAAGATGGCTTCATCTCCAAGGATTTTGTGTGAGCAGGTATGACTATGCTTGAAAAGTATCGTGGGCCTTGCTGCATGGCATAGTCTCCAAGTGTCCTCCTAGGCAAATTTTGTCTCTCACCAGCCATCTCTTCAACTTTGACTTCACTTTGTATGGATGTATTGAGAGTGTTGTAAGTTTCTCCTGTAGCTTGTTCTTGCTTCTTCTTCCTGTTTCTATTTCTCCTGGAGGTCTTTTCAATTTCTGGATCAAATTCCAGTTGGTCTTGATGTACCTGACCTCTCAAGATCGTAAATCACAAAGAACTAGAGCAAGAATTAGCGAAACGGAGTTAAATAAATAAAAAAAACTATAGAAAAATAAAAAAAATATAATTACCACTCAATAGAAAGAACTAAGAATTTAAATCGAAACACCGTTCCTCGGCAACGGCGCCAAATACTTGTTGAGATCTTGGCAATGTACCAATATCGCAATAGTATAATAGTTTTAAAGTAGGGGTTGTCGTACCCACGAGGAACGGTACAACTTAAATCCTTAGGAATCAAACTTAATGAGTAAAAATGGTTGCAAAAGATTGAATTTATTTTGTGAAAAGTAAATTTAAAAGATATAGTAAAAAGAATCTGAGACAAAGAGAAACGTGGATGAAATTATGCAGCCGAGAAACTAGGATTGAACTTCGTCTATCACACCCCTCTTGTATTTTGGAAATCAATGATATCTAGGAATTTATAATTATCAATATTGAAGCACAAATAAATTTCATTCACATTAATCCCTCAAGTATGAAATTCTTAGAACAATCTTTTAAACACTGATCCCTCGGATATTTAACAAATTGCCTAACATTAAGAACGATTGTTAAAAGCTATCAATAAATTGAACCCTGTCCCTAGTGATTCAACCTATTGAGTGTTTTTACCCAAATCAAATTTAAAGAAATGCTTCCCAGCTAATTCAAGAAATCAAAATCATAATTCCATTGGACGAATAGAATTAAGCATTAAGTAAAGAATAAAAACACCAATATTGGTAAAACAAGGATTCCTAAATATCAAAGATCCAAAATACAGTTAGGGTTTGAATTGACTACATTCAATCCCACAGAGAAGTTTAGCTACTCATGGTAGCCATTACAACCCACAAGAATCAAGAAGGAAGATTGCAGCGAAGCCTTCCAGCTCTGTTGTAATCTCTCCCTTACTCCAGAATGGTCTCTGTTCTTCCCAAAAGCTTTGTTTCTCCAAACTCTCTTCGTATATCTGAAAAATTGTCTAACGGCTCATTAAAATGGAAAGTTTACGAGGCCTACGCTCAGCGCAGGCGAAGCGCAGGAGACAATGACTAATTCCCCTGATTTGCTATCCTTTGAATCATGCCCTACACTGGTTCTGTCTCTCTCACTGCTCACTTGATGCTTTCCATGTACAGTATTTCATCTTCTGCAAAAATTCACACAATTCTAATCAAAATAACATCAAATTCAGATTCAATTTCAATAAATACAAGAGCCACCAATTAAGCAAAGAAGGGTGAAATTGGATTATAAATTCAATAATTCGTTACCAATCAGTGTTGTAATTACATAGAAATTTACTCAATTTTAACACTTATCATAAGGTTTTGGGAAACAACAAGTCGTCCATTAACAGAGCGGGCAGAGATCTCATCAAGGAGAAGTTGTTCAGGATTGAGTTTCAAGAGGGCAATCATCTACTACCAAAATGTTACTTAGAGTCAAGTGTAGTCTATGAACTCTCGCGGCCTTGGAAGGATGCTTTGATCATGAAGCTTTTAGGTAAGAATGTGGGCTTTATGGTTATGCGTGACAGACTTAAGTCTCTCTAAAAACCCTCTGGAGGTATGGATATTATTGATATAGGGCATGGCTTTTTTTTTGTCAAGCTTGACTTGGAGTCAGACCGTGATAAAGCAATCGATGGAGGACCTTGGATGATATTTTATCACTATTTATCAGTCAGAATGTGGTCACCAGAGTTTGTAGCTACAGAAAGTAAGATTGATAGTACATTGGCATGGATATGTTTTCCTAGTCTAGGTCTCATGTATTATGATGAAAATGTATTAATGGCAATGACATCAACTATGGGGAGACCAGTGAAGGTAGACTTGAATACGATTAATATGACTCGTTGTCATTTTGCCCGAGTTTGTGTGGGGGTGGACTTAACACAGTCTGTGGTTGGAAGAGTTTGGTTCAATGGTTATTGGTACAACGTTGAATATGAGGGATTTCACTTGATATGTACACATTGTGGGTGTTATGGCCATAGAAGTAAAGAATGCTCGGCGGCACAAGGTTCAGGGAGCACACATGAGCATGGCGGCGGTGATCCAACTACAACTAACCCTAAACCAATGTCTGCACCAAAACAAAAAGAGGATCAGGGGATTTCTCTATCCAGGACAGAAGGTACCGAGAATCAAGGGAAGGATATTGATGGCCTCTTTTATGGCGATTGGATCACTGCTTCTAAATTTAAAAAGTCAAACAATCATAAAGCGAAACAGGCGGGTCAGAAGGGCGATAGGGAATTGTTATCTAAAAATAAATTCCACGTCCTTGGGAATCAGGAGATAACACACATAAAGGACGTGGCTACTAAGGATAAAGGCAAAGTTGTCCAGGTGTCAGATCAACCTAAAGCCAGCAACAACCTAGAATGTGGGTTTGAAAAGGGCCAAGAAAATATGGTGAAGGGCCCAGCGGAGCTAACGTGTTAGTGGGTCAGAGTTGTAGCCAAATTATTGGGTCCGGTTATACTTCTTGTAAAGACTTGGGCTTTACTTCTAAGGGGGTCTAGGAGATACCAAGACCGGGTCATGCAATTATTAATTCTTGGCCTGATGGCGTGAGCAAATCCTTGCATTTGGTTTGTATGTCAGGCAACCAGTTTCATTTTCAAGATGAAGACAATGGGTGAGGTGAGGAGCCTAATAAGGTGTAATGCGTGGAGAATGAAGCTAATGATATGTTGGCCAAGCCCAAGGAGCCTCCTGATGCCTTGCATGGGGATGCGACGTCAACAGATATGGGCATGTCTTTGGACGTGGGAGAGTTACATGATATTGGTCTTAGCAGCATGTGAAGTGAATTGCGAGAGCAGTATACTCCCACTAAGTGTTTTATGGATTTTTCAAAAAAAAAAATTATCTATCCTGTCCTGGAACATTAGAGGAGCCAGGAGTAAGAGAGGGAAAAGGTTTGTTAAACACCTAGTGAAAACTCATAAGCCAGCTTTTTGCTGTATTATTTAAACCCATTGTCAATTTCAAACTGAGGAGAAGTTTTGGCTTGATCTAGGCTATGAGAAATGTGAAGTGGTGGAGGCTCAGAACCATTCAGGAGGTATTTGGCTACTAAAAGACAAAAATGTGGACTTCCTTGTAGATATTTTGGATGTGTGTAGTCAGGTGATTACTTTTCGGTGTTCAGTTGGGAATTCTTCTTGGATGGGTAGTGTTATTTATGCTAGCCCTATTCTAGTTGTGAGAGAAACACTTTGGCCTTACTTACTAAACATTCGCGGAACCTTCGCTTGGTCGTGGATAACAATTGGAGACTTTAATGAGATTGCTCATTCCTCGGAGGTTAGGGGTGGTATTTTTGTTAATAGTAGAGCCACAAAGTTCAACAATTGGATAGATAATTGTAACCTTCTTGATCTAGGAAGTATTTGTGAGATTTTTATTTGGTTTAGAAAAGCTACTGGAGCCCCTGCAGTTGCTAAACGCCTTGATAGAGGTCTGTGTGATCTTCAATGGAGGATGAAATTTCCTGAAGCTTTTGTGGAAAATCTTTGTAGCCATCATTCTGATCATTCGCCCCTCCTCCTTAGATTTGGTAAAGTTCATCATAAGAAAGGAACCATGCCTTTTAGATACCAAGCAGCTTGGAGTACTCATGAGGCCTATGAGGATGTTGTTCGTAATGCTTGGCTTCATGGTAGGGGCAACATTACAACATGCATCTCTAAGGTACGTGAGGACTCTATTTTATTCAATAAACATCAGTTTGCGAATATTTTCAGAGAGAAGAGAAAGGTAGAAGCTCGACTGAAAGGAGTTGAATGCAGCTGGGAAAGGAATGATTCTGTTAACCTCCTTACGTTGGAGAAACAGTTTCAACGTTTGTTGCTTCGGAGGGAAGAACTTTTTTGGTTTCAGAAATCTCGTGAGAAGTGGGTGCGTTTAGGCGATAGGATAGGAACACAAAATTCTTTCACACCCAAACGTTTATTCACCGCAAAAGAAACAAGATTCATGGACTTAGACTGGATGATGGCTCTTGGTGCATAGATGATGAAACTATGATTCTTGAGACCCAGCGGTTTTTCCAGCGCCTCTTTGGTAATTCTTCTTCAAATTCTATTTCTACTATGCCTTTTGTTAAGACAAACTCACTCCTTAAGAGTTTTAATGAAAACAAACCATCAAAAGTGGAAAAGCAGAAGATGAATATCTAAGATGTCATGTTTCTACTAACTGTGTGCTCAAGTGCTTGCAGAGTTTAGCCCTTCATATTACAGGATGATCTTTTCTCGAATTAAGACAAGTTGAGACACTGAGGTAACTTGTAATCCAAAAATAAACACTTGAGATGCATGAAGCTAGAGTGTTAAAGCAATTAGAAATGAAAATTTATCACACTCAGAAACAAGATCAAGAGCTACAAAGAGCCAAGGGAATAAGACAAAGACTCAAACTCAGACGCATAAGTCTTGATGGAACTCAGTTGAAGAGCAAGAGACTAAGCTGCACATAAGAGACTGAGACCCAGATGTAAGCCTAAGACAGAGACTGAGACTCAGATGATAGATAAGCTTGAGACAAAGCCTAAGACTCAGACAGAGACTCAGCCTCAGACACACGCTCCACCAGATTAATAAAAAGTCAAAGCAAGTACGTTGTAACTGCTGCAACGGACAGAGCAGACCTAAGTAGTGTTAGTAAAAGGCAATCTCTCTCTTATAACGGCTAGAAACGGCTAGTTTTATTTGAAATAGAAGACAGAGTCCAAGTCAAGGCAAAGCGAGAGACTATTCTGAATATTCCATGATTTATCCGTCTCAACTGAAGCTCAAGTCAAGCTCAAGTCAAGCTCACCTCATCTTATCATACTTGAGTGCATCTTAAGTCTGTACTAGATATTCTCTTTCATATTTTAGTATCATTTTCCTGTAATTCATAGAAAGAGAAGTCTCCTAGCTGAGCTCACTATATACTCGTACTTTGTAAGTAGCCTAAGCTAGTCAACCATCATCTCTACTCCATCAATCTCATAACAGTCTCTGCTGAGTTAGGTGAAGCCTAGACTCAGTGTGAGTGGTGTAAGAGCCTAAAGAGGCAAGGTAAAGAATACTTGGATCTCAGCCAAGTTAGGGGGAGCCTAAGCTTGGTGTGAGGGTGAGCCTGAAGAGGCAGAAAGAATACTTGTAATTGACTAAGGTTGTCATAGTGGAAATCTCACAAGTTATGGGGACTGGATGTAGCCTAAGGAGTGGGTGAACTAGGATAACTTTGTGTGCATCTCTTCTCCTTATCTTGTTTATTTACGTTTTCTTTTTGCAAACACGTGAAGTGAAGTTTTCATACTTGAGATGTTGAATTGAACATTAACTTTATCATAACCTAACAATTGAATCTCAACTATAAGACTCTCTATTATACTTGTATCCTATCTTAGTATCACTAATCTTTCACTATCTAAGTGAAATTGAGATTCCAAGCTGTTGAGCTTGAGAACTAAGCTCATCTTGAACTTAAAGTTTTCAGGAGTAATTTTTAAGTCTCTATTCAACCCCCCCTTCTAGAGACATCCAACCAACTTCACCTTTACATGCAGGGCGTAGACTGAGTTGTGTAGGGCGTGAGGCTCTACTGGAAGATGTGAGTAAAGCAGAAGTTCACAGGGCTCTCATGAGTATGGGGTTTACAAATCACCAGGACCAGATGGATTTCAACCTATATATTTTAAAAAGTATTGGGGGGATTGTAGGTGATGATTTGTTTACCATGATCAGGTTGGCTTTTTTGAGGGGAGGTTTAATGAGCACCTTGTAGAGACCCTTATTGTTTTAATTCCCAAAATTGACAGTCCAGTAGCTCTTAATGATTTTAGGCCTATAAGTTTCTGTAATGTGGCTTATAAGGTCATAACAAAGGTTTTTGTCAATAGGCTGCGTCCTTTCCACAATGATTTAATTGGTCCCCTCCAAAGCAGTTTCATTCCTGGCAGGAGTGCATCAAATAATTTTATTTTGGCGCAGGAAATGGTCAACTTCATGCATAAATCCAAGTCTAAAAATGGTTTTGTTGCATTCAAGGTTGATCTGGAGAAAGCTTATGACAGTGTGAGTTAGGAATTCCTTCATGACACCCTTATCTTTTTTAATTTTCCACAAAAGATAGTGGACTTAATTTTGTGGTGTGTCCAGTTTTCCAAATTTCATACTGTGTAATGACGCAAGACTTGATAGTTTCTCCCCTTCTAGAGGCATCAGACAAGGTGATACCATGTCACATTATCTTTTTGTTCTATGTATGGAAAGATTAGCTCTTCTGATCCAGCAAAGAGTTCAGAGTGGTGACTGGAAGCCTATTCATCTATCTTGAGGAGGACCGGGTATATCTCACCTATTTTTTGTTGATGATGTTCTATTATTTTGTAGAGCCAATAGAACCCAGGTACAGTTGGTCACATATACTCTAAATGAATTTTGTACTGCTTCTGGGCTTAAAGTCAACCTTGACAAGTCCAAAATTATGTTTTCAAAAAAGGTCCCTTAGTCCTCTCGTGGCACTCTCCCGGATCTCTCCAGCCCGTATCTAATCTTGGAAAATACCTTGGTTTTCCTCTAATCAGTGGACGAGTTCAACGAAGTGTGTTTAATCCTATATTGGATAAGATCATTACTAGACTTGCTGGTTGGAAAAGTTCCTTTCTCAACAAAGCAGGGAAGACGTGCCTCGCGAAGTCTGTTTTAACGTCAATTCCAATTCATCCTATGCAATGTATGTGGCTTCCAACTTAAGTTTGTGACCATATTGATAGGACCATTCACTCCTTTATATGGGACAAATCTGAGAGTCAGAAAGGCTTACACTTTGTCAGCTGGGACAAAATTTCTATGTCTAGAAAGGATGGGGGCCTGGGTATTCGCAAGGCTAGATTGGTGAATGTCTCTCTACTAGGCAAGTTAACTTGGAAAATGATTTTTTACAAAGATAGCCTTTGGGTAAGAGCATTGTCTCATAAATATCTTCACTCTGACTCGTCTTCATCACTCATCTGGAGGAGTATGATTAAGGCTAAAAATACCCTTAAGGATGGTTTTCAAATGAAGTTTGGCGCGGGAAACACCCCTGTCTGGTATGAAGACTGTACTGGGTTTGGTAAGCTTTGTCTTCGGCTCCCTTTCATTCACATTTCGGATACTCATTTACGGGTGAAAGATCTCTAGCAGAATGGGTCTTGGTGTCTGTCAGATTTGGCTACTTTGATTCCTGAGGATATTGTTACTTTCATTCAACAAATGCTTATTCCTATGATTGCTTCTAAAGATGCTGACCATTGGTGTTGGAAAGGAACGTCTACTGGTCATTATACAACTCGTGAAGGTTATAATTAGTTGCTGACCAGGGAGTCTGAACCTTGTCCCCGGAGATCTTGGAGGTGGGTTTGGCATCTAAATTTCCCAGAAAAAATTCGTTTCACCATATGGCTAATGCTCCATAATTCCCTCCCTACAAGAGAGGTACTTTTACATAGGCATATCATTAATAATGCCAACTGCCCAGTTTGCTCCAATCATTCAGAATCAACTTTTCATTGTTTCCGTGACTGTGAGAGGATTCATCAACTCTGGCTCCGTCTTGGTTTTACATCGAACAAGTTTTTTTGCTGAATCCCAACTGTGGTCTTGGCTGATCTCCAATGTAAGAGGAACGCATGAGACTCTATTTTTGGCAGCGTTGTGGTGGATTTAGAAATGGCGAAATAATGCTATCTTTGATCAGCTGCATTGGCCTATTGATTTCATTATTAGAAATATCCTGGTTTTACAAGCAGAATTGGACTCTAATTCGGCTATGGATCCTGGTAATTTACAACTCATTCAACGTTGTTGGTGGAATCCCCCACCCCAGGACTACTTTAAATTGAATGTGGATGGAAGTTGCCTTCCCTCTTTAGGCAGGTTGGGTGCAGGGGGTGTTCTTCGTGACTCTATTGGAAATTGGATTTGGGGTTTCTCTTGTAGCTGTGGACAGGGGAGTAGCCTCCTTGTTGAACTGTGTGCTCTGAAACTTGGCTTGTTTATTGCCTGGGACAAGGGATGTCGTAAGCTTCTGGTAGATTCTGACTCTCTAGAGGCTCCTCATATCATCAACAGAGGGACTCCATCAGTAGGAACTCAGTTTGGTGACGTTATTCTTGAGATTGTCGAGCTACTTCATCATAGTTGGGATATTAAGGTGTTTCATGTTTTACGTGAAGCAAATGTGATTGCTGACTTCTTGGTCAAACTTGAGGAGAGCGTTGTTGGGCTACTGGTTCTAGAGCACCCTCCTTTAGAGTCAGTGGAGCTGTCAGTAACAGACTCCTTTATTTAGTTTATTTTGCCTTGTCTCTGCTATTTTTTCTTACTTTCCTTTGTAACAAAAAAAAATACACAAATTATATGCTGAGCTAATAGCCAGCAACATCCATCTATGGCATTTCAAGTTTCAGCACCTTTGTTTTCAAATTTATTTTCCATATTGGTTAAATGACAAGACTCTTTTAATTTATAGTTGTAAAAATAATAATAATTTTTTTTAATTAATTTTAAATTACTTTTATCTAATGTGTTTCATAAATTATATATTTTTCATTTTTGTTATTGATTCTGTAATAATGTAAAACTCAATTCTATCCAACTATAGACCAAGTGCACACTCAATTATCTTCTATTTTCATATGCCCTCATTTATGAATTTTAAAGTTCTTCAAAAATTAGATATCCATCTCTCTCTCATTTTTCATGCATACTCAATTACTCCTTTTTATATTTCTTTCGGGTCATGTTGAATCTGTAATGCATTTTCTAGCTGTAGCCTGTAGGTTGTAACCCGCCTTTCTGACTAGTTCATTTTCTTTTTCTATGAAAAAAGTCAATAATTTTATATTTTAGTGGAACATATCCAAGTTTGCACAGACTTGAATTCAACATGCATTTTAATTATATCTTTAATTTTAAGATTCTAAAAATTAATTTAAAAGTTTATTTTTGATTAATTCGAGAAGAGTTGAATCCATAAATTGGACATGCCATCCATCCTTATAGTATTAGTATGTTTGGTTTAGCTTGAAACTACTACATTTCAAATGTGAATCCGGATAAGTCAAATGTTACTTTAAGCAGCGTTAGACATCTGAAATGTGATTTTAGGGAAATTAAACACGTACTTGATCATGGGATCCATACACGTTTTATATCGCAATTATTGAAGCGTCAATTTAATTTGAAAGGATCAGAATTTCATGTCACTAAAATGAATAGAGTTGGCACTTGGCAGCAGATAATTAAAGTTAAATATAAGTTTATATCTTTTTTATTTTTTTTAAGGTAAGTTATAGTAATAAATTTGATCGCTTTAAAAAAAATTGATCAAAGCAAATTAAAAAGAGTCAGGCATATTAAAAAAAATTAAAATCTGAAGAGCAAGTCTTCTATTTTGATGGCAAATTAATGTAATTATACCTTGACTAATGGGTCACTTTCTGTACTTGACAAAAATTAGTGCCAACATCACTCCTAACCCATGAAACTGCCAAGTGGCTTAATATATTAAAACTATATACAAAGATATTAATATCTGACTAAATTCTTTAATTACAAATCATTGTGAGGGATAATGATAGCTTCTTGGATGGTCTCATGTCTAATCCAAGTCACACGCTTTATTTGTATGTCCAAATAAACTTTTGACTACAGCCACCAATAAAAAGGTTAAGCTATTATAAGTGGGGAAAGAATTTTGTCCCATTCAATAGGTTAATTCATTTACTTAGCTATTTACTAGAATATAATATGCGCCGAAATCTATCCAAAATTATATATTTTTCATAGATATAACACATGATCTATCTTAACTTTCAAGTCACTGATTATTATTTAAGATCACTTTCACTGCCATATTTATTATTTAGTTTTGGGCTAAGGGGTGGGTTCGAGGTTGGGCCTTGCCTCCAAGCCTTTTGAGGGAAAGCGTGTAAAATTTTTTCTGGATTTCTCCACTCCCCTTTTATCTTTTGGGTAGATAGGTATATGGTATGAGATTCTGAACTTGAATTTCAATGTTAGATATTATATGTCAATTCCCAATCTTTGTCAAAAAAAAAAAAAAAAAAAAAAACTCCCAATCTCACATTCTCACTTATATAATATAAAAACCTCTCTCAAAGTTTAACAAATAGTTATAGCTAGCTAATGTAATTTAGAGTTTAATTCTAATATATATATATATATATATTGTTTGTACTTATATAGTAATACACGTTTGCTTTTCCTTTTCAAACTTGCAAGTTTTATTTTAAAAGATATAAAAACAACATTGACTTAATTCTGCAAAGCACTCAATATTAGTGATAATAACTGAAAATTATACTTAATTAATTCTCTCTCCTCATATTTATGTATTGTGATTTTTTTAAAATTTATTGTGATTGACTATTACTTATTTTGAATTTATAATCAATGATCCCCTTGCTTGTGTCTTTGTCACATGTACTCATGTCTCACTCTCATGATGAAATATTCATGTATAAGTTAAAATTAAATAATTTACTAAATGTTTTAAAAACTTTGACCGATGAAGGCACTGGTTCACGGTTTAATGGTTTAACTGTGGTTGAACCGTGGTCGAACCTGTATTAATTAAATATATTTTTTAATTATATATAACATTTTAATTAATAAAATAATAAAAAATTATAAGAAATTAAGCTATATAAAATTGTAAATCAGTATAAATAGCCTTATTATAAGGTTTATAAGACAAAAAATTAATAATGATTGATAAAATAATATATATCTATGTGTAATCTTTAAATATATGTCTTTATTTATCTTAAAAATATTTTAGATTAAATAAAAAATAAAAAAATGAATTTTTTTTGGAAAAGACCGGTTTAACCGGTTTTCTGACACTAACTTTTAACTGGTTCGACCGGTTCTTGACCGGTTCTCACCAATTCTGAGATCCACCGATTTTCAGGTTGAACGGACCAGTTACCAGGTCGGCTCCCGGTCGAACCAACCGGTCCGGTCCGATTTTTTCAACAATGAATTTACTAAAGAATTCAAGCTCATTTAACAAAACATGTTGAAATAATGGAAAAATATCTCAGATCTGATCTAACCATACTCCTAGTTAGGAAGGGTTAGGAAACTTAATTATGGTTAAGCAAATCACGTGAGTAATAAAGAAAAATCAAACAATTCAAAATGAAAGTTTTAAAATCACGCCCTAAAAAAAGTTTTAGAATCACAAAAGAAAACATAAATGAAATGAACTTTAACATTATATACTACAACATTGTTCAACAAATTCAATTATCCATAAAAGTAAAAAATCACAAATAATATTTAATGTTTAATTATATTTTATAATAATCGATCAACGTAAATAAGTAATATTTGAAATACATTTAGTCTTTTAGCAATTTTTATTATTATGTTTATTCACTGAAAATTAATAATTATTATACATTAAAACAATAAGAAAAAAATCTCCACAAATGCATAAATAAAATAATCCTCGTGTAAAAGAATACGGCACAGAAATTACCCAATGTTGACAAAAATTTATATGATCAAAACCAAAATTTGGCCATTTTGACATTGGTATATACATATAATGGTTTCTGGTAACGAATAAAAAACATGAAGAAAGTCATGACAATATAATTTAAAAAAAAAATAAAAGAAAGAGAAGAACTGAAAATGTTTTAGAAGAAAAATGGCCCCAGAACCACAACGGGCTGAAAGAACACAGGGTGTAATTCCTTTACATCCGAACGTTATGGGCCGCAAGTCCGCAATAGAGAAAATCTTTTGGCCCAAAATAAGCTGAAAGGATTGAAAACAAAATGGGTTGGGTTTTCGACCAAAACAAAGGGTTGGGTTAATCTTAATATTGACTATTATAAAAAGGGATTTCCTTTTCCATCACCTTTTTTTATTAAATACACTACCCTAATTTTTTTTATTTTGGGTAAAATGAATTTTTAGTCCTTATAAAATTAACGAGTTTTACTTTTAGTACCTATAATTTGTATGTTTAATAAAAGCATTCTTTTTTTTTTTTCATTTTGCAAATCATCTCTCCTATCCATTAGCGTGTTATGTGATGATGTGTCACATTATCTTTCCTAGTCATGCATCCGATGTGGTTATTACTAATCCTATATGGCAAATGCATATTTTATATAAGTGAGTCACGTGAGTTTTGTTGCTGTCATCTTCTCCCCGAAAACCCTGGTCTAATTTCTCTATGCTAAATTCTTTTCAATATTTTATTATGTAGCAATTTGTGAAGAAGGAAATGGATGAAGGTATTGTAGAAAAGATCATTTCTTTATCCAATGAAGATGAAGACAAACATGACAACCATGAGGATGCACAAGGTGAAGCTACCCCTTCATCTAAGATAGAAAACATTCCAAAAGCATTGACTAAAACCATTGAAAAATCAAGCAACACAGTCGAGGCTAATCCTCAAGAAAATTAGAAATAGAGGTGGTGAAAGAGGCTGAAAGTTTAGAAACAAGTTCCCAAGAGGAAAAGAGGCCTGAGCCTGAGCCTGAGCCTGAGCCTATGGCCACAAAGTGCAAGGAAAAACAGAAGAATCGGAAAAGGAATCTCAAGAAAAATCACCATAGGTATAGCAACCAAGCACAATTACAATTCATGAACCCTTCCATTGAAGACACTGAGAAACCAAGTGATACCATAAAGGAAAAAGCAACAGAAGAGACATTGAAAGAAATCGACAATATCAAAGTAGAGCTTGTAGAAACAAAGAAAGCTAAAGAACCTATGGTTAGTACTGAAGTTAAGGAACACCAGAAAGGACCAAAAAAGAAATCATTGTAAATAAGGGAAGAGAAACAACCAAACACAATTGAAATTCCTAAACACTTTCTAGAAACTAGTGATACTGTAAAGGAAAAGAAAACAAGAGAACTAGAATTTGAGGCAACACAGATAGTAGAGCCTGTGGTTACTAAAGTTGATGAAAATCAAAGTGAACCTGAAAAACAATCATCCAAATAAGAGGAAGAACAATAGCCAAAGTTTGTTATCCTTAAGACTGTAGTTGAAAATGTAGAGCAAACATGTGATACAGTTAAGGTTCACCCTCCCAAAGACTTAGATATTGAGGTTGTGAAAGAACTAGAAACCAATCATTCAAACAAGAGGAAGAAGAGCAGCTAAATACTGTTATCCCTGAAATGGCAACTGAAAGTGTAGAGAAACCAAGTGATGCATTTGAGGTCCACTCACCCAGAGACTCAGATATTGATGCGGAGAAAGAGACTGGTAACTTAGAGTCAAAAGCAGTGCTTGCAAAATAAGAGAACCAAGAAAATATTTTCATGGCTAGACGATAAAATAAACTATCTACCTTAGCCTCTGCACACAACAATGGAGGAATTTAGTGCATAGAAATTAGACCAGGTTTTTGGGGAAGACGATGAAAACAACAATACTCACATGACTCACTTATATGAAAAAAGGTATTTGCCACATAAGATTAGTAATAGCCAATTAGGATGCGTAACTATGAAAGATAATGTGAAATCATCACATAACACATGCTAATGATTAGGAGAGATGATTTACAAAGAAAAAGGGAGGACACTTTTATTAAAAAAATTATAAGGACTAAAAATAAAACTCACTAATGTTTTAGGGCCTAAAAACATATTTTACCCTTTTATTTTTTATAACTTCAATACCCTTATTATTTTGCTCTCCATCACACCACCCATCTTCTCTCCCACTCCACATGATATTGCACTACTTATGAGAGTTGAGACTAATGTTAACCCAAGAGAGTTTGGCAAGTTGTTGGTGCAATAACTAGGTGGACTTCTTTCTTTGAGATAGATGTCATCATTTGACTCGGGAGGTTTATTTGTAAGGTGGGTGCTAATTTTCTTGCCACCTTATGGTAGGCGTGGGATGTTAGGAACATGCTATGCATAGGGAATAAAATACTCAACCTATTTTTGAATGGCAAGTCTTGAGAGCGAGAAACCTCCAGGAGGCCTCTCCTTGGAGGAGACTGATAACCTTGCACGCAGCAACAAAAAGGCGAAGATGGATCAGAATGAAGAAGTAGAGACTGCACCAGTCACGGAGATGATGGAGATTAATGATCAGTCACAACAAACCATGGTTTTGGAGACTCAAATGGATTCCCAAGGAAAGCCTTTATTTGCAACTGCCACTGATACGACATTGACGCGTAAGCTGCTATCCTATAAAGATGCTATTTTAGGAGGGAGCGAGGATGAAATATCAGCTGAGTCTGATCAAGGTGCTAATGATTCTGATGATAGTTCGGAGGGATCATCCTCTACAGATGAAATGGATGAGGAAGAGTCAGAAGAACCTGAAGGGGAGCAAGTTGATGAGGGTGATATTATGTGCCCAACTGTTCATGTGTCTAGCAGGAAGTTTCATGAGGCATGTAAACCGTGGAAGTCCGCAGTGATTATTAAAGTTTTAGGAAAGCGGGTGGGACTAAAGTTCCTTCATCTTCGTTTATTAAAAATGTGGCCTACTTTAGGTGATATGGAACTTATCGATTTGGAGTTTGATTATTTTCTGGTTCGCTTTTCGAATCCCAGTGATGTTAACATGGTTTTTGAGCAGGGTCCATGGCTGATATCAGGCCACTATCTAGTCATCCAAAATTGGCAACCTCATTTATTTCCAGGAGAGGATGAACTGAAAAGAGTAGCTGTCTGGGTTCGTATTCCAGGCCTTCCAATGGAATTTTATGATAGGGAGATACTGGGAAAAATTGGTAATGTTCTGGGCAAAACAATGAGAGTGGATTCTAATACTTTGAAACCGAGAGATGGTTATTGGGGCCAAACAACTACTGAGAGAGGGAAATTTGCCCGGTTATGCGTTGAGATTAATCTTCAGAAGCCTCTTATTCCTCAATTCAGATTGATGGGGAGAACTTACAAGGTGGAATATGAAGGTTTATTCATGGTTTGCTTTGCTTGTGGGCGGTACGGACACAGACATGATTCCTGTCCTGAGCAGAAAATGGAGGAACAGGTGCAGCAGGATAGTGGTGTTGCGGAGGAGCAACCAGGAGACTGCCAAGCAGGTGGTTCGGGTAAAGGTGGGGACAAAAATGACATTTTTGGCCCTGGATGCTTGTGCAGAGACAACCTCGCAAGAGACAAGAGCAGAGCAAGAAAGTGACAGCTGGTACGGAAAAAAGAAATAATGGTGCGGCAAATGATTCCTCCAATCATGGGGATCGTAACGGTTCTCGTTATAGTGCTCTGGCAGATTTGGAGAATGTTGGGGGTGTTGATTCCCATGCGAATAATCCAAATGACGTGGAAAATGAAACCCCCTGATAAAACTCCTTCTGTAGTGCTACCTACCATGGTTAAACCAACTGAAAATATTGTTGAGGTGTCTGGTTCCCCTAAGATCGGCCCTGAAAATGAGAATAATCCTTCCTCTTAGGATTGCTTTGGTTCCTATTTTCAAAAATTGTTTTTATGATTAATCTGCTTTTTTGGAATGTTCGTGGTGCGGGTTGTAGAAATTTCCCTAGATTAATAAGGGACATTAGATATAAATACAATTTTGATATATTGGCCATTTGTGAGCCAAGGATAAGTGGTATTGTTGCTGACCGTGTTGTTGATAAATTGGGTTTTACTGATAACTTCAGAGTTGAGGATTCTGGATTTTCAGGGGGATTGTGGCTTTGCTGGGATTCAGCTATTGTTACTGTTAGGGTGGTTCACTCACACCCCCAAATTATTCATACTGAGGTTTTGAAGAATGGCAATTCCTTCCTTGCTTCTTTTGTCTATGGTAGTCCGAGGCAAGTGGAGAGGAGAAGCCTTTGGGGTGAAATTTGTACTCTTGCTAGCCAATGCAACCTCCCGTGGCTTGTTATGGGAGATTTCAATGCTATTTTATCTCATTCCGAGAAGAGGGGAGGTGCCTCTTCAAATGATGTGTCTATCAAAGAATTTCAAGACTGTCTGGAGGCTTGTGCTCTGTCAGATTGTGGTTTCAAAGGCCCTCCTTATACTTGGCAATGGAATGGAATAAAAGAAAGGCTTGATAGAGTTGTGGCTAATGTTCAGTGGTTTTTAAAATTCTCTGAGTGCTCCTTAATTCACCTTCCAAATTATAAATCAGACCATAAGCCCATTCTCATGAATATGGATGCTAATTTGGCTCCTGTTTTAGCTAACAAACCTTTTAGGTTTCATGCGAACTGGATGTTGGATAGTTCCTTTCTGCATCTTGTCCAAGAAGCTTGGGATGGAAATTGTGATTGGAGGATTGCTGCTGCTACTTTCAGAACAAAAGTGAAGCACTGGAACACTCATGTTTTTGGAAATATTTTCCAAAAAAGAAGAGGGTGTTGGCCAGGCTTGAGGGTATAAATAATAAGCTTATCATGGGCGATGATAAAGGGCCTGCAGAAACTTCAAGACCAATTGTAGAAAGAATATGCCAATGTTTTAAGTCAGGAAGAATTGCTTTGGATACAAAAATCCCGTTGTGACTGGGTGAGATTTGGGGATCAAAACACTAGATTCTTTCATGTTTCCACTCTCATTAGAAGGAAAAAAAATAAAATTGAAGCTCTCACAAATGAAGATGGGGATATTATCAAAGATACTACTCTGTTGAAGCAAATGGCGGTTGATTATTTCAAGAATCTATTCTCCATTGACAGCGGCTATACCCCCTGGAATTTTGGTAATATGTTCCCTCCTTTAAATGAGTCCCACATTAAGGATTTGGAGGAAAAATTTTCTGTAGCTGAATTGAAGAATGCAGTTTTTAATATGGGCCCCTTAAAGATACCTGGCCCAGATGGAACGCAAACTGTCTTCTTCCAAAAGCATTGGGACATTATTGCCAACTCTGTTTGTAGGCTTATTTGGGATATTTGTCAGAATCCATACAAGGTCAGAGACATCAACGATACCTTACTGGTCTTGATTCCTAAGACAGTTTCCCCTGACAAGATGAATCTTTTTCGCCCCATCAATCTCTGTAATGTCATTTATAAGATCATTATTAAATGCATTGCAAACAGACTGAGAAACCATATGAGTTTTTGGGTGAAAGATAATCAAGCTAGCTTTGTTCCAGGCCATCACACAACAGACAATATCATAGTTGCTCAGGAAGTCTTCCACTCAATGCATACTAAGAAAGGCAAAAACGGCTACATGGCTCTAAAGATTGATCTTGAAAAGGCCTATGATAGGCTGAGTTGGAACTTCATCCGGGACACTCTCATTGATATTGGAATATCAGATAACCTATGTTCCTTGATTATGCATTGTATTACTTCCCCATCTTTGAAGCTATTGTTTAATGGAGAGGTTACAGATTCCTTTTCTCCCTCAAGGGGTCTTCACCAAGGGGATCCCCTATCCCCATATATCTTTGTTCTCTGCCTTGAAAGATTGGGGCACCGTATCCATAAGAAAATAAGCTCCAGGGAGTGGAAACCAGTAGTGCTTAATAGAGGTGGTCCCCCTTTGTCCCACCTTTTCTTTGCTGACGACTTAATTCTATTTGGGGAAGGTTCTTAGATCAAATGGAGACTATGGTGAACTGTCTAAATGAGTTTTGCCAAGCCTCAGGTCAAAAGGTTAATGCCAGCAAATCCCTCCTTCTTGTTTCAAGGAATGTTTGCCATTCTAGAGCTGAACAATTAAGTTCCATTGGTGGGTTTAAACTCATGCATGATATGGGTAAATACTTAGGTGTACCCATGATTCATGGGAATAGGAAAGCTTCCCTTTATAATTACCTACTGGAGAAGACACAACAAAGGTTGTCCAGCTGGAGGGCTGATTCTTTGTCCTTTGCGGGCAAAGTAACTCTTGTTCAGACTGTAGTTGCTGCACTTCCTACGTATACTATGCAGACCAATATGCTTCCAAAGCAAATTTACAAAAAGCTAGAGAGAATGGCTAGAAGCTTCATCTGGGGTAGCTCTAATGGGAATAGAAAGCTACATATTGTATCATGGAATCAGATTAAGCAGCCAAAGATTGAAGGGGGTCTTGGTATTTGTGATCTCGAAAGCTTTAACAAGGCTTTATTTATGAAACTGGGATGGGGGTTAATAAATGACCCAGAGGCTTTATGGGTGAAGGTTCTGAAGAATAAATACACTACTGGTCATAGTACCATTCCAACTGTGACTAGGAGAACAAATATGTCTCAAGTGTTGCAGGGAATTTGCTCAACCTGGCACCTAGTTACAAAAGGTATATGCTGGTCTATAGGAGATGGTAAACAGGTTCACTTCTGGAAGGATTCCTGGCTGAGATCAGGCACAATTCTTCATTCAATAACAAACCATCAATTGGGTCCCAACATAGAGGATGATTTAGTTTCTAATATGACCAGAGAAGGAGTTTAGGCCACTGACTTATTCCATCAGCATGTTTCTCCTATGATGCTGAATGAAATCCTAGCCACGATCCCTCCCAAAGCAGATAGGGGTAATGATAAAGTTGCTTGGAGTCTAACAAATAATGGAGCTTTTTCTACTAAGTCTGCATACCACCTCATTTCTAAAAATGACACGGGACCTAATCATGTGGTTTGGAAGTCAATTTGGAAAGCAAAGGTGCCTCACAGATACAAGAGTTTTCTGTGGAAGATTCTCAAGGGAGGTCTGATGACTAATAGTGCTAGACTGGATAGAAATTTCTCTACATATGACACTTGTCCTATGTGTCAAACTAAATCTGAGAGCACTATTCATGTTCTGAGGGATTGTGATACTGCGAAAACTCTCTGGAACCTATTAGGTGTCCATCAATTGGATATCAATTTCTTCAACTATAACATCCTTGATTGGATATACAGGAACATCTCCAATCCATCAGAGGTGGTTAAAGGTATTCCTTGGCCCACAGTGATCACAGCTACTCTATCCACTCTCTGGTATGTTAGGAATGACCGGGTTTTTAATGGGAAAATTGCAACTGCAAATCAGATCCTCTTTACCATCTTTAGTCAAGCTACTGAGTTTAATGAACACCTCAATGTCAAGGTGGTAGATAAAATTCATAATCCAGCTCCCTCTCCGTCCCTAATAGCTTGGAATTTTCCCCACTTCCCTTATGTAAAGTGTAATGTTGATGGTTCGGTTAAAGCTGGGAACCTAGCAGCTTGTGGAGGCCTATTTAGAGATTCATCAGGGCAGTGGCTGGGTGGTTTTGTTAGAAACATTGGAGCAACAACCATAACTATGGCTGAATTATGGGGAATTCTGTCAGCGCTTCAAATGGCCAAATCTATGAATATCTCCAAGCTTTGGATTGAAGGAGACTCTTCGACAACATTCTCTCTTGTTAAGGATGGATGCTCCTCAACTCACCCCTGTTCTGCAATCATCTCCGAAATCCAGCAACTGATGAATGGCAATTGGGATATCCATTTATCTCATAATTTTAGGGAGTCTAACAGAGTAGCGGACTGGCTGGCTTCTTTTGCTTTTAGTTTTCCTATTGGCTTTCATGATATTTCCTCCCCTCCCTATGAGTTAATCTCAATCCTTAGAGATGATTTAGTTGGTGTAGCTTTCAGGCGTAAAGCATTACTGTAGTTTTTCGGGGTTTCCCCTCCATTTTACCAAAAAAAAAAAAAATACTCAACCTGGATGTTACGATTATCAACACCATATGTTATTGGAATGCACCATCAAGGCGTTGTTCGTTACTCCTACAAGAACGACCAAAGACATGGGAATGGTTACTTGGTTAGCTCCGTCATCATATTGGATTACTCTCACTGTAGATGGCAGAGGAAGCTCTCCATTAAAAGCATGGACGTGTTTTTGTGTTTTGTTCCTAAATTAATTGTTCCAACATTGGATAATACTCAGTTCGTTCCTTTTTATAAAAAATATATAATCAAATTATCAAAAATAAGAAAAAGTATTGAAATAAATTTATTTTTAATTAATTATGTCATAAATTTAAATTTTATTCTAGAAAGACCCATAACATTAAATTGTTGAAATAGTGAGGATTGAAGACATCATACATCCTCTTTTATGGGAAATGAGTGAGTTTCTGATTAATAACTCATAATAAATTAAGGGTATAAAAGAAACTTGGAAATTAATACAAATTAAAAATAATATCATGTTTCTTATATTTAGAACCAAGAAAAATAATCTTCTTGCTTCTTATAAAAATGATAAGAGGAAGTAAAATAAAAGTATAGTTAACATACAATTTGATCCCTAATAGTGGTACCTTATTTATCTTTCACCCTAGAAAGTGTTTGGGTGTACAATTAAAGTAGAGTTAATATACAATTTGATCCTTAATAATGGTACCTTATTTATTTTTCATCCTAGAAAGTGTTTGGGTGTACAATTTGGTATGTGAATGTGTTAATTTAATCACATTTTTGTCCTCCCATCACATAATTTTTTGTCAAAAGTGAGTGAATTATGACCAAAATTAACATATTTAGGGATCAAATTGTTTACACCAACACTTTTAGCGATTAATTCATCTCTGAAAGGACTAAATTGTAAGCAAACTAATACATTCAGTGACTAGAATGTATATACCGACACTTTCAAGGACCAAAGATAAACTTGGTGTCATTTTTAGGTACCAAATTGTACATTAACTCATAAAAATAAGAAATTGAAAGACAAAAAAATTTAAAAATAACTCGCATATTACAAGGCCAAATCGTTCAATTTAGTCCAAAGGGGTAGACGACATTAACTAAGTGTTGATGTGTTATGTTAAGTGACACAATGTCTTCAAATTAGTCTTTGTAATATTGAAAATAATTCATTTTAGTCCTTAAAAACATTTTACAAATCAATCACTTAAGTCCTATGTGTGAGAATACATTTTGCATGTGAGATATAAAGTGTTACTTATGTTGTTTATGATCACCAAGTTCTTTATGCAACAATCTTAAGAACCACTTCTTGTTATCCTTAATTTCCAGATAAACCATAACATAAGCAGTAGGTCTCCTGCCTAATTGCAAAAAATAATTGCCCCTCCATAATAACCTTTAAAAAATGCACCATCAAGGTCAATCATTGGCTTGCACCCAACTTTAAACCCATTTTTACCTTTAATACATATATAAAATCTTTGAAATTTAGGTTGACCTTGTGGTTAAGGAATTGTGTCCATTTTTATAGTTGAACTCGGGTTCCACTTTAACAATTCCCCACAGTAGTTCCAAAGATTCCAAATTGTTCTTTCTCACTCCTTTCAATGATCTCCCTAGCCCTCACTGTAGCCTTTTAAATTTTAGTGTTCACCAGCTGAACACCATATTTTTTTAAAGGGAAAAATATGTTTTTCGTCTCTATAGTTTCGGTCAAATTTGGTCTTCATCCCTGTACTTTAAATCCTTTGTTTTTTGTCCCTAAACTTTCTAAACCCCCAATCTATGGTCTCCGGCCGTTAGTGAGATCTGTTAATCTGATGAATTGGGTAACAAAAAGTACATGTTAGCCTCAATAGTGGGCTTCGAATAGCTGACTCATCTAATTAATCTTTTTTATTAAATTTTTAATTATTAAAATAACCATAATTATAAAATTAGCTTTTTTATCGGGTAAAATTGCTAAGGTGAAAACCCTAATGTCGCAACCGGGCGAGCCGAATAAGGAAAAATTTTATAAGGTTTAATGGAGTCGCCACCAAAATTTATTTTAAAGGGAAAATTTTAGGAAAACCCTTTATAAAGAAAATGGTCTTTGGAGTTAGATTTGAGTTCGGGAGTCGATTATGCATAGGAAATGTATTAGCACCCTACGACATCCGTCCTAAGACGGTTACCTTTAATTAATTGTGTAAATTCGGTTAACTTTGAAAAACATTTATTTTACCCCATGAAAATTGATAAAGAAATTAAACTATTTTTTTTATTTTTTTGAGTAAATGAAAAAATTTATTTAAGAAAAATGGTTTATTTTTATTATTGAAAAGGAAAAGGATATTTTGAAAATTCTTCTTTGATATTTCATATTCTTGATTTTTATGTATTTTTAGAATAATTGAGAAAAAAAATTATTTCAGAAAATGATTGTTCTTTTTATTAACAAGGGAAAAACATTTCGAAAATTTATTTTGGCTTGACGGGTCCGGTTCCTGCTCCTACATATCCCCAGGTGCAATGGCGAAATCAAAGCCACGTAGTTCTGAAAATTCATTAGTTGGTTGATTTATGATTTTTTTTGAAAGATTTTGGAAAGAATAATTGATTTAAAAAAGATTGAAAATACCTTGATTTGTTTTTATTTTTGAAAGACTTTTGGAAGGAAAAATATTTCGATTTGTTTTTATTTTTGAAAGATTTTTTGAAAGAATGTTTGATCTTTTATTTAAAAAAGGATTTGAAAAATATTTTGAATTTTTTTTTATCTTGGAAAGAATTAATCTTTGGAAAAATATTTTTATTTTTCGGATTTGAGTCTACTTGCGCGGGGTTCAAGTCAAACACTCGGTTTGCTTAATAAACCATTACGATCCAAATAATATTAAAGCCAATATCAACTGTTTAATTAACCTCATTGGTCATTGCGTAGACGATTATTTAGGATTATTTTTATATTATTGAGAATAAATTTTGGAAAAGAAATATTTTGACTTTGATCTATATTGTATGGGATTCAAGCATGATTTTGAAAATCAGACCGGTCATTGAACCGGTCAGGACACTAGTTCAAGGTTCAATGGTCGAACCGTTGTCGAACTGGTATTGATTAAATAATATTTTTTTCATAAAGTAGTGATGTATTTCTATAAATAATTTCCTTATTTAAAATCTAAAATACTAAGATCTAGCATGTCAGAACTTCTCTGGAAAAATTTAGCAAATAGAACCGTGAACATTTTCCAACATTTTCCAATATGGTGGGACATAAGAGTTCATATATTATAAAATCCCAAATGCCATTACCATGTTCTGGAGGGGCGTAACATCAAATTCATTCAAGCAAAGAGCTTAAGTGAATGGCTAGAGATAGGTAACCAATAAACCAAATGAGCTGAAAGAGCAATTTTCTATGTAAATATTTTAAATTGGAGAAAATCAGCAAAGAAAAATTCACTTAGTTCTTCAGGTTCAACTTGCTCATGCAATTAGAAATTTGCTCCATGATTAATTTAAACAATACTTAGTCTAATCATACCAAAACAGGCATCAATACACCAATTACCACTTTATATGAAAGTTACATAATTATTTTCAAAGTTCAAACTATTAATTACAATGATCAAAGCTTTAACACATGGAAATATCAAGGCTTGAGCAGGGAGCCATTTTTATTCAAATAGAGGCAGGTGCTACAAACAGAGGCGGGATAGAAGGGTACCTGGGGTGGCTGGGAAAAAGGTGTAGACATGATGGGATGCAGACCGGCGGCGCGAGCAGTGGAAGACGATGGTGGTGCAACGCCGCACACAACGAAGGACGACGGTGCAGCGAAAGCATCGAATAAGATGATGTCGCGCTCATCGATCACGCGCTGTGGACGGCGGCCGGGCGAGCGAGCAGTGGACGGCGGCCGGGCAGGCGCAGACAGCTAGGGCTCTTGAGTCTCCATTTTTGTGTCCTGCACTTCTTCTGCTTGTGAATAACTAACAGCAAGAATGGAGTCTAAGGAAATTCAAATGGCTTACTGACAGCAAGATAAATGAAACGACGTCGTTTTACTGACTTTGTAAAAAACCGTTCCAAACTGGTCAACCACCGGTTTTTTACGGTTTCACCGCTTTTTGACCGGTTTTTTGCTAGAACGATTCAGTGGTTTAATTGGACCGGACCTATGGTCGGTTCACTGGTTTTTCGGTCCGACCGGCCAGTTCGGTCTGCTCAATAAATCCTTTGGGGTTCAAGTCAATATGTGATTGCTCATTAGACCCTCACAATCAAAATATTCTTTGAATTTATATCTTGTATGGAAATGAAACATTTACAACATGATATTTATATCAAATAAACATTTACAAACTAAACAAATATTTTACAGATCTACTGCCTGAATTTTGGAATTAAAAACTACAACACGAAATCTTTAAAATAGAGAAACAAAATATTTACAAACACTCCACATTTTTCCACATTATCAAACAAATATTTACAAGATTATAATTTTTAAATTACTCTGTTCACATAAGATGATACGAAATTTAATTTAAGCAAATATTTGCAGAACAATTTGAATTGTAAATCCTTCTTGAAAACTTAAACAAAAATTTATACGACTACAATTTCAAAACAACAAATACATTCATAAAGAAATTAAATCAAACCAATATTCACAAGGACAAATTTAATGAATAATTAGAAATAATTTAATGAAATTAAAAAAAATATAATCACATCATTGAATCCAAAATAAATATTAAAAAGAGTGAGTTTCAGAAGAACAGGCCCAACATAGAATAAGAGGAACTCACTTGATCCTAGCAAAGGAATTGTTATTTGTACCACAACTTTTTGCTATACACACTACCCTCAGTCTCTTTCTTTTTGGCAAGGAAATTGCTATTTCCACCATCATTTTCTGCTATTCACACGTCCCACAGTTTTTTAGACAAGTTAATTGCTGTTCGCATCACTCTTTTGTGCTATTAACACGACCCTCAGGTTTTTCTTTATGGCAAGTTATTACTGTTCCCACCACTCTTTTCTGCTGTTTGCACCACCCTATTATTCTCCATTTCGCATATGCAGCGCATCTCTTTTGGGTTTTTTTCTTTTTTTTTTCTTTTTCCTTTAAAAATTGTGAAACTTATTCCTTGCATGCAAGAGCATGGTGCAGCGGTGGAGGACAACTACTCCGACAGTCTTGACGGCGGTGTGGGAGAGCGACTTTCGCTCACGGTGGCACGTGACTGGCTACCGGGGAGACGATGGTTGCACGCACAGTGTGCGATGGAGTTGCAGCCTCTGCAAATGGTGAAGGACTGCAGCCGCAACTCCGACGGCGGTGATGGCTGTTCGCGGACAGAGTACGAAGCTCGTGGTGCGGAGAGGCACGGAGGTCGCTGCGATGGTGGGCTCAAATGCTTGTTTGTCGGTGAGGGAATATGCTACATGCATAGAGGCAACGACATGACAGTGATGATCGCAGTGTGGCTGCGTGAAAGGGAATGACACAGTTGCGGCGACGCGGCTGTGAACGCTACCAGGGACTGGTTTGGGGCTGATGGTGGCCGCTCTTATTTGAGAGGGAGACAAACCATGGTAGCTCTAGAGCCAGCCATCCATGGGAGTGGTGTGTGTGGAGGCTGTGTGAGGATCCTCCGGGCTGGTGGTGCGACACTGTTTATGCGACGTAGCTGTGGTGGTTGTGTGTGGTGCAAACTCCGACACAGCAAGCCATTGGAGTGATGTGTGTGAAAGTTGTGTGGGGATGATGTGGGCTGGTTGTGTATGTGTGGAGGCTGTTATGAGATCCTCAAAAGTTGAAGAGTGCTTCCACCTAGAAAGCAGACCCCTGCTCCCTTTTCCATTGTCCGTGTTTTTATTTTCAGATTGAGTTTTGGATAAGGAAGGGTTATTGATTGGTTTAGAATGATTTTTTAAGGATGATGTAGTGTGTGGTAAGGGAGTTGTGAGATCCATGCTTTCTAGCTGTGAGGATAAGATGATAGGAAATGAGAGGTCGTGAGTGATTCTTCAGATTTTCTCATTCACATAATACTTCCTTTATTATTTTCTCCATTCTTTCTGTGTTCCCTCACTCTCCTCAGTTATAATGTTCAATCTGTTACTTCTCTTTCTCCGGGCTCAAACTCAACTACAAAGGGACATGATTCAAAAATAAAAATAACAACAAACAAAAACAAACATAGCACATATAAATGCAAACTAGTGACAGAAAGACATCAACATTATTTTTTGTTTTTATTTATTATGTTTTTCAATTTTTTATTTTTATTGAAATCCATTAATATCATTTTTTAGTTTTTATTTTTCTTCATTTTTATTTTTTAACTATGGGATGAAGCTAATAAAATGAAATGCAATATGACATTAAAAGAAAATTAATTAGGATGCAAACATACAAGAATTTTTTTTTAATTTTTATTTTAGTGAACCAGACAAAATTAGGTGTTCACAATTTAATTTCAACTGAACAGGCCCAACACAGAATAAGAGGAACTCACCTGATGCTATCAAAGGAATTGTTATTCGTACCACAACTTTCTGCCATACACACTACCCTCAGTCTTTTCTTTCTGGCAAGGAATTTGCTATTCCCACCACCTTTTTTGCTATTCACACGACACTCTTTTTTCGAGCAAGTTAATTGTTGTTCGCACCACTCTTTTATGCTATTCACATGATCTTCGGTTTTTTCTTTTTGGCAAGTTAATTGCTGTTCGCACCATGCTTTTATGCTATTCACACGACCTTACGTTTTTTCTTTCTGACAAGTTAATTGTTGTCCGCAAAACTCTTTTATGCTAATCGCACCACCCTCTTCTTCTCCATTTCGCATTTGCAGCGCATCTCTTTTGCATTTTTTTCTTCTTTGTTTTCTTCTTTTTCCTTTCAAAATTGTGCAACTTCTTCCTTTCATGCAGGAGCATGGTGCAGTGGTGGAGGACAGCTACTCCGGAAGGCTTGACAGCGGTGTGGGAGAGTGACTTTCGATCGCGGTGGCACGCGGCTGGCTACCAGGAAGACGATGGCTGCACGCACAGTGTGCGGCGGAGTTACAGCCTGTGCGAACGGTGAAGGGCTGCAGTCGCAACTCCGATGACGGTGATGGTTGTTCGCGGACAGAGTACGTAGCTGGTGATGCAGAGTATAACGCCCTAATTTCTAAACTCAGAAATAATACCCGTTGGAGACACTATCCCTGAATTTCTTGAAATCATTTCGTTAAATTTCCGATATCGTCATACATTCGCTTAAACTCCCCAACGATTAGCTTAAGCAATTACAATACAAACATCAAAATCCCTATATAAGTATAAATCTTACTTAAACTTAGGGAAGAATCCACACTTGGAGGAGTGTGATTCAATGAACTCATACCGGAATTCCGACAGAGTCTCCCCTAAAAACTGGACATCACCAATTCTCAAGATCAACCTGAAACTCAATAAAAACCAATACAGTTCAATAACATAAATACCATAACATCAGAATTAAGCCTCAGTGGCCAATCCGGAAACAATTATACATATACAAAATACATCAATGATTAATCAATTATCAATTACAACAGGAACTACTTCTAATAATTAAAACTTCCAACTCAAATACGACTCAGCTCCACAAATCCTCTTTCCTGCTTTAGCAGCACCTAGGGTTTCCTGCACAACTAAAGAATATCCCCGAAACGTGGGGTGAGACTACAGTCTCAACAAGTACAACTAAAAAAATTAAGTGTGGGAAATCAAAAAACATTTATCAAACATCACATGTGACATATTCACAAACTAAATACATAAAACATATTTACCAATAGTTAACAACAGACTAAAAGCAATATGTAACTTAATTAATATGAACTGATGAATGATGAAAATTATGATGCTCATGATGCACTCACTGTTGTGCCTAGCAGACATGATCTTATCACTTTCTGGAGTTAGACCTGAGCTCAGACTACGAGAACTGGCTTTCCCGGGGACGAATCCCACCCATACTGGACCAAAGTCGTGTTTTACTTAATTATTTAGTTTTTAAATCACAACGCAAAGGCCAGCTTGAATTACTCACGGTCGAAACCGGCTGATTATCTCACGGTCGAAACCGGCTAAAAATGTTATAATGCTAAATATGCTCCATGAGAACTCAATTATCAAATACTTATACTTCATACTCATGAAACTATGTTTAGAGATACCATTTCCTTAATAACTCAAGTAGCCAATTTACACAAATACAACAACATAATTTCAATAGAATTCCTATATTCATGCTCCTAAATTATACAATTGCAACAATGTGGATACAAAACCCTAAATCCTAAGAGGATTCCCTAACCTAAATCATACAAGAACCTTTGGTAATTACCAAGTATTCAAATTTACAAAATAAGAAGGGGATTTGAGAATAAGGACCATGCTAGGGCATTCAACCATATAATGTGAAAGTGGGTGAGTTGCACTTACCTAAAAGGTACACAAAGAGGAGAAATTGAAGTAGAGGAGAAGCTTGAAGTGAAGATCTCGGTCCCTTTCCAAGCCTTCAAGCTCCAAAACACCTCTATCTAGCAAGAACCCTCCTCCCTCTCTTTAAAGCAAAGAAGAATGAGAAGAAGAAGTGACACGATCCCATCCGACCTCAACCAAGATGCCTCAGATGCATTGCAAGGGATTGAAGATCCAATGACCGGGGCCAGATCTGAGCGGTTAAAGAGAGCTTTGCAACTCTTGATCACTGAAGTCCAAAGGAAAGTAGACCACCAAGCAGAAGAAGAACCAAAGAAGTGGTTTACCTTAGCTCGGATTGAAGTACAAGAGTGTTATCTGATCTGACAATCGGTTATGTCTGTTATCCGATTATTTCGGGAAAGTGTATCTAATCAGATCATAACTGATTTATTTAGGATAAGATATGTTAGGAATCAATATCATGATCTCTTAGGATTATATTTGCATCTTTTAGGATTATATTTTATCTTATTTAGGATTAAATCTTTTAGGATTATATTTTATCTTATCTAGAATTAAATTTATTTAATTTAGGATTGTATCTTTTAGATAGTTTATTTTAGGAAATTCCTTTGCTATATATTAGCATTGAGAATCAGTTTGTAGACAATTATTTTTATCAATAAAATTTGAGTTTTCTCATTGTGAGAGCTTATCCTTTGTTCTTGGATAAAGAACTACTTGATAACTTAGGTTCTACCAGCAGGTCTTGGTTAGGGTCTAGTTGCTTATATCTTGATAACTTTGGTGCTTCCGGCAGGTCACGGATTGTGTCAAGTTCCTATCTTTGATAGCTTTGGTGCTTCCAACAGGTCTTGGATTGTGTCAAGCTCCTTACAGTTACTTACAGTTATTTACCGTTAATTGATCTTCAAGAAGTTCCTATCTTTACGCTTCCGGTTCGTATCAAGAAGTGAAGAAATCGGGAGCTAAGTATAGGGTTTCGAGCCTATAAGTGAACTCTCGCCCAAGCGAGATATTCTCGCTTGGGCGAGCATGTCGGTTGCATGCTTTTTCTTCACATTCTCACTCAAGCGAACTGTCTCGCTCAAGCGAGAATGATCCAGAAAAAGCCCTCTCTCTGGACACTTCTCGCTCAAGCGAGCTGGCTCGCTCAAGCGAGAATTGCAGAAACTCAATTTCTTCCCTTTTGCTGCATGATTCGCTCAAGCGAGATATTCTCGCGAATACGCTTGTTTGAAGGTGCAAAATAGATCAGAACCCTATCATATAACCTATCAAACTGAAGCCCCGGATCTTAGCTTTCTAACCCAAGTGGAATAACCTTAATTAGACACCTACAACTCTAGATAGTCTTGAATTAGTGAGAAAAGGTCATAGGGCTTAAAACTCAAAGGTGAGCAACAACCTTGGTTGAAGCCCAATGGGGCACACTCCACATGAACCATGATGTATCTCACCAATTGACTTCAAGAAGGCTAAGACTAAGGGTCCTAATTGTTCATGAGGTTGTGCTACTCCTAACTCTCACCTACTCCGACATTCCTTGTTTCCTTTGCCAAAGCACATTTCTAACTTAATTACTCTCTTAAATATACCCTTAATGCCCATAGATTCTCATTATCCTCATAATCTTACTCAAAATCCTTCCTATTTCCTCAACTTCTCACTCCCTTTTTAATTTACCTTTAGTTGGACTTAGGTCCTATTTTTTTCTGGGATGTTACACTTCTACCCCCCTAAAAAGGAATTTTGTCCCCAAAATTTTGCTTCGGTTATCTTTCAACACCAATTCACCTTCTATCTCCTAATTCTTCGGAATACATGTTCTGAATGTTATACCTCTTCCCCATGTCCATAGTGTAGTTTCTCTAATAGGTTCTCACCCTTTTTACTATATTCTTGTATACTCTACTGATCTAGTTAGACAACTCACTTGGTAGGATCTAAGGATAGTGAAAGAGTTCACGCAACAACTAAGTAAGGATTCTAATTCAATACCCAAACTCATCAACCACGAGTTGGTTTTAAATCTTATGTCCTTAATGGTCTTGCTAGGTTTAGGAAAGTTCCAAGTGATTTACAGGTTTATATTCTATGTTCTACTATATTAATAACAATAAATCAAGCACGCATAATTACTTAACCCCTCAATCACTAAGTTTGTGTTGGCGAAATAATCCAACACTCACGTTATGCTCGAGGAATTAAGTTCACATAATCACACAGGCAAACACCACACCAAAGTGTAATGAAAGTCACTCATTCTTCTAAGGAAACATTGAAATTCTAACAACACTCATGCCATAAACGTAGGTGAAATACCTACCGGTTACGACATGAACACGGTAAACTCCCCTATTCTCCTATCTTCCCGTATTGGAATCTTTCTCTACCCCGCCCTACCGGTCAGGGCTTGTACTTAGTTTGGTTCTAAGTTTTTACTGAAAATGGAAAGTGACTTAATATCATCCACACGTTGGTCCTCCTATAAGTAAGGATTTCTAAATGCTTTAGAGTTCTAACCTAGTGAGTGAGCCTAACAACCTCTCAATCCTTCCTAACACTCTGGCCAGGCCTAACTATACACAGTCAAATCTAACTTTTAGGTTGGGTACAACTTAGTTGTGCTCGAGTACTGAGTGCCTTCTCTGGCTTCACATGCCCTGCCTATAAGGCTACCCCCTTAAGGCTTTAGGCTCTTCTTAATATTTCTCAGTATTTAAAATCTTGATTTCTCTCTTGGAGATACCAAACCTACATCCATATGCTTAAACTAATTTGTTTTTCCCCCTCATATTTTCCCGGGTTATTTCTATTAGGGTGTGAAATGGAATTCCCTGTTTTTGTTTGGAATGTGAACATATGTAAACATGGTCACAATTACACATATAAGTATATGGTTTAATGTTCTAGTATTTCCCTCATGGATTTCATGGATGAGATTAAGTATTTGGGTGGCTGGGAAAACATCTATATCTGCTTGGTAATTCTTGGATAACTTTAAGGTGACCTGGGTAATCCTTTGGTTCTATTTGTTTCTCAACAGAACATCAAATTCTACTTCCTTTTGCTTTTCTAATTAGTTCAGAGTGTCTAGATTACTCCTAGTGTTTTGTCACTTTTTTTAACTAAGGTATTTTGATTCACTTACTATATGCCCTAATGAACGCTTCTGGCGATTACTAATTCTTTCTACAAAATCATTTCTAGTGTGGCTTAATTGGGAAAATCTCATTCTCACTTAAGTTGTAGGCATTACACTGCTATCTTATAAAATTTACACTACAACTCCCAAACTCCTTGACTCAGGTCCTTCTCCCCTAACAGGGTTGTAACTAAGGTTGCTCTCCCTTAACATTAATAGGTTCACTAAGATGTTTTGGATGATGTTTTAACTAAGTTGGCTTTCCGAGGAAAAATTTGGTTCATACTTACTATCCTGACTAAAGGCCTTTAACTCATTCTTCTCCCGAGTACTTCTCTGAGTCCTCGAGGTTAAAACAGGTATGAATGAAATGTTCACATTGGAAAATTTCTAGATTCTCAAGGTTATAAAGCATTACTTCCTAACATCACTAAGTATTTTCTAAAGGTGAAAAGAAAGAGTGAAGGTATGGTTTTCTCGTGACAACTTACTCACTCGGTAGGGTGCAAAGATGTTGCTAATGGTAACCCATGGTAGGGTGATAATATTAGATAACTGAAATCTCATTACCTTTACTAGGGACCTCTACCTTATTCATCTCCTAAACATGCCCCCAACTCGTTGTGGGTTACCAATTGATGTGTAGTCCTAAGGTATAGGTATAGTGTCTTCACCTAAGGGTTTCTAGGATGTCAGGGTCACAAGACACTGCCTCTAGGACCACTAGGTGTTCTCTAAACGTGAGATGAAAGGGTGAGGAGATGGTAGTTGCCATGACTACCTACCCGTCTGGTAGGGCCTAAGGATCTTGTCCATGTAATGCATGGATAAGGCAAAAAGTTGGGTGGCTGAAAGAATCATCACTCGCCTGACAGTCTCCTGACTACCCTCAAGGTGGCCTAGGAAATACTCCCTTTTTTTTAATCCTGTTCTAAAGAAACCTCAATTTCCTAACCCTTCTAAGTTTAGGTCTAAATGTCTATATGTCCCTGCTAAGTTTGCTGACTTTAGGTAAGGTCTTAAGCCTACTTAAATTATAATCCTCTATACACTTTCCCAATGGTTTGGAATCCTCCTGGGTGCCTCTACGACCTCTGGTTTACCCTAAGTAAAGTTTCTATCTTAACTTAGACTACAGTCCCACATTCCCTCTAACGTGACCTCACAAGTGTCTGCATCAGAGGAAAATTCAACTAAACGGATTTCTACCTAATAAATACACACACACACACACTTGAACCTAATATGCCATAATTTATTTATGCAACCAAAGTCAGAAACAGTTATCAAATCACATAACACATTCAAATCAAACAATTACACAATTAGGACTGCATCATAAATCAACAACAACCATCATCCAAAATAATGAATCAATCTTAACTAACTGCCTCAAGAGTGCCTAATGCTCACTAGGGCTCGAGGGTCACATTCTATAAGGCTTCTAAGGTGAGGATACTGTTCTTAGGAATAAACCTAGGTTACTTTCTTTCTAATAAAAGATGGGTGGCTCTAACCTTGTTAAGGAAGTATTCTAATTCCCTGACTAAGGTAACCTACTCACATAATTAACCATAATCTCCGTGTAGAATGCACACACTATAGGAGTGATCAGTCCCTATAATGAGTGCGTGTACTGCAAGATCATAATAAGTTATGGGCAACTAACCTAACCACAGTCCAAAAGGATTGAACTGCTCTGATACCAAAATGTAACGCCCTAATTTCTAAACTCAGAAATAATGCCCATTGGAGACACTATCCCTGAATTTCTTGAAATCATTTCATTAAATTTCCGATATCGTCATACATTCGCTTAAACTCCCCAACGATTAGCTTAAGCAATTACAATACAAACATCAAAATCCCTATATAAGTATAAATCTTACTTAAACTTAGGGAAGAATCCACACTTGGAGGAGTGTGATTCAATGAACTCATACCGGAAATCCGGCATAGTCTCCCCTAAAAACTGGACATCACCTATTCTCAAGATCAACCTGAAACTCAGTAAAAACCAATATAGTTGAATAACATAAATACCATAACATCAGAATTAAGCCTCAGTGGCCAATCCGGAAACAATTATACATATACAAAATACATCAATGATTAATCAATTATCAATTACAAGAGGAACTACTTCTAATAATTAAAACTTCCAACTTAAATACGACTCAGCTCCACAAATCCTCTTTCCTGCTTTAACAGCACCTAGGGTTTCCTGCACAACTAAAGAATATCCTCGAAACGTGGGGTGAGACTACAGTCTCAACAAGTACAACTAAACAAATAAAGTGTGGGAAATCAAACAACATTTATGAAAGATCACACGTGACATATTCACAAACTAAATACATAAAACATATTTACCAATAGATAACAACAGACTAAAAGCAATATGTAACTTAATTAATATGAACTGATGAATGATGCAAATTATGATGCTCATGATGCACTCACTGTTGTGCTCAGCAGACATGATCTTATCACTTTCTGGAGTTAGACCTGAGCTCAGACTACGGGAACCAACTTTCCCGGGGACGAATCCCACCCATACTGGACCGAAGTCGTGTTTTACTTAATTATTTAGTTTTTAACTCACAGCGCAAAGGCCGACTTGAATTACTCACGGTCGAAACCGGCTGATTATCTCACGGTCGAAACCAGCTTAAAATGTTATAATGCTAAATATGCTCCATGAGAACTCAATTATCAAATACTTATACTTTATACTCATAAAACTATGTTTAGAGATACCATTTCCTTAACAACTCAAATAGCCAATTTACACAAATACACCAACATAATTTCAATAGAATTCCTATATTCATGCTCCTAAATCATACAATTTCAACAATGTGGATACAAAACCCTAAATCTTAAGAGGTTTCCCTAACCTAAATCATACAAGAACCTTTGGTAATTACCAAGTATTCAAATTTACAAATTAAGAAAGGGATTTAAGAATAAGGACCATGCTAGGGCATTCAACCATATAATGTGAAAGTGGCTGAGTTGCACTTACCTAAAAGGTACACAAAGAGGAGAAATTGAAGTAGAGGAGAAGCTTGAAGTGAAGATCTCGGTCCCTTTCCAAGCCTTCAAGCTCCAAAACACCTCTATCTAGCAAGAACCCTCCTCCCTCTCTCTAAAAAGCTCTGACCTCTCTCTAAAGCTAAGAAGAATGAGAAGAAAAAGTGAAGAAATCGAGAGCTAAATGAAGGGTTTCGAGCCTATAAGTGAATTCTCGCTCAAGCGAGATATTCTCGCTTGGGCGAGCATGTCGGTTGCATGCTTTTTCTTCACATTCTCGCTCAAGCGAACTATCTCGCTCAAGCGAGAATGATACAGGAAAAGCCCTCTCTCTGGACAATTCTCGCTCAAGCTAGCTGGCTCACTCAAGCGAGAATTACAGAAACTCAATTTCTTCCCTTTTTGCTGCATAATACGCTCATGCGAGATATTATCTCTTGAGCGAGAATACGCTTGTTTGTAGGTTCAAAATAGAACAGAACCTTATCATATAACCTATCAAATTGAAGCCCCGGATCTTAGCTTTCTAACCCAAGTGGAATCACCTTAATTGGACACCTATAACTCTAGATATTCTTGAATTAGTGAGCAAAGGTCATAGGGCTTAAAACTCAAACGTGAGCAACAACCTTGGTTGAAGCCCAATGGGGCACACTCCACATGAACCATGATGTATCTCACCAATTGACTTCAAGAAGGCTAAGACTAAAGGTCCTAATTGTTCATGAGGTTGTGCTCCTCCAAACTCTCACCTACTCCGACATTCCTAGTTTCCTTTGCCAAAACACATTTCTAACTTAATTACTCTCTTAAATATACCTTTAATGCCCATAGATTCTCATTATCCTCATAAACTTACTCAAAATCCTTCCTATTTCCTCAACTTCTCACTCCCTTTTTAATTTACCTTTAGTTGGACTTAGGTCCTATTTTTTTCCGGGATGTTACACGGAGCGGCACCGAGGTGGCTGCGATGGTGGGCTCAAACGCTTGTCTGTCGGGGAAGGTATATGCTACATACACAGAGGCAGCGACATGACAGTGATGATGGCAGTGTGGCTGCGCGAAAGGGAATGACATAGTTGCGGCGACGCGACTGTGAACGCTATCGCAAACTGGTTTGGGGCTGATGGTGGCCGTTCTTTTTTTAAAGGGAGACAAACAATGGTAGCGATAGAGCCAGCCATCCATGGGAGTGGTGTGTGTGGAGGCTGTGTGGGGATCCTCCAGGCTGTTGGTGCGACACTGTTTGTGCGACGTAGCTGCGGTGGTTGTGTCATTGGGAGGTGGTGGTGCAAACTCTGACATAGCAAGCCATTGGAGTGATGTGTGTGGAAGCTGTGTGGGGATGATGGGGGCTGATTGTGTATGTGTGGAGGCTGTTATGAGATCCTCTGAAGTTGAAGAGTGCCTCCACCTAGAAAGCAGACCCCCCCTTTCCCTTTGTCCGTGTTTTTATTTTCAGATTGAGTTTTGGATAAGGAAGGGTTATTGATTGGTTCAGAATGATTTTTTCAGGATGATGTAGTGTGTGGTATGGCAATTGTGAGATCCATGCTTTTTAGCTTTGAGAATAAGATAATAGGAAATGAGAGGTTGTGAGTGATTCTTCAGATTTTCTCATTCACATAATACTTCCTCTATTATTTTCTCCATTCATTTTCGTGTTCGCCCACCCGCCTCAATTTTTCTGTTCAATCTGTTATTTCTCTTTCTCCGGGCTTAGACTCAACTACAAAGGGACATGATTCAAAAATAAACATAACAAACAAAATCAAACATAACACATATAAATGCAAACTAGTGACAGAAAGATATTAACATTGTTTTTATTTTTATTTATTATTTTTTTCAATTTATTATTATTATTGAAATGCATTAATATCATTTTTTTAGTTTTTATTTTTCTTCATTTTTATTTTTTAATTTTGGGATGAAGCTAATAAAATGAAATGCAATATGATATTAAAATGGCATTAATGCGGATGCAAACATACATGAAAATTATTTTTTTTGTAATTTTTATTTTAGTGATCCGAACAAAATTAGGCATTCACAACTTAATTTCAGATGAATAGGCCCAACACAGAATAAGAGGAGCTCACCTGATACTAGCAAAGGAATTTCTAACCGTACCACAACTTTCTGCCATACACACTACCCTCAGTCTTTTTCTTTCTGGCAAGGAATTTGCTATTCCCACTGTCTTTTTCTGCTATTCACACGACCCTCGTTTTTTCGGGCAAGTTAATTGTTGTTCGCACCACTCTTTTATGCTTTTTACATGACCTTCAATATTTTCTTTATAGCAAGTTAATTGTTGTTCGCACCACCCTTTTATGCTATTCACATGACCCTCAGTTTTTTCTTTCTGACAACTTAATTGTTGTCCGCAACACTCTTTTATGCTATTCGCACCACCCTCTTCTTCTCCATTTCGTATTTGTAGTGCATCTCTTTTGCGCTTTTGTTTTTCTTCTTTGTTTTCTTCTTTTTCCATTCGAAATTGTGCAACTTCTTCCTTGCATGCAGGAGCATGGTGCAGCGGTGAAGGACAGCTACTCCAGCAGTCTTGACGGCAGTGAAGGAGAGCGACTTTCACTCACGGTGGGACGCGGGTGGATACCGGGGAGATGATTGTTGCACGCACAGTGTGCGACGGAGTTGCAGCCTCTGTGAACGGTGAAGGACTGCAGCCACAACTCCGACAGCGGTGCTGGCTGTTCGCAGACAGAGTACGCAGCTGGTGGTGCGGAGCGACACAGAGGTGGCTGCGATGGTGGGCTCCAACGCTTGTTTGCCGATGAGGGAATACGCTACATGCACAGAGGCAGCGACATGACAATGATGATGGCAGTGTGGCTGCGCGAAAGGGAACGACACAGTTGCGGCGACGAGGCTGTTAACGCTACCGGGGACTGGTCTGGGGCTGATGGTGGCCGCTCTTTTTTGAGAGGGAGACAAACCATGGTAGTTCTAGAACCAGCAATCCATGGGAGTGGTGTGTGTGGAGGCTATGTGGGGATCCTCCGGGCTGGTGATACGACAGTGTTTGTGCGACGTAGCTGCGGTGGTTGTGTCACCGGGAGGCGGTGGTGCAAACTCCGACACAGCAAGCCATTGGAGTTATGTGTGTGGAAGCTGTGTGGGGATGATGGGGGCTGGTTGTGTATGTGTGGAGGCTGTTATGAGATCTTCTGAAGTTAAAGGGTGCCTCCACTAGAAAGCAGACCCCCCTTTTCCTGTTGTCCGTGTTTTTATTTTCAGATTGAGTTTTGGATAAGGAAGGGTTATTGATTGGTTCAGAATGATTTTTTCAGGATGATGTAGTGTGTGGTAAGGCAGTTGTGAGATCCATGCTTTCTAGCTCTGAGGATAAGATGATAAGAAATGAGAGGTCGTGAGTGATTCTTCAGATTTTCTCATTCACATAATACTTCCTCTATTATTTTCTCTATTCTTTCTGTGTTCGCCCACTCTCCTCAATTATTCTGTTTAGTCTGTTATTTCTCTTTCTCCGGGCTCTGACTCAACTACAAAGGGACATGATTCAAAAATAAAAATAACAATAAACAAAAATAAACATAACACATATAAATGCAAACTAGTGACAAAAAGACATAAATATTATTTTTATTTTTATTTATTATTTAATTCAATTTTTATTATTATTGAAATGCATTAATATCATTTTTTTAATTTTTATTTTTCTTCATTTTTATTTTTTAATTATGGGATGAAGCTAATAAAATGAAATGCAATATGACATTAAAAAGATATTAATGAGCATTGAAACATACAAGAAAATTATTTTTTTTTGTATTTTTTATTTTAGTGAATCAGACAAAGTTAGGTGTTCACAACTTAATTTCAGTTGAACAGGCCCAACACAGAATAAGAGGAACTCACCTGATGCTATCCAAGGAATTGCTAACCGTACCACAACTTTATGCTATACACACTATCGTCAATCTTTTTCTTTCTAGCAATTAATTTGCTATTCCCACCACATTTTTCTGCTTTTGATATGACCCTCGATTTTTGGGTAAGTTAATTGCTGTTCGCACCACTCTTTTATGCTATTCACACGACCCTTGATTTTTCTTTCTGGCAAGTTAATTGCTGTTCGCACCTTGATTTTCTGCTATTTACACGACCCTCAGTTTTTTGTTTCTGACAAGTTAATTACTGTCCGCACTCTTTTATGCTATTCGCACCACCCACTTCTCCATTTCGCATTTGCAGCGTATCTCTTTTGCGTTTTTTTTCTTCTTTGTTTTCTTCTTTTTCCTTTCAAAATTGTGCAACCTCTTGCATGCAGGAGCATGGTGCAGCTGTGAAGGACAGCTACTCTGGCAGTCTTGGCGGTGGTGAGGTAGAGCGACTTTCGCTCACGGTGGGACGCGACTGGCTACCGGGGAGACGATGGCTGCACGCACAGTGTGCGACAGAGTTGAAGCCTCTGCGAACGGTTAAGGACTGCAGCCACAACTCCGACGGCGGTGATGGCTGTTCGCGGACAGAGTACGCAGCTGGTGGTGCGGAGCGACACGGAGGTGGCTGCGATGGTGGTCTCAAACGCTTGTTTGTCGGTGAGGGCATATGCTACATGCACAGAGGCAGCGACATGACAGTGATGATGGCAGTGTGGCTGCGCGAAAGGGAACGACACAGTTGCGGCGACGAGGCTGTTAACGCTACCGGGGACTAGTTTGGGGCTGATGGTGGCCGCTCTTTTTTGAGAGGGAGACAAACCATGGTAGTTCTAGAACCAGCAATCCATGGGAGTGGTGTGTGTGGAGGCTGTGTGGGAATCCTCCGGGCTGGTGGTACGACAGTGTTTGTGCGACGTAGCTGCGGTGGTTGTGTCACCGGGAGGCGGTGGTGCAAACTCCGACACAGCAAGCCATTGGAGTTATGTGTGTGGAAGCTGTGTGGGGATGATGGGGGCTGGTTGTGTATGTGTGGAGGCTGTTATGAGATCCTCTGAAGTTAAAGAGTGCCTCCACCTAGAAAGCAGACCCCCCCTTTTCTCATTGTCCGTGTTTTTATTTTCAGATTGAGTTTTGGATAAGGAATGGTTATTTTTTTTTGTAATTTTTATTTTAGCAAACCCGACAAAATTAGGTGTTCACAGCTTAATTGACTAAACTAGCAGATTAGTCCTTGACTTTGCAAGGGTCGGGCAGTTTGGTCCCGGAATTTACAAAATAGCTCCGTTAGTCCTTGACATTGCAAGATGTCAGTCACTTTAGTCCAAGGCTCTTAACTCCGTTAAATTTTGCTGAGTTGTAATGTTATATTGCCACCCGGGATGCCAAGAAGGATTCTCTCTCCCCAAAAGTCTTTCTCTCTTCTCGCGCATCTCTTAGGGGAATCCGCTGCGCTTCTCCCTTCTTCTTCAACTTCCATAGGTCTCTCTCCCTAAAAATCGTTTGCTACTGTTGCTTCAATGGGTTCGTACGTAATAGTTATTGTATCTTGCTATTTCTGTTGTTAGGGTTTGCGTTAGGGTTTAGCGATTTTGTTAATGTTGGCCCTTATTGTTTGTGGTCGAGTGTTTTGCCCCCGTAAAATGCATTTGTGTGTGTATCTGTGTTGGCCGAGGGATATTGTTGTGCTTTGCCCTTTTTGGTACACGCACATGTAAAATTGCTTTATAACTGTGAGCTTGAACCGGGTCAATTCATTGGTGGGGCGTATTGATGGGAATCTTTGTTAGGACCACAGAAAACACTAGAAGGAGGAGTTGAATAGTGTTTTATAAACCTTTACAGATTTTTGAAAACCTTTTAAAACAAGCAAGCTGATTTGAAAATATTTGAGCGACCTTCCGAAACTGGGAGTTCAGCAACTTACTGATGCAACTCAGAAGGTTGTGTAAACTTGATTTTGAAATACGTTTAGTGTGATAAAACTTTTGTTTCGTAGCGAAGATTAATAAAATCACTTTTCTTAACCCTCCTTGGTTAGTTAAAAATAGATAACTGCGGAAAGTAAAAGAGTTAAGGGTAGAGAAAATTCAGGCACAAAAATTTATCGTGGTTCACCCACTAACTTAGTGAGCTACGTCCAGTCCCAAGGCAAACCACCACTGAATTTTCACTAATCCCACAAGATTACAACGAGTATTATTTTCACACCTAGCCTCTCCAGGCTCAACGAGTACTCTTTGGACACAACCTCTCCAGGCTAAACAAGTATTCTTTGGCCACAACCTCTCCGGGCTAAACTGAGTATTCTTTATTTCTCCAAGCCTCTCCAGGCTCTCAGACACTTAACAATGTTTACAATGATAGATAGTTTAAGTTTCAGAGAAACTTAAACACAGGTTCTCTTGTATAAAGTGATAACTGAGTAAAACTCAAGATACAAAGAATAAATTCTAAGTACAAGGAAATGAACTACAATAGTGTGTTTTGGCTAAAAGAATTTTCTGATGAATCTTGGCCATTCTCTCTTTGGCTTTTCTGTTTGCCTATCTTGGGCTTAATTGTTGCCAATCTTCATAGTCTTTCATGAAGGTATATTTTTATGATCCGGAAATGTAGCCGTTGAAGATTGCTCAACATGCCGTTGAAGAGGAATGATTAATGCTCTTAGAGTCGTTGTGAAACAGCTTCTCTTTTGTTAGCTTCTGTCTTGAGCAGAGTAGGTGTGCAGCTATGATTCAACAGTTTTGGCTCTTGAATATTGCATGAGAGATTTTCTAGAACTTCAACAAGTTGATGTTCTTTTCTCTCTCTTCCTTTTCTGCAAGAAGTCTGGTATTTAGATAGAGATGGTGAGATCCGTTAGACTTCTTCTTCAATCTCGTTATGAAATAACTTTTCTTCTTATTGAGATGCAGGCTTCTGATAGCGTAACACAGAGACAGTATATGTATAGGTGTGCAGCAGTACTGACTCTAACTCTGACCTCTGTTTGCTTTTCTTCAGTAGGTTTCCTCTTTTGTGTCGGGAAATGAAACTGTGCCAGAAAGCTTTTAATTCGTCTTGCACTAAGTTCGGCTAACACAGTTGTTTGCTTTTCAAAGACTTGAGACTTTCAATACATTCATCAGGTTGACTAAGTCTTCAGAAAGCAACATGAAGTTTCAAACTTCAGAGGGTTCTTTTCGATTCAGCAGATTCTATCCTTCAGAGAGTCTGGTCTTTTCCAGAAGGTTGACTATCTTCAGCAAGTCTTAGCTTCTCAACAGAAGATACTTTCAGCAAGTTCTTTCTTCAGTAGGTTGCTGCAATGTTCTTCCTTTAGTATGTTGCATTTCTTCAGCAGGTTCAAGATGTCAGTAGATTACTTTAAGTCTTTGCGCAGAAGGTCTTCTGACATTAGCAGATGCTATACTAAACTTCCTAAAAAAAACTTCTCAGCATATCAGATGGTACACGTCTTCAGAGGGATGAAAAAGACTTCAGCTGATCCACGTTCTTAAGAGAGTTCTTCAGCTTAGCAGGTTGATCAATAGAGTTGCTTCTTTTCGGCAGGTTCAACAAATCAGTAGATTACTGCAAGACAAAGAACAACAGCTTGAGTAGTGTCTGTTTCTTAATCAAATTATATAATGACCAAATTTTTTACTCATTAAAACTAAGGGTAATGAGTTCTTGAATAAAATTGAATACTCAATTTATATTTGAGACTCGACAATCTTGACTTTGTTCTTCTGTAATATATATTGAGAAGGAGGAAGTGGTCCCCCAATGTCAGTTTCTCTATGTTGGTCACATGTGCATTTTGCGTTTTTCTGAAAAGTTGTATTAAATATAGTTTAATGTTGGTGACTGTAATATATTATTTTAATAATTTTCTTAATAAATTAATGATGTATTTTATATTTACTTTATTTTGGCCTGGTCCAAAAAATGATTATACATGCATAGAATAAAAGTGCACATACACCATGGTGGGAATTTTGATGAGAAAGCTAATGGGGGAAGGTTGATGTGTGGCCTGATTGTGATGAAGATTGTCTAGATGCCTTTAGTTTTTGGAACTTCAGTAAAGAGCTAGGTTATACTAGTTTGAGAAATGTGTATTGGTTAGATAGTTCTAAGAGGTTTAGGGATGGTCTGAGACTGTTGAAGAAGGATGGTGACTTGTTAGCGGCTATAGAAGTTGCAAAAAGAAATGGTGGAGAGCTACATATTTATTATGAGCATCCAGTTCAAGAGCCTGAGTTGGTTGACATTTCTACTAGTATAAAGGAGGTTATTGATTCTATAGGTGATGTAGGCGGTTCTGTGCAACAGGGTAATCCAAGTACAATTGGAGGAGGTGTTGCTGTTGGGGGAGATGATGTAATAGCTGAAGGTGATTTAGATGGTTGTTCTATGCAGCAGGCTAATCTTAGTGAAGATGAGGGTGTTGTTGTTGGTGGAGATGGTGGAATAGCTGAAGGTGTTGTTGTTGCTAGTGCTGTTGAGGCTGGTGCAATGGATGGAGGTATAGTTCAATCTTAAATTAGTTTTTTTTTGTGTTTTTAAAATTATTTAAGTTGGGAATTGATACTTACTTGTGATATTGTACTTTCCATATTGTAGAATTAGGTGCAAATGTAGTTGAAAAGGGCGAAAATACAGTTGCTGTTGTAAGGTCTGATGGTGATGGTAAGTGTCTTTGTGGTTTTGATATCCCATTATACATTGTAACTTATTAGGTTACTAAAAATTTGGCCTTTGACATATACAGGTACTCCAGGAAGGAGGGGGCTGAGGGTAAAGAGCCCAACAAGAAGGAAACAAGTGAATTTGAAAAGTCCTGCCAAGAGTCCAATAGGGGGAGGATCTGACAATGGAGGCCCTAAGAGGGTGCTGAGGTTCAAAAGTCCAGCAAAGAAAGGCCCAGGTCACAAAAGTCCAACAGCTAAGGGCCAACCAACTAACAAGAGCCCAACAAAAAAGGCCCAAGGTGTTGTAAATGTCCAAAAGGGAAAAGAGGCTTCTACTGGAACACAAAGTGGATCCTCATCTCAAGGCTGTGAGCTGAGGTCAGGGAGGCAAGTGCCTAGGCCATCTATACCAACACAGAACGAGGAACTGTTTGAAGTATGTGAGCTGAGGTCAGGGAGGCAAGTGGCTAGGCCATCTGTTGTGACACAAGGTCTAGAGGAAGGTGAATCAAGCAATAAGTCTAATACCACTAAAAATTAGAAAAAAGGTAAAGAAAAAGGGAAAGGGAAAGGGAAAGGGAAAGGGAAAGGAAAAGGGAGCAAAGGCAGAAGGGCAGTAGTGGTGGAGGAATGTGACTCTGAATTAGAAAAGGAGCAGGAAGCTGTGGGACACATAAGTACTTATGCTACAGATAATAATAGGGGGTAAATGCAAATGAAGATGATGCATGGCAGTCAGAAGAGCTAAAGACTCCAGTCACCAGTGATGATGATCATAGTGATAAGAAGGTTTATCCACAGTTTAACAGGGATGCAACTTTTGGGCATGTTACATTGGAACTAGGAATGGAATTCACAAACATGGAATTATTCAAGCAAGTAGTTAAAGATTACAACATTTGCCTTGGAAGAGAGTTCAAGTGGCTGAAAAATGATAAGACAAGAGTAAGGGCAAGATGCAAGGTTGAAGAGTGTGACTGGGAGGTATACTGTTCATACAACAATGTTGATAATTGTTTCCAAAAAAAAACTTTCAAGAATGAGCATACCTGTGGCAGAACCTTTAAAAACTCCTAAGCTCAACAACCATGGGTAATTGGAAAGTTGGTAAAGAAGCTTAGGAAGTCCCCTGTATTGAAACATGTAGAAGTGTATGATTATTTTAAAAGAAAATATGGCGTGCAACTTGAAGATAGCAAAATATATAGGTCAACTGTGAGGGCAAGAGAAATTATTGTGGGAGTGAAAAGGCACAGTTTGCAAAAATGTGGGATTATTGTGCTGAATTACTAAGGGAAAACCCTGGATCAACAGTGAAGATGGATACAATACCCCAAGATGAAGGCAACCCTATCTTTCATAGAGTGTGCATCTGTCTTGAAGGCTGCAAATCCGGGTTCAAAGCTGGATGTAGGCCTTTAATTGGGCTTGATGGGGCTTTCTTAAAGGTTTATTATGGAGGGCAGTTATTGTCTGCAGTGGGCCAGGATGCAAACAACCATATATGGCCCATTGCCTATGCAGTGGTAGATACAGAGAACAAAGATAACTGGTTGTGGTTCTTAAAGCTATTACAGGAAGATCTAGGTGAATGGAGGCAGCATAAATGGCATTTCATGTCTGATATGCAAAAGGTATGGACCAAACTACATGAATTATTTATTTTGTTAAGGACTAAGTTGCCCGATTTTAATAATCTTAAGGACCACAATGAATGATTTTGATTGACTAATGGGTTGCTTATTTCCATGTGTAGGGACTGATACCAACATTGCAAGAAGTAATGCCTGGTGCCCAGCACAGATTTTTGTGTATGACATTTGTGGCAAAATTTTACTAAGCAGTGGAAAGACAAGGAATTAAGGACCTTGCCATGGGAGTGTGCAAGGTCCACAATTGTGTCACAATTCAATGCCAAAATGTCTACTGTGAAGAGAATTAATGAGAAAGCATGGAAATACCTGGATAAGTGGCCAAAGGAGGCTTGGACAAAGGCTTACTTCAGTGATTGGCCCAAGGTGGATAACATATGCAACAATAACTGTGAGGTATTTAATTCAAAGATCTTAGCTGCAAGATCCAAGCCAATTATAACCATGCTTGAAGAAATCAGATGCTACATCATGACAACCATTACAACAAACAAATTAAAACTAGAGAAACATAATGGACACTTGGCACCTGTTCAAAAAAGTAGGCTGGAAAAGGAAAAAAGGGAAAGTAATAGATGGAATGCACTCTGGTCAGGTAGTATCTCATGCAATATCTTATAATTTTTTTTATACATATAATTTTAACCTTAACAAACTAATACTTGTCTGTTAGGTGATAATGATTGTAACAAGTTTGAAGTCCAATGTTGGCCCACAAAAGTAGTTGTCAACTTGGGCACACAAAGTTGTACCGGAAGATATTGGCAGCTAACAGGTATGATTCTTATGTTTTTGGACTGTGAGCTTATAACTTAGTTTACTTTCAAATTTATGCCTTTCTTTTGTTGGTAGGTATGCCTTGCATGCATGCCATAGCTACCATTGCACATTTGAATAAGAAGCAAGAGGACTATTGCCATGTGTGGCTCACAATGGCATCAATCAATGCAACATATGCACACCATGTCAACCCCCTGCAAGGTGAAGAATTCTGGCATAATACAGACCAGCTTCCACCATTGCCACCACCAGTCAAGAGGAAACCAGGGAGGCCAAAGAAGCAGAGAAGGAGGGATGGTGAGGGGAAGAAAGAACCTGCCAATGGAAAAAAATTGAAGAGGAAATTGCCAGACTTCACATGCTCATTTTGTGGGGGTAAAGGACATAACAAAAAAGGTTGTTCATTAGCAAAAAAGCAAAAATTAGAGGAGTTCCTAGCCCAACAAAAGAAAATAGAAGAAAATAACAAAAAATACCTTCAATTTAGGGCATGCATAGAACAACCTCCCTGGGTTTTTTTCAGTTCTAGAAACCCTAATAACTGTTATATGATTGCAATTAGACTTTGGCTCATTTCTTCCCCTTTGAGTAATGTGCGAATAATTGGACCCCCCATTATTATACCTCCAATCTGTGGTGCTCATGGCTGATAAATGTTGGTGTACAGGAAGCCAAGATCAACAAACAACAGCTACCCACGCGCAGACAAGGAGATAAAGAAGATGAAGAAGAAGGAGAGAAAGGACCATGTACTTCGCGAACAAAGAGAGAAAGGAGATGAAGAAGAAGAGGAAAACGAAAATGACCGTTAGGATTGTTCTTCCATTATTAAAACAATGCAAAACGACAATGTTTTGACACATTCTAGCATCCTACGTGGCAATATATCGTTACAACTCAGCAAAATTTAACGGAGTTAAGAGCATTGGACTAAAGTGACTGACGTCTAGCAATGTCAAGGACTAACGGAGCTATTTTGTAAACTCAGGGACCAAACTGCCTGACCCTTGCAAAGTCAAGGACTAATCTGCTAGTTTAGTCCAGCTTAATTTCAGCTGAACAGGCCCAACACAGAATAAGAGGAACTCGCCTGATACTAGCAAAGGAATTGCTAATCGTACCACAACTTTCTGCCATACACACTACCCTCAGTATTTTTCTTTCTGGCAAGGAATTTGCTATTCCCACAACCATTTTCTGCTATTCACACGACCCTCGTTTCTTAGGGCAAGTTAATTACTGTTCGCACCACTCTTTTATGCCATTCACACGACCCTCAGTTTTTTCTTTCTGGCAAGTTAATTGTTGTTCGCACCACTCTTTTCGACTATTCACACGACCCTCAGTTTTTTCTTTCTGACAAGTTAATTGTTGTTCATACCACTCTTTTCTGCTATTTATACCACCCTCTTCTTCTCCATTTCGCATTTGCAGGGCATCTCTTTTGCGTTTTTTTTCTTCTTTTTCCTTTCAAAATTGTGTAACTTCTTCCTTGCATGCATGAGCATGGTGCAGTGGTGGAGGACAGCTGCTCCGGCAGTCTGGACGGCGGTGCGGGGGAGCGACTTTCACTCACGGTGGCACGCGCCTGGCTACCGGGGAGACGATGGCTGCACACACAGTGTGCGACGGAGTTGCAACCCATGTGAATGGTGAAGAGCTGCAGCTGCAACTCCGACGACAGTGATGGCTATTCGCGGATAGAGTACGCCGCTGGTGGTGCGGAGCGACATGAAGGTGGCTGCGATGGTGGGCTCAAACGCTTGTTTGTCGGTGAGGGAATATGCTACATGCACAAAGGCAGGGACATGACAGTGATGATGGTAATGTGGATGCGCGAAAGGGAACAACACAGTTGCGGCGATGAGGCTGTTAACGCTACCGGGGACTGGTTTGTGGCTGATGGTGACCGCTCTTTTTTGAGAGGGAGACAAACCATGGTAGCTCCAGAGCCATCCAGCCATGGGAGTGGTGTGTGGAGGCTGTGTGGGGATCCTCCGGGTTGGTGGTGCGGCACTGTTTGTGCGACGTAGATGCGGTGGTTATGTCAGTCGAAGGTGGTGGTGCAAACTCCGACACAACAAGCCATTGGAGTGATGTGTATGGAAGCTGTGTGGGGATGATGGGGGCTAGTTGTGTATGTGTGGAGGCTGTTATGAGATCCTCTGAAGTTGAAGAGTGCCTCCACCTAGAAAGCAGACCCCCCCTTTCCATTGTCCATGTTTTTATTTTCAGATTGAGTTTCGGATAAGGAATGGTTATTGATTGGTTCAGAATGATTTTTTCAGGATGATGTAGTGTGTGGTAAGGGAGTTGTGAGATCCATGCTTTCTAGCTTTGAGGATAAGATGATAGGAAATGAGAGGTCGTGAGTGATTCTTCAGATTTTCTCATTCACATAATACTTCCTCTATTATTTTCTCCATTCTTTCTGTTTTCGCCCACTCTCCTCAATTATTCTGTTTAATCTTTTATTTCTCTTTCTCTGGGCTTAGACTCAACTACAAAGGGACATGATTCAAAAATAAAAATAACAACAAAAAAAAAACAAACATAACACATATAAATGCACACTAGTGACAGAAAGACATCAACATTATTTTTATTTTTATTTTTTTTTCAATTTTTTATTATTATTAAGAGGCATTAATATCATTTTTTTAGTTTTTATTTTTCTTCATTTTTATTTTTTAATTATGGGATGAAGCTAATAAAATGAAATGGAATATGACATTAAAATGACGTTAATGAGGATGCAACGTACATGAAAATTATTTTTTTTTATAATTTTTATTTTAGTGAACCGGACAAAATTAGTTGCCCCTTTCTACTTATATTTTTACTAGAGAATATGAATAACAATGTTTTCATATTCTCTTTGTAAAAATTAAGTAAAGATAAAGAACTCCAATTTTGTCCGGGAGTATATTGAAAAACAAAGATGAAAGGTTGTTGAATTGATTCCTATCTTTGACCTAAAATGAAAAGGTGTGAGATAGGCTCTTGACTGAAACATAAAGATGCCAGACAAGTATTGGGCTTTGACTTAAAAGTAAAGTGTGTCAGGCAGGTACTAGGCTTTGACTGAAACTAAAGGGTGTCAGGCAGGTACTGGGCTTTGACTGAAACTAAAGGGTGTCGGGTAGGTTCTGGGCTTTGACTGAAACGTAAAGATGCCAGGCAGGTACTGGGCTTTGACTAAAAAGTAAAGTGTGTCAGACAGGTATTGGGCTTTGACTGAAAAGTAAAGTTTGCCAGGTAGGTACTTGGCTTTGACTGAAAACTAAAGGGTTCCAGGTAGGTACTGGGATTTGACTGAAATTTAAAGGGTGCCAGGTAGGTACTGGGCTTTGACTGGAAAATAAAGGGTGCCAAGCAGGTATAGGGCTTTAACTGAAAAATAAGTGTGTCAGGCAGGTATTGGGCTTTGACTGAAAAATAAAGGTTGACATGCAGGTACTGGGCTTTGACTGAAAAATAAAGGTTGCCAGGCAGGTACTGGGCTTTGGCTGAAAAATAAGTGTGTCAGGCAGGTACTGGGCTTTGACTGAAAAATAAAGGGTGCCAGACAGGTACTGAGCTTTGACTGAAAAATAAAGGGTGCAAGCATGTACTGGGCTTTGACTGAAAAATAATGTATGCTAGGCCGGTACTGGGTTTTGATTGAAAAGTAAAGTTTTCCAGGTAGGTACTGGGCTTTGAATGAAAACTAAAGGGTGTCAGGCAGGTACTGGGCTTTGACTGAAAAATAATGTGTCAGACAGGTACTGGGCTTTGACTGAAAAGTAAAGATGCCAGGCAGGTACTGGGCTTTGACTGAAAAGTAAAGTGTGCCAGGCAGGTACTGGGCTTTGATTGAAAAGTAAAGTTTGCCAGGTAGGTACGAGGTTTGACTGAAAACTAAAGGGTGCCAGGTAGGTACTGGGATTTGACTGAAAACTAAAGGGTGCCAGGTAGGTATTGGGCTTTGACTGGAAAATAAAGGGTGCCAAGCAGGTATAGGGCTTTGACTGAAAAATAAGTGTGTCAGGCAGGTACTGGGCTTTGACTGAAAAATAAAGGTTGTCAGGAAAGTACTGGGCTTTGACTGAAAAATAAAGGGTGCCAGGCAGGTACTGGGCTTTGGCTTGAAAATAAGTGTGTCAGGCAGGTACTGGGCTTTGACTGAAAAATAAAGGGTGCCAGACAGGTACTGGGCTTTGACTGAAAAATAATGGGTGCAAGAATGTATTGGGCTTTGATTGAAAAATAAAGTATGACAGGCCGGTACTGGGTTTTGACTGAAAATTAAAGTTTTCCAGGTAGGTACTGGGCTTTGACTGAAAACTAAAGGGTGTCAGGCAGGTACTGGGCTTTGATTGAAAAATAAAGTGTGTCAGACAGGTACTGGGCTTTGACTGAAAAGTAAAGTGTGTCAGGCAAGTACTGGGCTTTGACAGAAAAGTAAAGTGTGCCAGGTAAGTACTGGGCTTTGACTGAAAAATAAAGTTTGTCAGCCAGGTATTAAGCTTTGATTGAAAAGTGCCAGATTAATGCTGAGCTTTGATTGAAAGGCGTCAGACTGATGCTGGACTTTGATTGAAAGGTGCCAGACTGATGCTGGGCTTTGATTGGAAAGGTGTCAAGCTGATGCTAGGCTTTGATTGAAAGATGCTAGGGTGATGTTGGGCTTTGATTGAAAGGTGTCATCTGTGGATATATTTTACAGGTGTTGAGGAGGACACGACTGGTGTCGACTATGATTGAAAGGGTATGCTCTGATAGATGTGACATCAGGGTGTATTCGGGATGTTTTAATATGTTTATAGATTAGGAGTATTTTTGTGAACTTTTGGATGCCTTGTATGGTAGTAGGCTATTAGTAGTTTTTTATGTATTGGAGATTCCTCTGCTTTATATTTGAATTATATTTGAAAGTTTAATTTCTTTTAATAAAGTCATTTTCGAACTATGATATATTATAAGAGTGATTGTGAACCTTTTTACCTAACGTGGGACTTTCCCTTTTCTAAACTGCAATTTCTTAAATAAATAAGAGTATGGGGTAGAAGGGTGTCACATTAGTTGGTATCAGAGCAAGTCGGTTCACCGACCATGAGTTATGAGTTTACTATGCTTTTGATATGCTAATCTGATTGATTAGTTGAGTAATTGATTGGTTGCTTGAGTGAATTGTCTGCTTGGTTGATTGTTGTTTGTTTGATTTCCTTGCTTTTCTGCTTTACTTAGTATGTGTGTTTACCCTTTCTTAAATAAGAAAAAGTAATGGCTGGGGGTAGAAATGATCGAGCAATGGCCGATGCCTTGATGGCCATGGCACAGGTTGTTGGCAACCTTAACCAACACCACGAGACGGACTGGCTTGCACGGTTCTAGAGGAACCATCCACCTATATTCCGAGGAGGTTATGATCCGGATGGATCGGCTGACTGGATTTATGAGATTGAGAAGATCTTCAGAGAAATGGACTGCCCTATGCTTCAGAAGGTGACTTTAGCAGCCTTCATGTTATCTAGAGATGTTGGTTTTTGGTGGTAGAGCACCTGCCAAAGGATGATTGATGAGGGCACCACCTTGAGCTGGGAAAACTTCAAAAGGTTATTCCTGGAGAAGTACTTTCCACATGACGTGCGCAACAAGAAACAGATAGAGTTCTTGGATCTGAAGCAAGGAGAAGGCACCGTGACAGACTACGCATCAAGATTCGAGGCCCTAGTACGATTCGGCCCGTCATATGAGGGAGCAGTCAATGAAGAAGCAAGTACGTCAAGTTTCTCAGCGGCCTTCGTCCTGAGGTTAAACAAGTGTTCAACTACCAAGGGATCACGCACTTTCACGAGCTGGTGAACAAGTGTAGGATCTATGATGAAGACAACCGGGCAAAGACAGCACATTATAAGAGTGGAGGGCCTTTGAGGAGTCAGAACAAGTTCCAAGCAACTAGTAAGGGCAAGCCATACTCTCGAGCAACAGGAAACCCCAAGGTTGGAGGTGGCAGCGAAGGCACAGTGCAAAAGAAGAGTTATGCTTCAGCAGCTGGTCGAGCGTCAAAGGGTGGGAGTGTTGGTTCTACCACTCCTATTACATGCTTCAAGTATTGAAAGGAGGGTCACCGAGCAAACCAATGCGGAGACAGAGAGATCACCTGCTATACCTGTCAGGAGAAGGGACACATCGCTCGTGATTGTCCTCAAACGACACAGGGAACGGTGGCGGCAAGTGGGAATGCCAATGGGAGCGCCAGTAAACCTAAGGCTACAGGAAGGGTCTTTGCCTTGAGTGGTACTGAAGTTGCTCAATCCGAGGACTTGATCTAAGGTATGGGTTTCATTGCGGGTAATCCTTTAGTGATTTTATTTGACTCTGGTGCGACTCATTCTTTCATATCACATGCCTGTGTGTCTAAACTTAAATTTCCTGTTTCTTCCTTGCCTTCTAAATTGAGTGTGGAAACGCCAGCTAGTGGGTCAGTTTCTACTTCTGATGTTTGCTTGAACTGTCCTATATCTGTTAATGATAGGAACTTCCTAGTTGATTTGATTTGTTTGCCTCTAAGTCAACTAGATGTCATCCTTGGTATGGACTGGTTATCGTCCAACCATGTCCTTCTAAACTGTGCTGACAAGTCTGTTGTTTTTGGTCACCCTGTCGAGTGTAAAAGTAAGGATTTTATGTCTGCCAATCAGGTGAAGGCGTCTCTAAGGGAAGATGCCCAGGTTTACATGCTTTTAGCTTCTTTGAAATCTGATAGTAGCGTTGTGGTGAGTGAGATACCTATAGTGTGAGTACCCTGAAGTATTTGCTGATAATGTGTCCAGTTTACCACCTGAGAGAGAGATAGAGTTTGCCATAGACTTAGTGCCAGGTACAGGACCGATTTCAGCTACACCTTATAGGATGTCACCCATAGAGCTAGCAGAACTTAAGAAGCAACTAGAAAATCTGTTAGAGAAACCGTTCATTAGGCCTAGTGTGTCACCCTGGGGAGCACCTGTATTGTTTGTTAAGAAGAAGGATGGTAGCATGGGGTTGTGTACTGATTACCGCCAGTTAAATAAGGTAACCATTAAGAATAGGTATCCTTTGCCTAGGATAGATGACTTGATGGATCAGTTAGTGGGGGCATGTGTGTTTAGTAAGGTAGATCTTGGATCAGGCTATCATCAGATTAGAGTTAAGAAGGAGGATATACCTAAAACCACTTTTAGGACTAGGTATGGACATTATGAGTATCTGGTAATGCCTTTCGGTGTGACGAATGCTCCCGCCATTTTTATGGATTATATGAACAAGATTTTTCACCTTTATTTGGATAAATTCGTTGTTGTCTTTATAGATGATATACTAATTTATTCTAAAACTAAGGAGGAGCATGAGGAACATCTAAAGGTAGTGCTTCAGGTTCTTAAGGATAAACAGTTGTATGCTAAGATGTCTAAGTGTGAGTTCTGGTTAGAGCAAGTGAGTTTCTTGGGTCATGTAATTTCTAAGGGAGGTATAGGTGTAGATCCTTCTAAGGTAGAAGCCGTGCTTAAGTGGGAGTCCCCTAAGTCAGTGAGTGAGATTAGAAGTTTCCTTGGGTTGGCTGGGTACTATAGGAGGTTCATAGAAGGGTTTTCTAAGTTAGCTTTGCCTTTGACCGAGTTGACTAGGAAGGGAGTTGCCTATGTATGGAATAGTAAGTGCGAGACTAGTTTCAAAACCCTTAAGGAGAAGTTGACTAGTGCACCAGTGTTAGTGTTGCCCGACCTTAGTAAACCTTTCGTAGTATACTGTGATGCTTCTAAGATGGGTTTAGGTGGGGTGTTGATGCAAGAGGGTAAAGTAGTAGCCTATGCTTCTAGGCAATTGAAAACCCATGAGAGAAACTACCCTACCCATGACCTAGAGTTAGCAGCCATAGTGTTCGTGTTGAAGATTTGGAGACATTACCTGTATGGTTCCCGATTTGAGGTTTTTAGTGACCATAAGAGCCTTAGGTATCTGTTTGACCAGAAAGAGCTGAACATGAGGCAGAGGAGGTGGTTAGAGTTTCTTAAGGATTATGATTTTGAGTTAAGTTACCATCCCAGTAAGGCCAATGTAGTGGTTGATACCTTGAGTAGGAAGTTTATCCATGTTAGTTCCCTAATGATTAGAGAGATGGATCTTTTAACCCAGTTTAGAGATTTGAGTTTAGCTTGTGAGATGACCTCTGAGAGTGTGAAGCTAGGAATAACCATGGTAAGTAATGATTTGCTGAAGGATATTAGTAAGGCCTAGTTAGAGGATCCATTTTTGGTTAGCAGGCGAGAGGCTATAGAAGGGGGTAGTGGTGGAGAGTTTGTACTTGGTACCGATGGGGTAGTGAGATTTGGAGATCGAGTGTGTGTGCCTAGTGAACCTAGCATTAAGAGATTAGTACTAGAAGAAGGGCATAGAAGTAAGCTTAGTTTCCACCCAGGATCCATTAAGATGTATCAGGATTTGAAGAAAGTATTTTGGTGGCCTAGGATGAAGAGGGACATAGAAAAGTTCGTGAGTGCTTGTTTAGTGTGCCAGAAGGCTAAGGTAGAGCATAAAAAACCTTCAGGATTGTTCCAACCCTTAAGTATACCTGAGTGGAAGTGGGATAGTATCTCTATGGACTTTGTAGTTGCCTTGCCTAAGACTGTGAAGGGACATGACTCAATTTGGGTTATTGTTTATAGGTTAACTAAGAGTGCCCATTTCCTTACCATCAATGTTAAGTATTCTTTAGAGAAGTTGGCTCAGTTGTACATTAGTGAGATTGTGAGGTTGCATGGCATACCATCTAGTATAGTCTCAGATAGGGATCCCAGGTTTACCTCTAGATTTTGGGAGAGTTTACAGCAGGCCTTGGGGACCCAGCTTAGGCTTAGCTCAGCTTATCACCCTCAGACTGATGGTCAGACCGAGAGAACCATCCAATCCTTAGAGGATTTGCTTAGAGCCTCTGTGTTAGATCAAGGGGGTAGTTGGGATAGCTTCTTACCTTTGGTAGAGTTCACCTATAACAATAGCTTTCACTCTAGCATAGGTATGGCGCCTTATGAGGCATTGTATGGTAGGAGGTGTAGAACCCCTTTATGTTGGTGTGAGCCGGGTGAGAGTCTTGCATTAGGACCTGAGATAGTGTAGCAGACCACTGATAAGGTTAGGATAATCCAGGAGAGGATGAGGATAGCTCAGAGTAGGCAGAAGAGCTATGCTGATAAGAGAAGAAAGGAGTTAGAGTTCAAAGAAGGGGACCATGTATTCCTGAAAGTCACTCCGTGGACTGGGGTTGGTAGGGCATTAAAGTCTAGAATAATTACACCTCGATTTATTGGTCCTTACCAAATCCTTAAAAGAGTCGACAATGTTGCCTACCAAATCGCTTTGCCTCCATACTTGTCTAATCTTCATAACGTTTTCCACGTTTCTCAACTCTGGGAATACGTTCACGATCCTTCGCATGTGATTGAGTTGGATCATCTTGAGGTTAAGGAAAACCTAACAGTGGAAACCATACCGGTGAGAGTTGAGGATCGGAGGGTGAAACAACTTCGAGGTAAAGAGATTCCTTTAGTTAAGGTGATCTGGGGAGGACCTACACCCGAGAGTGCCACTTGGGAACTCGAAGAGAAGATGAAAGAGTCTTATCCAGAATTGTTCGCTTCAAGTAAAATTCGAGGGCGAATTTTATTTTTAGGAGGGGAGAGTTGTAACATCCTAAATTTTATTAGGATAAATATTAATTAAATTATATAGATTAATTAAGAAAATAATTAATTTAATGGGAAATAAATAATAAGAGTATTGCTATTATTAGTTTTATTTCGTAAAGATAATTTTAATTGAAAATAGAATAATGGGGGGTGAAAGTGGGCCTAAGCCCAATTAGTTATTTCAGTAAGGAGGGGTTAACAGAGCACCCTAATCCTTATTCGTATCATTCGTCAGTAAGCGAAACGCTAAGAAGGGGAGAAACGGAGTCTCAAGAGAGAGCTGTTGTGGAGTGAACGCCAAGAATCCAAGAAAGGACTTCCTTGCTGTGATCAAAGCTTCGCTTAAGGTACGGTGGGGGAGAGGGTATTGCCTGTATATGCATGTAGGGGGTACTTGGGTAGTAATCTAAGATGTATAATTCGAATTTATGAATGAATAATTGAGAATGATGATATAATCTGGTGATTGATGATTTATTGTATGTGTATTGACGAATTATTGAATGAGAGTAAAGATGATATTGAAGATAATTGAAAAAGGGGTGATTAGGGATTGAGAAATTGGGGTTTTGATGAATTGATGGTATAATCTGTAATAGATTGATGATTTATTGAGTATTTGATGTTATTAATGAGTATGAATGATGTTTAGACGAAAAAGACTGATTAGGGATTGATTGGATGGGTTTAGAGGGGTGAGAAATCGTGAAATCTACGATCTGCGTCGCGGGTAATCGATTACCAGATATAGTAATCGATTACCAGAGTGTTCTGGGCAACCTAGAAGCACTGTTGCTTGCTGGTAATCGATTACAGAGGTGTTGTAATCGATTACCAGAGAATTTGTTTGCGAGTAATCGATTACAGGGGTGCTGTAATCGATTACCAGAGAGTTTGCTTGCGGGTAATCGATTACAAGGGGGTTGTAATTGATTACCAGAGACCTTGTTTACGGGTAATCGATTACTAGAGGTTGGTAATCGATTACCAGAGTGGATTTTGAGATCCTAACTGTTTGATGATGATTGATGTTGTTGGAGAGTACTTTATAATGAGTATGGTGTTGATGATTAATGATGTTTGATGAGGATTGCGATACTTATGATGATGAATAATGATGATATTTGATGATGAGTGTGATGATGTATTATGATGATAATTGATGGTGAGTGTGATGATGTATTATGATGATAATTGATGATGAGTGTGATGATGATAATGATGTCGGTGTATATCACCTTATTATGATGATGTTTAATGATGAGTATATTGATGTATGATGATGATGATAAGTGTATATCACTTTATAATGATGATGTTTGATGATGAGCATGTTAGTGCATGATAATGATGATTTATGATGATGATGTATATCACCTTTTGATGATGATGTTATGTAAGTTGTGCGGGCCCATAGAGGGGGTACAACTCAGGGGATCAAGATGGGGCGTTCGATGCACGGGCCCATAGAGGGGGTGCAACCTAGAAGTGATTGTAAAGGCCCATAGAGGGGGTACAACCTAGGGTCGAATGTCGTTGTGCGGGCCCATAGAGGGGGGGGGGTACAACCTATCGGATAGTGTGTGGTAACACCGGTAGACCATCTTGGTACTAACTAGAGTGATTGACGAGGTGCGCCCATTGTGTGAAGTTCCAAGTCATGATCTTTGGATAGATGAGGAGAGGAGTATTGATGTGTGTGATATTTGATGACGAAATTGTGTTATTAAATAATGATTGATGATGATGAGTATTATGTGTGAGAATAGAATATATGATTACTTGGGTGAATGATGGTATGAGGACTATATGATGATATATGAATGATGTTACGATGATGATGAGCTTGGTGAATGTATAATGGATGTATCTATGCGTTAAAAATAGAAATGATAGTATGGAATGTATATGTTGATATAGATGGTTAAATATATGTTGAGTTTAGATGAATGTTATTCATTGGTGATTTAATGTATTGATGGCATGATGTAATGATGTTGAGGGTGAGAATGGGTATTCTCTATGTGTATGTATAGGTAGTATTCCTTTTCCTCACCGTATTCTATGGATATATTTTACAGGTGTTGAGGAGGACACGACTGGTGTCGACTATGATTGAAAGGGTATGCTCTGATAGATGTGACATCAGGGTGTATTCGGGATGTTTTAATATGTTTCTAGATTAGGAGTATTTTTGTGAACTTTTGGATGCCTTGTATGGCAGTAGGCTATTAGTAGTTTTTTATGTATTGGAGATTCCGCTGCTTTATATTTGAATTATATTTGAAAGTTTAATTTCTTTTAATAAAGTCGTTTTCGAACTATGAGATATTATAAGAGTGATTGTGAACCTTTTTACCTAACGTGGGACTTTCCCTTTTCTAAATCGCAATTTCTTAAATAAATAAGAGTATGGGGTAGAAGGGTGTCACAGATGCATGGCGATTACTTCTAACAAAACGTAGCACATATCATTAATAACATAGCTCCATGCTGGAAACTAACATTCACATAAAATCCATGTCATTCCAAGCTTATTAATCCCCATACAAACCCTAAATAGAACCCTCAAACAGTTTCTTAACATAAACCCTAAAATCATGCTCATACTTCCATCCATGAAAAAATCAACCATATAAACATTCATATGCAGGAACAATGGAGGAGAAGGAGGGAGAAGGAGGTTGAGCACAAGCCTAGGAAGTGATGAGGGACCTTCAATCTGGATCTTCTTCTTCCTTTTCTTTCTTTCTCTCTCTCACTCTAAAACCCTAGGAGAAAGGGTGGAAATGAAGAAAGGGGGATGCACTCTTTGTTTTAAGGAAAACAGACCCGCGTGCGATCTTGAGCGCACCCTATGTGCGCCCGAGCGCACTAAGCTCAGAGGCCATACCTGATTTTGTTGCTCTGCGCGCTTGAGCTCGTAAACTTGTTGTTTGGAGGTGTAAACAAACTCAGAATACTATCATATAGAATATCAAACTAAAGCCCCGGATCTTAGCTTTCTAATGCAAGTGGAATCACCTCAAGTGGACACCCGTGACTCTAGATATTATCAAATTAGTGCACCAAGGTCATTAGGCTTAAACTCCAAAATTAAGCAATAACCCTGGTTGAAGCCTAACGGGGCAAACTTTTCATGAGTCATGTTATAACTCATCAATTGACTCCAAGAAGGCTAATGCTAAGGGTTCTAAGTGTCCATGAGGCTAGGTTCCTCTATTCTCTTATTCCTTTCCATCAAATCACCTTCTACCCTGGTTCCTTTAAAACTCAACTCTGAATCGATTCCCTAGCTCTCATCTAATATCATACCTTTCCAACTTAGTTCTTCTTCCTCTAATATCCTTTCCTCATTCTTAAATCATTGTAATCCTCTTAAATCATTTACCAAATTCCTACCTAAATTCACATTCAAATCTCCAACATCTCATACCATTTCCAACTCTCTGTTACTTGGACGGAATCACAACCTAAAGCTCTCACTATAGTTTCTAGGCCCTAATTTTGGGATGTTACAACAAAAGTCCAAGAGTGAGTATGGAATGGATATAATGACCCTGAAATTGAAATGAGATGGGTTCGAATACCCAATGGAAGTAATGAGTGATAATGATGTAAATTTTACTAATGATCCACAATACAAAGACTCAAGTTAAAAAATGATGTTAAACAAAAATGATGCATGGCTTGAAAAAAATGTGTCAATTTGTGATGCAAGACACAAAGAATTATACAAGGTGTAAAAATAACACAAGAATATAATGGCATGCAATGAGATGGGCAATTGATGCCATTGAGAGGAAAACATGTCAATGATATCTAAAGGATGGTGCGTAACCACAGAATGAGTAATGTCAAAAGATCTTCAGAACAAGAATACTTACCTGGCCTCGAATCTGATTGATCTTGAGTTCTAATGGGTTTTAATCCCTGGTCTTTTCAGTGTCAAGTACCCCATGATTTATGGATGAACAAGGAATCAGTTTGGAATCAATTCTGAATTTTGTTCATTTTGTGCCTCAGTCATCTAACTTGGAGGTCTTGTGAACCTTTTCTTTGTGATGATGGTAATTCTGGTTATCTTTTGAGATGACATACTCTCCAGGGACTTGTCAAGTTTCTATGGTTTTTGTTACAGATGTGGTAATGCTTACCAAGTGTCATCATACAAACTTTCTTTCAATATATGCTCATCAGAAAATGCAATTTGAATTTACAGGTGGATGTACACAACAATGGGTATGTCACAATTATTGAAGAAGAATTGGATTTGTAGAGTGAGGATTGAGGGTTTGTGGAAGGTGATAACAAATGTGAAGTCTTTTTCTTGTGTTTGGGTGATATCCTCTAAATGAACAGTGTTGGCTACTCATGTCTATAATTTTTAATCCCATCAACCAGCTTTTAAAGATGTGGATTGTCACAATCTCAATGTGACTTTCTTTACATTGTATTTGCCCCAGTATGCCTTAGGATAACTTTGATCTCCTCTATTCAATCTGCCCCACTTTGCATACTTTAAGATTTCATTTCCCCCAGTACCATATGTTTCGCACATCTTGTTTGCCCCTTGATTTTGTATATTTCACATCTTTCTCTCTTCTATAATATGTGATGAGCATGTCACTTTCCCTCAATGTGTATCATAGTTGCCCCATTTACTCGCCCTAATTTTTGCTTAGGTTGCCCTTATGAGTTTTCAACCTAACGGGCTCTTATATCTTCTTGATTTTTCTTCCATTTTTTATTTTTGGCCATTGACCACAATCTCATATGTCTTGAATGATTTGTTTGCCCTAATTTTGTATATTTCAACACTATGATTGCTCCCTCATCGTCATCCATCTGGGATACCTCATCTTCCTCAATGTATGGCATAATTGCTCAGCATGTTTGCCCTAATTTTTGCTTAGGTCGCCCTTACGGGTTTTCAACCTAACGGGCCCTTATATCTTCTTTGACATTGAACACATGTTTGGATTATCTTGTCCTCAAAATTAAAGTTATTAAAATGAAGATGATCATTTCATTGATCAGAATGGACTTTGTAAGGCTTGTAATGTGGCCAAGGTTGAGGGTAATGAAAGGAAGGATATAGTAGGCTCAACAAGTGTTTAAGGGTTGATAGGATCAAGGATCAACAATTTTCTTCGCACAAGATCGCTTGTTTAACCAAGATTTGAAGTCAACAGTTCTTTCATTCTTAACCACTATTCTTCACCCTTTTTATCTTTTCTTTTTATTTTCAATTTTTTTTTTGTATTTTTCTCTTTGATTCTTTGACATTATAACTAGTGATGAACTGTTGACTACACAAATTGATTTACATTTTGTGACAATCCCCCAGGTAAGGGTGATCCTTGTCCAAGGTTACTCAAAAGGAAAATTTAGGTTCAACAGGGACAACTAGGGATATGATTCATTTTTCATTTTTTTGGATAGAGAAAAAAGGCCATTCATTATCTCAAATTATGATTACTCATTTTCATATTTTAATTTTGAGGTCAAGAAACCATAATTTCTTTTTAAACCTCCAGAACTGCTTCAACTTTGCAGAGAAAATCATTCAAGAATCATGAAAATTTACACATTCAACAATTTTCTTTCTTTTGACATTTGGATTTTATCCACCTTATGACTTCATTGTTCCAGATGACAATCTATGGGGGCACAATTTCTTTATGTGGCTTAATCACATTAGCAATCTAATGAGGGCATTTTATTCACCACATTGTCAGAATGGTTTATAAGATTATATATTTATAGAATGGGTCACTAACACTAACATTTTCAAGAATCATTAAAAATATACTTTATTTACAATGGGCCTCAGAAAAAAGATGAGGTTAAGGTTAGGGGTAAAAATACAAAGGTCATTGGAAAATTCAGCATGTATTTCATTGATTGCATATATCTAAAGGAAATTGTGAACTTGACATACAAAAGGTCATCCTAAAGTCTTTGAGAAGGCAATAAGATTAGCATTACAAAATCATATCACTACAGAATAAAAAACAATAAGAAATTGAAGTTTAGGAAAAATATTACTAATGTAATGCGTCTCAAGAGTTATGTGTAACTTTTTACTCTGCCATCTTAGTAATATTTTGGTTATGACAACTCTCTCTCTTTTTTTTTTAATCGGACCATCACACAAACTTTCCAACCTAATCAAGACATTGTCTTTCATAAATTGGTGAGCCTTTATTTGCCCTTTTTTTGGAAGGGAAATTACAATCTGAGGGTGGTATTGGGATCCTTCCCATTGCTATCATCCTTATTGTACGAGTTTACCCTTTTTGATAGTGCATATGATTCGGGTGAAAGACCCTGCATCCGGTCCAAAAGCTGGTTAGCATTTGAAGAAGACATTAGGGGAGGAAGTATCTCATAGGGCACGAATCCTTGTTGCACAACCTGTTCAAGAAATGACAACAAACCATTATAAAAACCATTAACATTTAAAAATCCTAATGGTTTCTGATGGTAGTTCAACTTGGCCCAAGATACAATAGTGAAGATATGTTCAATTGTTTCGAGGCCACCAGGTAATGCAATGAATGCATCAACATTATGCATCATATGTGTCATGTGGTCTTGCATGGTTGCAACTTTTAATTCAGTGCCTAGAGCAAAGCTTGAAGTGTTCCAAGCATTTCCATCTTTCAAAACAACACCTAAGACACTGCTTCCTCTAGTGATTGCAGATGCTGCAACACGCCCTCTCAGACCTTGTATCCCCCACCATAAACAACATTGATCTTTCTTGCAGCTGAGACTCTACCAAGGTCATGAGCTGCGTTCCAAAACCCTTGATCTTTTCCTAAATTAGTTCCACCAAAGATACATACACTTTTGAATTTGTGTGTGGAGGATCTTGCATTTTCTTTGAGGAAAGACATTTTGATGCATTGTCATTTGGGAGAATGAGAATGTATAAAGTTGAGAGAACAAGTAGAAGGATCACATGGATTCAGTTTATCAGAGAAGTTTGATTTTTTTATTTTCACATTTTTTGTTTTCTTTTCATTAGTTTTCAATCAATGAAATGACAAACGAGGCAAAAAATGATATACATGAAACCTATAGACAAAAAGGAATGGCTAAGTTGAGAATTTAGAGAAACAATCACAATCACGCATGAAACGTTAAGCCAAAAATGACGATTACATTAAGAAAAATGTCAAATGATCAAAAGCACACATGAAATACAAAGTCAGAAGTTACAACTAGATGAAACATGATCAAATGCACATGGCAATGAACAGTGGTGGTGATTTTCACTCAGTTGCAGCAATGGCTTATATGACTTCTATGAGTCGGGGATTTGCTTCCCATCCAATTTTCTTAGAAATTGGCAAACAGGGTAGTTTAAAGTCAGATTCCCGAGGCTATATTGCTCCTTCTCCTTTCGAAAGAGTTCAGCTAAATCAAGAAGAAGTCTTTGGACATGTCCACTGGGATGTGTCTCAAGAGTCCGATGGATATTATCCAATGACTCTTTTCTCAATCCCTTTTTTATGAATTGGATCTTATCTTCTTGATTCCTTGAAACCATCCCAACGTTCCTACAGTTGGAATTGCAAGTCCACCTTGCATATTTATGGCACACTCCCATTCTTTTAGCTTTTCTCTTTTTAGAATAAGAGCTTTTGCCCATTCCTGACATGTGTTTAGCAAATGAGTCCTGAAACTCACCTGCTAAATGTACTTTGGCCTCAATGATCCAACGCACATCCTCAGGAAGGCCTAAGTGTGTCAATACCTTCAACCTTTCCAACCTACACTTGTAAATTTTCCTAAGAATGTTTTGAGGAAGAGTAGGGAACCAAAATTTGAGTTTGGCGAGGGCTTCCTCCATTCTTTTCCTTCTTGAAAGGTTGTTTAGCACAAGGTTTGATAGCTCTATATATAATGGTTTAGGAGAATGAGAGAGAATAAACTAAGGGGAAACTCTAGAATATACTTGCATGATTCCATCAGATGAGAATAAAGATCAACAATACACCTTTTTTTATTTTCTGCTTTTTATTTACTCATTTTTATGAACTTATCTTAACCTAATCTAAATGTGCTAACACTCATTAACCTATTATATATAGAGAATGAAATTTCCAAATACATAGTTACCTTTATTCCTATGATGAAATGAATATGTCGTATTTACAGTTTGAGAATGATGCATGATGCAAATATATACAGATTGAAAACACAAGCTTAATGCATGAAAATCAACAAGAAGAAATGGCATTCTAAATGCAAATGGTTTAAGATACAACACCCTAAATGCATGTTAGCATTAACACATGTTGACACACAGAAGGAAATCACATTGGATGAATGTTGGGATGATTGAAAGGATGGTGCATATTGAATGATATGGAATATAGACATGACATCAGAATGGTATAATAGCACGTACGTGTGAGATGAAGATTACATGGAGTGCACAACAATGTTAATGAAGAAAGGTTAATTTTTAATTTTTTTTATTTTTTTTAAAAAATTTAAAGAAAATTGATTTTCCCACAAATTTTCTTTTCTTTATTTTTTTATGATCTTTTTTTAAATGAGATGCTTTATACAAGAATGAGTTTTACCTCTAAGTGTTAGATAAATATGTATAGTATGGAATGAAAGAAAAAGGATAAAGCACGCTCCTCACGTGTCCTAAGTTAGGTAAAACCCTATGGCAACGTAACCCTAAAGTTATAACTCTAACTTGGTGGTCACTAAACTCATATACAATGCATGGCTTTCAAGGACGGGTCTAGACTCCTCACGAATACAATGGCTCCTAGATTGCCCCCATCTAGAATATAGACAAGGACCTAGTCCATATCTCAACCACAAGTAGGGATAAATCCCTCTCAATATGATTGGTCCATGGTACTGGTAACAATCTGAGTAATGCACCAACAATTACTAAGTGAGCATAAGACACCCCAATAGCAATTGTTGGGATATCTTCTCATCTTAGGCTCATACAGGCTCGGGTATAGAGCCAAAAATCTGTGTGAGGTAAGTGAATGTGGAGTGAGTGCAAGAAGCATATAGAACTTTGAACCTAATAACTACCCTTCCTTCAAGACAAAACAAATAGTAGATATATACAGATATAACAGTCTTCTACCCTAAAGTTGAAGCAAAATATATACATCGGCAAGAGAAAAACATTCAACAAATCAGATATTATACAAAGAAAGAAATATTTACCAAAATCTGAGTAACAATATTTACAAAAATAAAAAAACAAAACAAAACAATAGGGGTCAAATAAATGCTTTCAAAGTTAATCAAATTTGCAAAATTAATTATTACAGGCTTGACTCTCAAATGTCTCCAGTGAAGTTGTCAGCTTTCGCAACCAGGATCGCGACGGGGGGAGGCGAGCCGAATAAGGAAAAATTTTATAAGGTTCAATGAAGTTGCCACCAAAATTTATTTTAAAGGGAAAATTTTAGGAAAATCATTTTAAAAAGAAAATGGTCTTTGGAACCAGATTTGAGTTCGGTAGTCGATTATGCGTAGGGAAGGTATTAACACCCTACGACATCCGTCCTAAGACGGTTACCTTTAATTAATTGTGCAAATTCGGTTAACTTTGAAAAATATTTATTTTAACCCATGAAAAATGACAAATAAATTAAACTATTTTTGTAATTTTTTTTACCTTTTTAATATTTTTGAGTAAATGAAAGAATTTATGTAAGAAAAATGGTTTATTTTTATTATTAAAAAGGAAAAGAATATTTTGGAAAATTCTTTTTTGATATTTCAAATTCTTGATTTTTATGTATTTTTAGAATAATTGAGAAAAATTATTTCAAAAAATGATTGTTCTTTTTTTATTAACAAGGGAAAAACATTTCGAAAATTTATTTTAGCTTGACAGGTCCGGTTCCCACTCCTACGTATCCCCAGGTGCAATGGAGAAATCAAAGCCACATAGTTCTGAAAATTCATTGGTTGATTGATTGATAATTTGTTTTTTGAAAGATTGATCACTTATTTGAAAAGAGGATTGAAAAATATTTTGTCTGTTTTTTATTTTTGAAAGACTTTTGGAAAGAATGATTGATTTAAAAAGGATTGAAAATATCTTGACTTGTTTTTATATTTGAAAGACTTTTGGAAGGAAAAATATTTCAACTTGTTTTTATTTTTGAAAGATTTTTTGAAAGAATGTTTGATCTTTTATTTAAAAAAGGATTTGAAAAATATTTTGAAACTTTTTTATCTTGGAAAGAATTAATCTTTGGAAAAATATTTTTATTTTTTGGGTTTGAGTCTACTTGCGCAGGGTTCAAGTCAAATACTCGGTTTGCTCAATAAATCATTACGATCCAAATAATATTAAAGCCAGTATCCATTGTTCAATTAACCTCATTGGTCGTTGCGTAGACGATTATTTAGGATTTTTTTTTATATTTTTGAGAATAAATTTTAGAAAAGAAATATTTTGACTTTGATCTATATCGTACAGGATTCAAGTCAGCACGCGTCTGCTCAATAAATCCTTTTGGGTTCAAGTCAATATGTGATTGCTCAATAAACCCTCACAATCAAAATATTCTTTAAATTTATTGCTTGTATGGAATTGAAACATTTACAACATGATATTTATATCAAAAAAATATTTACAAACTAAACAAATATTTTACAGATCTACTGCCTGAAATTTTGAATTAAAAACTACAACGCGAAATCTTTAAAACAGAGAAACAAAATATTTACAAACACTTCACATTTTTCCACATTATGAAACAAATATTTACAAGATTATAATTTTTAAATTACTCTATTCATATAAGATGATACAAAATTTAATTTAAGCAAATATTTACAGAACAATTTGAATTGTAAATCAGATCCTTCTTTGTAAGAAAAATAGGGAAACACTAGAAGGGGGTTGGATAGTGTTTCAATGGAAACCCTTTTGATTTCAGAAATTACTTTAAAAAGTTTATGTAAAAACTTCAGATGATGAAAGATCGTCTCAAGTTAGTTACTACCTTCTGAACCTTGGTTCAGACACAAAGACATTTTTGATAAATAGTTTTGTTTGATGTTAAGATTTTTGCTCTTGAAAACTTTTCAAAACCCCTTTGTTAGTTTAAAAACTGAATTGAAAGAGTTTGAGGGAAAGAAAACTCAGCCAAGAATTTATCCTGGTTCACTCACTACCACTTGTGAGCTACGTCCAGTCCCAGGGCAAACCACCACTGGATTTTCACTAATCTTGCAAGATTACAAATATTCTTTTCTATCAAGCCTCTTCAGGCTCTACCACAAGTATTGTTTCTTCCACCAAGCCTCTTCAGGCTCTATCACAAGTATTGTTTCTTCCACCAAGCCTCTTCAGGCTCTCAGACACTTATCCAAGTGTAACCCAAGTATTCTTTCAGACAATAAGCCTCTCCAGGCATGTAACCCAAACTGTTTTAGGATAAAAACAGATAAAGTTCAATCAACTATTTTCAGATGATAGATTGAACTTATTAGAAGTGTACAAGTAACTGAGATTTACTCAGGATAAGCAAATAAGCAAATGTAAAGAAAATATCAGAGTATTTTTGCAGCGTTTACGCAGAGTAAGATTTCTTTGATAACTTTGCTTCACTTCTTTTCTTCAATATGCATGGGCATATTTATAGTCTTCGAAAAAAATGTTGCCCGTTGTCAAATAGCATTAAATGCTCCAGGAGACGTTGAGACACACTCTGTCCAACACGTTCTGAGCAGTCTTAGGTGCAACAGGTCTGTGCACACAATGCTTTTGAGCACGTACAACAGCTTTGCAGACTTTCCTTAAAAATGCTAAACATTTGAACGAGGAGAGAAAGCAGCTCTGATTCTTATGCTGAAAAGGGTTAGACCATTGGGATGAACGTTCTTCTTATATAGTAACGTCTTCACTGGTCAAACCTTAAACTTGATACCTTCAGCCTTCAGATGCAAGGAGTGCTTCAGATGATCTTCAAGTCTTCAGATGATAAACACTCTTCAGATGAAGTTGATCTTTCAGAAGATCTTTTACACAGACAATATGATCTGAAACAGTGCAACATCCTGTGAGAGCATAGTATCATATAAATGCCTTTTATATTTTATATTTGTTGTTCATTAAAACTGAAGAGAGTGAGACTCAAAATATTTTTAATTTCATATATTTAATCCTTTGAAACTCAACAATCTCCCCCCTTTTGATGATGACAAATATAAAATATGATAAAATCTGAAAAAGGTTTTAGTTGAGAAAATTCTCCCCCTTAAATAGATATTTCATCTGAGATGATCATATTCCTTCTGAAATGTTCTCCTTCTAAACCATCCTTTCTCCTTTCTAGTTCTGAAACATTTTCTGAAGTACTTGTTGTATTGCTTTCAGATTTTGTTAGTAGTACCATAGTAAATACTGCATACTGCATAACTACCAATCACATTACTAATCACATCATATTACTGCTCCCCCTTTTGGCATCAATAAAAAGGGTAAGAAACAGACAGATAACACATAGAATGATAACAATCAAAACTTTATGGATTGACATAAATAGTGAAACACAGTCTGAATCATTCTAGACATCATCATGAACTGGGTCTTAAGCTTCCCAAAGCTCTCTCAAGAAATTCTTGCATTGCCAGTCTCTGCTTTTCCAGTTTAGCTACTACAGCCTTTCGGAGATGATTTTGACTAGCTTGAATCTGAGCTTGAGTCTCTAAGATCTGATCTGTTTTCTGCATAAGCTGTTGATTCTTCAGATGAAGTTCCTCATTCTCCTCAACTAAAACACTGACTTCAGCTTCAAGATTCTCTTCAAAGAAAACAAGAGAGATATGCTTGCAGGTGAATCTGAAGTACTAAAAACCAGTAGGAAGGTGATACTGCAAAGGGTCCTTCACTCTGATATGAAATTCAGGGTGAACAAAAGGAAATGCCACCATCCACTCTGAATGAAGATCCCTATCAGACAATGGAAAGCATCCTCTAAAGAAGGTAGCAGTTTCTACTATTGTTGAACCTGCAACCACTTGAGAGTCAGCATCATCCCAACTTGTTCCTGATAAACTCCCTTCCTTCTCAACAAGATTCCAGTGAAAGTCCCACATGGCATTATAAAGTGAATGATCCATGCCTTGGTTGATGAAGATATATTCTGCAAGATTATTCCAGTCTTCCTCAGATAACACTCTTGGAGGTCCAGCACCTTGTGAAACTATCTCACGTCCTTTGTCTTTGATAGAAAATAAGTCAGCATAAGGATACGTAGGTACTATCCTGTCTGGCTGCACCAGAATAGTAGTTGACAACTTTGTATGAATAGGTAGAGGGGGTTTGAAATCTCTGTAGGAACATAGGGAAACACTAGAAGGGGGGTTTGAATAGTGTTTCTGAATATTTTAGAAAGCTTTTCGCAAACAGGTGTTAAAAACTCAATTTTAGACAGTCTCTTAAAGGACTGTCTGAAGTTTTCAGACGGCCAAAAATACTGATGTTAAAAGATGTTTTTGTGCCTTTATAGAATATCAGATTGATTACTCTAACCCCTTGATTAGTATAAAAAGAATTAACAAGAGATAAGGGTAAGAAAACTTAGCCAAGGAATTTATCCTGGTTCACTCACTACCACTGTGAGCTACGTCCAGTCCCAATGCCAACTAGCACTTGGATTTTCTTTTAATCTTTCAAGATTACAAGTATTCTTTTACAGTCAAGCCTCTTCAGGCTCTACAATCAAGTATTCTTTTACAGTCAAGCCTCTTCAGCCTCTACAATCAAGTATTCTTTTACAGTCAAGCCTCTTCAGGCTCTACAATCAAGTATTCTTTTACAGTCAAGCCTCTTCAGGCTCTACAATCAAGTATTCTTTTATCAACCAAGCCTCTCCAGGCTCTAAAATCAAGTATTCTTTTATCAACCAAGCCTCTCCAGGCTCTAAACAGAGTTTACAGAGAAAGGAGTTTAAGCTTTTAAACTATACAAGTTTGAAGCTCAAACAAATACAATGTACAATAAAATTCTGAGGTATGCTCAGGATATACAAATGTGTACAGCGAAATTTTATCAGAGAGTTTTACATAGTAAAAACTTGTAGCGTGATGTTTCTCTTTGGCTTTCTTGTATGTTAATTTTCTCTCTTTTTCTTCTATTTTTTTCTTCCTTTTGATGGTCTTCATAGAGGGGTATTTATACCCAAATTTTAATCCGTTGAAAAACCACCGTTTAGAGATAGCATTAAATGCTATTTAATCCGTTGTGAGACATGCTTCTGAGAGCTCTGATATCTCTGACACGATACAAGGTTTCTCTTGCATTAAGGCTACTACAAATGTTGTTGCAGAGGCTGCGTTGCAGAGATTTCCTCAGTGGTGTATGAAATTCAAAATAACCAGGAAAGGTCTCTGTGTTCCTTGCTATAAACGTGTTTGAAAAGGTACGTGCAGCAGAGGTTCAGAAAAGTCTTCACAAGCTTCAGCAGAGAGTGCCATGTCATAAGTGAGACTTCAGACAGCACTGATACTTCAGACGGGTTGAGCTACTTCAGACAGCTTCAACTCTTCAGACGAGTTCTGCTTCTTCAGACAGCTTCAACACTTAGTCTTTTGTTATGTAGGCTCATAGTGGCTTGCTTGCTGAAATCACAGATAAATCATTAAAACATATATGTATCTATGATAAATATTTTAACTCAAATTTGTTAAGCATTAAAACTTGGGAATTGAGTTGTCTTAAACATCATATTTTCTTTTATGATATTTTTGAGACTCAACATTCTCCCCCTTTTTAATGATGACAAATTTGTTTAAAATACTTAAATCTGAAAGGAGTTTTAAAGATAAAAGTATAGATAGCTCCCCCTCAGATGGTGATCTCTTAAGCTTATTTGATCAAGAATCAGTTTCTTATGTACTCCCCCTGAGTCCTGTAATTACTTCAGATTCAGATTTTGTTAGATTTTAATACTCCCCCTTTTGTCATCAATCAAAAGGGAATATCAGAGTTAAACAGAAACAGAGCAATAAATTCACATAGAACATATAGCATAATGTTAACAATGCACTCATAAAAGGATGAGAAAAACCACTGATTGTATATATGGGAATGTTCAGATAAAGAAACAAACAATCAGACACTTGTCATAAGCATGAAAATAAACAAAAGACAATGGCTAAAGTGAACAGTCTAATCTTCTTCAGCAAGGCCTCAGTGAGAAAGGAAATCAAGTCGTCCTTGGCCTTGTTTATTGCAGCTTCCACTGATGTTTTCAAGTCTTGCTGACCAGATCTGATAAGCTGCTGTTCTTGAAGAATTTGTTCTTGTTGAGCAATCAGATGCTTAGTCTTCTGTTCTTGATCAGCACACTTCTTTTCAAGTTTCTGCACTTTGGACTTCAACTTTAGATTTTCCTCAGCCAAGTCTTGCTCAGATTCATAAAAGATGAGCTGGATGTAGGGGCAAACAAATCTAAGCACTCCAAATCCTGGCTGTAATCTGTAGTCAGATGGGCTGAACACAGGGCAAAAGAAGGTGCCAATAGGATTCAGCAGAACCCAATCTTCATTGAAAGAGTCAGCAGGTGGGGGAAAGTGATCTCTCATATAGTGATATTTGACAGCGATTGTCTTTCCAAGTCCAACACCAGAATCAGCATCAGGACCAGTTGATCCAGAAGAAGATCCAACATCTTCTCTGATCTTCCAGTAAGAGGACCACATCCGATCTTGAAGTAGATGATCCAGCCCTCCTCCTTGATTTGTGATGAATTCTGGTAAAGATTCCCATTCTGATGGACTCATCACTTCAGACAGAGGTGAGTTTTTCTTTGAATAGATTTTAGCTCCTTTGAATGACTCTTCCTGTAGGGGATACCTAGGAACTATTCTATCAGGTTTCACCAAGATTTTAGTGGTTGGCCTGATTGAACAAGTTCTAGGTGGCCTGTAGCCTCTCATCCCAACTCCCTTGTGCAGATCCCTCTGAAACAGCTCAGACTCAGTGTTCAGCTGCCTCACAAAGCTCCATTCATCATTAGACAACCTCAGGGAATCATTTGAGAATGGATTGATGGGAGCCCAAATATATGCAGGAGGGACACCCTTCCTGATCTTGTGTAGTCCACCTGAAGAAGCACTGTATTGATTCCTTACTTCAGCAACAGTTTTCCTGATTAAGCCATGATGCAAGGATACAGCAGGTGCTGTTCTGAAATACTGTAGCTCTTTAGACAGGGTGCTAAACTTGGGCAGTGAGCAGGGATCAGCAAGCACTTGCTCTTCTTCAACAGAGAGCTCTTCTCCCAGAGAAAGTGTAGGATGTGGAGGTGATGAAGGTAAGAGTGGTATTAGGGCAAGGTCATGGGTTTGTGGGGAAGGTAATGTAGGTTTAAAGAGTTGATTCTCTGAAGGTTGTGGTGAGGTAGGTTTAGAGGGTTGGTTTTCTGTTTGTGGAGGTGGTGATGGTTGTGATAGGGGTGAAAATGGTTGTTTTTCAGGTGATAGGGGTTTTGGTGAAGGTTGTGATGAAGGTTGTGTTTGTTTTTCTGGTGAGGAGGGTGGTGAAGGAGTTACATTATCAAATCTCACCTTAATTCTCTTGTAGGGAGGCTTGGTTACCTCAGATTCTTTTGCCTTTGCTTCTTCCTTCTCCCTTTGTGCTTGTTTTTCTTCCCTTTTCCTTTTAAAATATTGTTGAGCTTTAACAAAATTTTGAGACTTCTCAGCTTCATCTTCTGCTATCAGCTGAGAGGCAATACTTCTAGTCACCCTCGGTTCAGGTGCAGTCTGAAGTAGCTTGCTTTTGGTTCTCCTTCTCTGAGGTGCACTTGACCTCTTCCTTTTCTTTGCTCCCTCAGCTATGGTTGCTTGCCTATCATCTTCAGCATATGCCAATTGTGAAGCAATAGCAATAGCTCTAACAGTCTTTTCTTGTTCTGCTTTCTTCTCCAACTCCTCCTGCTCCAAAGCAGTAGCCAATGCTGCCACCTGAATGAGTTCAGGATCAGATGGGCATGCAGCCAATGGCTCAGCTACAACTACATCAGTTTCATCTGCCTCTTGAGCCTGTCCTTCCATTTCAGAAGTAGGCTGTGAAGTCTGTACAGGTTCAGACAGCTGACCCACAATTTCAGATGGCCTTTGTGATGCCTTCTAAACAGGTTCAGACACCTGACTCTGCACAGATGCAGATGCTACCTTAGCAGCACTCCTTACAGGTAGCTTCTTCAATTTTGCCTGAGGAGAGGGTTGTGATGGCTTGAACTCATGCCTCCTTATGTCTCCTCTGAGTTCATTCTCAAGAACCTCCATTATTGTCTGCCTTCTTGCAGCTTTCTCAAGAAGAAGGCTCTCCTTCATGGACGGAGAGGGAGGTCTTGGAGTCAGCTTCACTCCCATGCTCTTGAGGTTTGATTCACCAAACACAGGTTGTGAGAGGCGATCAAAGAGCCTTTCAATGGGAACTTTGAAGTGCAGCAAGATTTTGGTGATGATGGTATTGTGAGGGAAGCTCCCAGCAGAGTCTCTGAGACGCTTCTGCATGTGGTACATTATGATGTTGGGGAGGTTCACCTTCTTCTTCTGCAGTAGGTGAATCAGACAAAATCTTTCCAACTCAGAAACATGGTTTCTGCTTCCATTCTTAGGGAATATAGAGCATCCTAAGATGGCATGCAAAACCCTAGCCTTGTCTGACATATGCTTTGCATCCAAGCTTACTGGTTCAGAGGTGCCATACAGAAACTCTGTGAACTGCTTCTGTCCTCCATTTCTTGCTTCCCAGCCAGGAGTGAACACAGCTCCTTCAGTTCTGACCTCACAGATGTGAGCAATGATATCTTCATCAACGAAGACAGGAACACCACGTACTGTGGCCTTGATGCTAGTGTAGATACCCTGAGGATTGGGTATTCCTCTGGCAGTAGCCCAGAAATCCAGCACACTTTGCTCATGCCACTGTGTCAAGTTGTGATTGAAATACTGAGTCCACCCAGCTGCATCGAACTCAGCAAACAAGTTCATTCCCAGAGATTGAAGATCCTCCAGAGCTACACCCTTAGTTTTCACGATATTGCTTCCAGCAGATTTCTTAGGGGCCATTGGAGAGTTTTTCTAAAGAACTTGAGAGAGAAAAAAAAATTGCTTGTAGAAGAAGGATTCTCAAGAGATGATTACTGATTCGTGAATAGTGAGGTTCTGTGACCCACTAGCTTCCGTATTTATAGATCCATAAAGCAATGATGGCAATTACTGGGTGCGCAAACATAGGAAAACGTGCGAAGTGGAAGAGACAAAGTAAATGGAATTAAACCGTCTCATAAAGCCACGTCATTTGTTTACTTCAGACAAGTGACAGATTTCAGACACCCATATAGATTTCAGACAACCCAAAATTTCAGACAAGTCACTTGTTTCAAACAAGCTGAAATTTCAGATACAATCAGATCACACACACTCAAAATGCATGTATGTTCAGATTATTTCTAATGAACTTAAATCTATCTTCAGTCAGAGGTTTTGTGAATATATCAGCCCATTGATGCTCTGTATCAATAAACTGAATATCAAAAACACCTTTCTGAACATAGTCTCTAATGAAATGATGTTTTATTTCTATATGTTTAGCCCTAGAATGTTGAATGGGATTTTTAGACAAATTAATAGCACTTGTATTATCACACAAAACAGGTATAGCAAATATAGTAATGTTAAAATCTTCTAACTGATACTTCACCCATAACAGCTGTGAGCAACAACTGGCTGCTGAGATGTATTCTGCTTCAGCTGTTGATAAGGCAATTGTGCTTTGCCTTTTGCTTGACCAGCTAACCGTATTTTCTCCAAAGAAATGACATCCACCACTAGTGCTTTTTCTTTCAATTCTGTCTCCAACAAAATCAGCATCACAGTAACCTATTAACCTGCAGTCCTTACTTTTCTTATAGCACAGACCAAGATTAGTAGTACCTTTAAGATATCTGAAAATTCTTTTTACAGCTTTGTAGTGAGTACTCCTTGGTTCAGATTGAAATCTAGCACACAGACATACACTGAACATTATGTCAGGTCTGCTTGCTGTTAGATATAGTAATGATCCAATCATTCCTCTATACAAAGTTTGATTCACTGGTTCTTCCTTCTCATCTTTATTTAAAGATGCAGAGGGATGCATTGGAGTTGGCATGGGTTTGCAATCATGTAAGTTAAACTTCTTAAGCATTTCCTTTGTATATTTTTCTTGATGGATCCATATACAATCAGAATCTTGCTTAATCTGAAGTCCTAAGAAAAATTTTAGTTCACCCATTAAACTCATTTCAAATTCTGATTGCATTAACTCTGAAAACTCCTTGCATAATGAAGAGTTAGTTGAACCAAAGATAATGTCATCAACATATATCTGAACAAGTATAAGATCTTTGTTAGACTGTTTTCTAAAAAGAGTTGTATCCACTTTTCCTCTTTCAAAACCATTTGAGATTAGAAAACTGCTCAATCTGTCATACCAAGCTCTTGGGGCTTGTTTCAGACCATAGAGAGCCTTTTTGAGTTTGAAAACATGTTCAGGAAAAGGAATATCTTCAAAACCAGGGGGTTGTCTAACAAAGACTTCTTCTTCAATGAGACTATTGAGAAAGGCACTTTTAACATCCATTTGATATAGCTTGATGCCATTATTTACAGCATAAGATAAAAGAATTCTAATTGCTTCTAACCTGGCTATTGGAGCAAAGGTTTCAGTGAAATCAATACCTTCTTGCTGGTTGTATCCTTGAGCAACTAATCTTGCCTTGTTTCTGACTACCTTGCCTTCTTCAGACAACTTGTTTCTGAACACCCATTTGGTTCTAATAATAGTTTTCCCATGGGGTTTAGGAACAAGGGTCCAGACATCACTCCTAGCAAACTGATTCAGCTCTTCTTGCATGGCTAGGATCCACCCTTCATCATGCAGAGCTTCATCAATGTTCCTTGGCTCTATTTCAGATAGGAGAGCAAGAGTATTCAGAATCTTGAATTTTGATCTTGTCTTAACTCCTTCTGAAGTGCTGCCAATGATTTGCTCTTTAGGATGATGTGATTTGTATTTCCAGTCAGGTTTCTGAAGAGGTATTACATCTGTTTGTTTTGTTTGAGACTCAACATTTATCTGAAGAGGTTTAGTAACAGTAGGTACTTCAGACAGCTGCTCATCCTTCAAGCTGTTGTGGTCATTCAGCTCCATTCCTGCAAAATCATCCTCTAGATCTGATAGTTCCCTATCAGTCTCTTTGTTATCATTGAATTTCACATGAATAGTTTCTCCAACAGTTTAAGTTCTAGAGTTATACACTCTATAGGCTTTAGATGTTTCAGAATATCCAATGAAAAATCCTTTATCAGACTTTGCATCAAATTTTCCAAGATCATCCTTGGTGTTGAGTATAAAACATTCACATCCAAAGGTGTGGAAATATGATATATTGGTTTTTCTTCCTTTCCACAGTTCATAGGCAGTCTTTTTCATAATTGGTCTTACCAATATTCTGTTTTGAAGGTAACATGCTGTGCTAACAGCTTCTGCCCAGAAGGTTCTTGGTAAGCTGCATGAGTTGAGCATGGTCCTTGCCATCTCTTGCAAACTTCTGTTCTTTCTCTCAACAACCCCATTCTGTTGAGGTGTTCTAGCCACAGAGAAATTGTGTGAGATCCCATTCTCATCACAGAACATTAGAAAGTTTGCATTCTCAAACTCTCCACCATGATCACTTCTGATAACAGAAATACAGAATCCTTTCTCATTCTGTACCTTCTTGCAGAATACTGTGAAATTCTTAAAAGTCTCATCCTTGCTTCTTAGGAATAACACCCAAGTAAATCTAGAATAGTCATCAAAAATGACCAAACCATATTTCTTACCATTAAGACTTTCTGTTCTAATAGGACCAAACAAGTCAATGTGCAAAAGTTCTAGTGGTCTGCTAGTTGAAACAACATCTTTACTCTTAAAAGAGTGTCTTGTTTGTTTCCCTTTTAGACAGCTTTCACATAAAATGTCAGATTTGTATGAAAGCTTGGGCAATCCTTTAACAAGATTGTGTTTTGCTAATTTTGAGATTAATCTCAAGCTGGCATGCCCAAGTCTTTGATGCCAAATCTGTTTTTCATCTTCAACAGAAATGAAACACTTTACATTTTGACTTGCTAGATCCTCTAGATCAATTTTGTACACATTGCTGTGTCTCTTAGCAGTAAAGAGGATTTGCTCAGAGGAGTCTTTGACTATGCATCCTTCCTTAGTAAAGGATACCACATAACCACTGTCACATAATTGACTTATGCTCAGTAAATTATGTTGTAGTCCTTCCACAAGGAATACATTTTTAATAAGGGATGAAGGAGATATACCTACAGTCCCTATTCCAATGATCTTCCCTTGCTGATTTCCACCAAAGGTGACCATTCCACCAGCTCTAGGTCTAAGGTTTTGGAACAAAGACCTTTCTCATGTCATGTGTCGTGAGCACCCACTGTCCAGGTACCATTTATGGGGTCTCCTTTGTCCTGTTAAACACATCTCAGCTTCAGAGCTGTCTGAAGATGGTAGACTAGCCATGAGACACAGATTTGCCTCTTCTAAAGTGTCTTCTTCTTCTTCTGAGGTTGATTCATCAAGGTCTTCCCATGTTGCCATGAGACATTTCTTCTTTTTGAAAAACTTTTTCTTCTTGAAGTTGTTTTTCTTCAGTCTTGGGCAATCAGCCTTCATATGTCCTGGTTGCTTACATTCAAAGCAAATAATTTTATCAGAGTTAGACTCTTTACCTGTCTTACCTGATTTGGATGATGAAGGTTGGTTCTTTCTGAACTTTCCTCTGTTCTGCAACATTCTCTTGATCTTTCTGCTTAAAAGAGCAAGATCGTTTTCATCTTCTGAGCTGTCTTCAGAATCTTCATCTGCTTCTGAAGTTTCCTCAGCTTGCATAGCCTTCATGCTGCTATGCCTAGATTGTTTGGCCTTGGAGTTTAGAGCTAGAGACTTCTTCTTGTTGTCATCTTCTCCAAGCTCAAGTTCATGGACTTTGAGAGATCCCAACAGTTCTTCCATTCTCAGAGAGTTCAAATCTCTTGCCTCTTGAATGGCAGTGACTTTGGGTCTCCAGGACTTAGGTAGACTTCTTAGAATTTTCCTGTTGTTGTCTCCAATTTCATAGGTTCTTCCTAAGGATCTGAGTCCATTGGTTATGGTCTGAAACCTCCCAAACATTTGGTCAATATTTTCAGTTTCTTCCATTTTAAACATCTCATAATGGTGTATAAACATGCTGATTTTGGATTGCTTGACAGTTTCAGTTCCTTCATGGGCTGCTACAAGAGTATCCCAAATCTCCTTGGCAGAAGTGCATCCATGGACCTTCTCATATTCTGATTTATTCAAGGAACATATCAGATAGAGTTTGGCTTTAGCGTTCATCTGGACTCTAGTCTTCTGCTCCAAGGTCCATTCAGTCTTAGGTATAGGCAGACCATTTTACATAGGCACATAGTCTCCATCAGTGACCACATCCCAAACATCAATGTTGTTGCTTTCAATGAACAACTTCATACGATCTCTCCAGTAGTGGTAATCCACTCCATTGAATGCTGGGGGTCTTGTGATAGAGGCTCCTTCTGTGATGTATTGCCTGTTGCTGTTAGAAGCTTCCATTTGGATCTTTCAGTCCTCAGTCACTTGTTAGGTGCTTCAACCCTGAGTAGAGCTCTGGTACCAACTGTAGGAACACAGGGAAACACTAGAAGGGGGGTTGAATAGTGTTTCTGAATATTTTAGAAAGCTTTTCGCAAACAGGTGTTAAAAACTCAATTTCAGACAGTCTCTTAAAGGACTGTCTGAAGTTTTCAGACGGCCAAAAATACTGATGTTAAAAGATGTTTTTGTGCCTTTATAGAATATCAGATTGATTACTCTAACCCCTTGATTAGTATAAAAAGAATTAACAAGAGATAAGGGTAAGAAAACTTAGCCAAGGAATTTATCCTGGTTCACTCACTACCACTGTGAGCTACGTCCAGTCCCAATGCCAACTAGCACTTGGATTTTCTTTTAATCTTTCAAGATTACAAGTATTCTTTTACAGTCAAGCCTCTTCAGGCTCTACAATCAAGTATTCTTTTACAGTCAAGCCTCTTCAGGCTCTACAATCAAGTATTCTTTTATCAACCAAGCCTCTCCAGGCTCTAAAATCAAGTATTCTTTTATCAACCAAGCCTCTCCAGGCTCTAAACAGAGTTTACAGAGAAAGGAGTTTAAGCTTTTAAACTATACAAGTTTGAAGCTCAAACAAATACAATGTACAATAAAATTCTGAGGTATGCTCAGGATATACAAATGTGTACAGCGAAATTTTATCAGAGAGTTTTTACAGAGTAAAAACTTGTAGCGTGATGTTTCTCTTTGGCTTTCTTGTATGTTAATTTTCTCTCTTTTTCTTCTATTTTTTTCTTCCTTTTGATGGTCTTCATAGAGGGGTATTTATACCCAAATTTTAATCCGTTGAAAAACCACCGTTTAGAGATAGCATTAAATGTTATTTAATCCGTTGTGAGACATGCTTCTGAGAGCTCTGATATCTCTGACACGATACAAGGTTTCTCTTGCATTAAGGCTGCTACAAATGTTGTTGCAGAGGCTGCGTTGCAGAGATTTCCTCAGTGGTGTATGAAATTCAAAATCACCAGGAAAGGTCTCTGTGTTCCTTGCTATAAACGTGTTTGAAAAGGTACGTGCAGCAGAGGTTCAGAAAAGTCTTCACAAGCTTCAGCAGAGAGTGCCACGTCATAAGTGAGACTTCAGACAGCACTGATACTTCAGACGGGTTGAGCTACTTCAGACAGCTTCAACTCTTCAGACGAGTTCTGCTTCTTCAGACAGCTTCAACACTTAGTCTTTTGTTATGTAGGCTCATAGTGGCTTGCTTGCTGAAATCACAGATAAATCATTAAAACATATATGTATCTATGATAAATATTTTAACTCAAATTTGTTAAGCATTAAAACTTGGGAATTGAGTTGTCTTAAACATCATATTTTCTTTTATGATATTTTTGAGACTCAACAATCTCTACAGCCAAAGGATCTGGAACAACTTTGATCAATTAGTTCAGCTTCAAGACACTGCATTCTGACAGCGATCCACTCATCAAGAGATAGATTGAGTTGATCCTGTGAGAAAGGATCCAAAGCTTTCCACTTATTGCAAGGAGTGATGACTCCATATCGGATCTTCTTAAGAGCGTCTGAGAGACCACCTCCCCCTGAGCTGAGCATCCTCCTTTGTCTTGCTTATGAGGAAGTTTCCAGCAAAAACCTCGATGGTGGGTGAGAAAACAATGGTGCAGCTTCCTTGAAGAATAGAAATTCTTCATATAAGTTTGGGAACTTTGGTACTCTGATTCGTATAGAGGTGAGCATATTGTAGAATCTATGAGGCACTTCAGCAGCCCACTTCAAGTGTTCATTGCTGCAAATAGGTAGAGCTAGATCATAGGTAGGCTGCCTTGACAGGTTCCTTTCTTTTTCTTTCAGCAGAATACTAACAGGAAGATTTCCACCAAACCAGATGCAGTCTGGTTCGACATCTAAATCAAGTTCAAAGTAACCTGACAGATAGGAAGAAGATGGTGAAGGTGGGGGTACTTCTCTTGGTGTGCTGATAGCTTTAGGTGGAGGAGGGGCTTCATTTTCTGAGGATGAGACATTTCCAAATAGAACCCTAGGTCTCTTAACACGAGCCGTAGAGCCTTCAGTAGCTGGCTTCTTCTGCCTCAGTTCCTCCAACTTCTTCTTTCTTTGAGCTTCAGCAACCTTCTGAAACTCGACAGCATCTTCTTGTTGGATGCTTTTACTTCTAGTCAACCTCTGAGGGGCATAAGTAGCAGGAGACAACAGTCTTCTCCTTTGATTTCTTCTAGTCTTAGCACTGGCTCTTCTTCTTTTTAGCCTGTTGGCTTGCTGAAGCCTTTCATCTTCAAGAACGGCTTGTTGAGCTGCAACAGCAAGAGCATAGTCTTGCCTTTCTTGTTCTTTCTTCTGCTTTCTTTCTGCTTCTTCATTCTCTGCGACCACTTGTCTGATGTCAGCTTCAGGAAGACTCGTAGAAAGAGGGATGGATTTGACAGGCTCAGTTGAATCATCTAATGCAACTGAGATTGGTTCAGACTCTAGACTATTGTTGTCCTCTACCTGTCCTCCCGAGTTGAGAGTAGGCTGAGTAGCAAAAGCTAGGTTCTCAGTAACCTGACCCAGAATCTCAGAAGTATGTGCAGACAGACTCTGAGCAGGTTCATATTGTCTGAACTGAACTTCTCCTTTTGGTTATTCTTTCTTCTGAAGCAACTTTGTTCTTTTCTTCTTCAGAACTTTAGTGGGAGTCTGAGCAGACACGAACTTGTCTTTGTGAGTGTCACCTTGCAACTCCTCCTCCAGAATCTCTAAAGGACTTTTCCCAGTTCTGCTAGCCTTGGTTTGAACAGCTTCTTCTAGTAGAGTCCTTTATGGTGAGGGCTTCTTCACAGCAATCCCCATCCTCTTGATGTTGGTCAAGGAGAAGAGAGCAGGACCTTTGTGGTCATACACTCTTTCAATGGGAACATTGAACTTCAGCAGAATCTTTGTGATAAGAGTGGTAGGAGTGTAGCTTGAGGCAGAATCATTTAACCTTTTCAGCATATTGTAGAGGATGATCTTGGGTAGATTAAGAGGCTTTTTGTCCAAAAGATGGATTATGCAGAATCTTTCTAGCTCAGACACATGATTCTTACTTCCATAGTTGGGAAAAATACAGCACCCCAAGATGGCATGAAGAATCCTTGCCTTAGGATGCATGTAAGAGCTTCTCAGATCACCTGAGTCTTTAATCCCGTACAACTTCTGGGTAAATCTCTTAACTCCACCATTCTTTACTTCCCATTCTGAAATGAACATATCTCCAGTATTGGGAACACCAGTTACAACAGCAATGGTGTCAACATCTATAATGATTTTTATACCCATCACCTTAGTTTCAAAACTTTGATACCTTCCATCCTGGGAAGAAGTAATTCGAGAATTTTTCCAGAAGTCCACTACACTCTGTTCATACCATGCACAGTCAATGGCAGAGAAGAAATTAATCCAGCCACATGCTTCGAAGGTGTCAGTGAGATCATTGCCACCCGCTTGGAGCATCTCCAGGTCTACAGTCCTAGAAGGAACAATCTGACTTCCAGCCGATTTCTTGGAAGCCATTGTTATGAACTAAGAAGGAGATGAAGAATACAAAGAAGACTCAAGGAACTTAGGGCACAGGGAAGGCAGCAGTTTGCACGTGGAGAGAGAGAGAGAGAGCAGTAGCCAGTAACAGTAGCAATCACGTCTCTTAAATAGTCGTCACACATAGTAATGATGACAGTTGAAGTTTCAGAGATCATGCAAACATGCTTAGAGTAGTTACTCAAAGAAGAAGACCAAACGTTTCAGCTTGCCACGTCATCAGACTGAGTTGCTTCACACATACATGCTATTCAGACAATCATGCATGTTCAGATGCAACAACTTCAGATGCATGTTTAGATGCAACAATTATTTTTCAAATAAAGCCAAGATATTCAGATTATTTCTTATGAACTTAAATCTATCTTCAGTCAGGGCTTTTGTGAATATATCTGCCCATTGATGCTCAGTATCAATGAACTTTATATCAAAAACTCCTTTATGAACATAGTCTCTAATAAAATGATGCTTGATTTTTATATGCTTTGCCCTAGAATGTTGAATGGGATTCTTGGATAAATTAATTGCACTTGTGTTATCACACATTACAGGTATAGAAGACACATTAATGTTAAAATCCTCTAACTGATATTTTACCCATAGCAGTTGTGAACAACAACTGGCTGCAGCAATATATTCAGCTTCTGCTGTGGAAAGAGCAATGGTGCTTTGCCTTTTGCTGGACCAGCTGATCATGTTGTTACCAATGAAATGACAACCTCCACTTGTTGATTTCCTCTCAATTCTATCTCCAGCAAAATCAGCATCACAAAATCCAACTAACCTGCAATCCTTACTTCTCTTATAGCAAAGACCAAGATTAGTAGTACCATTTAAATATCTGAAAATTCTTTTTACAGCTTTATAATGAGTAATTCTTGGATCAGATTGAAATCTGGCACAAAGACAAACACTGAACATAATGTCAGGTCTGCTTGCTGTCAGATACAATAATGAACCAATCATTCCTCTATACAAAGTTTGATTTACTGGTTCTTCTCCTTCATCTTTGTTTAAAACAACAGAAGGATGCATGGGAGTAGTCATGAACTTGCAATCACTCATATTGAATTTCTTAAGCATTTCTTTTGTATATTTTTCTTGATGGATCCATATACAATCAGATTGTTGCTTAATCTGAAGTCCTCGGAAGAACTTAAGTTCCCCCATCATGCTCATCTCGAATTCAGATTGCATAAGTTCAGAAAATTCCTTGCATAATGAAGAATCAGTAGAACCAAATATAATGTCATCCACATATATCTGACAAGAATGAAGTCTTTTTTGGACATTTTCCTGAAAAGAGTTGTATCTAATTTTCCTCTTTGAAAACCATTTTTGATTAAAAAGTTGCTCAATCTGTCATACCAAGCTCTTGGGGCTTGTTTCAGACCATAAAGAGCCTTTTTCAGTTTGAAAACATGTTCTGGAAAAGTAGTGTCTTCAAAACCTGGTGGTTGTCTAACATATACCTCTTCCTCAATAAATCCATTGAGAAAGGCACTCTTAACATCCATCTGATATAAGGTGATGCCATTATTTACTGCATAAGCCAGTAAAATTCTAATGGCTTCAAGCCTTGCTACAGGAGCAAAAGTTTCAGTGAAATCAATACCTTCTTGCTGATTATAACCCTGAGCAACAAGTCTTGCTTTGTTTCTGACTACTTTTCCTTCTTTCGATAACTTGTTTCTAAACACCCATTTGGTTCCTATTATAGTTTTCCCATGGGGTTTAGGTACAAGTGTCCATACATCACTCCTAGCAAATTGATTCAGCTCTTCTTGCATGGCTAGGATCCAACCTTCATCATGCAGAGCCTCTTCAATATTTTTAGGTTCAATCTCAGAGAGAAGTGCAAGATTATTCAAGCTTCTAAATCTTGATCTTGTTTTTACTCCTTCTGAGGTGTCACCTATAATTTGCTTTCTTGGATGATGAGTTCTGCATCTCCAATCGCGATTGTGAGAGGGTACACACTTTGTCTGAGACTCAACAATGTTGGTCTGAGAATGTTCAGCTTCAGATACAAGTTCAGACTTTTGTTCAGAAGGTTCTTCAGACTTTAGTTCCGGATTCAGCTTCATTCCTGCAAAATCCTCTTCAAGATCTGATAGTTCCCTATCAGTCTCTTTAAAATCATTAAATCTTACATGGATAGATTCTTCTACTGTTAAGGTTCTTGAGTTATACACTCTGTAAACCTTAGAAGATTCAAAATATCCAATAAAGAAACCTTTGTCAGACTTAGCATCAAATTTTCCTAAATCATCTTTTGTGTTGAGTATGAAACACTCACATCCAAAGATATGGAAGTAGGAAATGTTGGGTTTTCTTCCTTTCCACAATTCATATGGGGTTCTTTTGAGAATTAGTCTTACCAAAATTCTGTTCTAAATGTAACATGTTGTGTAACAGCTTCTGCCCAAAAGGATCTAGGTAGATTGCTTGAAATAAGCATGGTTCTTCCCATCTCTTGCAAGCTTCTGTTCTTTCTCTCAACAACCCCATTTTGCTGAGGTGTTCTAGCCACAGAGAAATTGTGTGAGATCCCATTCTCATCACAGAACAGTCTGAAGCTTGAGTTTTCAAACTCTCCACCATGATCACTTCTAATAGCAGATATGCAGATTCCTTTTTCATTCTGCACCTTCTTACAAAATTTTGTGAAATTCTCAAAGGTTTCCTCTTTGCTTCTTAGGAATATAACCCATGTGAATCTTGTATAGTCATCAATAATGACCAATCCATATTTCTTTTTGCTAAGACTCTCTGTTCTAGTGGGTCCAAACAAATCCATGTGAAGTAGTTCTAAAGGTCTGCTGGTTGAAACAACATTTTTACTCTTAAAAGAGTGTCTTGTTTGTTTCCCTTTCAGACTATTTTCACATAAAATATCAGATTTGAATGAGAGCTTGGGCAAGCCTTTAACTAAGTTATGTTTAGTTAGCTTTGAGATCAATCTCAGGCTAGCATGCCCAAGTTTCTAATGCCAAATCTATTTTTCATCTTCGATGGAAACAAAACACTTCACATTCTGATTAGCAAGTTCCTCTAGATCAACTTTGTACACATTATTATGTCTCTTAGCAGAGAAGAGGATACGATCTGAAGTATCCTTGACTATATATCCTTCTTTAGTGAAAGACACAACTGTAACATAATTGGCTTATGCTTAGAAGATTGTGTTGTAGTCCTTCACCAGAAGAACATTTTTAATGAGGGATAGAGGAGTCATACCTACAGTCCCAATACCAGTGATCTTCCCTTGCTGATTTCCACCAAAGGTGACCACTCCACCTGCCTTGGGTCTAAGGCTTTGGAACAAACACCTTTCTCCCGTCATGTGTCGCGAGCACCCACTGTCCAGGTACCATTTGTGGAGTTTCTTTTGTCCTATTAAACACATCTGCAACAGGAACAATCAAATTCTTAGGTGCTCATACCTTCTTGGGTCCTTTTTTGTAGCTTTGGGTCTTATTTTCCTTTTGTGTCTACACTAAGACTCAACGTGTCTAGGCTTTCCATAGTTAAAACACCCATTACCTTTCTTAGGTCCTTTATCGGGCATATTAAATATAAAAGATTCAGATGAAGATGTGTCTGAATAACTTAAGCCACTCTTGTCAAGGGAATGCCTCTGAGAGCCCAATAATTTATTCAGATTATTAGTTCCTTTGACAAACTTGGCTAGATCCAAAGTTAATTATCTAACCTTGTTTTTGAGCTTTTTGTTCTCCTTAACAAGATTATCAGAACTACTTGGATCTTTCTGTAGTAGCTTTTCTTTGAGAGCAAGATTTTCTTTTTGTAAATTTTCATTTTCTAAAGCAGCTTCTGTAAAGGCTCTTGAAAGTTCCTTGAACTCATTTAATAACTCTCTGCTACTTTCAATAAGGTCATCATACTGATCTTGTAAAGTTTGAGGAATTACCTCAGAGTCTGAACTATCTGAAGATGGTAGACTTGCCATCAGACAGAGGTTAGCTTCTTCTGAAGTGTCCTCCTCCTCCTCTGAAGTGGAATCATCCAAGTCTTCCCATGTAGCCATCAATCCTTTCTTTTTCTTGAAAAACTTCTTCTTCTGAAAGGCTGGCTTCCTTAACTTGGGACAATCCGTCTTCATGTGACCTGGCTGTTTGCACTCAAAACAGGTAATTATGTCAGTGATAATAAATTCTTTACCAGATTTACCTTGTTTGACATTAGAAGGTTGAGATCTTCTGTATCTTCCTTTTCTTTGTAGCATTTTCTTAATCTTCTTGCTGAGAAAAGCAAGATTATCATCTTCTGAACAGTCTTCAGACTCAGTATCACCCTCTGAATTGTCCTCTGCTTGCATGGCTTTCATGCTACCATGCCTAGACTGTCTGGCCTTGCAGTTAAATGCCAGTGATTTCTTCTTAGTGTCATCCTCCCCAAGTTCAAGCTTATGGACTTTGAGAGAGCCCAGTAGTTCCTCTATTCTAAGAAAATTTAAATCTTTGGCTTCTTGAATGGCAGTAACCTTGGGTCTCCAGGACTTTGGTAAACTTCTTAGAATCTTTCGAATGTTATCTCCAGATTCAAAGATTCTTCCGAATGACCTGAGTCCATTGGTTATCGTCTGAAACCTCCCAAACATTTGGTATATAGTTTCAGATTCTTCCATCTTGAACATCTCATACTGATGTACAAGCATGCTGATCTTGGATTGCTTCACAGTCTCTGTCCCTTCATGGGCTGCTGCAAGCGTATCCCAGATCTCCTTGGCAGATGAACAACCATGAACCTTCTCATATTCTGACTTGTTCAAGGAACATATCAGATAGAGTTTGGCCTTGGCATTTAATTGAACTTGAGCCTTCTGCTCCAAGGTCCATTCAGCCTTAGGTATGGGCACTCCAGCATGCATGGGCACGTAGTCTCCATCAGTAACCACATCCCAGACATCAATGTTGTTGCTTTGAATAAACAACTTCACACGATTCCTCCAATAGTGGTAATCCACTCCATTGAATGTTGAGGGTCTCGTGATGGAGGCTCCTTCAATGATATACTGTCCGTTGCTGGTAGAAGTTTCCATTGGATCTCTGTCCTCCGCACTGATTAGGTGCTAACCCCGAGGATAAGTTCTGATACCAACTGTAAGAAAAATAGGGAAACACTAGAAGGGGGTTGAATAGTGTTTCAATGGAAACCTTTTTGATTTCAGAAATTACTTTAAAAATTTTATGTAAAAACTTCAAATGATGAAAGATCGTCTGAAGTTAGTTACTACCTTCTGAACCTTGGTTCAGACACAAAGACAGTTTTGATAAATAGTTTTGTTTGATGTTAAGATTTTTGCTCTTGAAAACTTTTCAAAACCCCTTTGTTAGTTTAAAAACTGAATTGAAAGAGTTTGAGGGAAAGAAAACTCAGCCAAGAATTTATCCTGGTTCACTCACTACCACTTGTGAGCTATGTCCAGTCCCAGGGCAAACCACCACTGGATTTCCACTAATCTTGCAAGATTACAAATATTCTTTTCTATCAAGCCTCTTCAGGCTCTACCACAAGTATTGTTTCTTCCACCAAGCCTCTTCAGGCTCTATCACAAGTATTGTTTCTTCCACCAAGCCTCTTCAGGCTCTATCACAAGTATTGTTTCTTCCACCAAGCCTCTTCAGGCTCTCAGACACTTATCCAAGCGTGACCCAAGTATTCTTTCAGACAATAAGCCTCTCCAGGCTTATAACCCAAACTATTTTAGGATAAAAATAGATAAAGTTCAATCAACTATTTTCAGATGATACATTGAACTTATCAGAAATGTACAAGTAACTGAGATTTACTCAGGATAAGCAAATAAGCAAATGTAAAGATAATATCAGAGTATTTTTGCAGCGTTTACGCAGAATAAGATTTTTTTGATAACTTTGCTTCACTTCTTTTCTTCAATCTGCATGGGCATATTTAAAGTCTTCGAAAAAAATGTTACCCGTTGTCAAATAGCATTAAATGCTTCAGGAGACGTTGAGACACACTCTGTCCAACACGTTCTGAGCAATCTTAGGTGCAGCAGGTCTGTGCACACAATGCTTTTGAGCAGGTACAGCAGCTTTGCAGACTTCCTTAAAAATGCTAAACATTTGAACGAGGAGAGAAAACAGCTCTGATTCTTATGCTGAAAAGGGTTAGACCATTGGGATGAACGTTCTTCTTACATAGTAATGTCTTCACGGGTCAAACCATAAACTTGATACCTTCAACCTTCAGATGCAAGGTGTAACGCCCGCGTTTTACCGTTTTTGCCATTTTTGTCGTTTTTGCTGGTTTGAGTGTTTTATTGGATTTTGAGTGATTCAAATTATTTTTAATCATCAAAATTCATATTTTTGGATTCAGAATTTAATTTCCTATTTTTAGGATTTTTTTTGGAATTTTTGGGTTTTTTTGTGAAAAATGACCTTTTTGCCCTTCCTGTCCCTTGACCCGGGCCCGAATACTCTTGATCCGGGCCAGAAAAATTGCACAAGCCTTCCTTTCTATCCTTAAAGACCGTGCAACCAGCCTTGATGCATGGGAGACACTTGTCTTCCCATCTCTTCCATTCCACCAATAGCTTGAAAAGGTGAGTATGTCATATAAAAAGCTTTTTTTATCCTTTTTCATTCATTTTTGTTGCATGCAAACAAGGAGAACTTTCCTTTTCTCTCATCTTCTCTCTTCCTTGGCCGCGGCTTCCTCACCCTTTCTCTCCCAAAATCTTCATTCTCTCCATAAACACCAACCAAGTTTAGGTTCCAGTTTTGAACCTAAGCTTAAAAATACTTACTTTCTAGCCATAAAACACTTGTTGGAGACCAAAAGGAGGACCTTTGAGGGGCTGTCTTTGGCTGTTCTTGGAGCTGTTTTCTGCACTTTTTCTTGTAGAAATTCTTAGGTAAAGGGGGGGAGAACTTGAACTCTAGTAGGCCTTGTAACTAGAGTCAAGGATTTACCCTTAAATCCTTGTCTTTTCTCTTGTTTTTCCTTGAAAAGAATCAATTTTTTTCACTTATTTTGAGATTGGATTTTTGGAACTTTGAGCTGGGTTGTTATTGATGGTTGCATGTTTATTTTAGTGCTTGAAACATGTTTGTTTGATGGATTTAGATGCATGCAAGTCAAGAAAAATTTTGTTGAAAATCTCTCTCTTTTCCTCTTATTACTCTCGGCCTTGAGAGGAAAAAGGGGCTGCATGTGTTCTAAATTCACTTTGATGAATGGAATGTGTTTGTATGTTAAATCTATGCACATGCATGAGATTGGGTGAATTTACACAATTGTTTGATGATTGATTTTGTGAAAAATTGGTGTTTTGAGCTTGAAATTGGAGACTATGAACTCAAAATGCATGTGGATGATCTTGGGTGATTTCTTTGTGATATTTGTTGTTTTGGAATGTGGGTCATGATTGTATGAGAGTTTGGTAAAATTTGGATGTGGGAGAAAGTTGAAGTTTTGGATGAACATTCAAGGTTGTTCTTGATGTTCATGAGTGTTCTTGATGAAACTCATCAAAAATGTCCTTTTGATCCTAAAAAGATCAAAAGGATGTTTAAAACATGTTTTTGGGCTAAATTGGCCCAAAAGGACTAAAGAATGGGCTCTCATGGGTCCAATAACCTTTAGGCTTTTGTTTAGTTCCAAAGCCTTCAAAAAGAAAGTCAAAACTCAATTTAAAAGACAACTAAAAATAATTCATGGGCTTAGGCTTAGATTAGGGTTGAACTTCAACACTAATCTAAGTTGTGAAAATTAAACTTAGGATTAATTAGTAGACTTAACTAATTTAATCACCTAAGTTGATTAGCCTAAATTACTTAAGTTAATTAATAATTAATTAAGTCTAAAGATAATTAATATTAATATAAGTGTTAATTAAGTAATTAATCTCTAACGACGGTCAAAAACTAATTAATTATAATTTAACCTTAATCAAGCATAATTAAAAACCCTAATCCAAGATTAAGGAAGAGATTAAGGGATAATTAGAAATTAATTAGGATCTTAAGTAAGGATTAAGACTTAATTAAAGAAGGAAAGATTAATTGAAATTTGATTAATGAAGACTAGTTATGATTAAAGGTTAAGCCTAATCTTAATTAGTCATACAAATAAAATTAGAATTAGTAATGCCTTTCATAAGACATATCCATAAGCCTTAGTAAATTGTAGGACTTAAGTGAATATGATTATCAATAAAGCTAGCACAAGCTACCTTAAAAGATTATAACCAATATCTTCTCTCTACATAAAACTTGAGAAGCTTGGCAAGAGAGCGTGAATTGGTTTCCTTAAAAGAAAGACCTTGAATCTACGAGGTTGCACCACGGTAAAGTGGTGACGTAAAAAGATTCAATGGGCTTGTCTGTAAGGATGTAATATTGTAAGTGTTTGCGGTGTGACATACATCATGTGCATCAATAATGATTAAGGTTTAAAAGCCTTACGACCTATATGGCAATACCACTCTAGTACAGTGTGAAACTGGATGGGACGGGTGCACTGGGTTTTGCAAAGAACACCAGCGGTCCGGTAAAGGAGACCAGCCCTGAGGATAAGTCGGGTCCCGAAATGGCACAAGTGACGTAGGCTCGCCCCCTACTGTCGTGTAAGCGGGGTACAGGCTTGACTATCCTGTCGCTCTCAAGTTTTCATAATCAGTGAGTTTGTCTGGAAGTCGGAAAATCGTCTTGGCCAGAGATTGAGCAATGCTCTTCGTACTATTTGCTAGTACAGACTATACTCCTGATATATTGTACATATATGGTCGAGCAGTTGTTGTGTGCTCTGCTTTTGGTGATGTTTTCCCGGGCCCTCATGCATTAGTCATATGCACCATGATAATATAAACTGCATTCTTGTGATTGAGGTTGTGTGGATGTTCTATGAATGCTCTAGTTACTGTATTCAACTTGATATGAGTTCATGTGATGTTCTCACCCTTCCTTTTTTGCTTCTGTTATTTCCTGTCGTCGTACTTCTTCGCCACGTCGACAGTTGGTATTGGAGAGATTCAGGATGTCCACTATGAGGATCACGTTGAGGTGGGAGCCACGAGGCCAGTGGCGGATTAACGACGTCCCTAGGCGATGTGTTTTCACGGGGGAGGTGCGCGTTACCATTTCTCATCCCAGCCTTCCCCTGGTACCGGAGATAGATTTCACAGTGCCGGTGATCCTTGAGTTTGAGACTCCACCCAGACTTCGTCGCTACACTACTTTTCTCAACCGTCGTCATCGCCCCTCCCCATCAGCATCATCACAGTCCTCACGGATGGCGACCATGGACGAGCCAGATTCCGCTCGTTACTCTCCCGGTCCAGAGGTGTCACCTCCACAGCCCGGATATCCTGACGCATTTGGCCGTTCCCGTCCGAGTGAGCCAGACATTATCGTGATTGATGACACTACATCTGAGGAGGAGCACCCAGAGGAAGACCCGAAGGATGACTCTGAGGATGAGGAGCCGGAAGAGGATTCTTCCAGTGATGACCCCTCAGATGACTTTGGGATGATCAACCTCGGAGGTACTGGTGGGAGGAGTTGTGGGTGGATTCCTGCTGAGACGGATGATGATGAGTAGGATAGCGTAACTGGGGTTGTCACGAGTCTAGTTAGTAGCAGCTCTGATTTAGTGGCCTTTTGTTTTGTTTCGTTTTGGCTGAGTTCTTATTTATTATAGTCTACTACTAGAACTCTTGTTTTGTATGGTGGTATTGTTTACTCCGGGATTACTTTGACACTATGGTTCTGTATATATCTTATGATGTTTCCTTCCCATGATCCCCTTTATATCTGCGTGTATGTTGTGTATGTATGCGGAGTGATTGAATCGTCTAGATGGTTTTAGAAAATGAATTTCAGACTTAAGGAAAGGACATTTTCATGAATACTTAAAATGGAATTAGAATGCGATTAGTTGATGATGATCAATCTCCTTTTCAAAAAAAAAAATATTTTCGTATTTTCTAAGTTTTAAAACAGTAAATTCGACGGTTACGTTTTGCAATGTGATATTCTTAGCGGTATAACTAAGAGTGTTGCATTTAGTGGTATCAGAGATGTTCTTTCCTTTTGGCCTCGGGTATGGCCTATAATACTCTTCCCTCTGTGTTTACTCTGTGAGGATTGCTTGTTGTTGTGTAGATTGATTGCCTTGTGTGGATTGTTTGCTCTTATATTACCATCCTTCGTAATGTAAGAAATTGTGTGTAGAATTATTTGTTCTTGCTTAAATGGTCCTACATGAAACAGAAGAACTAACGTACCCTGTGAATGTAGGATTCCATGGCAGGAAGGAATAATCCTGTAATGAACGACATCCTGGGAAGGATCGCGGATGTCCTGGAAAATCAGCAACAGACCATAAACGAGATGAACCAAGCTCGCAATCAGAACAACGTCCCCGATGCCTATCGCGGACTATCTACCTTTAAGAAGAATAACCCACCACAGTTCAAAGGAGGTCACGACCCCGATGGATCTCAACTATGGTTGGAGGAATTAGGAGAAGATTTTCCTAGCTATGGGATGCCCGGATGAACAGAAGGTAACCTTTGCTGCGTTTATGATGGTTGGAGAGGCGCAGCATTGGTGGGAGTACGCGAGACGTCAATTAGAAGCTGCTGGGAGACTGGTCACCTGGAGACTGTTCAAGGAAACTTTTCTCCAAAAGTATTTTCCCACGGATCTGAGAAAACGCAAAGAAATAGAATTCTTGAAGTTGGAGCAAGGAAACATGACTGTCGGCGAATATGCGGCAAAGTTTGAGGAACTGTCCAAGTTCTGCCCCTACTTCCAGAACACCATAGATGAAGAGTCTAAGTGTTCCAAGTTTGAAAGTGGACTGAGGCCAGAAATTAAACAGGCTGTTGGATACCAACAAGTTACTGAATTCCCGAAAATGGTGAATATGTGTCGGATCTTTGAGGATGACACCAAAGCAAGACAAGCTCAGTGGAAGAATTCTGGTCCACAGAGGAATAAACCTAAATTCTCACAAGAAAGGAGGAAGCCATATTTTGCCCCAAGAAACAACTCTGGTTCATCATCAGGAAGCGCCGCAAGACCGCAATCGGTGGTTGCTAGCAGAGCAAGCCCGACAAGCAGTACTGGCAACAACTCTGTCAGTTGTCCACGCTGCAAGAAGAATCATCTCTTGAGGGATTGCCCATATAAGAATCAACCTGGCAACCTATCCAACGGAAGGGTTTGTTTCCATTGCGGACAAAGTGGCCATATTAAGAGAGACTGCCCAGTTTGGAAGGGAAGCAGGTAAATGGTAGTGGTAGTAGTGCTGCGAGCGCCCCTGTCTCGAACCTGAATGCACAAGCTGGGAGGCCCAGAACCAGAGGCAGAGTGTTTACCATGAGCGGTGCTGAGGCTGCGAAATCCGAGGATCTGATCCAAGGTAAGTGCGTCATAAGTGGAATTCCTTTAATTGTATTGTATGATTCGGGTGCGACGCATTCTTTTATTTCTCTGGAGTGTGTGAAACAATTGAAATTGCCTGTGGTTAGATTACCCTATGACCTGGTTGTTTCTACTCCTACTGCTAAGCCTGTTATTACCTCAACAGCTTGTTTGAACTGTCCAATCACCATTGGTGATAAAACTTTCTCTGCTAATTTGATCTGTTTACCTCTTTCTCAGCTCGATATTGTTTTGGGAATGGACTGGTTATCTTCCAACCGAGTCCAGCTTGACTGTTATAATAGAACTGTTGTGTTTGATCCTTTTTCTCCCTCTACTCTTGATTCTGTAAGTACGAGATTCTTGTCCGCCAACCAAGTGAATGCTTCTTTGAGAGAAGGAGCTCAAATCTACATGATACTTTCTTCTTTGGAGGAAGAGCGGGAATCCGACATTAGCAAACTGCCTGTGGTGAGAGAATTTCCTGAAGTATTCCCTGACGATATCCCTGGTTTGCCGCCAGAGCGAGAGGTAGAGTTTAACATAGAGTTAGTGCCTGGAACCGGACCTATTTCTATAGCTCCGTATAGGATGTCCCCTTTAGAGTTGGCTGAGTTGAAGAAACAGCTGGAAGAGTTGTTAGAAAAACAGTTTGTTAGGCCTAGCGTGTCCCCTTGGGGAGCACCAGTGTTATTAGTGAAGAAGAAGGATGGTAGCATGAGGCTGTGTGTAGATTATCGTCAGCTTAATAAGGTGACGATAAAGAATAGGTATCCTTTGCCTAGGATAGACGACTTGATGGATCAGTTAAGAGGAGCAACTGTGTTCTCGAAAATTGACCTTAAGTCAGGTTACCACCAAATACGTGTTAAGTCTGAGGATATCCCGAAGACAGCTTTCAGAACACGCTACGGGCATTATGAGTATTTAGTAATGTCGTTTGGTGTAACCAACGCACCTGCAGTTTTCATGGACTATATGAACCGAGTTTTCCATCCCTACTTGGACAAGTTCGTTGTGGTCTTCATAGACGACATTCTCATATATTCCAAGAGTGAGGAAGAGCATGCGGAACATCTTAGGATAACTTTGCAGACCTTAAAGGACAGAAAGTTATATGCTAAGTTGTCTAAGTGTGAATTCTGGTTGAAGGAAGTAAACTTCCTAGGCCATGTGATCTCTAGTGGAGGAGTTAGCGTAGACCCAGCTAAAGTAGAGACTGTGTTACAGTGGAAAGCACCAAGGTCTGTGACGGAGATAAGGAGCTTTTTGGGGTTAGCCGGTTACTACCGTAAGTTCATTGAGAATTTTTCTAGGATAGCAACTCCGTTAACCCGTCTGATTAGAAAGGATCAACCCTTCGTTTGGAGCCAGAAGTGTGAGGATAGTTTTCAAGAGTTGAAAAGGAGGTTAACTTCTGCGCCAATCTTAGTCTTACCCGACCCACAAGAGAGTTTTGAAGTATATTGTGATGCTTCGAAACAAGGATTGGGCTGTGTGTTGATGCAAAAAGGGAAAGTAGTGGCGTATGCCTCTAGGCAACTGCGAACACACGAAGTAAACTATCCTACACATGATCTAGAGTTGGCAGCTATAGTTTTTGCCCTGAAGATTTGGAGGCACCATCTGTATGGCGCTAGGTTTGAAGTCTTTAGCGACCATAAGAGCCTGAAGTATCTGTTTGATCAGAAAGAGTTGAATATGAGGCAAAGGAGATGGATGGAATTTTTAAAGGATTATGATTTTAGCCTGCAATACCACCCTGGGAAAGCCAATGTAGTGGCTGATGCTTTGAGTAGGAAATCCTTGCACATGTCAGCAATGATGGTTAAAGAACTAGAATTGATAGAAGGATTTAGAGACCTGAACCTGGATGTTAGATTTAGCCCTAAGAGTATAATTCTAGGAACCTTGAAGATTTCGAGTGATTTCTTGGAACAAGTTCGGGTAGCACAGGAAAAGGATCAATCCTTGCAAGTATTGAAGGATCTAGTTCCTAAGAAAGGAGAATCAGAGTTCCATAAAGGTACTGATGGCATTGTTAGATTCAGAAATAGGATATGTGTACCTGATGATAATGAATTAAGGAAACTGATCTTAGAGGAAGCTCATAAGAGTAGGCTGAGTATTCACCCTGGAGCGACTAAGATGTACCAAGACCTGAAGAAGATGTTTTGGTGGTCTGGGATGAAAAAGGAAGTAGCTGGTTATGTAGCATCTTGTTTGGTTTGCCAGAAAGCCAAGATTGAACATCAGAGACCATCAGGAGAGTTACAACCCTTGGATGTCCCTGAATGGAAATGGGATAGCATATCTATGGATTTCGTGGTAGGTTTACCTAGAACTCCGGCAGGTTTTGATGCTATATGGGTAATCGTTGATAGGTTAACAAAATCTGCCCATTTCCTACCCATCAACATTAAGTCTCCTCTAGAGAAGTTGACCCAGCTATACATCAAGGAAGTAGTAAGATTGCATGGGGTTCCGTCTAGCATTGTGTCGGATAGAGACCCTAGGTTTACATCCAGATTTTGGGTTAGTCTGCAACAAGCTCTAGGAACCAAGTTGAGGCTTAGTTCGGCCTATCATCCTCAAACCGATGGTCAGTCCGAGCGGACTATCCAATCCCTAGAGGATTTGCTGAGAGCGTGTGTGTTAGAACACCAAGGGAGTTGGGATCAGTTGTTGGCACTGATCGAGTTCACCTACAACAATAGTTTCCATTCTAGTATTGGAATGGCACCTTTTGAAGCCCTGTATGGTAGAAAGTGTAGAACGCCTTTGTGCTGGTTCGAGTCTGGCGATGGCCTAGTTTTGGGGCCTGAGATGATTCAGCAAACCACGGAAAAGATCAAGATGATTCAGGAAAAGATGAAAATATCACAGAGCAGGCAGAAGAGTTACTATGATCAGAGGAGGAAACCCCTTGAAGTTCAAGGAAGGAGATCACGTATTTTTGAGAGTTACACCAACAACTGGGGTTGGCAGGGCAATGCGATCTCGAAAACTTACACCTAAATTCATTGGTCCTTACCAAATCTTGAAAAAAATTGGTCTTGTCGCTTACCAAATTGCTTTGCCACCTTTCTTTCAAACCTGCATAATGTGTTTCATGTGTCACAACTCCGAAAGTATATTCCTGACCCTTCACACGTCATAGAACCCGACATGATACAATTAAAAGAAAACCTGACTTATGAAGCGTTACCTGTACGAATCGGAGACCGAAGGATAAAGCAGCTGAGAGGTAAGGAAATTCCGTTAGTAAAGGTCATTTGGAGTACAACTGATGAAGGGAATGCAACCTGGGAATTGGAAGAACGGATGAAAAAGTCTCACCCTCAATTATTTCAAGAAGGTACGCACAAATTTCGAGGACGAAATTTCTTTTTAGAGGGGAAGAGTTGTAACGCCCGCGTTTTACCAGTTTTTGTCGTTTTTGCTGTTTTGAGTGTTTTATTGGATTTTGAGTGATTAAAATTATTTTTAATCATCAAAATTCATATTTTTGGATTCAGAATTTAATTTCCTATTTTTAGGAATTTTTTTTGGAATTTTTGGGTTTTTTTGTGAAAAATGACCTTTTTGCCCCTCCTGTCCCTTGACCCGGGCCCGAATACTCTTGATCCGGGCCAGAAAAATTGCACAAGCCTTCCTTTCTCTCCTTAAAGACCGTGCAACCAGCCTTGATGCATGGGAGACACTTGTCTTCCCATCTCTTCCATTCCACCAATAGCTTGAAAAGGTGAGTATGTCATATAAAAAGCTTTTTTCTCCTTTTTCATTCATTTTTGTTGCATGCAAACAAGGAGAACTTTCCTTTTCTCTCATCTTCTCTCTTCCTTGGCCGCGGCTTCCTCACCCTTTCTCTCCCAAAATCTTCATTCTCTCCATAAACACCAACCAAGTTTAGGTTCCATTTTTGAACCTAAGCTTAAAAATACTTACTTTCTAGCCTTAAAACACTTGTTGGAGACCAAAAGGAGGACCTTTGAGGGGCTGTCTTTGGCTGTTCTTGGAGCTGTTTTCTGCACTTTTTCTTGGAGAAATTCTTAGGTAAAGGGGGGGAGAACTTGAACTCTAGTAGGCCTTGTAACTAGAGTCAAGGATTTACCCTTAAATCCTTGTCTTTTCTCTTGTTTTTCCTTGAAAAGAATCAATTTTTTTCACTTATTTTGAGATTGGATTTTCGGAACTTTGAGCTGGGTTGTTATTGATGGTTGCATGTTTATTTTAGTGCTTGAAACATGTTTGTTTGATGGATTTAGATGCATGCAAGTCAAGAAAATTTTTGTTGAAAAATCTCTCTCTTTTCCTCTTATTACTCTCGGCCTTGAGAGGAAAAAGGGGCTGCATGTGTTCTAAATTCACTTTGATGAATGGAATGTGTTTGTATGTTAAATCTATGCACATGCATGAGATTGGGTGAATTTACACAATTGTTTGATGATTGATTTTGTGAAAAATTGGTGTTTTGAGCTTGAAATTGGAGACTATGAACTCAAAATGCATGTGGATGATCTTGGGTGATTTATTTGTGATATTTGTTGTTTTGGAATGTGGGTCATGATTGTATGAGAGTTTGGTAAAATTTGGATGTGGGAGAAAGTTGAAGTTTTGGATGAACATTCAAGGTTGTTCTTGATGTTCATGAGTGTTCTTGATGAAACTCATCAAGAATGTCCTTTTGATCCTAAAAAGATCAAAAGGATGTTTAAAACATGTTTTTGGGCTAAATTGGCCCAAAAGGACTAAAGAATAAATTTGTAACAAAAAGGACTAAATTGCAAATAAGATAAGTTTTTAAATTAAGTAATTAAATTCGGATTTTTATTTTAACTAAAATAAAAATCTATTTAAAAGTCACATTTTTTATTTATTATGAATAAAAATGGGCTCTCATGGGTCCAATAACCTTTAGGCTTTTGTTTAGTCCCAAAGCCTTCAAAAAGAAAGTCAAAACTCAATTTAAAAGACAACTAAAAATAATTCATGGGCTTAGGCTTAGATTAGGGTTGAACTTCAACACTAATCTAAGTTGTGAAAATTAAACTTAGGATTAATTAGTAGACTTAACTAATTTAATCACCTAAGTTGATTAGCCTAAATTACTTAAGTTAATTAATAATTAATTAAGTCTAAAGATAATTAATATTAATATAAGTGTTAATTAAGTAATTAATCTCTAACGACGGTCAAAAACTAATTAATTATAATTTAACCTTAATCAAGCATAATTAAAAACCCTAATCCAAGATTAAGGAAGAGATTAAGGGATAATTAGAAATTAATTAGGATCTTAAGTAAGGATTAAGACTTAATTAAAGAAGGATAAGATTAATTGAAATTCGATTAATGAAGACTAGTTATGATTAAAGGTTAAGCCTAATCTTAATTAGTCATACAAATAAAATTAGGATTAGTAATGCCTTTCATAAGACATATCCATAAGCCTTAGTAAATTGTAGGACTTAAGTGAATATGATTATCAATAAAGCTAGCACAAGCTACCTTAAAAGATTATAACCAATACCTTCTCTCTACATAAAACTTGAGAAGCTTGGCAAGAGAGCGTGAATTGGTTTTCCTTAAAAGAAAGACCTTGAATCTACGAGGTTGCACCACGGTAAAGTGGTGACGTAAAAAGATTCAATGGGCTTGTCTGTAAGGATGTAATATTGTAAGTGTTTGCGGTGTGACATACATCATGTGCATCAATAATGATTAAGGTTCAAAAGCCTTACGACCTATATGGCAATACCACTCTAGTACAGTGTGAAACTGGATGGGACGGGTGCACTGGGTTTTGCAAAGAACACCAGCGGTCCGGTAAAGGAGACCAGCCCTGAGGATAAGTCGGGTCCCGAAATGGCACAAGTGACGTAGGCTCGCCCCCTACTGTCGTGTAAGCGGGGTACAGGCTTGACTATCCTGTCGCTCTCAAGTTTTCATAATCAGTGAGTTTGTCTGGAAGTCGGAAAATCGTCTTGGCCAGAGATTGAGCAATGCTCTTCGTACTATTTGCTAGTACAGACTATACTCCTGATATATTGTACATATATGGTCGAGCAGTTGTTGTGTGCTCTGCTTTTGGTGATGTTTTCCCGGGCCCTCATGCATTAGTCATATGCATCATGATAATATAAACTGCATTCTTGTGATTGAGGTTGTGTGAATGTTCTATGAATGCTCTAGTTACTGTATTCTACTTGATATGAGTTCATGTGATGTTCTCACCCTTCCTTTTCTGCTTCTGTTATTTCCTGTCGTCGTACTTCTTCGCCACGTCGACAGTTGGTATTGGAGAGATTCAGGATGTCCACTATGAGGATCACGTTGAGGTGGGAGCCACGAGGCCAGTGGCGGATTACAGACGTCCCTAGGCGATGTGTTTTCACGGGGGAGGTGCGCGTTACCATTTCTCATCCCAGCCTTCCCCTGGTACCAGGAGATAGATTTCACAGTGCCGGTGATCCTTGAGTTTGAGACTCCACCCAGACTCCGTCGCTACACTACTTTTCTCAACCGTCGTCATCGCCCCTCTCCATCAGCATCGTCACAGTCCTCACGGATGGCGACCATGGGCGAGCCAGATTCCCCTCGTTACTCTCCCGGTCCAGAGGTGTCACCTCCACAGCCCGTATATCCTGACGCATTTGGCCGTTCCCGTCCGAGTGAGCCAGACATGATCGTGATTGATGACACTACATCTGAGGAGGAGGACCCAGAGGAAGACCCGAAGGATGACTCTGAGGATGAGGAGCCGGAAGAGGATTCTTCCAGTGACGACCCCTCAGAAGACTTTGGGATGATCAACCTCGGAGGTACTGGAGGGAGGAGTTGTGGGTGGATTCCTGCTGAGACGGATGATGACGAGTAGGATAGCGTAACTGGGGGTAGTCACGAGTCTAGTTAGTAGCAGCTCTGATTTAGTGGCCTTTTGTTTTGTTTCGTTTTGGCTGAGGTCTTATTTATTATAGTCTACTACTAGAACTCTTGTTTTGTATGGTGGTATTGTTTACTCCGGGATTACTTTGACACTATGGTTCTGTATATATCTTATGATGTTTCCTTCCCATGATCCCCTTTATATCTGCGTGTATGTTGTGTATGTATGCGGAGTGATTGAATCGTCTAGATGTTTTTAGAAAATGAATTTCAGACTTAAGGAAAGGACATTTTCATGAATACTTAAAATGGAATTAGAATGCGATTAGTTGATGATGATCAATCTCCTTTTCAAAAAAAAAATATATTTTCGTATTTTCTAAGTTTTAAAACAGTAAATTCGACGGTTACGTTTTGCAATGTGATATTCTTAGCGGTATAACTAAGGGTGTCGCACAAGGAGTGCTTCAGATGATCTTCAAGTCTTCAGATGATAAACACTCTTCAGATGAAGTTGATCTTTCAGAAGATCTTTTACACAGACAATATGATCTGAAACAGTGCAACATCCTGTGAGAGCATAGTATCATATAAATGTCTTTTATATTTTATATCTGTTGTTCATTAAAACTTAAGAGAGTGAGACTCAAAATATTTTTAATTTCATATATTTAATCCTTTGAGACTCAACATTCTTGACAACTTAAACAAACATTTATACAACTAAAATTTCAAAATAGCAAATACATTCATAAAGAAATTAAATCAAACCAATATTTACAAGGAAAAATTTAATGAATAATTAGAAATAATTTAATGAAACTAAAAAAACACAATCACATCAATTAATCCAAAATAAATATTAAAAAGAGTGAATTTCAGATGAACAGGCCCAACACAGAATAAGAGGAACTCACCTGATGCTACCAAAGGAATTGCTATTGTACCACAACTTTCTGGTATTCACACTACCCTCGGTCTTTTTCTTTCTGGCAAGGAATTTGCTATTCCCACCACCTTTTTCTTCTATTCACACAACCCATAGTTTTTTCTTTCTGGTAAGTTAATTACTGTTCGCACCACTCTTTTCTGTTGTTCGCACCACCCTCTTCTTCTCCATTTCGCATCTGCAGCGCATCTCTTTTGGTTTTTTTTCTTCTTCCTTTAAGGCAAGTTAATTGTTGTTCGCACCACTCTTTTATGCTATTCACACGTCGACCCTCAGTTTTTTCTTTCTGGTAAGTTAATTATTGTTCGCACCACTCTTTTCTACTATTCACACGACCCTAAGTTTTTTTCTTTTTGGCAAGTTAATTGTTGTTCACACCACCCTCTTCTTCTCCATTTTGCATCAGTGTCGCGTCTCTTTTGCGTTTGTTTCTTCTTCTTTTTTCTTTTTCCTTTCAAAATTGTGCAACTTTTTCCTTGCATGTAGGAGCATGGTGCAGCGGTGGAGGACAACTACTCCAGCAGTCTTGATGGCGGTGCGGGAGAGAGACTTTCGCTCACGGTGGCGTGCGGCTGGCTACTGCGGAGATGATGGTTGTACACACAGTGTGCGACGGAGTCACATCCTGTGCGAACGGTGAAGGACTACAGCCGTAACTCCGACGACGGTGATGGTTGTTCGCGGACAGAGCACGCAGCTGGTGGTACGGAGCGGCACGGAGGTGGCTGCGATGGTGGGCTCATGATAAGTGCTAAATTAATGATAAATATCTATATAATTACAGCACTTATCAAGGGCAAAATATTAGATTTATACCCTAAATTACCTCTTTTTAGTTTAAAATGCAGATCCTATGAATATTTAATTCAAATTTGAATTTGATGCTATTTTGATAAGAAATCTGTTGATTTTGCAGATAAAAAGGAAAGTTTTAAATGGAGTAACAAGATAGAATCAAATAAAGATAAGATCAGCAAGAGATCAAGCTAAAAAGAGGGAAATCAGGAAAGCGCAACAAATAAGGATAAGATTAGCAAGAGATCAAGCTAAAATAGAGGAAACAGTGGAAGTAAAGCCCGAAAGATTTTGCTGCCTGCGCTTCAGCTGCGCTGAGCGCAGAACGCGTCCTTTTGCAACTTAGCCTCTACAAAGCCACAGAGCCCAACCCGACAAGAGCTTATTTTGGAAAATTTGTATTTAATTAAGATTGTAATTTATTTATTTAGGATTAGAAATCAATGTCAAATCTCCTAGGATTATATTTACATATTATCTAAAATTAAGTCTATTTAATTTAGGACTGTATCTTTTAGATATTTTATTCTAGGAAATTAGGTCTGTATCTTTTAGATATTTTATTTTAGGAAATTCCTTTGCTATAAATATTAGCATTGAGAATCAATTTTAGTCATTCAGAGAGTTACGGAGCCGTTGAGCAGCTAGGGAGTTAGGAGAAAAGTGTGACAGTCTCCAGAGTGTGATGGCTACCATGAGTAGCTAAATCTCTCTTTAGGATTGAATGTAGTCGATTCAATCCCCAAAGGTATTTTAGAATTTTCTTTGTTATCTAAGGATCTCTATTTTTATAATATATTGGTGTTTTTACTTGTTGGCTTTAATTGTCAGCGTCACCCTTAGGATTCGATGGGCTTAACATCCCAACCCATGGCACCTCTAACGGGCGCAGCCCCTTAAGCTAAATGCGGCTCTATCCCTTAAGGAAATAAAGTTGCGCCCTTGCTATCAGCTATAGCTTTTACCCTGATGGTATTCCGAGCTCGTTTGCACCTCCAAACAGCAAGTTTACACGCTGCAGCACGCAGAGTGTGTGAAGTCTATTAATCAGTTTGAGCATTCAAAATTGACTCAAAGACTCAATATCCTTTAGTTTTAATGATTAACAAATAAGAACATATAAGAACATAATAAGAACAAATAAGATTATATAAACAGATTCTAATGAGAAAGGTATTGGTTTGTTGATTGTGTTTCAGGTTGAAATATTCATTAGAAGAAGAAGAAGATTTGATGAACAACATCAGAATCAGAAGATCAGGATCAGAAGAACAAATGCAGGATTTAATATAAAGGTTGTCTGAAGTAAAACAACTCGTCTGAAGTGCAGAAGCTGTCTGAAGTAAGCAACTCGTCTGAAGCATAGAAGCTGTCTGAAGAACGCAAGCCGTCTGAAGCGCTGAAGCCGTCTAAAGTGCTGAAGTTGTCTGAAGTGTGCAAGTCGTCTGAAATGCTGAAGCCGTCTGAAGTACTGAAGTTGTCTGAAGTGCGCAAGCCGTCTGAAGACGTGAAGACCGTATGAAGACGTGAAGACCGTATGAAGACGTGAAGACTATCTGAAGAAGCCTACAAACAGAATCAAGAATTTATCTCTTGAAGACGTTGCTAAAGTGTAAAGCACACTTTACCAAAATGGAGTACACTTATATCAGTATCAAAGCTAAACATGCTTTTATGCCTCGATCAAAGTCTTGCACAAATAAGGAAACTCTGCAAAGACTTTCTGCAAAGCCTGGTGCACCTACAACAAAAGGCATTTTTGTGTGCGCAGACCTACTGCACCTGCACCTGCACCTGCACCTGCTGGCTGCCCAGAACTGATCAGAAGACTGAGAAAAAGCAACTAGAAAGATGTTTGAATAAAATACAATTGATTCAACATCTTTATTCATCTACATCTCAAAAGAAGAAGAAATTGCAAAGAAGAACATAATAGCAATCAGCTGAAGTAGAAGAAAAGCTGGAATTAATATGATATAATATTCAAGCTGAAGAATTGAGAAAATCCTGAATTATATAAGATGAGCACATGTTGAAGTTGATGAGATAAAAGCAAGCATTTGAGTATATGTGAAGAAATTAATTGTCTGAACATATGAGCTCTCTAAGTGCATGGAACAGATTTCAACATTGAGGAAATCAATACAGAAGCTAATACTATATGATTCAACGACTATAATATCATATGTCTTTATTCAAAGAAGAAACCGCAACAACAACTATTCGACAAGACACCTCACTCAAAGAAGAAAGAAGAAATGGTGTCAGGAAGCAAACAGAAAAGGAGCATATACAAAATAAGCAAAAGGACAAATCCAACGGATATCTCCTCATATACACTCCTAAGAAAAGCAGAAGAAATCAGAAGTCAGCTGAGGAATCCAGAAGAAATCAGAAGATAGCTGAAGAAAAGCAAAAGGAAATCAAGAGAGAGAACATGCAAAATAATATCAAGAAAATCTCTCTAAAGAGCTCATCTACAGAAGTGTCAGAACAGGACTGTCTGAACACTTATTTGCTTAAGGAGAAGCAACCGTTTGAGACATTACTACACAACGGCTATATGAGCCACATCATCAAACATCTCAACGGTATTATGAATCATCTTCAAACGGCTATATTCCAACAGAACATATAAATAGCCTCAAGGAAGAATTTGAAGATGTTGAACTCATTCACTTGGTTCAATCACTTGATCAAGATGTATCAGAAAAACCTTATTAGTTGTTGACCATGCTTACTTGAATCAACCAAGTTGAGAAAGTTGAAAAAGAATCAACCATGCTACTGATCTATTGATCAGTTAGTCAAAATTGTAGTTGTTCAGTTGAACAACCAACCACGTTGTGCTTAATCTCAAATGAACCAAGAATGGTTTGAAGCCGCAAGTATACCTTGGTTATTCCAATGATACGGGTGAGAATGTAGCCCATGGAAACCAATGGTTGGAGAACAAGGCTGAAGCTCAAATCCAGTAACTATCTAGCAAATTCTCAGAGGATGTCATTCCTCACATCAGAGACAGGATTGTACCTAACTTATATACTTGTATCACTGTCTTAACCTTGTACTTAGAATTTAACCTTTGTATCCTGAGTAGTACTCAGTTAACCTCTAGTATAGGAAGAAATTAAGTTTATGTTTCGTGGAAACTTAAACTTAGTTCAAATTGTAAACACTTTATGTGTCTGAGAGCCAGGAGAGGCTTGGTGGAAGAAAGAATACTTAGTTGCAAAGCCTGGAGAGGCTAGACTGAAAAAGAATACTGCATATGTTGCCTGGAGAGGCAGTTGAAAACAAAAGAATACTTAGTCGTAAATCCTGGAGAGGCTAGACTGAAAAAGAATACTGCATAAGTTTCCTGGAGAGGCAGTTGAAAACAAAGGAATACTTGGTGTTGTCTGGAGAGACTGTACTCGTGTTGTCTAGAGAGACTGTACTCGTGATGTCTTGAGAGACTGTACTCGTGATGTCTGGAGAACCAATCTAATGATCAATGATAAACTTGTGTTTTGTTTCAGAGTCTTTATATTTATGTTTTTTATAATTTTAATATTCTAATTTTATTGATTTCCTTGTTTTTTATTTGTTTATATGTGCCTTTATTCGTCAATAGTTAGTCATATCTTTAACATAATTCTTTCTTAACTAGATAACAAATGGTATCACTAAAAGATAAAACATTTAATTAACCTAAAAGCAGTATTTAAAATGAGTAATCTAAGATATATTTGACAACAGAATTAAAATTTATATATTAAGACAATTGATTACTGAAATTGAAACTATTAACCTAAGACATTTGTTTTAATGATTAACTAATTCTTTTAAAATATATCAAGTGCTACTGAAAGGTATTTTTAGTTTGTGTACGTTTCAAAAAAACAGGTTTTTGAAAATAAGCTAAAAGAAGATCAACCGGAGGAAATGCCATGTGTAAAAAAAATGAATCAAGGCAACATCATCTAAAAGAATGTCTAATTGTGATATCATCTCCATTGTCTGAACCTGTTCAGACAGTTCACAATGAACTTACTGAAATTGTGGGTCAGAAATGTTAAGATGGTTGATACACAAAGCACTGAACCTACCTCTACGCGTGAAAAGATAATTTTGACTTAGTAACATTTTTACTTTCTGAACCTGTTCAGAAGGCTTTCGGTGAACCTCCTGAAATTGTGGGACGGAAATGTTAAAGTAATGGAAACTCAAGTCATTAAAGTCTATTTCAATCCTTGAGGGACAGGTTAAGATGATTGTTCAAAGATTCTCTGAAGCACAAAAAGGCAAAAGACTAAAAGGAGGATTTGCAGACATCAAGCGACCTCAGAAGAAGAAATGTCTTCAAAGAAAGGTGCAATGTCAGAAAAGCATTCTTCCATCCAGAGAATAATGGTAAACATTACTTCACCTTAAAACTTAAATATCTGTGAAAAATTATCCTCTAGTAAAGAGTTTAATCAACTAATAAAACTTTAATTAATGAGTAAAAACTTAAAAGACTCAAAATTTTAAAAGCTTCTCAGATAATAATAATCATAAAATCCTTTGTTCTGATACCATAAAAATATGTTTTAAAAGTTTTCCTCGTAAATGTTTTCTCACATTTTCTCTGCTATTTTTTATTGTTTTGTTTGTTTCTGTTTCAAAAATATTTCAAAAAATATTGTTCTTTTCTGCTTCTGTCTCCTCTTAATTGCTTTTTCAGAAACGTTTTCAAAACATAGTTTATCAATGCAAATGACTCGACTTCCTATATACAACACCTGACCTATCAATGGCATACGTTTTGATATTCTCAAAACAGTCATTATTGTGGCCACAAAGAGCATCTCTGTATCTCGTAAAACAACCATCCATAAGGATCAATCTATGCACTTCTCTATTTTACCCTTGCTTCAAAGTCCTATAAATTCACAAGAGCACTTCACACAAGCTCATATCTGCAAAGCTCTTCTATAGCTTTGTCTAAGATACTGAGTGAATTTGCTCCCAGAAAGACCATGAAGAAGCAAAGGAAAATAAAAGATGGAATTCTGGAAGGAACTGATGAGGAGACCAAATCATCTAAGATGATATGTGGAATGAGAAGTAAAAAGGAGGTTTCTTATGGAAACTTGTCTTTCCTTACTTCGACCATGGAAGCTCTCCTACATCAAGGAGTACAAAATCTACCCACCGGTAGATCCCAGTATAGCCAATCTTATGAAGGGAACCACTTCAGAAGTGGTCCTGAGGATAGAGCTTGTTGCTAGTGACCTTAACACGGAGTTAGGTAATGTACCTCCCTCATTCCAGCCCCAAAAAAGGAGATTGAGTGCTGCTTGGCATGGTTGAGAAGAGTATACATGCTCTAATCAACACTTCTAAGGATTTAATCCAAGGAGGAAGTGGTGGTTGAAGAAGGAAATAAGGCTATGCCTCAATCTTCATAGGAAGAAAAGAGAGGATGTAATGATAAATGTATTTTTTGTTTGATGTAGTTTTCCCTTTCTTTTTCAAAACCTGCTTTTTGTAAATATCACATGTTTTGAGAAAATTTAAACTTGTGTATTTCTGTTTTTATTTCAGTTTATTTTGTTTATCAAAAGTTGTTTTATTTATTAACAATTGGTATAAGAAGTTACTATATTTTTTTAACAGTTGGTATTTATTCCTTAATCTTTGGTATATGAATAATAATAATAACAATTTGAGTAATAACGTCCCTGCAAAATTAGAACAACTGATATCAAGATTCAGACATTGTCTAAAAACCTTAATGTAAGATAAAAAGAGGAGAAATATAATCAGTAAAGAAATACGGCTAAAAATAATTGATAAAAGTAAATAAACTTAAAATAAGAAGATATATATGAAACTCAACAATATGAAACCATGAACCTTTTTAATTAATGACAAAAGGGGGAGAAATATAAAACTCACAAAATGATGTTAATATTGTATGTACAGAAAGAATATAAAAATAGGGGGAGAAATATAAAAATAGGGGGAGAAATATACAAATAACAAAATGGTGTATGTAACAGGTAACTAGAAACTCAGAAGATAACAATTGTCATAACAGTAAGAATAACTTGTGATAACAATTGATATATGTAATAATAGTGTAATTATATAACAATTGGTATCTGTGATAAGTTAACAATATGTGGTAATATTAGTTTTCAATGAATAACAAACAAATAATAATTGGTACCTAACAAGATTAACATCTGATTAATAATTGGTATCTAAAAGATTAACATCTAGTTTCTAAGTAGTTAACAATTGGAATGTAAAGATTAACATCTAGTTTCTAACGGATAAGATAACAAAATGTATCTAATCTTTTCAGTATTTAGAATAATAACAAACATTTAACAAACTAAAGAATAAATGTTCTTCTCAGGGGGAGTATTATAGATAGGGGGAGCCTTCTATATACTTAACCATCTTTCCTTAAAACATTTTGTAAGTTATACATATCTTATTTGTCATCATTAAAAAATGGGAGATTGTGAAGTCTATTAATCAGTTTGAGCATTCAAACTTGACTCAAAGACTCAATATCCTTTAGTTTTAATGATTAACAAATAAGAACATAATAAGAACAAATAAGATTATATAAACATATTCTACTGAGAAAGGTATTGGTTTGTTGATTGTGTTTCAGGTTGAAATATTCATTAGAAGAAGAAGATTTGATGAACAACATCAGAATCAGAAGATCAAGATCAGAAGAACAAATGCAAGATTTAATATAAAGGTTGTCTGAAGTAAAGCAACTCGTCTGAAGTGCAGAAGCTGTCTGAAGTAAGCAACTCGTTTGAAGTGCAGAAGCTGTCTGAAGAACGCAAGACGTCTGAAGACGTGAAGACCATCTGAAGACGTGAAGACCGTATGAAGATGTGAAGACCGTATGAAGACGTGAAGACTATCTGAAGAAGCCTATAAACAGAATCAAGAATTTATCTCTTGAAGACGTTGCTAAAGTGTAAAGCACACTCTACCAAAATGGAGTACACTTATATCGGTATAAAAGCTAAACATGCTTTTATGCCTCGATCAAAGTCTTGCACAAATAAGGAAACTCTACAAAGACTTTCTGCAAAGTCTGGTGCACCTGCAACAAAAGGCATTTTTGTGTGCGCAGACCTACTACACCTGCACCTGCTGGCTGCCCAGAACTGATCAAAAGACTGAGAAAAAGCAACCAGAAAGATGTTTGAATAAAATACAATTGATTCAACATCTTTATTCATCTACATCTCAGAAGAAGAAGAAATTGCAAAGAAGAACATAATAGCAATCAGCTGAAGTAGAAGAAAAGCTGGAATTAATATGATATAATATTCAAGCTGAAGAATTGAGAAAAGCCTGAATTATATAAGATGAGAACATGTTGAAGCTGATGAGATAAAGGCAAGCATTTGAGTATATGTGAAGAAATTAATTGTCTGAACATATAAGCTCTCTAAGTGCATGGAACAGATTTCAACATTGAGGAAATTAATACAGAAGCTAAGACTATAGGATTCAACGACTATAATATCATATGTCTTTATTCAAAAAAGAAACTGCAACAACAGCTATTCGACAAGACACCTCACTCAAAGAAGAAAGAAGAAATGGTGTCAGGAAGCAAACAGAAAAGGGGTATATACAAAATAAGCAAAAGGAAAAATCCAATGGATATCTCCTCATATACACTCCTAAGAAAAGCAGAAGAAATCAGAAGTCAGCTGAGGAACGCAGAAGAAATCAGAAGATAGCTGAATAAAAGCAAAAGGAAATCAAGAGAGAGAACATGCAAAATAATATCAAGAAAATCTCTCTAAAGAGCTCATCTACAGAAGTGTCAGAACAGGACTGTCTGAACACTTATTTGCTTAAGGAGAAGCAACCGTTTGAGACATTACTACACAACGGCTATATGAGCCACATCATCAAACATCTCAACGGTATTATGAATCATCTTCAAACGACTATATTCCAACAGAACATATAAATAGCCTCAAGGAAGAATTTGAAGATGTTGAACTCATTCACTTGGTTCAATCAGTTGATCAAGATATATCAAAAAAACCTTATTGGTTGTTTACCATGCTTACTTGAATCAACCAAGTTGAGAAAGTTGAAAAAGAATCAACCATGTTGCTGATCTATTGATCAGTTAGTCAAAATTGTAGTTGTTCATTTGAACAACCAACCAGGCTATGCTTATTCTCAAAAGAACTAAGAATGGTTTGAAGCCGCAAGTATACCTTGGTTATTCCAATGATATGGGTGAGAATGTAGCCCATGGAAACCAATGGTTGGAGAACAAGGCTGAAGCTCAAATCCAGTAACTATCTAGCAAATTCTCAGAGGATGTCATTCCTCACATCATAGACAGGATTGTACCTAACTTATATACTTGTATCACTGTCTTAACCTTGTACTTAGAATTCAACCTTTGTATCCTGAGTAGTACTCAGTTAACCTCTAGTACAGGAAGAAATTAAGTTTATGTTTCGTGGAAACTTAAACTTAGTTCAAATTGTAAACACTTTATGTGTTTGAGAGCCTGGAGAGGCTTGGTGGAAGAAAGAATACTCATACACTACTGTGGTTAGTGTCTGAGAGCCAGGAGAGGCTTGGTGGAAGAAAGAATACTTAGTTGCAAAGCCTGGAGAGGCTAGACTGAAAAAGAATACTGCATATGTTGCCTGGAGAGGCAGTTGAAAACAAAAGAATACTTAGTCGTAAAGCCTGGAGAGGCTAGACTGAAAAAGAATACTGCATAAGTTGCCTGGAGAGGCAGTTGAAAACAAAGGAATACTTGGTGTTGTCTGGAGAGACTGTACTCGTGATGTTTGGAGAGACTGTACTCGTGATGTCTGGAGAGACGGTACTCGGTAGAGCCTGGAGAGGCTTGCCTGAAAAAAGAATATTGCATGAGTTGCCTGGAGAGGCAGTTGAGAATGAAAGAATACTCATTGTTTAGCCTGAAGAGGCTGTGGTAAAATAATACTTGTATCTGAGTTCAGATAGTGGAAAATCCAGTGGTTGTTTGCCTCTGGGACTGGATGTAGCTCACGGGTTTGTGGGTGAACCAGGATAAATTATGTGCCTAAGTTCTCTTTCCCTTAATCTCTTTATTTACAGTTTTCATATTTATGTTGGGGATTGAAAAGTTATTTTTATAACAAACTTAACACAACGATTTCAATAAAATGATCTTTCATAAGAACAAAACATGAGATGTTTCTCATATCACTTGAAGCGTTACAAAGAATGTCTTTTGAATTACTTCTGAAACAATTATCTGAAGTGAGTCTGGAAAGACCTCAATTCAGAAATCTGGAACAGACTTCAGACAACCTATTATCATCTGAAGTATTTCAGAAACAGTTTTAAAAAACATTCAATGTAATAATCTTCAGAAGATATCTTGAGAAGTATCTGTTTAAAATAATCTTAAGACTTAAAAGAAACTTTATTTTTCTTATCTTCCGCACGTTTTAATTATCTCTGATCTTAAGATTCATTTTAAACATTATTCATCTTCATGATTTAAATAAAAGATTTACAAGATTGACACGAAAAGCTTAAAACACTATTCAACCCCCTTCTAGTGTTTCCTGTGGTTCTAACATTACTTTGTTCTTAATGCTTAGCTTCCGCCTTTGTGCCGGAGTTACGATATGATTTTATGGGGCGCGCTGGGAAGCGGTTTTATGAAATCAGGAGCGAGTTCTTGGGAGCCTAGGAATAGGGATCTTGAATTCTGCTTTGGGTAAAAATTACTCAATAGAGTGAATACCTAGGAATAGGGTTCAACTATTGATAGCTATTAACAACTGATCTTAAGGCTAGGCAGATCGATTAAGCAGCCAAGGAATTGGTGTTTAGGGGGTTGTTCTAAGGATTTCATATTTGAGGGATCTTTATGAATGAATTTTATTTGGGCTTCAATATTTATAATTATGAATTCCTAGATATCATTGATTTCCAAAATACAAGAGGGGTGCGATAGACGAAGTTCAATCCTAGTTTCTCTTTATTTGCTCGATCTTATCTTTATCTCTTTGTCTCATATTTTATTTTACTTTATTATCTTATTATATTTTTATTTAATTTTAGTATCCTAGTTTCCATTTAAATATTCCTTAATTATTTCTTGTTGATTTAATTTCTTATTTCCTTAATTATGGTAACATCCCAGAAATTGGAACTTAGGAAACAGAAGGAAAACCTTAGGTGGTGAACCCATCCAAGAGAGGGAAGTTAGAAGTAGGGTGAGAATTCAGTTGTTAAGTGTGATTTCAGACAAGAAATTAGGGAATTGATTTATCAATAATTAGAGTGGGGAAGGGTTTGGATGAGAAGAATTAAGTTAGAATAAGGTTGTCATGGAGAGGAATTAGGTTTGAGAAGGAGAAAAATGAATTGGAACCAAGAGGGGCACAAACCGAGGTTATTGCTTAATTTTGGGAGTTAGGCCTAATGACCTTGGTGCACTAATTCTCAAATATCTAGAGTCAAGGGTGTCCAATTAAGGTGATTCCACTTTCATTAGAAAGCTAATTTTCGGGGCTTCAGTTTGATATGCTATATGATAGTATTCCGAGCTCGTTTGCATCTCCAAACAGCAAGTTTACGCGTTGCAGCACGCAGAGTGCGCTGGAGCGCGCAGAAGTGTGCTGAAGCGCACGCGACCTCTGTTTGGAGTGCGCCCCAGCGCACTAAAACGCGCCCCAGCGCGCGCGAACAGCATAAGCGTTTTAAAAACGCGTTTTTTCCCTTTCTTCTTCCATTTTTCTTCATTCCTCCAAGTTCCTAGAGAGAGAGGGAGAGGGTTTTAGTGACAGAAAGCTCAAGGGAAGGAGGAAGGAAGCAAAACTTGAGGATTTCATCACCTTTGAAGGGCTTGGGATCATCTCCATCCTTCTTTTTCACCTTCATTCCTCCATTTCTCCTCCTCCTTGGTTCTCCATTTGAGGTGAGTGTGGTTTCACTCTCTTTTCTTGATTTTTCTCCTATGTATGCCCCCTATTCTTCCTTCCCTTTCCATGATTGATGATTATGTTTAGATAATGCAAAATCTAGGGTTGATTGTTAGGTTTATATGAATGTATGATTCTTGGCTCAGACCCTAGGTTAGAGGATTTGGGGGTTTCATGAAATTGGAGGTTTGGGATGTTGATTATGCTTATAATTGCTTATGTTCATTCTTGTTATCATGTTTATGTACTGAATGAATGTTTGTGCATGTTTCTAACCCCCACCATGTTCATGGAAAATGTTTGGGTCTTTGACCTCATGAAAATGGAAAAGGAAATGTTTTGGGTCTTTGACCTCATGATAATGGCAAAGGAAAACGATTTGGGTCTTTGGACCTCATGGAAATGGTTTTGGGTCTCATGACCTCATGAAAATGTTTTGGGTCTTTAGACCTCATGTAAATAATCATGTTTTGGTCCCTGGACTCATGTTTTTGAGACTCCGTCTCAGGTCCTTGGACTCATGTTAATTAAGCAAGATTTGGTCTGTGGACTCATGTTTTAAGGCCTTTTTATTGGTCCATGGACTCATGTTAAAGAATTAAGTAAATTTTTTTGAATCTAACGCAGTTAATGGGTTAAGGTCTTATGGCCTTCAGGGACGACGGTCTCTGTTAGTCTGAGCTCAGTCTAGCCTCACAGATAAGTGGAAAGACCCCTTCGGTGTTGGGTAAAACACTTCATGACTGACCCTGCATTTATGATTGTCATTGGATGACTAACATTATATGTCTCTAATTGTCATTATGAATGTTTTCTTAATTTATCAAGTGATGTATATTGTTTTATATCTTGTGCTTTGCCTCCCCACACCCCACACACTGTTACCTCACTCATTGGGACGTAGTCTCATCCCACGCTGTGGGAAAACATCTTCAGTTGTGCAGGAAGGGATTTCTTAGCTTTGGATGTCGAGTCGAAGTCTCGAGGCGGATCCTCCCGCCTCCCCAGCTGCTCGTTGCCCTAGGACGCTTAGACTTATCAAAGTTATGTATTGATTAAGAATTGTATATGTATGTATATATATTTAAATCATTGGATTGTATTATTTGAAGAGAAGGATATGAATGTTTGGTTTGGCCATGGAGGCCCATTTTGCTATAGATTTGGATTAGTCATGGTATATTATAAATTGTACTGGTATTTTGCTGGTTTTCAGGTGAATTTGGAAATTTGGGAAACGTATAGTTTTCAGGGGAAACTCTGTCGGATTTCCGGCAGGAGTTTTATGAACCTTAGCACACCATGCGTGGGTTCCTCCCTGGTTCCTTAATGGAATGTTTTTAGAATTTTGTTAGTGAATATTGTGGTAGCCTAAACATACGTTGGACTGTTTAGGCAAATTTGTGCTTGTATGACGATACTCGAAATGGAGCGAAATAATTTCAGAAATTCGGAATAGTGTTTCCAACGGACATTATTCTTGAATTGAGGAATTAAGACGTTACAATTATCATAATAAATAAATTCCACAGTTTCTCTTTATATACTTAATTAGATTAGATACTAAGAATTTATTTTGTACTGTTCCCTGTGGATACGAAAACCCTTTTACTTACTATTATACTGCTGTGATTTTGGTACGCTTGCCAGAATTTCAACAAGTATTTTTGGCACCATTGCCGGGGAACGGTGTCTCAATTTAAATTCTCAGTTCCTTCTATTGGGTTGTAAAGAGATTCTAAAAAAAAATTAGAAAAAAAAATTCTAAAAAAAATTTGAAAAAAAAAGGGCAGAGCTCAAGGAGACAATTTCAAACACTCTCTGATCACCCATCCAGAGGAAGAAGAAGAAGGGACAAGCTCAAGGAGACAATTTCAACACTCTCATCAACCATCCCAAGTAAGATAAAAGTTGCAAGAGCAAAAGAAGAAGGGGCAAGGACAAGCTCAAGGAGACAATCTCAACACTCTTTGTTCAACCAATTCAAATGAAGTAAAAGTTGAAGATATGGCTGAGGAGAGACAATATTCCCTTGCACCAAAAAGGACACTTGGAGATTATGTTATGAAACAAGAACCAAAATATTCTTCCAGCATATCGATTCCTAGTAACTTCTCTAATTACAACAATTATTCTAACAATTTTTTGCAGGATTGGGGAAGCAACCAGAATCAGAGCTTTAGGAGGCAACAAGAAGATGCTTTGTTGCATGCAGCGCAATTCTATCCTAGCCAGTCCCCATAATTAATCTGTGATTTTTGTGGAGGTGACCATCCCAATGGTTACTGCTCTTATCCATGCTCTCAAGAAGAGCAAGTTGATTACCTTAGAGATCAAGGGAGACCAGGCAATTTCTTCAACAAGCAGCTTTCAATAGCAACACTACCCTTCAATACATGACAGAACTTCAAAATTGGAAGAGAAAATAGACAAGTTCATACAAGAATTAGGTTCCAATCAGAAGACTACAGAAGCAAGACTCAGAAGCCTGGCGATTCAAGTGGAGCAATTGAGGAAGCAGTTTTCTGCGCAACAAGAACAATGCACATCAATCCCCACCAGGAGTGGTAAGGTAGTAGGAAGAAGGATTGGTGACAACCTTGCTATGGAGGAGGAAGTTTTAGAGAAGAAGGAAAAGGTGAATAATGAAGAAAAAATGAGAGTGAAGAGATAAAGGAAGAAAACAACATATGTGAGAGTGTACATGCAGAGAATGACAATGAGAAGAGTGAGCAAAGAACTGAGAGAGGAGGGGAAGTAGTAAAGAATTTAGCAGATCCTGACAACCCTCCAAAAGAAGGCAAAGAGAAACAGCATACAAATGTTCAACCTTCCAAGAATCACAAAAGAAAGGCCTGCGAACACACCGACCTGATCACAACAAAGAGAAGAAAAATCAGGCCAAGAAATTCAAATTCAAGGCCTAAAGTCAGATTGAGGACAAAGTGGTCAGGCATATTCCATACCAAGGACCATTGTGAAGCACAAAGAGTAAAATCTGACAACTGTGAATTTCCCAAGCTTCAGGAGGAGAAGACCTATGCAACTCAGTAAAAGACTCCAAAGAAGAGAAAAGTCAGGCCAAAGGAGTCAGCAACATGGTCTAACTCCAGACACAAGACCAAATGGGTAGATTCAAGTCACATTCACAATTGGTCCGAGGCAAGAAAATGGGTAGGGTCACTGCCCAAAGGAGACAAAGGTGCAACACGAAGGCTCGCTAAAGGATTCCAATATCAACCATCTTGAAAAACAGGTGTCAAGTTATATGACGTTAAACGAGCGCTTCCTGGGAGACAACCTAGAGATTTTTAAGTTTTTAATTATTTTGTTTTTGTTTGTTAATTAGGATTTTTTTTATTTTTTTAGGATTTAGGAAATTTTCAAATTTGAATGGAATAAGTTTGTGGAAACTAAAATTTTTAAACAATAGGAAGTAGCAAAAAACTTGACTGAAAATTGCAAAATTTCATTCTGTTTTCTGCGCTTCACCTGCACTGAGCGCGGCTAAAGCGCAGAAGTGCAACTTTAGTCACTGTTTTATGCGGTTTACTTGCGCTGAGCGCAGGTGAAGTGCAACGGTACGAAATTTCAAAACTGAAGCGCAGATACACGTTGTTGCTTAAATTGAACTAAAAATAGGAGGAGTCATTCGTTCTTCCTCCCATGTTTTCTCCTTTACTGTTTCTCTACTTCCTAAGCTCTTCTTTTCACTTTTTCCACTCACAAACCTCCATCATTCTTGAATCTTTAAAGTGTTAAGGTATGTTTTCGTGTTTTTGAATAATTTTAACTGATTGAAATTTTCATTTCCTCTGTCTTTATGATTTGAACTTAAGGATAGAAACCTTAGGACTGTGATTGTATATATTGTTAATTATTGCTATCTTGGATGTAATTATGGCTGTGAGGAATATGAAGAACAATTTTTCTATCGAAATGCTCTTTGTTTTGTAAGTTATTGAATTTCAAAGTGTTATGCTCTGTTTCTTGCAAAAATTTTAAACTTTCACTTTCCATGGATTTATTGAATGCTTGCAAAACAAATCAGTATGTTTTGTTTTTAGGAAGCCATTGCCAAGTGCAACTGAAATTTTGTTGTGAAGAGATTGATTCCTTTGAAAGCATTTTGAATTATGCATGCAAATTGGTTAATGATAAGTTTTCATGTTCTTCATGAATTATTGTGTGTAATAAGGCATCACTAAAGTGAATATGTTTCTTTCAGATGCCTAGGATCAAATACACAGCTGGCCTTTCTCGTGGCTCTAGCTCCCGAAGAAAAGACATGGGGAAAAGGGTCAGAGATGAACCCCACTATGATCCCATGAGATTCAAGAGTGCAAAGGCTGCTTGAAATTATGAAACTCTCAAACCATGCAACTTTGTGTTGAAAAGACTAGTTGACCTTAAACGAGGGGAGTAAAAAGTGTTTAACATGGAGATTACTAGACGCAGATGGCATAGGATAGCTACTCCAGATAGATTATTTGACCCAGAGCTGGTCCGGGAATCCTATGCCAACGCAGTCACAGAGCCTGGTGATAGAGGAGAGAGGAGATCATCAGCCACAGCAGCCACATCCACCGCCACCAGCTGACATCCCACTCCGAGCTTACATGGAGCACATCAGCAGGCAGAACTCCACCCTCCACAGAGGGATTTCCCACCTTCAGGAGTTACCAAACCCGACCAGACCCATACCCAAGCATGTTGCCTGATGAGTTCCGGACATTCTTGCAGTGTCCTGGGGACAGGCCTATTCATCCAGGGGAAGGTGGAGCAGCAATAGTTGGAGATCAGGATGAGAACTTACAGGATACAGAGGACGATGATTGATACCGGTGTTTTTCTTTCTTTTCGTTCTTTTATTTTTTATTTTCTTTTATTTTATAGGATTAATTTTTTTAGTTAATTAGGATTTTTGTTTTGTATTTCATTTTTTAGGAATTAGGAAATGGGGATTTAAGGAAATAAATTTAAAATCTCAACACTAGGCGGTCTAACTAACTGAATTAGGAAAGAAAAAGGAATTTTGTGATTGAATCCATAATCAGTTAGGATTAGGATATCATGCAGGAAAATATATCAAGGTAGTTAATTAATTTCAATAAGTGACTTCATCAAGGAAATTAGCCAAAAAGCCGGTGAGTTGTGAGACCAAACACTTGATATGAGAGTTTTCACCGTTGCTTGACAACTGCTATTGCTTGAGTTTTTGGATTTTATTCTGCACATGAAAATATGGAAGGGATAAAGGCAAATTAGTGATTATGAATTATTTGCTCAGTGCCAAAAAGCCAACCCATGAAATTTTTTTCCAATTTTTTGTAACCCATTTGAGCTTTAATGTTTCTTTTCTTATGCACCCCAGCCAAAATAATGTCTATATCCTGTCCCTTACACACTTGGGATAGAGAGCAAAGGTGCAGTTTGATAAAATGGGAGAATTGGTTGGTTACTTGAAAGTGAATTGGTTGGTTACTTGAGAAAAATACAAAAAGCACGCACAAGAAAGCAAAGTGAGTCACTCCCTCAAAAATGGAAAAGAAAAACAAAAAGTGAATAAAAAAAAGAGTGACCCACCAATCATAAAGAAGAGGCCAGCTGAATAATGCAAATCAAGAATGAAATGGAGAATTGAGAAAAAGTTCAAGAAAAAGAAAATTTCAAAAATGCTCTCTATTCTAGTGTTTCTTTGCATATCTAGAAAAATCATGAGTTCTTAATAGCCCAGCCTCATTACAGCCAAGAAAGACCTTTTGATCCATGATTTACCATGTGCATGTTTATTAACCAGAAACGACTATCAATTTTAGTTGTTCAACTGCTATGAAAAATTGAGGGTAACACCTACCCATGAGTATGAGAGAATTCCTTGATTTGTCACTTATTGGTTTGGATACTACTTTTGAAAAAAATTGAATGTGTTTTATCCTGTTCTGATTGAGTCTTGGAAACACCACTTAATTCTGATTTTCAATCTGATATTTGGAAAGTGACAGCTGCCTAGCAAGAGGTGATGAAATTATTTCCTTATTTAGTGAAAACCAAGATTGGGGATTGAGTTCATTTGATTTCAAAAGGTTTTCTTGCTTGAGGACAATCAAGAAACTAAGTTGGGGGGATTTGATAAGTGCTAAATTAATGATAAATTTCTATATAATTACAACACTTATCAAGAGCAAAATACTATATTTATACCCCAAATTACCTCTTTTTAGTTTAAAATGCAGATCTTGTGAATATTTAATTCAAATTTGAATTTGATGCTATTTTGATAAGAAATCTGTTGATTTTGCAGATAAAAAGGAAAGTTTTAAATGGAGTAACAAGATAGCATCAAATAAAGATAAGATCCGCAAGAGATCAAGCTAAAAAAGAGGGAAATCCGGAAAGCGCAACAAATAAGGATAAGATCAGCAAGAGATCAAGCTAAAATAGAGGAAATAGTGGAAGTAAAGCCCGGAAGATTCTGCTGCCTGCGCTTCAGCTGCGTTGATCGCAGGCTGAGCGCAGAACGCGTCCTTTTGCAACTTAGCCTCTACAAAGCCACAGAGCCCAACCTGAAAAGAGTTTATTTTGGGAAATTTGTATTTAATTAAGATTGTAATTTATTTATTTATTTAGGATTAGAAATCAATGTCAAATCTCCTAGGATTATATTTACATATTATCTAGAATTAAGTCTATTTAATTTAGGACTGTATCTTTTAGATATTTTATTCTAGGAAATTAGGTCTGTATCTTTTAGATATTTTATTTTAGGAAATTATTTTTCTATAAATATTAGCATTGAGAATCAATTTTAGTCATTCAGAGAGTTACGGAGCCGTTGAGCAGCTAGGGAGTTAGGAGAAAAGTGTGACAGTCTCCAGAGTGTGATGGCTACCATGAGTAGCTAAATCTCTCTTTAGGATTGAATGTAGTCGATTCAATCCCCAACGGTATTTTAGAATTTTCTTTGTTATCTAAGGATCTCTATTTTTATAATATATTGGTGTTTTTACTCTGTTCTTAATGCTTAGCTTCCGCCTTTGTGCCGGAGTTATGATATGATTTTATGGGGCGCGCTAGGAAGCGGTTTTATGAAATCAGGAGCGAGTTCTTGGGAGCCTAGAAATAGGGATCTTGAATTCTACTTTGGGTAAAAATTACTCAATAGCGTGAATACCTAGGAATAGGGTTCAACTATTGATAGCTATTAACAACTGATCTAAAAGCTAGGCAATTCGATTAAGCAACCAAGGAATTGGTGTTAAGGGGGCTGTTCTAAGGATTTCATATTTGAGGGATCTTTATGAATGAATTTTATTTGGGCTTCAATATTTATAATTATGAATTCCTAGATATCATTGATTTCCAAAATACAAGAGGGGTGCGATAGACGAAGTTCAATCCTAGTTTCTCTTTATTTGCTCAATCTTATCTTTATCTCTTTGTCTCATATTTTATTTTACTTTATTATCTTATTATAATTTTTATTTAATTTTCGTATCCTAGTTTCCATTTAAATATTCCTTAATTATTTCTTGTTGATTTAATTTCTTATTTCCTTAATTATCATAATAAATAAATTCCACAGTTTCTCTTTATATACTTAATTAGATTAGATACTAAGAATTTATTTTGTATTGTTCCCTGTGGACGCTACCGGGGACTGGTTTGGGGCTGATGGTGGCCGCTCTTTTTTTAGAGGGAGACAAACCATTGTAGCTCTAGAGCCAACCATCCATGGGAGTGGTGTGTGTGTGTGGAGGCTGTGTGGGGATCCTCTGAGCTGATGGTGTGGCACTGTTTGTGCGACGTAGCTGCGGTGGTTGTGTCACCGGGAGGCGGTGGTGCAAACTCCTACACAGCAAGCCGAGTGATGTGTGTGGAAACTGTGTGGGGATGATGGGGGCTGGTTGTGTATGTGTGGAGGCTGTTATGAGATCCTCTGAAGTTGAAGAGTGCCTCCTCCTATATAGCAGACCCCCCTTTTTCCATTATCTGTGTTTTTATTTTTAGATTGAGTTTTGGATAAGGAAGGGTTATTGATTGGTTCAGAATGATTTTTTCAGGATGATGTAGTGTGTGGTAAGGGAGTTGTGAGATTCATGCATTCTAGCTTTGAGGATAAGATGATAGGAAATGAGAGGTCGTGAGTGATTCTTCAGATTTTCTCATTCACATAATACTTCCTCTATTATTTTCTCCATTCTTTCTGTGTTCGCCCACTCTCCTCAATTAGTCTGTTCAATATGTTATTTCTCTTTCTCCAGGCTCAGACTCAACTACAAAGGGACATGATTCAAAAAGAAAAATAACAACAAACAAAAACAAAAATAACACATATAAATGCAAACTAGTGACAGAAATACATCAACATTATTTTTGTTTTTATTTATTATTTTTTCAATTTTTTATTATTATTGAAATGCATTAATATCATTTTTTTAGTTTTTTTCTTCATTTTTTATTTTTTAATTATGAGATGAAGCTAATAAAATGAAATGCAATATGACATTAAAATGACATTGATGAGGATGCAAACATACATGAAAAATATTTTTTTTTTTTTGTAATTTTTATTTCAGTGAATCGGACAACACCTAATTTAGTAATTAGGGTTATTTTAATTAAAAATTAATAAAAAGTTAATTAGATGATCAGTCAGTTATTTGGGACTCACAATTGAGGCTGACATGTAACTTTTGTTATCTAGCTCATCAGGTTAACAAATCTCTTTGACGGACAGGGACCACAGTTTGGGGGGTTTAGAAAGTTTGGGGACAAAAAACACAGGATTTAAAGTACAGGAACGAAGACTAAAGTTGACCGAAACTATAGGGACGAAAAACATATTTTTCCCTTTTTTAAATAATCATACACCTCACCATGCTTAATTGTAATATATTACCTTAGTTTTTTTTCTCAAGCTTCCTAATGACCTAACCTTTGAAGCTTGAGAGTTCTTGAAAGTCCTAATACAGGTCTGATCACTCCTGAATGTTTTAATTTTGAAATAGTGTCTTGCATTATTGTACGCACAAAAAATATCCCAATCACATTCACCGTTCTTGCATTTTCTCTTGTCATTTTTCACCCTTTTAATCTCTCCGCCAAGTTTAATGGTGTAATCTTTGACCCCCCTTTTTAAGGACTCTATTGTAGTGAACTTCATTCCAAGTTCTTTTGTCACATGTCCAAATGTAGCCTCTTCATTGAATTGAGGGAAGACTTCCTTATCACTTTCCTCATCATTAGTACTTACAAGAGTCTTCAACTCCTCGTCTTGCCAAGAATCTTCATCCTCCACCTCCTTGTCTACATTGCGATCAATTGCATAAGAACTTTTGTACTTTGCCCCTTTCATATCATTCACTTATGGCCTATTGATTATATAGTGGTTGATGTGAATAATGAGGATAATTGGAAGTGATTCTTAGGGTTGTTGCATGAAGACCTTGGTGATCATAGACAACATAAACTGCACTTTACATCTGGCATGCAAAAAATATTCTCACACGTAGTACTTAAATGTTTGATTTGTAAAATTTTTTATGGACTAATGTGAATAATTTTTACTATTATATGGACTAATTTTAATCCACATTGTCACTAAATGTGATACATTAGCACTCAGTTAACATTGTCTACCTCTTTAGACTAAAGTGAATGATGGAGACAAACGTTGTGAATTTGTTGATACATTGTAAAATCTCAAGGACTAAAGTGTCCAATGCTAACAAAGTCAAGGACTAAAATACTAGTTTAATCATTATTCTGCACTTAGCTAGAATAAGTGATTCACAAAATTGCAAAAATTACACTGTATGCACTCGGGGCGGTTCATTGAGTGAGTCTTCAAGTTTCTAGCAGCTATTTCTTTGGGAAAATGAAAATAAGTAGAAAATATATTAGGAGAAATAAAAGAGAAATTATTTAAGAATAAAATGAAAATATAGACTCCAAGTCCTAAGTAGATGGTGAAGAGATCAAGAATAGGTGCTCGAGTAGGATGGAATTGATAAGAACGTGAGGATATTGATATCAATCTTTGATTATGTTGTTGATCCTTTTTTCGGTTTCATTCCATTTCAAGTGGTTTTATGAAGTATGGTTTCATCCAAACATTGTTTTAAGTTTTAACCTTTTAACTTGTACGCAGAATAGCACCAATGACGACTATTACACTTGAATTCTATCCTATTTTTAGTAGTTCTAGTTATTAGTATTATTATTTCTTAAATGTAATGCGTATTCCATCCTTTAACATGAAGCCCCCCTTGCTAACATGAGTCGAACAGAGTGGGTGAGGAATGGGAAGGACGAAAAAAAAGGGGAAGATGAAGTGAGGTGATAAGGAGAGGGGAGGGGAAAGGATAACGTTGGTAGTGGGAGAGAAAAGGGATAGTGCGAGGAATAGGAAAATATCAGGGCACTTAAGTCGTAAAAAAGAAAAACATGGAGGGTGTATTTAGTAAAAATTTAGGTGTAAATTGATTATTGTTATGTTTAGTTATACTAGCTGATAAGTTGGTTAATAGTTGGCTAGTAGTTGATAAGTTAGTTACTAGTTGATAAACTTCTACCGTATAAGCTAATTTATTGAATAGAAGTGTTTGATAAAACTAGTTATCTAAAAAACTGATAAATGTAAAATGGTATAAAAAAACATATTTAAATAATTTTTATTATATAAATTCTATTATTGTTTTCTAGATAAAAATATAGTATTATGTAATTATAAGTTTACTTTTTTTTATAAATTTTTCTTTCTTATTAATTTTTTAGTGATAAATTATTTTATTAAAAATTAAAATAAATATTATAATGTAAAAAAATAATTTCAAATAATAGTAAAAAGAGAATAATGATTAACATAATTCATACAATTGTTAAATTAGTTTACACTAACACACAAATGTGTGTGTCTCTATATATACATATAAATATATACACGACCAGTGTTTATCTTATTTTGGTATTTTAATAAATTAAATTAAATTTGGACATGATACACAATTAGGTGATAATTTTTTTTTCACCTTAAGAGAATAAGGTTGTTAATATACATGCTTTATATGATTTGTAATATTTTTCCATTTTGTGAAAAGATATAAAAGGAATTGAAGGTAAATTAGGAAATGTATTAAAATGTCAAATATAAAAATAGAAAATAAATAAGCTAAAAGCTAGTTGAAGTAGATTATAGCTTATAAGTTAAAAACTATTAAAATAAAATAGTTTGTCAAACACTTTCATATGCCTTTTTAATCTTTGTGGATTTTTTTGTGTTGAGTTATCAAAAAAGAAGGAACTTGTATTAGATGCCCATTTAAATTTAGGTCCTATAACAAAAAATCCTCCTTAACTTCAACACATATACTTCAATAAGTGCCAACACTGTTGTTTCCTAATGTGTTTTGGAGCGAAAAGGAGGGGAGGGTATTTTTTTTTTTTAAATTATGAGAGATATGTAATGTTTATACAAAAGATTAAAACATAAATTTTATGCCAATCTATCATTTGATTTTTTAATTTTAAAAATTATCAAATTAAAAAATATTAATTAGAAACAAAAAAAATGCCCCTCTTCTGGTGGGTATTGGGCTCCTTTCCTATGTAGAGAAAAGACCCAAATTGAGAAGCCCACTTGATGTCTCACTTAAGTAAGTGGAGAGGGTCTGAATGGGCAAGCAAGAGAGTAGAGGAAAGGTCAAAAGACATCGGCACTTTGAGAGAGAGGAAGAGAGAAAGTCATTCCCGTTTTTACACAGAGCTGCGACTGTAAAACAACTACTGCAGATTCCTTCACCGTTGGATCGGGTTGAAATTTTGGAAGTTGGTTCGGAACACCTGGTTCTTCATTTTGAACGGTTGGATTGTTGATACGAATTCTGGTTTGGGAGATATTCAGTTCGCACAGTAGCTGCATATTTGGGGTTTTTCATCTTCCTTGTTCTCTATTTGTAAGTTTTATTGCTTTGTTGTTTGGCTAAGTGTTAGCACTGTTTTGTGCACTTGATTGAGACTTTTTTGTACCTTTGTTGATCATAGTGGAGCTATTTCTTTCGTCTGGACGACCCGTGGTTTTTACCCTTGCTTTGAGGGGTTTTCCACGTTAAAATCTTGGTGTCTTTGTTTGTGATTTTTGGTGATTTATTATTGTTGTTCATTGGCTGTTGCTCCTCATAGATTCTTGCAAGTTAGGGGGATTTATTTCCGCTGCATAACTGTTTAAGTGTGCTCTGTATTGTTATTGTTGTTGTTTCCCCCATTAGAGTGGCATCAGAGCTCTTTGGCTTTGGTTTTGGGGCTGTTTGACTTACTTGACTGATGGAGGCAAATAATAAAATGGTTGCTTTGAATGACACTAATTATCACTTGTGGAAGGGCAAGATGAAAGACTTGCTATTTGTGAGGAAATTGCATCTTCCTGTCTTTGCTACTCCGAAGTCGGATTCTATGTCTGAAGAAGACTGGGCTTTTGAACACCAATAGGTTTGTGGTTTTATTCGGCAATTTGTAGAAGACAATGTTTATAATCACATTGCTAATGAGACACATGCTAGAACTTTGTGGGAGAAGATTGAGTCCTTGTATGCTTCTAAATCAGGGAATAATAAATTGTATTTGTTAAACTGTCTGATGAATTTGAGGTACAGGGAGAGTTCTTCCATTTCAGATCATTTGAATGAATTTCAAGGGCTCCTAGATTAGTTATCAGGAATGGGTATCAAATTTGATGATGAAGTTTTGGGACTATGGCTATTGAACACTTTACCTGAGTCTTGGGAGACATTTAGGGTTTCTATTACCAACTCGGTCCCTAGTGGTGTTGTTTCTTTGCAAGCGGCAAAGAGTGGTGCTCTTAATGAAGAGATGAGAAGGAAAGCACAGGGTTCTTCATCTCAGTCTGAGGTGCTTGTCACTGAAAACAGGGGGAGAAGTCAAAAAAAGGAACTGAAGGGTGGTGGAGAGAAGAGCAGGAGTAAGTCCAGGTCCAGATACAAGAATGTGGAGTGCCATTATTATCATAAAACAGGGCACATACGAAGTATTGTTTTCTGTGGAAAAGGGAGAACAAAGGCAAGAAGGGTAAGAAGAAAGAGAAGGATCATGATGATGATGATCGTGTTGCTACTGATACTTGTGGTGATCTTGTTATTCTCAGTGACCATGGGTCAGTTAATCTTGTATCAGATGAGAGCATGTGGATAGTTGACAGTGGTGCTACACTGCATGTTACACCGAGGAAGGAGTTCTTCACATCTTACACTTCTGGTGATTTTGGAGTGTTGAAGATAGGTAATGATGGTGTGTCTAAGGTGATTGGTGTTGGTGATGTTTGCCTACAAACCAACATGGGAATGCAGTTGTTGCTTAGAGGAGTTAAGCATGCTCCTCATGTCCTTTTTAATTTGATCTTTGTGCAGATGCTTGATGATATTGGTTATGATAACCATTTTGGTTCTGGAAAGTGGAAACTCACCAAAGGTAACTTGGTTGTGGCTAGAGGGGAGAAATCATCTAAACTGTATTGGACAAAAGCTTTGGTTGCTAAAGACAGTGTGAATGCCATGGATATGGAGGCATCTTTTTGGCACTGAAGGCTCAGTCATATCAGTGAAAAGGGGTTGGATTGCTTAGCTAAAAAGGATGTTCTTCAAGGGTTAAAGAGTGAAGAATTGGAGAAATGTTCTCATTGCATGGCTGGCAAGCAAACCAGAGTATCCTTCAAGAAGCATCCTCCCTCAAGGAAGTCAGAGTTGTTGCAATTGGTACATTTTGATGTTTGTGGTCCATTGAAGGTAAAATCCTTTAGTGGTGCACTTTATTTTGTTACCTTTATTGATGATTGTTCCAGGAAACTATGGGTCTATGCTTTGCAGAGAAAAGACTAGGTGTTGGAGAAGTTCAAACAATTTCATGCCTTGGTTGAAAGACAGTCAGGCAAGAAGCTGAAACGCATTCGTACTGACAATGACGGTGAGTATTGTGGACCCTTTGATGTTTATTGCAAGCAGTATGGTATTGCACATGAAAAGACTCCTCCCAAAACTCCTCAGCTGAATGGTTTAGCAGAGAGGATGAACAGGACATTACTTGAGAGAGTGAGATGTATGCTCTCAGATGCTAAATTACCCAAGCATTTCTGTGGTGAAGCACTATACACAGCGGTGCATGTTATTAATCTCACTCCTACTGTTATTCTTGACAGTGAAGTTCCAGATAAAATTTGGTTTGGCAAGAATATGAGCTATGATCATTTGCGTGTCTTCGGTTGCAAGGCGTTTGTTCATATTCCAAGGGATGAAAGATCCAAGTTGGATGCGAGGACAAGGCAGTGCATCTTTATTGGTTATGGTGAAGATGAATTTGGCTACAAGTTTTATGATCTTGTTAAGAAGAAGCTTATTAGAAGTCGTGATGTACAATTGATGGAAGACCAAACCATTGAGGACATTGATAAGGTGGAGAAAACTACAGCCGAGAAAGATAGAAATCTGACTGATGTTGATCCTATGAGATTGCCTATTCACAATCTGGATAATGCTGAAGGTAGTGTTCAACATGGTGAACAACATGATGATGTTGATGATCAGCAACTTGGAGGTGGATTTGATGTTCCTATTGATGATGACCAAGAGGAGCATGATATGTCACATTATGAGAATGTTGATGATGCACCTGAACCACCTCAAGTCCAACTCAGGAGGTCTAACAGACAGAGACTACCTTCTACCAGGTATTCTTCTTATGAGTATGTGACCTTGACTGATGGTGGAGAACCTGGGTGTTTTGAAGAGGCTTTGGAAAGTGAAGAAAAGCAACAGTGGCTGGATGCAATGCAAGATGAGATGAAATCCTTGCATGATAATCACACTTATGACTTGGTGAAATTGCCTAAGGGCAAGAGGGCCTTAGAAACACAGGTGGATATTCAGGGTAAAGCATGAGAGTAATTCCGTGTCTCCAAGGTACAAAGCCAGATTAGTGGTGAAAGGCTTCAGACAGAGAAAGGGTGTTGATTTCAATGAGATTTTCTCACCTGTGGTGAAGATGTCATCTATTAGAGAAGTTTTGAGTTTGGCTGCTACTCTTGATTTGGAGGTAGAGCAAATGGATGTGAAAACTGCTTTCCTTCATGGTGATTTGGAGGAAGATATTTATATGAAGCAACCTGATGGCTTTCAGGTTAAAGGCAAGGAAGACCATGTGTGTAGGCTGAGAAAGAGTCTATATGGTTTGAAGCAAGCTCTGAGGCAGTGGTATAAGAAGTTTGAGTCTTTTATGGTGAGCAAGGCTACAAGAAGACTACTTCTGATCATTGTGTCTTTGTTAAAAAGTTTTCTGATGATGACTTTATTATCCTGTTATTGTATGTTGATGGCATGCTTATTGTTGGGAAAGATGTTTCCAGGATTAACAGGTTGAAGAAGCAATTGGGCGAGTCATTTGCCATGAAAGACATGGGAGTTGCTAAACAGATTCTTGGTATAAGAATCATCCGTGATAGAGAGAAAAAGAAGCTTTGGCTATCACAGGAACACTATATAAAAAGGGTGTTACAGAGATTCCAAATGGAAAATGCTAAGGCTGTGAGTACTCCTCTTGCAACTCATTTTAAACTGAGTGCTAAACAGAGTCCTTCAAATGAAGCTGAGAAGTTCGACATGGATAGAGTTCCTTATGCATTTGCGGTGGGTAGTTTGATGAATGCAATGGTGTGTACTAGACCAGATATTGCACATGATGTTGGTACAGTCAGTAGATTTTTGTCAAACCCAGGTAGAGAACATTGGACTGTTGTGAAATGGATTCTGAGGTATCTTCATGGTACTATTGATATGAAGCTTTGTTTTGGAGGTGATAAGCCTACCTTGGTTGGCTACTCAGATTCAGATATGGCTGGAGACATTGATTCCAGAAAGTCCACTTCGGGCTATTTGATTAAATTTGCAGGGGGAGTTGTCGCATGGCAATCAAAGCTGCAGAGGTGTGTAGCATTGTCTACTACAGAGGCGGAGTTCTTTGCCATTATTGAAGCATGCAAGGAGTTGCTATGGTTGAAGAAATTCTTGCAGGAGCTTGGTTTTGTGCAAGACATATATCCTTTATTTGTTGATAGTCAAAGTGTTATCCATCTTGGTAAGAATCCAACTTTCACATCTAGGTCCAAACAAATTGATGTAAGGTATCATTGGATACGTGATGCTTTGGATGCTAAGTTGTTGGAGTTGGTTAAAATTCATACTGATGATAATGGTGTTGATATGATGACTAAAGCATTGCCAAGAGGAAAGTTTGAAGTTTGTTGTGAGATCGCCAGTTTGGCGGTTATCTCCACATAGTTGTGAGGGGGAGATATGTTGGGTATTAGGCTCCCTTCCTATGTGGAGAAAAGGCCCAAATTGAGAAGCCCACTTGATGTCTCACTTAAGTAAGTGGAGATGGTTTGAATGGGCAAGCAAGAGAGTAGAGGAAAGGTCAAAAGACACCGGCACTTTGAGAGAGAGGAAGAGAGAAAGTCATTCTTGTTTTTACACAGAGCTGCGACTGTAAAACAGCTACTGCAGATTCGTTCAACGTTGGATCAGGCTGAAATTTTGGCATCTGGTTCGGAACATCTGGTTCTTCATTCTGAACGGTTGGATCGTTGATATGAAGTCTGGGTTGGGAGATATTCAGTTCGCACAGTAGCTGCGTCTTTAGGGTTTTTCATCTTCCTTGTTCTCTATTTGTAAGCTCTATTGCTTTGTTGTTTGGCTGGGTGTTAGCACTATTTTGTGCACTTGATTGAGACTCTTTTGTGTCTTTGTTGATCATAGTGGAGCTAATTCTTTCGTCTGGACGACCCGTGGTTTTTACCCTTGCTTTGAGGGGTTTTCCACGTTAAAATCTTGGTGTTTTTGTTTGTGATTTTTGGTGATTTATTATTGTTGTTCATTGGCTGTTGCTCTTCATAGATTCATGCAAGTTAGGGGATTTATTTCCGCTCCATAACTGTTTGAGTGTGCTCTGTATTGTTATTGTTGTTGTTTCCCCATCATCTCCCTCATCTTCCAAAATCCTCAATACAAACACATCCTAACTTGTTGCAAATTTAGCATATTTGATAAGAATATTCACTTAACACACAGATCAGAATTTTAATCTTTAACTGGTCATGATGGACACTTGACCAAGAAGTGAATTTTATTACTATGTTCAATCAAAGATGTTGAATTTATAAAAGCAACTGAATTGTGAATTGGAGAATATCCAGTTTGATTCTCACCAAATTAATTAATACAAAATAGATCAGAAAACTTAAATTTTTGTTATTGAGATGATGCATATGCTGGGGAAGATATTCTAAAGCTCAAGTGTAAGCATGATGACAATAAGCCTCAAGAACAGAAGGGTAGGCTTGCTTGTATTTTGGAGTCAAGTAGAGTTACATTCATTAACTAGACCTTTGGTGGATTCCAAAACATTTTAGGTCCCGTTTGGAGTGGTTGTGAGTTTTCAGTTTTTTATTTTTTAAAGATATCAATCAAGTTTTTACAACTCTAAATTAAAAATAAAAAACCTATTTTGTGGTTTTAAAAATGTCCGTTTTAAAATCCACAAAAAAAGCTTTTTAGTTTTTAGTTTTATTGAGTTATAAAAACTTATTGATTTTTTTAAAAACCAAAAACTGAAATTCGCAAACAAGGCCAAATTTCAAGTGTCTGGTAGTTTTTTGACAAAGAAAAGTGTCTGCAAGTTTCAACCTATTCTGAATAGCTTAAAATGTCTATTCGACGCGCTACAATCCTTAGGATTAATAGCTGGTTATTGATTCAGTCTAGGTTCAGTGAGTAGTTCAACTAATGAGTAATTAATTTAGTTGAATTAAATATATATTAAATCCTTAACCTAAATTTTTAAAACTTATAATATAAACTAGTATTTTAATCATCCATGCACAAATAGTAACATCCCAAAAATTACGAAACTAGGAATTATAGTAAAATTTGAAATTTAGAATTATGTTAAAAATAGAAATTGAGGACTTTTAAATGTTAGGAGTTTTATAGGGAGTTCCTAACATATGAATAATTATAACATTCCAAATTTTAGCCATAAATAAACTTAGGAAAAATGAAGTTAGAGTATAAAATTTTAAAAATAAGCATGTGAGGAAAAGTTAAATAATGGGCTATAAGGTAAGGCAATATATGAATGAAAAATTAAACAAAAAAGGGGATTTTGGATGTCCACGCTCGACCGTGGAAAGGGCCACAATCGAGCATTCACATCAAATTTCAATTGGTTGTCCACTCTCATGCATGGGTTAATGGCATGCTCGAGTGTGTTCTGGTTGTCCACGCTCTAGTGTGGGTTAATGTTACGCTCGAGCGTTAACGTCGAATTTCAATCTGCCTGTCCATGCTCAATTGTGGCGGTTAGGCCATCCTGAAGAATTGACATTGCGACATGAAAAATTATACATGAGCTATTTAAGTCCCGACCATTTGAGGATTATGATTCTATTGAATCCTATTTTCCTCAGCCCTAAAGAGAGAGAAAGAGAGAGGAAGAGAGAGAGGGAGAAGAAGAACAAGGATTAGAGGAGGAGATTGGGAAAAAGGGGGAAGAACAACGCAACATAGGAAACATCATAGGCCATGAACCTCGGACCAATCACACACGAGGTGAGTATAACTCACACACCATACTACCATCCTGCTTGATTTTGAATCATGATCCTTTCTTTGCCCTCCCTTTGCTTATTTTGAATATGTGTGCATTGTTTAAGGATGTATTATGAAATTGTATAAACCTATATCATATTGATGATTTGATTATGTATGGAATTGATTGACTAACTATTGCAAACTGGGCTTTCAACGACAGTTAAAAAATGCTTTTAACGACAGATGTTGACCTGTCGTTGACCCATGCATCGTTAAAAACTGGCTTTTCAATGACGTCTATTAATCGTCGTTATAAGTTAGAAACAACGACGGTTGAAACAATAATCATCGTGGTTTCTTGGCCATACAACAACGGTTAAATCAGTAACCGTCGTTGTTTTTCCAATCAGAAGTGGGAAGAAGGGACATACCACGACATTTGCACAAGGGAACAGTCGTGGAAAGTAATAAACAATGACGGTTCCCTTGTGCAACCGTCGCGGTATGACCCTTCTTCCTACTTCTGATTGGAAAAAAACAATGATGGTTATGGCCATAACTCTCATTGTTTATACTTTCCACGACAGTTATGACCATAATTGTCGTGGTTTGTACAGTTTTTTTAGGTTCGTTCTGTTTTTAAGCTTTCCCTAACTTGCAAACAGCCAAAACGATCCAGAAATTGTACAGAACACAATAACAACAAGATTTGCATCAATTTATATCAATTTGCATCCATTAACATAAATTAATATCAAAATGCAAAATTTGCATCAATTATAGTCTAACCAACATATATAAAAGTTTTCGACATGAAAGAACTAATTAACTAAAGATAAAACGATACAAAAAGTAATCAAACTAATCAAACTATTGGCAACTACCCTAAAGTTTTGTTATATAACATGAGCATATAGGATTTGAAGTCGTGGAAGCATAATGGGTTTTCCTTTCACACTACTGCACATAGGAAAATGCATGCCAAGTGTTTGTGAAATTGGACCCCTTGTGTTTAGTTAAAATCAATGTTTTATGAACCTCAAATGAATCATTTTTTGAATTCGAAAGCTTAGTTAAAATCAAGTGCTTGTGGTAGTTAAGAAAAGCTTATTGTTAATGCCTAGATTTTATAGGAATTTGTGTAAAATAAAAGTTAAGAATTTAAAGCATAGTTAGGCTAGATCCAAGGATCCAATAATTTGAATTTGAACTGTAAAAATTTCAGAATTAAGCTCCCTGTGTAGGACATGTATCTATAGAATGAGAGTGTGAAAAGTACCCCTTTACCCTGGCTCTCTACTTCATATAACAAATTTGTATCCCTCTCTGCCCCAAAAGATTAGATCCTCCCTATTGTATGTGTGTATGTAGTGGTGAGCTGGTTTCGAAAAATCTTTTGGCATAAGTTGATGTTCCATTTTTGGTTTGGCCTTATGGGGGAGTGACTTTCTCTGTTATGTTACTTTGGCCTAATTTTTAAAATCTTGGGCACTGTGGAAGTGGAAGGGTCTCTCTCTATTTTGTTAATTACTTAAGATGAGAAAGAAATGATGTGGTTTAATTTAATTGTCAAGTGCTCAAATCAGTTTAAATGTCAAGCTAGCTACTAAAATGTTTCGGTTGTTTTCACTTTTAATATCCCTTGTTAATAGTAATTTTTTGCTAGCTGTTTCTTGACTCTCATGTTATTGTCACTTTGTTTTGTTTAAGCTTCCTTTGTCGAAGTTGTTTTGTGGATGATATTCTGAATCTAATAATGTATAGACACAATTTATTATAATGTCCCTTTATTACTGATACCATATGGAAGATTAAGTTCCCAAAAATATAATTCCATTTTCATGTCCATTTGATTCGGAATCATGAAATGGTGTGTGTTAATTAGTACTATATATATATATATATATTAATTGGCTTCAGTTGTCATGTATTATTCTAATCTGATGAACCAATCCCTTTGGGTCATCACAGTATTGGACATCCATCATCTTTTTTTTTTATGATTGGTTTTGAAGGATTGGTGCAATTAAACTTTCTATTTAACACTAACATTCAGCTCGGATGTTTGCCTCTCTGCTAGCACTAGTTCTGTTCTGTTAGTAGATATAGCATATTATATTTCCTGGAAGGAAAGAAAAAACCACCATAGGATACCCTAGCTTTTGGTTTATTAGCCGACAAAACTAAACTTTCATCCCTATGGAATTGTTTAGATATTAGCTTCCCATCAAGGCTGTTTTTATATGTTTGGACTAAAATTGTGTATCCTATCAAAGGCTGAACTCTGTCAGCCATTAAAGACTCAATTAGCAAGTTAATTGGCCTGGTAACATACACCTGGCATGGGCAGAGAATTTATATTGTAAGCTGGTAATACAACTTTGTATGCAATCAGAGTTGTATGTTATATGTATGTTAACTTCAGATTTGTTTAGCTCACAGAAGTAAATATATAATCTATATGGTCAGTGAAGTAAATATTTATATGTATGTTAACTTTATATTCTTTATAGTTTTCTTCAAGATGAGTACAAATTAATTCTTTATGGATTTTAGCTTCAAAGGAGATATTCACATTGATTGGGGAAAATACCTTGTCATGAAGTTGTAATTTGGAGAATAGGATAGGCTAATGTTCTGACTTGTGGTATTAAGCCAATAATTTTTACTCACTCGAGAAAAGATAGCTAAGGCTTCTGGTACTATTTGAGGACGCATTATGTTTTGAATGCATTATTATAGTTGCTTGTTAGTAAATTTTGCAATTTTGGGTTATATATTGTTTTGTTTCTTCGGGTTGCTATCAAATTTGAAATATCAACATATCGTGGTTTATTAGGTAAATATTAGCATATCTAGAAAATATCTAGAGTACTGAGTATATATCCCTTCCATTTAAAATCTAACACCTGACATGATTAGTTACCCATTCCCAATTTTGAAGCTGTTAAATATTAGAAAAGGGGTATTGAGTAGTGTGTGCAGTACTAAAAATTTGTTCCTTGTTATGTTGTATCATGTGTTGCAGGTGGCTAATATCCAAGCTAAACCTGCTGCAAGAAGCAATGTAGTTTCCAAGAATCCTGCACCAATGCCAGGATTCATTTCATCCACTACTAGTAGTAGGAGACCTTCATCTTGTGGGGGTCCAACCTCAACTACTTCTAGATCTTCAACCCCATATGCAAGGCCAACATTACCTTCAATAACGGATAGCAATCGCAAGTGCACGATTTGGTCAAGTAATATAAAAAATATAAAAGTATATATTTTCGTGACAGCACATAATGCACTTGTTTAGGGCGTGTTGCACGTAGGTTTCAAAATTTCACATATTGCATATATAAAACATGGAAGCATTTTGGAAAGTCAGTCATCTAGTGTCGTTGCTATCAAGGTGGACAAAGGACAAGTAATAATTTTTGTTTTTTGGTATGGAGGAGGACAAGTAATAATTAAGGATCACATAAATTGGCAACTAATTTATAGGATCACATAAATTGGCAACTAATTTATAGTAAACTAACACAGTACATGTGTGTTCACATATTCACATAGCAATGGGTGACGTTGAGTGATGTTTGTTTTTAGAGTAAATTATTCTAGGGTAAAATATATTTTTGGTCACTGTAAAATTATTGAGTTTTGCTTTTAGTCCCTATAAAATTATTTTTTAGTAAAGCGTCCTCCCAAAATATATTTTTTTTTGCAATTAGTCCCTCCCTTCAATTGACGTGTGTCAGATGCTGATGTGGCACCTTTTTTCTCTCCTACATGTCTTTTTAATGTATTTCTGGCGGTCTTAGACAGCCAGAAAACACAACCCACCGTTTCCCCCACTCCCCTCTTCCGAAAACTACCAATCCACCATTTCCTCAGGGGCTCCTCCATTTAATCTGAAGTCAACCATGCGAACTTGAAGCAGGGAGTAGTAGAAAACACAATAACTTGAAGCAAGCAAAGAAAGAAAACATTTGACATTCATTTATTAAATTTATTTTTCATCAAATTTTTTGTGTCTTATCCATCATCATTTTCCACGCCTAAATACTAGTAGGTGAGTTTGACATTAATGCAAAGGAAGAGGAAGAAGAAGTTGCAGGGTCTGGAAATGTTGGTGAAAATGGCAAACATTTTGATAATGATACAGTAAATGGTGCAACTGTTGGGCTTGGAAGTAGCAGAATTCAACAACAAATGGAAAGGCGATAACTGGTCACCGCCTTTGGATTAAAAACAATGAAGAAAGAATGAATGAGAAGAAAGAGAGAGGGATAAATAAATGGTCACCTCCTTTGGTTTAAAAGCATGGTGATCCAGTAAAGGTGTTGGTTGGGCTCAAATCTCAAAAGCAGAGAGGGGTGGGATGTGGGGATGGTTCTCTTCTCTTCCCTTCGCTCAATGAAGAAACTTCCTCTGCAACCCTTTCCTCTGAATTCTGCAACGTAGACAGAGAGTGTATTGTGTGTGTATGTGTGTTTTGTTTAGGGTAAGTGGGGGTGGGTTACACGAAAGGGGAAGAAGAGGGAGTGGGGGAGAAGGGTGGAAGGGGGAATGGGGGAATCAGTGGCGTGGGCATAGTCACATAATTCGCAATTCGTTCCGATACGTGGTACGGGATTAGGTACGTGGTTCGTTATATGACAAGAATTCAGTACTTGAGGGGTATACTTAGTTGGTTCGCTATTTTGGTTCATGGTATGTTAAAATATATTAATTGGTACGATACTAATATAAAATTATGATATATTAAATTTCTGTGATATATTTTGTTTTAAAACGTGTTCGCTATTATATTAACTAAACATTTTTTCTATAAAATATTAATTGATATATTCAAAAAATGATTTAATCATTTTTAAAATTTTAAATTTATTATTTTAACTCCCCATGTACCTTCCCAAGAATATGTACGGTTCCTAAGAAATGGTTGGTGCGCAGAAGCTGTGTAGCTGTAAACATTGAAGGATAACATGAATAAAGTTGGTCTTTTCTGTGTCTTTTGACCTTCCATTAATTAAAAAAAAATATACTCCATTTTATAAAATTAATTATTAAAGTATACCACTTTCATAAAATCTTTCATCTTCCTGGCTTTCTGGCTGAATATCTTAATGTGAGAAACATTCAAGCAAATCAAGCCTTCTCTTTCTTCTTTTACGTAGAAGCAGCACCGGTAACTAGTAATAATCAATTCCATGGTTCATTCCTGGTAGTCTATCAAAGTGTTAACCATCTCAATGGTTTCAATTTCAGGAATCTTTAGTCCCTAACTCAACTCTCACTTTTAAACTCCAGCGGTCCAGCGACTCTAGAGTCCAGCCTTCATAATTTATCTACAACACTGCCAGAACTTAAGTTTTATCATCCTCCATGTATCTCTGTTTTTAAGCTTTATCATCTTCCACGGTAACTGGTTACTTCTACCCCTCCTTTTCATCTCTCTCCGAAACATCCATGATCCACTTTAATAGAATGAAAATAAAAATCTGGTTCGCTCATATGTGAGAATTCAAAAGCGAATTTTCTTGTTACAAATCGCTAGCGTATCGCGAATTGGAACGCACGAACCCATTCGCAGTTCAATGGGTGACCGAGCGAATAATGTGACTATGGGCGTGGGTTTCTGGCGGTCTAGCAAACTTTTCTTACAGTCTAAGACCGCCAGAAATAAAATAAAAGACGAGAGAGAAAACGTGTCACATCAGCACCTGACACACGCCAATTGAAGTGAGAGACTAATTGTAAAAAAAAAATATTTTGGGAGGACGCTTTACTAAAAAAATTTTATAGGGACTAAAAGCAAAACTCGCTAATTTCACATGGACCAAAAACATATTTTACCCATTATTCTAACATCCCATCTATTTTGCATTTCCAACACAAATCTCCTTCTATTTTAAAAACCTACACAAAACCCCTCCAATTTTAAAGGGTAAAATATGTTTTTGATCCCTATAAAATTAGCGAGTTTTGCTTTTAGTCCCTATAAATATTTTTTTGTTAAATCGTCCTCCAAAAATATTTTTGTTTGCAATTAGTCTCTCTACTCAATTGGTGTGTGTCAGGTGCTTATGTGGCACGTTTTCTCTCTCCTAGGTGTCATTATTTTATTTCTGACGGTCTTAAACAAGCCGAAAAATAGAAACCATGACCGCCACAAAATAGGAAACCACCCCAACAGTTTTTTAATTGTTATTGATAAAAATTTAAGAAGGAACTCAATTGGAATCTGGTCCATATATAAAAGCTCCACCGTTATTAAAGGAATTAGAGACCAACCATTTTAATTTAATTTTTATCAAAAATTATTTTAACATTTCAAATGAATAAAAAGTAAGACTATTTTTTTTATATTTATTAGAATATGCTATATTAAATAAACATAAAGGGTTATTGAGATTGGGGAACATTACAGAGACTCGGTCAAAAGATGATAGCAATCGTGGTAGTAGTTTAATGACAATGAAAAAAAAATTGGAAATCTATGAAGGTGCAATAAAAACTGTTACCATCATCACACTTTGTGTTTTAAATAATATAGTTGCAGTTTTAACAGTTTTTTAATTGAACACTGTGACAGGCGCCAAGTGTTATTGGAACTCTGTTAAGCATCCTCTAGTTCGTGCTTTAAGAAAAAAGATGATCAAAGGTTTTATGGTAAGTGAGTGCTTCATGGTTGGAGGGGAGGGAGTGGGGGAAACGATGGGGTGAGTTATTGGTGTGGGGGAAATAAGGGAATGGAAAAAACTGTGGGGATGGTTTCCTATTTTGTGGCGGTCATGGTTTTCTATTTTTTGGCGGTTTAAGACTGCCAGAAATAAAATAATGGATACCTAAGAGAGAGAAAACATGTCATGTAAGCCCCCGACACATTCCAATTGAGGAGAAGAACTAATTGCAAACAAAAAAAAAATTGAGAGGACGATTTAATAAAAGAAAAATTTATAGGGACTAAAAACAGAACTCGCTAATTTTACAGGGACCAAAAACATATTTTACCCAATTTTAAAAGTACATTACACTTAAATCCATTTTTTATGATACATTTAAAAAAAAAATTTAGTCAACAGTCAACAATTATATTTTATATTAAATTGACCAAAATACCCTTACTAACTATGGATTTTCTTTACTATATAAAAATCCCTCAATTTTACACAAACTTCTTATATTTTATAAATATATTTTTCTTTTTCTTTTGTGTCGGTGAATAAAAGAAAACACAAAAAAAAATATAACTTCATACAATTTTTTTCAAATACATTATTTTGAATAACAAAAATCATAGTTTCATACCAGTAAAATAAATAAATTTATTTTAAAATTTTTCATATTGAAAATTTAATTAAAAACTCAGAAACTAATAAAATGAATCAAAATAATTTATTAAGATTATTTATAAAGTATTAATAGATTAAAAAAATTACTAAGATGGATCTTAATAAAAAAAGCTTCATAAATTATAAAAAAACTTAATATGTAAAATAATAAACGTTAGGGTAGTGAGAAAGAAGAAGAACGAGGAGAATGAATTTTACGCGAGAAAGACAGAGATTTTCACGTTGGGGGTTTTATTGCATTTATCAATTCTGATAATTCAATTTGAAAGGAAGGGGTGTCTTGAGGGTAATGTTTGGTTTTTTAAAAAAATATTTTTTAATAAATAATAAAAAATAATATTAATTGGGGTTTTGTGTAGGTTTTCAAAATATAGAGGGTTTTGTGTAGGTTTTCAAAATAGAGATGATTTTGTGTAAGTTTTTAAAATAGAGGGGAGTTTTGTGTTGGAAATATAAACTAGAGGGGAGGTTCGATATAATTTACTCTTGTTTTTATATATTAACTTATGATATAGACCTATACATCAATTAATAGAATATAAAAAATATATATTATTATTATGTTTATAAAAATTTGTAACCAATAAATCATTAATATAATTATTTTTTATACGGACAATAAATCATTAATATAATTTTAAATTTGAAATATATTGAGGTTTGAGATACCACAACCCAATGACTTAAACCTATATATAAGTGTATGGAAAAATCTTTGTTAGGATAGCTAACCCCACCATAATGTCAATATTGACAATAGGAGTAATACTGCCTCCCATAGAGGATACATGTGGTTCAAAAAAAAAATCACTTTACTGAAGTGAAAATAAAAAATCTAAAAAAACGCAAGTGAGAAAATATTGTTCAAAATATTGTTGAATAAATAGAATAAACACATAAAACAGATAAGAGTGATAATAAGTGAAAATATTGTTGAATAAAATAGAGAGATAGATGAAATATTGGAAAAAAATATTTAACTTAATGTATAATAAACACATTTATTGTATTTCTTAATATGTTTTAACGTAATGAAATAGATAAGTAGGAACAAATAGTGAGAGCTGTAACGTCCTAATTTCTCAATTCAAGAATAATGTCCGTTGGAGACACCATTCCGAATTTCTGAAATTATTTCGCGCATCTCGTGTATCGACATACATATCACATAAACACTTAAGCAATCCAACGTTTGCTTATGCTTCCACAAAATTCATACATCATAATTTCAAGGTCAATTCTTAACTAGAGCCTACGGGACGAACCTACACTGGAAGTGTTATGGTCCATAAGGCTCCTACCGGAAATCCGGCAGAGTTTCCCCTAAAAACTGGATGTTTCCCAATTTTCTAACTTAACCTGAAATCCAGAAAAATACCAGTACAATTTATAATAGTACAAGATAATCTCAATCTACAATAAGGCCTTCATGGCCAAACTAAAGTGTCTACATTAATACATCATTAAACTATCAATAACAGTTGATCCTTCACTAAGAATCTCTCTCTGACCACTGGGAGTTGATGGATCCACTCCATGAGCTCCACTTCTATCCGGACACGTAGCTGGAACGTCCTGCACAACTAAAATGTATCCCCGCAACGTGGGGTGAGACTAATGTCCCAGCAAGCATAACCATGCAATCATACAGTGTAGGGAGGCAAGCATATGAGATGCAACACATAACTCAACATATCATGCATAACTATTTCAATTACTACATTACAACTTCACTCAACTATACATGATGTTTAATGCAAAACTTGAACATAGATATGCTATGCATGACCTGCATTACCCGACAGACGGGGTCTTTTCACTATCTGGGGCTAGACCTGAGCTCAGACTACAAGGAACGTCTTCCTTGGGCATAACACCGCCAATTAATTGGGGGCCGAAATCCGTGTTTTAACTGGGGACCGAAGTCCAATTAACTGGGAACCGAAGTCCAATCTTGATTAATTAAGGTGAACTGGGGCCGAAGCCAAAACTGGGGCTGAAGCCGTAACTGGGCCGAAGCCATTTTATCTGGGCCAAAGCCAAAAACCATTTTCTTAGTCTTAACTGGGCCATAGGCCAAAAACATGCAATGGTTCAACTTCACAATTAATACAAGTCTCATGGCATGCATAGAACTAACAATTGTGTATAGAAAATATCATACAATGAATAAAAAATTTCTAATAATAATCATTCCATATTAACCATGTGAATCTCAAAACACCCTTTTTAATTAGAAACCTTGAAGGCATATTCCATAATAAACCCTAATCTATACACATACATCCACATACATTAAAATCATTGTAACATCCCGCAAATTAGGAACTTAATTAATTTATGAGATTGCAAATAAGAGAATTAAGTATTAGTAAGTAAAGGGAGGAAAATTAAGGAACTATAGGTTAAAACCCTATCACGAACCAAGTTATGTTTTAACTTAAGAGAAAATTGAGTTCTAGTAATCGATTACAAGGAGTCTGTAATTGATTACCCGAAAGCTAGTTTTTAGGTAAACGATTACTCACAGGCTGTAATCGATTACCTGAGAGCTGAGTTTGTGATAATCGATTACAGGGATTTTGTAATCGATTACCCGAGAGCTGAAATCAATTACTCACAGGGTGGTAATCGATTACCTGAGAGCTGAGTTTTTGGTAATCGATTACCAAGGGTTGTAATCGATTACAAGATTCTCATAAACGTTTTCCAGTGTAAATTCTACCTATGGTAATCGATTACAGCACGATTGTAATCGATTACCAGCTGTCCAGTATATATACCTGGACATGCAAAATTCAGATTTCATTTTTTCTCTTCTTCTTCCCCTTCAAACCCTAGAGAGAGAGTGTGTGATTTTAGAGAGATAAAGCAGATTTTGAGGAGATTGAAGAGAATCAAAGCTAGGATTCATCAAGGGGACTTCCAATCCTTCAATTTCCCTTCAGAAATTCAAGAAAATTGGTGAGTATAACTCACACACTCCCACTTTTCCTTGATTTTGATTTCTCCCCATTGTATGAACCCTACTCTCTTGATTCTCTTTCTATTTGCATATTGTGGTTAGATTGTTGATATTGGTGTTGGATTGAGTAGTTTGATCGGTGATTTTGTTGAAAACCTTAGGGTAGCGAGATTTACGAAAGTAGCGAAATTACGTAACTTGCGAAATGCTTAATGTATGATCCCTACCCTTCCATTTCCCTTTCTATTTAGTTAATTTGATTGAATTGATGTAGTTTATGCTAGAATTGAGTGATTCATGCTAGGAATTGATTATAATTCCCTTAGATTTCGAAGTTACGAAACTTACGAAACTTACGAAAGTTTCGAAACACTCGAAACACTCGATATTTCAGCTTTGGGTTATCAATTCACTTTTACCGGTTTCGACCGTGAGTTAATTAACCCGGCCTTGTGCTGTGAGTTAAGAAATGGTTTGAATAAGTAAAAATATTGACTTCGGTCCAATTTTGGGTGGGATACGTCCCCGGGAAAGACGTTTCTCGTAGTCTGAGCTCAGTTCTAACTCTAGTTTCAGTAATAAGTTCATGCCTACTGGATTTCAATAGTGAGTTGCATTTTATTGATTGATATTATGTTAGTTGTACCATGGTATTGGAATGTAACATGATGATTGATATTGATTAACTTGATATGTCTTCATTTGTTCTTATTCCATGTACACTTAGCATGATTAGTTATATTCACTGAGGCATTAGTCTCACCACGCGTTTTGTGGATAATCTTGGTGTGCAGGTACCTCCAGGAAGTAATAAGTGAGTAGAGCAAGAGATGTGGTTTTAGATGTTTCCTTTTTGGGATTATGTATATATATATATATAAGTTGTATTTATTTTGGAACCCTGTTAAGTCGTTCAGCTTGTAACCTTCGGGTCTGATGTATATATGGAGCTGGTATATGTATATAGTTTTATTGGATGTTAGTTTTAACCCCTGGACCAAATATATATATGGCTATGTATATTATGGACTTTGGTTAAAATTTTAAGGCTTTAAGTTACTCACATTTATATGAGTTTTGTTGGATACTTATGTAAATGTGAGCTTTGATATCCAGGATTGTATGTTTTAGTTTCGAATGTTCAGGATTTAGTTTCCAACGGACTAAGTCTTGAATTTAGAAATTAGGGCGTTACATTTTGGTATCAGAGCAGTTCAATCCAATTGGACTGTGGTAGTTGGATTTTCCTTGTGACTTGTTATTCTGATTTATGCATTGTTTTGTGAATTGAGAGACTTATCACCTCGATGTTTACTTAATGATGTGTAGATAATTATGGCAAGTGGCAGGAGGGGTCGTCCCAGAACCAATTTCACTTCTCAGAATCCACCACCTGACCCAGTGGCAGTAGCTCTGCAAGCATTCACACACATGATGAGAGAGTAGGCAACTACTAATACAGCAATACTCTAAGAATTGGCCCATAGAACAGCGGGGACACCTCATGCTCCTGTTGTGGACTCATTTGTCTAGGGGCTGGCGGAATTTCGAAAGCATAACCCTCCTCAGTTCAATAGGGTATACGATCCAGATGTGGCATCCAACTGGCTGAGGGATCTCAACAGGATATTTGATGTGATGAAGTGTGCGGATGATTCTAAGGTTGGTTTTGCAATCTACATGCTGAGAGGTGAAGCTGAGGATTGGTGGAAGACGACAAGTGTTAGGCCTACTGTGACGGGGGCTCCGATTACATGGGGCATCTTTCAGACTCTATTTCTAGACAAGTACTTTCCTGCTACGGTTAGAAGACAGAAGGAAGCGGAATTCTTACAATTAAAGCAAGGAAGTTTGACGGTGGGTCAGTATGTAGCTAAGTTTGAGGAGTTGGCCAAGTACTCAAGGTACCTGCAGACAGTAGCTGATGAAGAGTGGAGGTGCACTCAGTTTGAGGGAGGTCTCTGACCTGAGATACTGGATCGGGTTGGAACCTTAGAGATCAAAGATTTTCCCACCCTGATCAATAAATGCTACATTGCGGAGAAGAACATCCGAGGAACCACTACTTCAACACCACCTGCTGATAATAAAGGAAAAAGAAAGATAGAGGGACCAAATTAGTTTAGGGGCCCGAGACCTAAGTGGCAAGGCACCTCCGCCTTGACTACTAGACCGGCCCAACGCCACGGGGCACCTACTTGTCCCAAGTGCGGAAAGGAACACTCTGGAGAGTGCTTGACGGGGAAGAACGTATGTTACTTTTGCAAGCAACCTGGGCACATGAGGCATGAGTTTCCCAAGAGGAAGGATCTCCCAAAACCCCAAACCACTGGAAGAGTCTTCACTCTGAGCGGGGAAGTGGCAGCTTCTGCTGATAATTTGTTGCGAGGTATGTGCACCCTAGGAGATCGAACCTTAATTGTATTATTTGATTCAGGAGCCACTCATTCCTTCATTTCTCTTGATTGTGTAAAACAGTTGAACTTGCATGCTGTATCTTTGCCTTATTTTCTTAGTGTTGTTACTCCCGCCAAGGAGGCCATTTCTACTTCACTTGTGTGTATTCAGTGCCCTATTGTGATACAAGGGAAGACCTTCGAGGTCGACCTAGTTTGTTTGCCTTTATGGGGTATAGATGTTATTATTGGTATGAATTGGTTGTCTGCAAATAGAGTCATGCTTGATTGTTTTAACAAACAGGTTGTCTTTCCACTTCTTCCTCCTCCTTCGAGGGAGAGACCATCAATTCTGTTGTCCAGTGTCGCTGAAGTGTCTGAATGCCTTAGTGATGGGAATGAGTGTTTTGTTTATTACTTTCCTCAACTCTAGAGTCTAAAATAGATTTGAGCAACATAACTATAATTAATGAGTTTCAAGATGTTTTCCCTAGTGAAATAACCACATTATCTCCAAACCGAGAAATAGAGTTTACCATAGACTTAGTGCCAGGTGTAGGACCTATCTCTAAAGCACCCTACCGAATGTCCCCATTAGAACTTAGTGAACTTAAAGCTCAGTTAGAAGATCTTATGTCTAAGGGGTTCATTAGGCCCAGTGTGTCACCATGGGGGGCTCCAGTCCTTTTAGTGAAAAAGAAGAATGGGAGTATGAGACTGTGTGTGGACTATAGGCAGTTGAACAAGGTTACCATAAAAAATAAGTATCCTTTACCCAGAATAGACGACCTTCTAGATCAACTTAGGGGAGCCTAAGTTTTCTCTAAGATAGATTTAAGGTCTGGTTACCATCAGATCAGGATTAAGGGAGAGGATATACCAAAAACAGCCTTCAGGACTTGGTATGGGCATTATGAGTATTTGGTGATGCCATTTGGAGTAACCAATGCTCCTGCTGTATTCATGGACTACATGAATCGAATCTTTAGGCCCTATTTGGATCAGATTGTTGTTGTGTTTATCGATGACATTTTGATCTACTCCCGTAGTTTAGCAGAGCATGAAAGACATCTTAGAATTGTGTTAGGAGTTCTGAGAGAGAAGAAATTGTTTGCTAATCCGGAGAAGTGTGAGTTTTGGAGTGATAGGGTTCAATTTTTAAGACATGTGATTACCGGTGAGGGGGTGTATGTTGATCCTAGCAAGGTAGAAGCTGTCCTTGAGTGGGAAAGGCCTAATACCGTTACGGAAATTAGGAGTTTCTTAGGATTGGCCGGCTACTATCGGAGATTTATTAAAGGATTCTCCCAGCTAGCCTTACCTCTCACCAGGTTAACTCGGAAAGGGCAAGCCTTTGTGTGGGATGAGTTTTGTGAGCGGAGCTTCTTGGAGCTCAAGAAAAAGTTAACCACCGCTCCGGTATTGGCATTACCGAATTTGACCAAGGCCTTTGAGGTATATTGTGATGCTTCAGGGAAAGGTTTAGGTTGTGTTCTTATGCAGGATAGGAGGGTAGTAGCTTATGCATCTAGATAGTTGAAACCACATGAGGAGAACTATCCTACTCATGACCTAGAGTTAGCTTCTGTGGTATTTGCCCTCAAGATTTGGAGGCATTACCTGTTTGGTGCGAGATTTGAGGTATTTAGTGATCATAAGAGTTTGAAATACCTTTTTGATCAGAAAGAACTCAATATGAGGCAGAGGAGATGGATGGAATTTCTCAAAGATTATGATTTTGAATTGAAATACCATCCTGGCAAGGCCAATGTAGTGGCTGATGCCCTCAGTAGGAAATCCCTTCATGTGTCTTCAATGATGATTCATGAATTGAGTTTGCTGGAGGAGTTCAGAAACCTAAGCTTAGGTGTTTCAGTCGGTGAACATAGAGTTATTCTTCATAGGCTAGATATCACCTGTGAGCTGAAAGCTCTTATCAAGGAGGCCCAGAGTTTGGACTCAAGCCTTCAAGAGAGAAAGCAACAGTTAGGATTTTCAGAGTCAGAAAATGGGATGATTCTCTTCCAAGGGAGAGTCTGTGTCCCTAAGGCGGGTAGCCTCAGGCAGCAGGTTTTGGAGGAAGCCCATAGGAGTAAGTTTTTAAGTGCTTAATATGTTAACAGGTTAAAATAGAACATCAGAAACCATCTGGAACCCTTTTACCTTTGGATATCCCTGAGTGGAAGTGGGAGAGTGTAGCTATGGACTTTGTGGTAGGTTTGCCTCGAGTTCAAGCTGGCTTTGATGCTATCTGGGTAATTGTGAACCGACTAATTAAGTCAGCCCACTTTCTACCAATTAAGAACACTTATCCCCTTAGCAAGTTAGCCAATCTGTATGTTAGATAGATTGTCAGGCTTCATGGTATTCCCTCTAGCATCATATCAGATAGGGATCCTAGATTCACTTCTAGGTTCTGGAATGCCCTTCACCAGGCTTTCGGGACCAAACTCCGGTTTAGCACTGCTTACCACCCTCAGACTGACAATCAGTCTGAAAGAACCATCCAGACCCTAGAAGATATGCTCAAGGCTTGTGTTTTAGAAGAGTCAGATAGTTGGGATAGATTTCTACCTCTTATTGAGTTTGCCTACAATAACAGTTTCCATAGCAGTATAGGCATGGCACCCTTTGAGGCACTGTATGGTAGGAAATGCAGGTCTCCCTTGTGTTGGTATGAGGTAGGTGAGAGAACACTTTTAGGCCCAGAACTAGTGCAGGAAACTTCAGATAAGATAAGGGTCATTAGGGAAAAACTTGTAACTGCTCAAAGTCGTCAAAAGAGTTATGCTGATAAAAGAAGAAAAGACTTAGAGTTTGAGGAAGGGGAACATGTGTTTTTAAAGGTAACTCCTGTCACGGGCTTAGGACGATCCATTAAGACCAGAAAACTCAACCCTAGATTCATCGGTCCATTTCAAATCCTGCAGAGGGTTGGCCCTCTGGCTTACAGGATAGCTTTGCCTCCTCGGTTGTCCAGGATACATAATGTCTTCCATGTATCCCAGTTAAGAAAATATGTTCATGATCCATCTCATATTATTAGCTCTGAATCAATACAATTAAGTGAAGATCTCACTATTCCTTCTAGACCTGCACAGATTATTGACAGGAGTGTCAAGACTCTAAGAAGTAAGACAATTCCTTTGGTGAAGGTGTTTTGGGAGGGTCAATCTCCAGAAGAGGCCACATGGGAAAAGGAAGATGACATTCGGGGTCAATTCCCGGAACTTTTCAGTTGAGGTAGTTTCTGAATTTTGTTTCGTGTTCAATTTTGAGGTCAAAATTGCTTAAGGGGGGTAGAATGTAACATCCCGCAAATTAGGAACTTAATTAATTTATGAGATTGCAAATAAGGGAATTAAGTATTAGTAAGTAAAGGGAGGAAAATTAAGGAACTATAGGTTAAAACACTATCACGAACCAAGTTATGTTTTAACTTAAGAGAAAATTGAGAAAATTGAGTTCTGGTAATCGATTACAAGGAGTCTGTAATCGATTACCCGAGAGCTAGTTTTTAGGTAAACGATTACTCACAGGCTGTAATCGATTACCTGAGAGCTGAGTTTGTGGTAATCGATTACAGGGATTTTGTAATCGATTACCCGAGAGTTGATTTTGTGTAATCAATTACTCACAGGGTGGTAATCGATTACCTGAGAGCTGAGTTTTTGGTAATCGATTACCAAGGGTTGTAATCAATTACCAGATTCTCATAAACATTTTCCAGTGAAAATTCTACCTATGGTAATCGATTACAGCACGATTGTAATCGATTACCAGCTGTCCAGTATATATACCTGGACATGAAAAATTCAGATTTCATTTTTTCTCTTCTTCTTCCCCTTCAAACCCTAGAGAGAGTGTGTGTGATTTTAGAGAGAGAAAGCAGATTTTGAGGAGATTGAAGAGAATCAAAGCTAGGATTCATCAAGGGGACTTCCAATCCTTCAATTTCCCTTCAGAAATTCAAGAAAATTGGTGAGTATAACTCACACACTCCCACTTTTCCTTGATTTTGATTTCTCCCCATTGTATGAACCCTACTCTCTTGATTCTCTTTCTATTTGCATATTGTGGTTAGATTGTTGATATTGGTGTTGGATTGAGTAGTTTGATCGGTGATTTTGTTGAAAACCTTAGGGTAGCGAGATTTACGAAAGTAGCGAAATTACGTAACTTGCGAAATGCTTAATGTATGATCCCTACCCTTCCATTTCCCTTTCTATTTAGTTAATTTGATTGAATTAATGTAGTTTATGCTAGAATTGAGTGATTCATACTAGGAATTGATTATAATTCCCTTAGATTTCGAAGTTACGAAAGTTATGAAACTTACGAAAGTTTCGAAACACTCGAAACACTCGATATTTCAGCTTTGGGTTATCAATTCACTTTTACCGGTTTCGACCGTGAGTTAATTAACCCGGCCTTGTGCTGTGAGTTAAGAAATGGTTTGAATAAGTAAAAATATTGACTTCGGTCCAGTTTTGGGTGGGATACGTCCCCGGGAAAGACGTTTCCCGTAGTCTGAGCTCAGTTCTAACTCTAGTTTCAGTAATAAGTTCATGCCTACTGGATTTCAGTAATGAGTTGCATTTTATTGATTAATATTATGTTAGTTGTACCATGGTATTGGAATGTAACATGATGATTGATATTGATTAACTTGATATGTCTTCATTTGTTCTTATTCCATGTACATTTAGCATGATTAGTTATATTCACTGAGGCATTAGTCTCACCACGCGTTTTGTGGATAATCTAGGTGTGCAGGTACCTCCAGGAAGTAATAAGTGAGTAGAGCAAGAGATGTGGTTTTAGATGTTTCCTTTTTGGGATTATGTATATATATATATATATATAAGTTGTATTTATTTTGGAACCCTGTTAAGTCTTTCAGCTTGTAGCCTTCGGGCCTGATGTATATGGAGCTGGTATATGTATATAGTTTTATTGGATGTTAGTTTTAACCCCTGGACCAAATATATATATATGGCTATGTATATTATGGACTTTAGTTAAAATTTTAAGGCTTTAAGTTACTCACATTTGTATGAGTTTTGTTGGATACTTGTGTAAATGTGAGCTTTGATATCTAGGATTGTATGTTTTAGTTTCGAATGTTCAGGATTTAGTTTCCAACGGACTAAGTCTTGAATTTAGAAATTAGGGTGTTATAATCATCATGGAACATGAATATTCTTTAAGGAATTCACTAGTCAACAATCATTCCCACAAAATCCCCAAATTCCCCAAAATCCCCTAACCTAGGGTTTCAAATTCAAGCTCACCCACAACTCAAATCATACATATTCTCTAATCCAACAATAACCCAACATATATACACTAAAAGAAAGGGGGATAGAAGGATTGGGGTCATGATAGAGGCATACACAAGATGAGGTGAAAGTGTGTGAGCTCTACTCACCTCAAATTGAAGAAACTTGGTGGAAAAGGGGTGAAGAGGGGGATGATCTTCAAGCTCCAAGAGGTGGAGAAAGCTCCATGTTAGATTTGCTCCTCCTTCCTCTCACTTTCTCTCTCTAAGATTCTCTTCCCTCTCTCTAAAACCCTAAGGAAGAAGAAGAATGAAGAAAAGAAGAGGTATGCGCGTTTTTTAGGAAACAGAACGCGTCCGGGTGGTTGAACGTGCAAACGGGGCGTTTGAACGCCCAAAAACGCTGTCAGGGCGTGTTTGCGCGCGTAAACTCGTTGTTTGGGGGTGTAAATGAGCTCGGAATACTATCATATAATATATCAAATCGAAGCACCGGAAATTAGCTTTCTAATGAAAGTGGAATCACCTTAATAGGACACCCATAGCTTTAGATATTTGTGAATTAGTGCACCAAGGTCAATAGGCCTAAAACCCAAAATTAAGCAACAACCTCGGTTTGTGCCCCTCTTGACTCCAATTCAATTCTCTCCTTCTTAAACCTAATTCCTCTCCATGAAAACCTTCTTCTAACTTAGTTCTTCTCATCCAAACCCTTTCCCACTCTAATTCTTGATAAATCAATTCCCTAATTTCTTGTTTGAAATCACACTTAACCGCTGAATTCTCACCCTACTTTTAACTTCCCTCTCTTGGCTGAGTTCACCACCTAAGGCTTTCCTTCATTTTCCTAGGTTCCAATTTTTGGGATGTTACAAGAGAACTACAAGAATTTTACCATATACCTGCGGACACTTTTAGGGACAATAATTAAAAATTGTTGGAATATACATGATATACCTACATACATATGATAAATTGTGGGTATAGGTACTATATACCTAAGAGTATTTAATTTTGTAACTATTTGTTTTAGTGATTTTTTACCATCACTAAAAGTCTTATTCCTTGTAGTGTATGTTCATTTTATCTTTTTAATTCATTCTGAGTCAGTTTGGATAAACTTCTCTAGAATACTTAATGGGAGAAGAAAATAGAATAAATCAATAAGGTAAAACAAACAAATTGAGTTGCAAAAACTAAATTCAATTTATGGGAGAAGTTGATTATCATATTACATTTTTTTCTCGCATATATAAACTTGTATTTTTTGCTTTCATATTTACAAGTTATAGAGGATATGAAGATTATTTCGAAGATGTAGAAGAAGAATGATATTCATAATGGGATGTCTTGGAAGTTAATATTCTTTATTGGATGTTATTTGTTTAATTTGAGAAATAGAAAGCTACTTTTATCTATGAACTATGTTCATGTCAATTTTCTATATTTTGAGAGTTGATATGATTGACAAAAATATTGATACAAGTGTTTTTTTTACATCTTTTGGATTATTTATATTAAATATTTATTATATATTTGTTATAATTTACAGGTTCAATTGTTGTTTTTAAAATTTTTTAGTTATTCATTGTGTATATATATAAAATTAAATAATTAAATATTATAATTAATAAATGACATTTATATATATTAATGTGGATTAAATAAATCATCCTATAAAAGTATTGTTAATCATTGTGTAGTCATACTTAAATAAAAGTTAAATGACATCTAAAAAATCGTGGCTTAAAATATATAGGTCACAATTATATAATCATGGTATGAAATTCATGATTAATGTCTATATTTTTTACCCATGGTTATAAAAGTGTGATATAAAATATATGACCACACTTGAACAGTTGTGGTTTAAACATAAGACTATATGAATAAAACCGTGGTCTAAATCTATAAAACAAAAACCGTGGTCTAAAAATCTCATGAAAATTGTGGTCTATTTTATTAGTTTAGACCACGTTTTTACATAAGTGTGGCCAAAAGTGAAAAAACTGTGGCCTATTGGAATAGGCCACGGCAGTATAAAGGACGGCTAAAAAACTGTAGCCTGAACCTTTAGGCCACAGTTTTAGTGTCTTTGACCACGGTTTTCAACCGTGGCCTAACGTCCAAAATGTTGTAGTGTAATAATAATAAAACTAAATGGGCTAAAAAATCACTTTACTTAAAAAAATAAAAAAACATAAGTGAGAAAATGTGGCACATGTACTGAGACTGATTAAGGGCCTTTGGTTCCAGTTGGGAATAGACAGAATCAATTATGTGAAATTAATTTTAAATCACTTTCGTATAACGTGCTTCGTAAATCATGCATAATTCATCTCCTACCATTGATTCTATAAATCTATCAAAATTAACTCTACACAACTATAAACTAAATGGACCCTAAATAGAAAAGATATGAGGGATAATAAGTTGAAACAATAATGAATAAAATAGAGAGATAATGAGCCAAATTAATTGAGGATGTGATAATGAGAGAAAATGTTTTATTACAATAATAAAGAAAATGAAAGTGTGATAAAAAAACAAAAAAATGGCAGAGCAGGACTGCCTCCCGTGTGGAGGATACATGTGGTACGAGTCGGGTTTGGATTATTTTCGGAACCGAACCGAGTAGGTTGAATGGGTTGGGTTGATTTCAGGTTAATGCTTTTTAACAGGTGTGACCCAGACCGAACATAATATGAATGAGTCGGCTCAGGTTGGGGATAAAGAAAAACAATTTTTTGCAATCTGTTATAGAATCATATGGAATAGAAGTTGCAAGAACAAGGAACTCTTGACCCAAAAAAAAAATAGAAGTAACAACAAAACTCAGGAAATAGACAGAAGCAGTAAACCAGTAACAATGGTGAGAGCACCAACAAGCAGGAACCCAATAATAGGAAAAAAAACAGGAAGCATGAATCAGTGTCACAAACTGGCTCCGCTGCACAGATCGGCGTCGCCGACGATGAGTGGCGCTACACAAATCGATGTTACCGACGATTGGTGGTGCTTCAGAGATCGTTGACGGAACGACGAGTTGCCCTATAGAGATCTTCGGTCGGTGGTGCGAATGAGGTGCTCCGCAGTAGAGCTCGACGTCGCGCATGGGTTTCGGTGTTTCGCAGCAGATCGACACCATGGACATCGACACAGAGGAGAAGACAATATGAAGCTTGAAGGCCATGAGGAGAATACATCAGATTGCTTGTAGGCCATGGGTTGTATTGGTTTGTAGATTCAAGATTGAATTTTGAAGAGGGAGAGGGGAAATAAGGAGGAGGCTACTGAGAGAAAATGAAAAGGAGGCTATTGGACATGGGTCGAGGAGGCTAAAATTAAAGGCTTCCTAGAAAGGGGAACAAGGAGGCTGAGGTGGGATTTAGGCTTCTTGTATAAAGTACAGTTTTTTCTATATAGTGTTCGGGCCGGGTCAGGTATCCTGCATGAATCAACTTAGTGCCCAGATTTTCCACATTTCCAGCACACATTTTCCTTTTTATAATTATTTTTCTTATTTTTATTTTGAGCTTGACCCAGTGTTGTATTTTGGGTTTTTCTAGGCTTATAACTATTAGTCTTTATTAGGCCTATTTTTGTGGGATTTTATTTGTTTTTTTTTTCTACTAGGTGCCCTTATAGGTTTAAACCCATATTGTTGACAGAAAGAGCCCATTTCTCTTTTATTTCTCAATTTTTATTTTCTTAATTGGTTTTGAATCTTGACATCTGTACAAACCTTAATTCCTGTTTCTACAATAATATTGTGTATTTGACCATAAGTTAATTGTTCATAAGGTATTGTACCTCCAAAATTACTTTCTAAATTTTGTATAACTTTCTGAGAGAATAATGAAGGAAAAGCTGCAATAAATCTTTCCTTCCAATATGCTGCTCCTGCATCTTTCCTTAACATTACTTTAGATAAAAACATATCTTTGTACCATTGATAATGAAACATTGTTGGACATATGAGTTTGGCTAATTGTATGGCTACCTTATCTTTGAATATGCTAGGATCTCCTAGAAAGTGTTGTATAATTGTGAAAATTAATATTGACACTGCATCCTCCTCTGCTAATTATTGTTTTACATGATTTAGAATGGACATTGAGTCTCAAGACTTTGAAAGTATAAGACACCTCTATGATATGATTTTGATGAGTATAAACTTAAAATAAATTCTTTAAGACTTTACAGTTTTACTGATGATTGTTCTGATATTTCAGATATGCTAAACATATGAACCTTAAAAGCTGTCTGAAACACATCAAGGCTCTGAAGGAAGCTCTGTTTGAAGTGTTCAAGGAATTCTGAAGCAACTGGTTCTGAAGCATATTCTAAAGTCTGAAGTCTGATCTGAAGACTGAAGTGCTGTCTGAAGCCAAGACCTTATATGACGTGGCAAGTCAAAAACTGGTTCATTCCTTCATGCACCCTAAGAACACAAATCAGGAATGAAAAAAGATCACTTTTGGCTGAAATTGAAATACAAGCACATATGAGGAAATACTGTGTTGCAGGAGTTGCAGAAGTCAGTACAGCGTTGCAACCTTGTATTTTATCAGAGATGTGTCTCAATGGGATGAAGAGCATTAAATGATCTCTCTCTCAACGGACTTCTCAACAACGTTCTCATACTCAAAGCCTATAAATACCAGTGGTCTTTGTGAAGCAAAAAAAGAAGCAACATACGAGCAAATTCTTTGAAAGAAAACGCTGCTAAAATCTTATTTGATTTACTTTGATTTCTTCGTGCAAAAAACTTTCATATCCAGTGTTAGATCAGTGTTCTATTTGTACATCTTTCTGAATGAAGAACTTTGTGTTCTAAGTTCATCTTTCTTTGTAAACACTTGTTGTTTGGAGCCTGAAGAGGCTAGGTTAAAAAATAATACTTGTAAGAGCCTGAAGAGGCTATAGGTGTGCAAATAATACTTGTTGTTAGAGCCTCAAGAGGCTTGGGTGAAAACAATACTTGTAATCTGTTCAGATTAGTGGAGAAAATCCTGTAGCTAGTTGGCTTTGGGACTGGACATAGCTCACAGTAGTAGTGAGTGAACAAGGATAAATCTTGGTTGAGTGCTTCTATAACTCTTATCTCTTTATATTCAGTTTTAACTAACAAGAAGAGGGTTCTAAACTTGAGTTTATATAAAACACTTTGTGAAAATCTGTTAAGAAAATATTTTGAGATCCACTGTCTGAAGTATTTCAGACAAAGGACAAAATCTCAAATAACCTCAAAACTTGTCTGAAGTTTTATAAACTCAGTTTGCAAAAAGGTTTCTAAAAACTGTAAAGTTTTATAAAAACACTATTCAACTCCCCTTCTAGTGTTTTCATATGTGTTCCTACAATGGCTTCTTTGTCGGAGACATGTAAAGCATTATCCCACCAACCTCTTAATTGGCCCATAAATCCTTGTATTATGGCTTCTGCTGCTGCTTTGTCTAATAAACCTTTAAGTTTATAAGTCGTTGCAGCCATAGCCATTTGTGATTTGTAAAGTCTAACATTGCTTGTTCACTTAGCCAACTAAATGCCATTCAATTAGATTTATTCCTGTATAGGAGTTTTGTACAAAATGGGTTCTTTCTTCTAATAAGACATCTGGTGAGGAAAGTCTATTATAATATATTTTAAATTTTGGATAATTATTTTTAAATCCTATCTTATTAATTTGTAGATCTGTTTCTATCATATTTACTGAAGGTTTGTCTAAACTTAATCGTGCAATCTTTGTTTATAATTCTTCAACTTCTAGTTCTACTCCTTTTTTCTTTCTAAAAGCTTTTATGGTTTGTAGGGGTAAGGTATTTATCCTATAAATAGTTTTTTTTTCTAATTTTTTACCTTTTTAACTACATTTTGAACTACTTTGTTCTCCTTGGTTTTCAATCCTTCCTAATTGTTTTGTTATTACAAGGCCTCAAATTTAACAAACTTTCTTTTGTTAAAAGTAGACTTCCAATTTTTTTAAAATAGATATATTATCTATATAATATTTTATTGGGTAAAATATGTTTTTGGTACTTGTAAAATTAACTAGTTTTGCTTTTAGTCCTTATAAATTTTTTTTTGTCAAAGCGTCCTTCCAAAAGTTTTTTTTTTTGCAATTAGTCATTCTCTTTAAATGGCGTATGCCAGATGCTGATGGGGCACATTTTCTTTTTCCTATGTGTCAATAGACCGCCAGAAAATTATATTTACACCTCCACAAACCATTTCCCCCTCCTTCTTCTCCCCCATTCCCTGTAACTCATCCCCTTCTCCCCCACCCTCTTCTCCGCTACTCCCTCTTCTATCTTTCCTTCGATATGGTTGACTTTAACTTCTCCATGGCACCACCAACAAAAGGAAACAACAACGAAGAAGAAAAGCAATTGGTGAACAAGTCTGAAGCCAAAACATTAGTGCAGGTGCAGAAGCAGAGTAATAAGAATAACAAGAAGGAAAGGTCATCATATGTAGGAGTGAGGAAGAGGCCTTGGGGAAAATTTGCAGCAGAGATCAGAGATACCACAAGGAACAGCACTAGGGTGTGGCTAGGAACCTTTGACACTGTAGAGGCTGTTGCTTTAGCTTATGACCAAGCTGCTTTTTCCATGAGAGGCCCATAACGTTGCCCTCAATTTTCCAGTCAAAAGGGTTAAAGAATCTTTGCAAGAGATCCAATATGATTGCAGTACCAACAGTTGTTCACCTGCACTTGCACTCAAGGAGAGGCACTGCATCCAAAGAAAATTGTCATCAAAGGCTAAAAAGAGTAAAGGGAAACACGAATTTGAGGCATTAAGACCAAATGTGTTGGTGTTAGAGGACTTGGGAGTTGAATATCTTCAGCAGCTTCTAAGCATATCCGATCCAACTGCAACCACTAGTTACTTCAAGTAAATATGTTAGAGGACCTGGGACTTGGGAGTTGAATCCATCATGTTTTGAGCCTTTTCTAATGGGTACACTCTCTCTGTCTTAGATCATCTGTTGTCTCCAATTTCTCTTTCCATTTCAATTAATAAGGAAGATATCTCCAATTTCTCTTTCCATTTCAATTAATAAAGAAGATATCTCTGTGCCTCTGTTTAATGGTTGTTGTGTTTTTGTCAGGAGTAGTGATTGTCTATGAGAGAAAAGTGAAGCTCCTTTATGGTAAATTTCAAATCCATGTGTTCATGATTAATAGAACGTTGAAACGATGAAATGTTTCTTTAAAGTGTTGCAAGGAAATTCGGAAGGTAGAAAACGTTGAAACGGTGGAAAACTCGACGATGTCCAACAAGCAAAGGCTCAAAACATATGTGTGTGACGCGGTCCTACGGGAAGGTAGAAGAAGGAGTGGGGGAGAAGAGGGTGGGGGAGAAGGGGATGAGTTACGAGGGGTGGGGGAGAAGAAGGAGTGGGAAATGATTTGTGGTGGTGTAAGTATATTTTTCTGGCGGTCTACAAAGATTGACACCTAAGAGAGAAAGTGTGTCACATTAGCATCTGGCCCACGCCATTTGAAGGGAGGGACTAATTGCAAAAAAAAAATTGAAGGACGCTTTAATAAAAAAAAATTTATAGGGACTAAAAGTAAAACTTGCTAATTTTACGGGGACCAAAAATATATTTTACCCTATTTTATTTTTAAAAAATAGGTCCACATCTTATAATTTGCTTTATGCTATAGATATATCATGTTATTAATTTGAAATGTTACTTCATAAGGATCATTTATTTCAACCTTAAATTTTGAGATACTAATTAATTATCATGTTATTCAAATTTTTAAAGTTGATCACTTGTTATAATTATTAATGAAATATTACTAAATAATAATGATAAAAAATTGAATTTGAATTGAAAAAAGTTATTAAGCGGTGTTTGTGTAGAAGTTTGACATTTGGTGTCAATTAATCATATTCCATAGAGTAAAAAATATTTAGATTTAAATAAAAAAATTCAAAAATTGAGAGATCACATTTTAGAGACTGTTAAACGATATTTAAAAGGGATGTGTGTGAAAGACACGCTGCAAAAAGATAATAAAAAAATGTAAAAACTTACATGTGACTTTTTAATTGAGATGGTAGAAAAAATGAGTGTCTCTTTCCAAAATGAGGTTTCAAATATAATATATAGAGAATTAATAAAGTTTTAATAATTAATAAAAATTCATGTATGTATATATGTTTAATAATATTTAAGCATTTTAATTTAATATTATGAACAATGAATATATAAATTTTAAATACCCCACCTACAGTGACAAGACAGGTATGCACTAATCCCCATATATTCTCTCACTCTCCTGGAGCTTGGGCTGACTTGAGCGTTGGAGTCCCTTTTGCAGGTACCCCGCCGCGCCTCCTCCGACCAGAGATCCGTACCAGACAGCCCTCAACCCGGCTCTAGAGAATCTCATCTCGGGTCATCCCTTATTGTCGGATCGGTCCATCTGGTTCGATCAGATTCAGTCTAGGTTGAGTGAGTAGTTCAACTAATGAGTAATTAGTTTAGTTGAATTAAATATATATTAAGTCCCTAACCTAAATTTTTAAAACTTATAATATAAACTAGTATTTTAATCATTCATTCACAAATAATAACATCCCAAAAATTACGAACCTAGGAATTATAATAAAAATTGAAATTTAGAATTATGTTAAAAATAGAAATTGAGGACTTTAAAATGTTAGGAGTTTTATAGGGAGTTCCTAACATATGAATAATTATAACATTCCAAATTTTAGCCATAAATAAACTTAGGAAAAATGAAGTTAGAGTATAAAATTTTAAAAATAAGCATGTGAGGAAAAGTTAAATAATGGGCTATAAGGTAAGGCAATATATGAATGAAAAATTAAACAAAAAAGGGGATTTTGGATGTCCACGCTCGACCGTGGAAAGGGCCACAATCGAGCATTCACATCAAATTTCAATTGGTTGTCCACTCTCATGCATGGGTTAATGGCATGCTCGAGTGTGTTCTGGTTGTCCACGCTCTAGTGTGGGTTAATGTTACGCTCGAGCGTTAACGTCGAATTTCAATCTGCCTGTCCATGCTCAATTGTGGCGGTTAGGCCATGATGAAGCATTAACATTGCAACATGAAAAATTATACACGAGTTATTTAAGTCCCATTTGAGGATTATGGTTCTATTGAATCCTATTTTCCTCAGCCCTAAAGAGAGAGGAAGAGAGAAGAAGGGAGAGAGGGAGAAGAAGAACAAGGATTAGAGGAAGAGGTTGGGAAAAGGGGGAAGAACGACACAACCTAGGAAACTTCATAGGCCTTGAACCTCGGACCAATCACACACGAGGTGGGTATAACTCACACACCACACTACCATCCTGCTCGATTTTGAATCATGATCCTTTCTTTGCCCTCCCTTTGCTTATTTTGAATATGTGTGCATTGTTTAAGGATGTATCATGAAATTGTATAAACCTATCATATTGATGATTTGAATATGTATGGAATTGATTGACTCACTACTGTAACTGGGCTTTCAACGACGGTTAAAAAAGGCTTTTAACGACAGATGTTGACCCGTCGTTGACCCAGGCATCGTTAAAAATTGGCTTTTCAATGACGTCTGTTAATCATCGTTATAAGTTAGAAACAATGACGGTTGAAATAATATCCATCGTGGTTTCTTGGCCATACAACGACGGTTAAATCAGTAACCATGGTTGTTTTTCCAATCAGAAGTGGGAAGAAGGGACATGCCACAACAGTTGCACAAGGGAACAGTCGTGGAAAGTAAGAAACAACGATGGTTACTTTCCACGACGGTTCCCTTGTGCAACCGTCATGGTATGTCCCTTCTTCCCACTTCTGATTGGAAAAAAACAACGACGGTTATGGCCATAACCGTCATTGTTTATACTTTCCACGACGGTTATGGTCATAACCGTCATGGTTTGTACAATTGTTTTAGGTCCGTTCTGTTTTTAGGCTTTCCCTAACTTGCAAATAGCTAGAACAATCCAGAAATTGTATAGAACGCAATAACAACAAGATTTGTATCAATTTGTATCAATTTGCATCCATTAATTTGTATCAATTTGTATACATTAACATAAATTAACATCTGTCAGCACCCAATTTTGTCCGGATGTTTCATTTACTTTTCCAGCTTTCTATTTTTATGTATATGTATATATTTGTGATTTAATCCTTTTCTTCTTACCTTAATAAAATATAAAAAATACCAAAAAAAATAGAAACTTTAAATGGATTAACTAATTAGTTGATTAATTGATTATCGATAGTTAATTAATTGATTAATTAACTAAACCATTTACCAAAAAATAATTGTTTTTCAGATTAAATAAACAACAAGTATTTGGGCCAAATTAGACCCATTGTTTGTAAACTTCAATTAAAAAAAATGGATGATTGGGCTAATTTGGGTCCATTGTCAGCATAAAAAAAGAGGGGGAGAAGGGGTGGCCTAACTTAGGCTTATTCTCTTCATCTTGGTCAACCATGCTGGACAAGTTGCCATGCAACTTGCACTGATTTTGGGCGGTGGCAGCAAAAAAAAAACGGAAAGGAGAATGCAATTAGCTGGACTGTGTGAGTATAAATACATATATACAAAGAAAACGGGGAAGCTTACAGACAATACACACAAAAATACACAGAGGAAGTTAAGCAGCAGATTGAAAAAAACACATCAAAATGCAAAATTTGCATCAATCATAGTCTAACCAACATATATAAAAGTTTTCGACATGAAAAAACTAATTAACTAAAGATAAAACGATACAAAAAGCAATTAAATTAATCAAACTATTAGCAACTACTCTAAAGTTTTGTTATATAAAATGAGCATATAGCATTTGAAGTCGTGGAAGCGTAATGGGTTTTTCCTTTCACACTACTGCACATAGGAAAATGCATGCCAAGTGTTTGTGAAATTGGACCCCTTGTGTTTAGTTAAAATTTTTTGAATTGGAAAGCTTGGTTAAAATCAAGTGCTTGTGGTAGTTAAAAAAAAAAGCTTATTGTTAATGCCTAGATTTTGTAGGAATTTGGATAAAATAAAAGCTAAGAATTTAAAGCGTACTTAGGCTAGATCCAATAATTTGAATTTGATCTGTAAAAATTTCAGAATTAAGTTCCCTGTGTAGGTCATGTATCTATAGAATGAGTGTACGAAAAGTACCCCTTTACCATGGCTCTCTACTTCATATAACAAATTTGCATCCCTCTCTGCCCCAAAAGATTAGATCCTCCCTATTGTATGTGTGTATGTAGTGGTGAGCTGGTTTTGAAAAATCTTTTGGCATAAGTTGATGTTCCATTTTTGGTTTGGCCTTATGGGGGAGTGGCTCTCTCTGTTATGTTACGTTAGCCTAAATTTTAAAATGTTCGGCACTGTGGAAGTGGAGGGGTCTCTCTCTTTTTTGCTAATTACTTAAGATGAGAAAGAAATGATGTGGTTTAATTTAATTGTCAAGTGCTCATATCAGTTTAAAATTTAAATGTCAAGCTAGCTACTAAAATGTTTCGGTTGTTTTCACTTTTAATATCCCTTGTTAATAGTAATTTTCTGCTAGTTGTTTCTTGACTCTCATGTTATTGTCACTTTGTTTTGTTTAAGCTTCCTCTGTCGAAGTTGTTTTGTGGATGATATTCTGAATCTAATAATGTATAGACACAATTTATTATAATGTCCCTTTATTACTGATACCATATGTAAGATTAACTTCAGATTTGTTTAGCTTTGTTTAGCTCAAAGAAGTAAATATATAATCTATACGGTTGGTGAAGTAAATATTTATATGTATGTTAACTTTAGATTCTTTATAGTTTTCTTCAAGATGAGTATAGATTAATTCTTTATAGATTTTAGCTTCAAAGGAGATATTCACATTGATTGGGGAAAATACCCTGTCATGAAGTAGTAATTTGGAGAATAGGATAGGCTAATGTTCTGACTTGTGGTATTAAGCCAATAATTTTTACTCACTCGAAAAAAGATAGCTAAGGCTTCTGGCACTATTTGAGGACGCATTATGTTTTGAATGCATTATTATAGTTGCTTGTGTAATATCCTTAATTTCAAGACCTTTAGGATTTTGCCTATTGGAAGCATAATCCCTTGAGTTAGGAAATTAAAGCGGAACAATTTTAATATCGGAGATAGAATAATCCAACAAGTATGATCTCATACATGGTTTCAAAGAAACTTATCTTGGAAAACACAATATCTACATATATACATAACACCAGTGTGACCAAAAGAACCAAGTGTACAGGTGACTCAAATTCACAAACTTTAAACAAAGACTAAAAGAAATCCTAGAACTATACATTTTTAACATTTCAAACAAAGGAACAAAAAGGGGTCTTCCACCTAATAGGTGTAAGTCAACTCCTTATCAAGCTTAGAACCTCGTCCACCTGCTAATGATCTAAACAAAAATCCACAAAAGTGGTGAGACTCTTGTCTCAGTGAGCAAAACAGTGCCAAACATTTCACTTTATATACATATAGGCCTAAATTAACAACATACAACAATTTCAAGATAACACTATAATTCCTACTTAAAAATCAATAATCCTAACATAATCATAAATTGTTTTACCCCACAGAAGGGTTCTTTTCACTTGACATGCAGTTAGACTGAGCTCAGACTACAAGGGGTATCCCCCTTGGGGACATTAAGCCGCCACCAATACCTGACGGCCGAAGCCAAATTTTTAACATAATGGTCCTTGACCCGTAACGGCCATAGCCTTAACATAATACATAATTTTCTTGATTTACATAACATTTCAATTATAACCGATTCAAAAACGACTATCGAACTCGACGAAACTTACAAATAATTCCTACACTAGGTTTCATATATTATTTGGCCCTAATTTCATCATTATCATCTCAATTATAATCAAAAGGCTATATAAGTACCAAATACATGCATTAGAATGGGAATTGAAAGCCTTAGGGTTCATGCAAGATTCACAATCAAGGGAAAGAGATGTGTGGGTGGTGAGTTTTACTCACCTAAGAGAAGAATAGGGATGAAATTGAGGATTGATGCCCAAGAGTGTGGTGATTCCCTGCCTTTGATTCCTTCTTCAAGTCCTTAGAAACTTCTTCTCTCTAGAAATCCTCTCCTCCTCTCTCTAGGTTTTAGAAGTGTGTTTTTGACAATGACAAAAGATCAGATTCACTATGCTGAAAAACTGTTTTAATGAGTTCTAGCTTAAGCTAAATATTCTAGCATGGGCTAGAAAGTTGGTTGTATGTTGTCAGACCATTTTAGCTTAAGCTAAACATTTCTCGCCTAAGCTAAAAAAGTCCAGAGAGCACACTAAACCTGCCCTGATTCTCGCTTAGGCTAGATGGATCTCGCCTAAGCTAAACTTGTAGAAACTGAAAGTGTAATCTTTTTTGCATATCTAGCTTAAGCTAGCCCATTCTAGCCTAAGCTAAAATATTGATTTTTTATTTTTAAGCTTCTTTACCTTAATTACATTTCCAAACTTTCCTAACTATTTTCCTTACTTCCTTAACACTTAATTAACCTTATAAATCCTACCTTAAACACAAAAATCCCTAAATTCCGGATGTTACACTTGTTTTAAATTTTGCAATTTTGGGTATATATATATTGTTTTGTTTCTTCGGGTTGCTGTCAAATTTGAAATATTAGCATATCGTGGTTTGATAGGTAAATATCAGCATATCTAGAAAATATCTAGAGTACTGAGTATATATCCCTTCCATGTAAAATCTAACACCTGACATGATTAGTTACCCATTCCCAATTTTGATTTTTTTAAGAATTAGAAAAGATAAAAGCTGTTAAATATTAGAAAAGGGGTATTGAGTAGTGTGTGCAGTACTAAAAATTTGTTCCTTGTTATGTTGTATCATGTGTTGCACGTGGTTAATATCCAAGCTAAACCTGCTGCAAGAAGCAATGTAGTTTCCAAGAATCCTACACCAATGCTAGGATTCGTTTCATCCACTACTAGTAATAGGAGACCTTGATCTTGTAGGGGTCCAACCTCAGCTACTTCTAGATCTTTAACCCCATATGCAAGGCCAACATTACCTTCAATAACAGATAGCATTAACGGATAACAATCGCAAGTGCACGATTTTGTCAAGTAATATAAAAGATATCATCTCCACATGGACTATATTATTGACTACCAATTATCTATAATTTTATTATCTAAATGCTTCTAATTAGATTTGAAATCAATGAAGATATAGAAAAGATTTAGATAAAGAATAAAATATAATATAATAAAATCTAAAGGAAATCTAATTATTAAATGGGATCAAATCAAATCTAATAGTTCCGAGGAATTAGGATTCACCACAATGAGTACCAACAGATATGAAAAGATTATCCCTTGTATTAAGTTATTTTATTTTGAAGCTGAATTATCCTAAGGTAATTATTGGTTCCTTTAGAATCTCAATAACGTATATGATTAGACCAGCTCCTACTTCCGTGGTAATTGAATCACCTCAAACCCATTAAGTTCTATGATAATTTAGTGAGCCCTCAAGGGATCAAACTTACTTTCGTCATTTAGAGTCTCGGGTTTAATTTTAGAGTTTCCAATACTAAGGTTCGCCTTTCAGTTCTTCCCCTAATATCTAAAATCATGTGAATAAAAGGCCTGACAAATTCAAAAGCATTAAGATCATCTAAAACTGAATCAAAACAATAATAACATTAATAAAAGAGAATAAATCAAAACATAATTGTCAATTCTATATTGGGCTACTCCCAATTCCTAGAATAAGAAATCTACTTAGCCATATTTAAATCAAAGCCAATAAACATGGATTCAAACATGGTGATTCAACAAAACTAAAAAGAATATAGTAGAAAATAGAAAGAATTCCAAATCTGCTTTGTGAAGTTCGTTGTCTTGTTGAATCTGGTAGAAATCCAATGACTTGCTCCCCAAAAGGTCTTGAACTTTCGCTCTTGATCTCAAAAGGCCACTTTTGATTTAATTTCAGAACTCTCCAAATTGTGTTCTCAATTGGTTTTTATAATAGAGAATAAAAATTGGGCTTGGCCCATAACTAATTAGTAGCAATTAAAAGTCAAATAAAGCTCAAAGTCTCCCACCTACAAAATAAAAGACCAAAATCAATCATCTGAAATAAAATGAATAAAAATGCATGCTATAAATAATTAATATACATGATTATGCACAACTAAAATGCCAAATTACCTAGAAATAATATGTAATAAATGCACACATGAAATTCCCCAAGCTTAAATCTTTGCTTGTCCTCAAGCAAAATATCAACTCATGATTAAAGAAATAAAATCAAGAATGAATCAATCAAAGGAACCCAATAATAAATATTTATTAGCATCCAAAAATAATTCAAAATCAGATGATCAAAAGTTCACCCAATTAGAGGATAAAACATCTTGAAATCAAGTTCTCTATCAAATAAGGGGGCACTAATCTCGCCTACTCTCAAAGTGTTTAAGGGTATACACAATTCACTCTTATTTCCATTGTTTTGAAAACCGGATCGGACCGACCGGTTCGACCGGTCCGACCGGGAACTGTAACACCCTCAATTTTCAATCCTTGTAATAAGTTATATAATTAGGAAGGCAAGATTTGATAGGAAGAATTGGGATTAAGGGTTGAAAAACTTAAGAAATAGTAAAATGTAATTCTGGCAATCTCGCTTAAGCGAGGGATTCTCACTTAAGCGAGAGTTGCAGAAAAAACTAAGAATTTCTTTCTGTCAAATTCGCTTAAGCGAGAATGCTCTCGCTTGAGCGAGAAAGGGGTCTGTTTTGGGGACTTTCTGGAAGATTCTCGCTTAGGCGAGAATACACTCGCTTGAGCGAGAAAGGGGTCTGTTTTGGGGACTTTCTGGAAGATTCTCGCTTAGGAGAGAATACTCTCGCTTGAGCGAGAAATGGGTGTTTAGAGGAATTCCGTTCATCTCGCTTAAGCGAGAACTCATTAAAATAGTTTTTCAGCACAGTGAACCTGATCTATTTTTCATTGTCTTAAAACACTTCTAAAACTTAGAGAGAGGAGGAGAGGATTTCTAGAGAGAAGGTTCTCCTAAGGACTTGAAGAAGGAATCAAGGGCAAGGAATCACCACACTTTTGGGCATCAATCTTCAATTTCATCCCCATTCTTCTCTCTTGGTGAGTAAAACTCACCATCCACTCACCCCTTTCCCTTTATTGTAAATCTTGCATGAACCCTAATACTTTCAATTCCCATTCTAATGCATGTGTTTGATATTTTGTAGTCTTTTGATTGTAATTGAGTTGATAATGGTGAATTTAGGGCCAATTGATATATGAAACTTAGGTTATGAATTAATCATAAGTTTCGTTGAGTTCGATAGTCGCATTTGAATCGGCGATAATTGAAATGTTATGTGAATCAAGAAACTTATGTATTATGCTAAGGCTATGCCGTTACGGGTCAAGGACCATTATGTAAAAATTTGGCTTCGGCCGTCAGGTATTGTGGCGACTTAATGTCCCCAAGGGGGATACCCCTTGTAGTCTGAGCTCAATCTAATTGCATGTTAAGTGAAAAGAACCCTTCTGTGGGGTAAAATAGTTTATGATTATGTTAGAATCATTGATTTTTAAGTAGGAATTATACAATGAACTTGAAATGTTGTATGTTGTTAATTTAGGCCTATATGTATATGATTGAAATGTTTGACACTGTTTTACTCATTGAGACAAGAGTCTCACCACGTGTGTGGATTTTTGTTTAGATCATTAGCAGGTGGACGAGGCTATAAGCTTGATAAGAAGATGACTTACACCCTTTGGGCGGAAGACCCCTTTTGTTTCCTTTACTTGAAATGTGAAAAATGTATAGTTCTAGGATTTCCTTTAGTCTTTGTTTAAAGTTTGTGATTATGTGTCACCTGTACATTTGGTACTTTTGGGCTACACTTGTGTTATGTATATATATAGTTATTTTGTTTTCCAGGACAAGTTTCTCTGAAACCATGTATGAAATCATACTTGTTGGATTATTTCTGTCTCCGATATTAAAATTATTCAGTTTTAATTTCCTAACTAAAGGTCTTGAAATTAAGGATGTTACAGGAACCGGCCTGGTAACCAGTCCATTGAACCCTAAAAACTGATGCTCTTCAGAACCGGTGAGAACTGGTCAAGAACCGGTCGAACCGATCAAGAACCGGTGAAAACCGGTATAAAATCGTTACCAGAAAACCGGTCAGCCATTTTCTAATTTTTTTTATTTTTTTCAAAAATTTTGTTTAATCTTAAATATTTTAAAATAAATAAAGACATATGTTTAAGGATTACATATAGATATCTATTATTTTACCAATTATTATTAATTTTTTGGCCTTATAAGACTTATAATAAGATTATTTATACTAATTTACTACTTTATATATCTTAATTTCTTATAATTGAAGTTATTTTATTATTGAAAAATTTATATAATATTTAAAATATATATTTAATTTATACCGGTTTGACCATGGTTCAACCACGGTTAAACCATTGAACCGTGAACCAGTGACTTCAACGGTTCAATCACCGGTCTGGTTTCTAAAACATTGCTTATTTCACAAAGAAAATATATTACCATAGTTAAATTAAATTAATTTATCATTAAAAAATAATATCTTTAGTTAATGTTAAATTTAATTAATTTATCAAGAAAAAATATAAAGAAAATAATTTTAAATAATTAAAAACTTATTAAAAAATATAAAAAATTTATTGTTTTAGTTAATATTTAAATATTTAAATAAATTAATAATAAAAACATATCCTTTTTAATAATTTTATTATTAAAAAACACTTTTACAATTTTATTCGGATACCATTTATCTTTTGAATAAGTATTTATGTAAATATTATTCAAACACCAAAATAAAAAAAATAACTTATTCAAAAGTAACTTTTAAAAATAACTTTTATAATAAATTCTTCTTCTAGAAGTTTTTTTTAACGTATCCAAATAGGCTAATAGATTCCGTAGATAGTAGGTGGGAGGGACTAATCATAACTTTGTGAAATAAATTCTAGTCCTGAAATATTATATATATTCTCGTTGTGAAATAAATTCTAGTCCTGAAATATTATATATATTCTCGTTGTCATATATATATATATATATTCGTGAATGCACTTGTTTATGGCGTGTTGCACGTAGGTTTCACAATTTCACATATTGCATATATAAAACATGGAAGCATTTTGGAAAGTCAGTCATCTAGGGTCGTTGTTGTCAAGGTGGACAAAGGACAAGTAATAATTTTTGTTTTCTGGTATGGAGGACAAGTAATAATTAAGGATCACATAAATTGGCAACTAATTTATAGGATCACATAAATTGGCAACGGAGGCGGAGGGACGTTGAGACGAAGGGATGCCCCCCTCCCCCTAACTTTTTTATTTTTTTAATTTATATATATATATTTGGTTAATTTTATATAATAAAATTCTATTAAAAATAAGGGTTAAATACTTTTTTAATTTCTGAAATTTAGTCGAGATTTGGTTTTAGTCCCTATAATAATTCAAAACTGTTGAATTTGGTCCCTTAAAAGGTAAAAATACTCCCTTTTTAGTCCTTATCGATAAAAATTCATAAATAATTCATAGTAAAATTAGTAGCAAATAAGATTAGTATATTTTCAATTTTTGAAGGACCATCACCACTAGTTTTAAATTACAGGGATTAAAACCAAATCTTGACTAAATTTCAGGGACTAAAACATATTTAACCCAAAAAATAAACATATAGTGTGTATGAGCCCAATCTAATTGAAAAGTAATTAGAAGTAAGTAGTTAGGGCTCTGAAGGTACGTAGAGATCTTCTATAGTATGACTTTTTTAGTTACTTTAAATTTATATATTTTTTCTTTGATTTATTTTATATAACCATCTATCTTTTTTAATTTATATAGTAATAATATTTATATTCTGACTCACACTTTAATCTATTAAATTTTTTAAAATCAAAATATTTTATATTTAGCCCCCTTAACTTAAGATCCTGGCTTCGCTTGGCAACTAATTTATAGTAAACTAGCACACTACATGTGTATTCACATAGCAATGGGTGACGTTGAGTGATGTTTGTTTTTAGAGTAAATTATTCTAGAATAAAATACGTTTTATTTCCTGTAAAATTAGTGAGTTTTGCTTATAGTCCCTATAAAAATATTTTTAGTAAAACGTCCTCCCAAAATATTTTTTTCCAATTAGTCCCTCCCTTCAATTGGCGTGTGTCAGATGCTGATGTGGCACGTTTCTTCTCTCCAACATGTCTTTTATTGTATTTCTAACGGTCTTAGACAGTAAGAAAATTTTGCAAGAAAAACAACCCACTGTTTCCCCCACTCCCCTCTTCCGAAAACTACCCATCCACCATTTCCCCAGGGGCTCCTCCATTTAATCTGAAGTCAACCATGCGAACTTGAAGCGGGAATAGTAGAAAACGCAATAACTTGAAGCAAGCAAAGAAAGAAAACACTTGACATTCATTTATTAAATTTATTTTTCATCAAAATTTTTGTGTTTTATCCATCATCATTTTCCACGCCTAAATACTAGTAGGTGAGTTTGAAATTAATGCAAAGGAAGATGAAGAAGAAGTTGCAGTGACTGGAAATGTTGGTGAAAATGGCAAGCATTTTGATAATGATACAGTAAATGGTGCAACTATTGGGCTTGGAAGTAGCAGAATTCAACAACAAATGGAGAGGCCATAACTGGTCACCGCCTTTGGATTAAAACAATGAAGAGGAATGAATGAGAAGAAGAGAGAGGGAGAGAGGGATAAATAAATGGTCACCTCCTTTGGTTAAAAGCATGGTGATCCAGTAAAGTGTGTGGTTAGGACGCAAATCTCAAAGCAGAGAGGGGTGGGATGTGGTGATGGTTTCTCTTCTCTTCCCTTCGCTCAATAAAAGAAACTTCCTCTGCAACCCTGTCCTCTGAATTCTGCAACGTAGACAGAGAGAATGTATTGTGTGTTGTTTGTTTGGGGTAAGTGGGGGTGGGTTACACGAAAGGGGAAGAAGAGGGAGTGGGGGAGAAAGGGTGGAAGGGGAATGAGGGAATCTGTGGCGTGGGTTTCTGGCGGTCTAGCAAACTTTTCTGGTGTCTAAGACCGCCAGAAATATAATAAAAGACAAGTAAGAGAGAGGAAACGTGCCACATCAGCACCTGACACACCGCCAATTGAAGGCATGGTGTAACGCCCTAATTCCTAAATTCAAGACCTAGTCCGTTGGAAACCAAATCCTAAATTTAGGAAACCAAAACGCGTCATTTCGAATATCATACATCACAATCGATAAGTAATCAACGATAACTTATACAATTTGTGAATAACTCAAACTTTATATACATAATTACAATCTGTAAAGACATATATACAACTGGGCCCGGAGGCTACAAAACTAAACATCTCTAATATAAGACCAATATGTACATAAGCATTCTATACAATCCAAAAGACAATAACATCAAAATATAGAAGACTCCTGCTCTAATCTCACTGATCCATGCCAGGAGTTACATGCACACCTAGATTGTGTCCACAAAATGCGTGGTGAGACTAATGTCTCAGTGAAATATAACTGTGCATATGCAATGTAGGGAAAATCATTTACTAACTAATATGCAAACATAATCATGATCATAACTAAAATCAAGTAAATGCACTAATGATGCAACTCATTGTTGTGCCCAGCAGGCATGATCTTATCACTTAAACTAGAGTTAGAACTGAGCTCAGACTACGGGAAAACGTCTTTCCCGGGGAAGTATCCCACCATTACTGGACCGAAGTCAAGTTTTCACATAATTACTTAATTTTCTTAACTCACAACACAAAGGCCCGACTTATTTAACTCACGGTCGAAACCGACTTACAACTGAATGCACTGAAAACTGAGAAATAATGTATTTCGAAATCTCGTAAGTTTCGTAATCTTGTAATTTCGTAATCTGAGGTTTCTAATATCAATTCAACATGCGTTTACACTTAATCACTTAAAATTATCATACAATTATCACTAATTCAACATCAATAAGCATAAGAAAGGGAAAGTAAGATTAGGGTTCATTCATAGAATCAAAGGGATTGAATTGTGAAAGTGTGTGAGTTATACTCACCTATTCTTAGAGTTTCAAGGATGAAGATTATGAAATGTGGTGGATTACTTCACGATTCCGTGCTCCAATCTTCCTTCTCGAGCCTCACATTAAGCCCCCTCTCTCTAGAACTCAGACCCTCTCTCTCTCTCTAACTTAGGAAGGAAGAGAAAAAGAAAGTAAAATTCTGAAGTTGAAAGGGAATCCTGGTGATTTAAATGGAATTTCGCTCAAGCGGAATATTTTCGCTTGAGCGAATGGTACTTTGCATGTAAAAATCAAGAATATTCACTCAAGCAAATTCAATTCGCGTGAGCAAAAATGACATAATAAAAACAACCTCTCTGGACGTTTTTCCGCTTGAGCGAATTTTTATTCGCTCGAGCGAAAATCGTCCAGAGAGCCTCTTCCAGACCCCATGATTTTCGCTCAAAGCGAATCCAATTCGCTTGAGCGAATTTTACAACAACTGAACCTAAACTTCTTTCTGCATAATTCGCTCAAGCGAATCCAATTCGCTTGTGCTAAAACCCTGAATTTTGGTTTTCAAACTTAGTTTTATATCCTAATTTCTCCAACTTCTTTCCCTTAATTACTAACACATAATTCTTTGTTTTAATCTAATAAATGATTAGAAACTCTA